>JALIGU010000004.1:8903013-9503013 GCA_023053565.1 Aquilegia eximia | reverse complement strand
TCAAAGATTAAATTGGATATTTTAATGAACAGGTAGGGGTCTGCCAAACCCCACCCCCTTAGTTTGGGGTTTGTTTGTTTTTTTGTTTTTGCCCCCCTTACTGAATCATCATAATTCTAACGACTAGGAAAGGCGGCGGATGTTCATATTGAAAGGGGATATGAAACGTCGATAATGCATGATAATTCTTGCCATAAATATGATATTATATATATGATAAAGAGATTTGATGACAGTTAATATTTCAATTCATGCTCCCATATGTCATAAAAGTACACAGGCTAAACTCATTTAGCGCAGTTTGATGTATGATATGCGGTACGTAATCTATTCCTAGTTGAAGCTAGCTACAACATGATCGGTAAGGCCGCGGTTAATGTTGGCTTTGGGGAGAAAGTCGACTTGACAACTGACAGCAAGTTTTCTGAATTTTGTAGATCATGTTTAGATGTAATTAATTAGAAGGTAGAACAAATTTGGGATGATGTCCCTAAAAAAACTCAAACTACCAGGTTGCATTGTTTCAGTTCAGGGTACTATATATTTAGGGTTTTCTTTGTGTTTCATGAGACAACTTCAAGTACCCTTATCCTTGTTGTATCTCATTAGTTATTAATCACAATCATTGTCCATGAACTATATACATCGATCTAAATGTAGCATCACCATTAAGGTGTTGGGATTGAATTGTCAATTTTTATATATAGAAATGCAGAGACCATCTATTCCTTAATTTGTATATCAAAGGAATCCTTTGTAAATCAAAACCTATGTCTATTGAACACTAAAATGATTGATGTGATGAGAAGATCAATACTTTAGCAGATCAAGTAAATTTTGATACATAAATCAAAGAGTAAAATTAAGATACTTACTATATCTATGTGTCCACTAGACGGCCGCTTTCTTTCTTCAACTTCCCATCCCTCCGGCAGCCATGAATACTGTGTTGAATTTTGGTTTGTATATCTAATGGATCTCTGGGTGGGTGTTGGAATGCGGCGGCTCCTAAGAGGTTTCGGTTGTTGGTATGGTATTATTGATTGTTGAGCAGCAGGCAGTTCCTGTGTTGGAAGATGAACTACACCACTGTTATCAACGTACATTACTTGCTGGTTATTGTTCATTCTTGAAAAGATCTACTCATATATCTACACAAAGAAAGCTGTTACTGTAACGTGTTAATCCAAAGGAATAGAAAGGTGGAAGGTCGAGAGAGAGAGAGGTGGTGATGGTGGTGGTGAGATGTAAGAAGTGATCAGTAGGAATTAGTTGTAAATCAAGAACAGTTTTCTTAGATTTCTCTTCTTCTGAGTTAAATTAGTGAGTTGAGAAGAGAGAATTTGGTTTGAAGGTGGTGAGTTTGAGTTTGGAAGAAAGAGGAGAGAGAGACGAAGCAGGTGGTGGTGAGATGTAAGAACTATAAGAAGTGAACAAAATTGTGTCTGTGACTCGTCAGTGTGTAAGTAATAACTGGGTATATAGACCAAAAACTTTTATATGTGTAGCCAACTTCTATGTGGGTGTGTACACCCAATCATATGATGCCACGTGTCTATAAAGTAGTTGGAAAACTGATCAAACCCACTAGGGTTAACTAAAAACCCATACTAGGTTATATTATTATTGTCACATGACATTTTGTGATTGGGTGTACACACCCACATACAAATAAGCTACACATATAAAATTCTCTGGTATATAGACAGGTTTATTTCCCATTACAAAGGTCCCATAGTTTCAGTGTTCGGTGTTCCACTTAAGTGGGCCAGGGTTAATTTAGAAAAAAAAAGTATACATTTCTTTTTATTTTCAATTTCTTTTTAATTTTTTAATTTTTTTATGGTAATTCATAATAATTGAGGATTTCAGAATTAATGTATGATTGAATAAATTAAAATTTTGATTTGATATCCTATGTAACCATATTGTACATAGACAGGTTCATTTCCCACAACAAAAGGTTCCACACAAAAATGGGCCAAGTCCTTTTATTTTTATTTTTTTAAAAAAAATTTACAAGTTATAATAATTAATTATTTCCAAAAAAACGAGGATTTCTGAATTAATTAATTGAAAGAATTAAAATTAATTCTCCAACAAGGCTTAAATAACGGAACCTCTTAAAAAAAATAGGGTGTTTCTAATCTATTGTTAAAAATAAAGGAATTTTCTTTTTAAATTAAAAAGACAGTGAGTCCATGTTTCTGTTGTTATTAAGACTTAATTTATAATTTTCTTAGAAATCTTGTTTCTACAGTTATGTAATTAGATATATTTATTATTATTTTTTAAAATATAATTTTATGAAAAAATAGAATGTAAATAGACTAAAGTATAAAACAATATGAGAACATAATTTCATACCATTGCTTTTAGGGGACTAGCCCCTTTTCCGGTACCACCCATTCCCACTTCGACATTTTTAACGAAGTTGAGTAGAAAACACAATTCACGAACAAATGGAGTTGTGATCTTCCATCTCACCATTGACATCTTATTAATAATATACATATTGTGTTAATGATAATAAGCTTAGAAGGAAACTTTCATTAGAAACGAACGGAATATGGATTATGGTTACCTAACTACCATCTCCCGGTTGGGGTGTTTGTGGTTTTGATGAAATAATTGTTAGCTAAGATGACGATGTATTTATAGTCAGCTTCAATCTTATCGAAATCTAACACGATTATATCAATTAACTATCAATAGTATCGAAATCTGCCACAATACAATTTTTTAATTTCAAATAACTCTCAATAATATCGAAATCTATTTACAATAAAAAATTTCCATATCAAATAACTCTCAATAGTATTGAACTTTATCACCCTTCAAAATTTTATTATGAAAATAAGGCTTTTAAGACTTAACCCCCCCCCCCCCCCCCCCCTTTGTCCAAGTTTGGACTTTGCTCCCCTCCATCTGCAACTGTCAATTTAACGTCTATTTTGTTTCATTTTTTTCCTAAAATGCCCTCCCACATACTTTAGATTTAACCCCTCATTTAAATAACAGTAAGTAAAACTCTTATGTTTTGTTACCTAAATTTTTTTAAGAGGGGGTTGAGTCTAAAACAGCAATTGGGGGTTTTTGGAAAGTTAAAAAAATTAACGGAAACAAGCAAAGAGGGTACAATCCAAACTTAGACAAATAGGGGGGTTTATTCAAAAAGTGATCATAAACGGGGAGGTATAAGTCTAAAAATCCCATGAAAACATTCTTATTCATATGAACATCTACCATGACAAGAATATATAGCAAAATAATTTTGAGGTCATGAAATTAGCCAATATGGTATGAGTGGGGCGATAAATAGGCCTAACAGGCCTAATGATTCTTAGATTTTAATTTAGTTTTTGTTATTTTTGTAATTGAAATATAGTATTTATCGGGAAAATTAGAAAAAAAATAAAAAATAAAAAAATCTGTAAATGTCCATATAAAAAAAGGCTTGCAGCGCAGTTTGTAGAGTGCTTGTCTTCTAACTTAGTATAGTTTGTCGAATTTTTATCGATAAAATTTGCTTAAAAAAAATCTGGTAAAGATTAACATTGCAAATGAGTTGGAGTTTTGGGTCAGAAAAAAAATCCTATGCCAAACAGCCAAGCCTGTGTTATAGACTGGATAAGGAACTATATGGGCCATAACCCATAGTAGAATGGAGAGCTATGCACAGTTTTGACTTTTGACTCCAGAACACAAGGACTATGGAGAAAAATAATCTCCTAAGCATCCATCCATCATACTTTTTAGTTTCTAAGCATCTATGCATATCTCAAAAATAGATTATATCAAATTCTCAAAATTTGTTAGATCATTTCATTGGATAGTTTATAGATGCTCAGGAGTGTGTTCTGACACCCAGAACGTACAAGTAGTTGTTGAAGAAACTCAAGGGCTAACTGCAAAACCACATGTTATTGGGCCTCAAAGAGAAGCAGAGCATCTTTTGAAAGCATACTAGAATGGTTTGGTGGAGAAGACTGCTCCCGAGGAGGGGGGATGGCAGACCCCAAAGAAGAAAGGCTGCAAAAAAACTCCGGTTCCATCTGGAACTAGAGCTAAAGCCCGTTAAACCAAAACTCAAATTTAATAATGAAGACAATCTTCTGGAATGTCAGAGGTATTGGAAATGATAATACAAGTGTGAGGTTGAAGGATCTTGTTATGAAGAATAAAATTGAAATTGTTGGTATTGCTGAACCAATGATTGACCCAGGACAGGATTCAGTCCTTAAGCTGGGACTTCATAACTTTAGCTTGGAATTTTTACATAATGGTAAAGATGGAAGACAAGGCAATATATGGTCATGTGGAGACAGGGGTTGCAGGTGCAATTTCTGAGGATGACTGACCAACACATCTCAGTGTTTGTGGATGGATGTTTAGTGACCTTTGTTCATGCTGCCTCACTAAAGAGGGAGAGAAGATCTTTGTGGATGGAGATGCAGAATCTAGCTTGTTGCTCTAAATTTGCCTTGGTTAGCACTAGGGGATTTCAACATCACTCTGAGAAGAGAGGAGAAAAAAGGGGGAATGCCATTAAATTTAACTGCAGTACAGGAGTTTGCTGATGCTATTGATAATTGCAGTTTGTTGGAGGCACCATCTGTAGGCTTGACTTACACATGGCGTAACCACCAAAATGGAAGGAGAAAGATCTACAGCAGGTTGGATAGGTGTCTCTATAATCAAGATTGGGCTATTAAATTTGGAGGGTGGCAATATAGGGTGCATTCAAGACTGCAATCTGATCATGCACCATTGGTGAGAGTTTCCTATCACATTCCTAGACCATCCAATGGACCCTTCAAGTTTAATAAGGCTTGGCTTCTTCATGAGGAATTCTGGGATGCAATGTCAACTAGTTGGAGCACACTTGTGGCAGGGGCACCAATTTACAGATTGCAACAAAAACTCAAGAGACTGAAGCAAGAGATCGAGGTCTGGAATAAAGTGGTTTTTGGGAATATGGATGAGAACATTAAGAAAGCATCTATGGATCTAAATGATTGGGAGTAGCTAGCTGAACAAGACATTGAAAATTACCACACTAGTTGGGTGGTCGAGCAGAAAAAGGTTGAGCTGGACAGACTGCTTATGCAAAGAGAAGCCTACTGGCAACAGAAGAGTGGGGTTCAATGGACTCACCTTGGGGAAAGAAACACTGCATACTTTCATGCTATGTATAGAGTTAAATCCAGCCAGAAGATGAACCTTGAACTGCAGAAAGAAGATGGAAGCTATATTCAGGAGCAAGATGCAATAAAACAACATGTTGTGGACTATTTGACACATAAATTTGCCTATGAGGAGGTGGATGAGAACCTAGAATTAATTGAGATGCTTCCTACATTGGTAACAATGGAAGATAATCAATTATTGGATGCAATTCCAGATGACAGAGAGATAACGGATGCAGTGTCATATATGAATCCTGATATTAGCCCATGACCAGATGGGTTCCCTGGGTCCTTCTATCAATATTGTTGGCCTATGGTGCAAAGAGATGTTTGTCTGGCTATTAGATCATTCTTTGTTGATACAATGCTGCTAGGTGGTGTGAACTCTAACTTTCTTGTTTTGATTCCTAAGGATGAAAATGCAGTGAAGATCACACAATTTAGGACCATTTGTACCTACTTTAGATTCAAGGACAGCTAAACTGGTCCTTGTCTCTATTCTTTTTTCTTCTTGTTTCGCTTGTTTTTCTTTGTATTCTTTGCAGCTTTTTTAATAAAATTGAAACTTATCCAGGAAAAAAAAAATCAAGAGTGTATTCGCTCTCAAGAGCTATGAGCTATGGAGCAAAGTTTTCCAGGGAATATGGGAATGAGGATTGTTCTTCTATATAAAAAGTATTATGATACGCAAACAAGTGATGTGCCACGTGAATTAGTTATGAAAAAATCTTTGTTCAACACCCTATAATCCCTATCCACCGTTATCAGATCTAGAGCTCCCCTTAGCCAGTCCCATTGGGATGAATCATAATGTGATATTTAAGTACCTAGGAATGCATTGACAACCAATAATGGAATTCCATAAACACATATTAGCTTAACCTGTTTAGTGGGGGCAAGCTTAAACAACATATATACAACCCGTTTATATTTTTTTTTTTGTGTCAAAACTCACAAATTTTTAAGACTAACTAAATCCACATGAGTGAAGTGATATGATCATTTCATCTGTAACTCAATCTATCAAAAATAAATCTGTAACTCAATCATCATGGTGGTCGAACCGGTTAATAAGTAAGACTCACTCTTATATTGGCTTCCAAATGATAATATTTGATAATACTTTGGAACCAAATGATAACAGTACTTCTCTGTAGAGTAGCCGCATTTTATTACATATACATTTTTTACCGTGGCTGTTTACATTATTAATTTCAAAGAGTAAAAACTACGATAGGAACTTATATTAGGATTCCCCCCTTATGAGTAGAAAGCCATCCTCTCTTCCAGACTTCCAGCAGCTATGCTTGAGGAAGGCATTCATCATCGAAATCCAATTCAAGTCAAATAATTAATTGTTTTTTTATTTGCAGAACAAAGTTAGTATCATGTAATACATACCTTTGTAAACCCCAAATAAGTGCAATTCAACAATAAACAACAAACAATCAAAAACAATAACGAATATGGAGACACGAGATTTAACGTGGTAAAACCCAATCATTGGGAAACATCCACAACCGTCCTCACGACGATAAATAATCCACTATATGAAATAGAAAAGTACACTCACTAATACAATCTCAGATTAACCCAATCACAGAAGTTAATACTTGCAATAGTGCTCTGCGTAGTCTTCTATCTTTGCAATCACTGCAACACCTTCTTACACACACTCTAAGAAGCAACTCTCAAATCTCTATTTTTGTTGTTGATGACGACTTGGGATGATAATGAAAGTGAAACCGACACTCGGTTGTTTGACATTATTTTGTGACTACGTGTGTCCATGGTTATCTCGCCTTGTTCTCATTGTTAGAAAAATCTTGATGTATGAGCGTCGTCCCGAGTCTTTCTTCTCGCGTCCTGTTTGTCAAGTTGCAGTTTTAGTGTAGGACGTACGTACCTTGTTTTGGTCAGCAAACTTGTGTCAAGGTTAGAACGTACGTACCTAGTTAAGACGTACGTACCTTGTGTATGTCAGCAGCGGTTTTTAGGTCTTGGACGTACGTACCTAGTTAAGGCGTACGTATGTCGGGTTAGGCAGCAAACTTTTGTGACTCAGGGACGTACGTACCTTGTTTCGACGTACGTACGTCCACCGTGGTTTTGTTTATTTCGGCCCATCTCTCTCCTCTTTGAAACCCTAAGTATATATGGTTTTTCTCACATAGAGAAAATCAGTTCTTTGGCCGTCCAATCAAGGTGTTCTTCTAGAGTTTGTTTAGGTTGTGTTTGTGGTGATTGAACTCAATCCTTTTCTTCCATTCATTCTTCTTCTTCCATATTGAGTATTGAAATCGGCTTCGAGTCTTCTTGTGTGTTCATCAAGAAGTCGAGTTTCTTGTGCGTACATCAAAGTGCTCTGGTGAAGTCAAGGTGTTAGAGATAACCGGTAGTATCAACTCGCAGTGATTGCAGGTAGTTGATAGGTTTGTATATCTTTTTCATCTAGTGGATTCTTTTGTTGTCGCGAGGACATCCGTGGATGTTTCCCATTTTGGGTTTTACCACGTTAAAAATATTGCGTGTTCATTTATTTTATGTTTACTGCCTTACTTGATTAATTAGCAATAACTGTGGTAATAGCACTATTTGTGGAGTTTCAATTGGTATCAGAGCCAGGGCGCTAGTTATGGAGCGTAATGGCTCACGCGTAGATCAATTAAGTACTAAGTTTTACTCTATGTTGTCTTATACTTCGCTTGTGGCTCGATTGTCTGATGAACAATCGACTTGTAGTCAAAATTGCTCTAGTGATGGTGACAAGGAATTGATTCTTGTTGAAAATGATGATTGGGCTACTCTATATCGTTTATCTAGAAAGGAATGTCTACGGTTGGAAGCGACGAGTAGTATTCTTCAAGAGAGACTTGATTTACTATCTTGTAACTCGTCCTCCATTTTCGCTTTGGATAAGGAGATTGATTCTTGGCATATTGAAAAGGTCAAATTGCTAAGCAATCTCGCTGCTCTTGAACACGACAATGTTGAATGGGAAGCTTGGTGTAGGATCTTGACTAGTGAATTAGAGGATGTAAAAAAGGAACTTCTTCGTCTCAAGTCATCTGTAAGTTGCAATGGGCCATCATCTTCTGAACTGCCGCCATTACTACCCATTCCTCCGATCACAAAGTCGAGTGTCTCTCCAACCGAGGATGTGGTGGGCACTCGAAATAAGTGGAAATCTTTTCGACGTGCTTCTCGACAGGGTAGTGGACGTGGGATAGTTTGTTTCTCATGTGGTCAACCTGGACATTGGGCTCCTCAGTGCGATGTGTTTAATCGTGTATCTCACTCTTGGACATCTCCCTCACAGCTGTCCCATTTTTATCCGCCTTTCCAATATTCATCTTATTCTTGTTTGTGTAGTTTTGCAGGCGAGTCTTCCAATGTGGCTATCACTGCTCTCCACGTTTCTAGCTCAGACAGTGAATGGTTACTTCATAGTGGTGCTTCGAAACATATGTCAGGTAATGCCAAACTTTTCTCCTCTGTTACTGCCATTGATGGTGGGAGTGTCACGTTTAGAAATGGAAAGCATGCGTCTGTGATTGGTAAAGGTTTTGTTGATGGCATTGGTTTATCCTCGAATGATGTTTGCTTACTCGTTGATGATTTGCGTGTTAATTTGATTAGCATTAGCCAATTATGTGACACTAATTATACTGTCAATTTCTCTAAAAATGTTTGTACTGTTATTGATGGTTCTGGCAAGTGCGTCATGACAGGTAAACGCACCACGGATAATTGTTATGCTATACAACCAATTACACCTCCTATTGGTTGTCTAACTAACAAACTGAATGAGGTTCAGCTGTGGCACCAACGTCTTGGACATGTCAACTTTGAACTCCTCGACAAATTGACACGATATGAATTCATTAGGGGTGTTCCTAAACTTGGCAGAGTTCATGACATTGGTGTGTGGGGGATGTCAAATAGGTAAGCAAATACACAGTCCACATTCCAAGAAGAAGTCTGTCACCACATCCTCTCCATTGGAGCTCATTCACATAGACCTCATGGGTCCCACTCGGACTCCAAGCTTAGGGGGTAAACGGTACATTTTAATCATGGTTGATGATTTTACTCATTTTACCTGGGTGTCTTTTTTGCGTGAAAAGTCTGATGCGTTTCTTGAGTTTCAGGGGATATGTCTCCGTATCCAAAATGAGAAAGACACTCAAATTAAACATGTTTGTAGTGACAGGGGTGGTGAATTCACAGACACAGGTGTTATAGAATATTGCATTGCCAACGGTACTTGGCAAGAATTCTCGGCTCCTTACACTCCACAGCAAAATGGCGTTGCTGAACGAAAGAATCGTGTCATTCAGGAAATGGCTCGTGCTATGCTTCACGCCAAGAATGTCCCTAAGAAGTTTTGGGCTGAGGCGGTCCACACTGCATGTTATATTATAAACCATGTCTATCTACGGTCTGGTACTACTCAAACTGCCTATGAATTATGGTATGGTAAGAAACTGAATCTCAAATATATGCGTGTGTTTGGTAGTATTTGCTATGTGTGCAAGGACCGACAGAGTCTTTCCAAGTTTGACAGTCGAGGTGATGTTGCCATTTTGCTTGGTTACTCTTCAAACAGTAGAGCTTTTTGAGTATTTAACTATAACACTCGCAAAGTCATAGAATCGTTCAATGTTGTTGTTGATGACATTATTCTTTCTAACTCTTCTGTTGTTACTGGTGCTCAGGATTCTGCGGTTTTTTCGCCTTTATCAGAGTCTGTGGACGTTTCCCCAATTCCCCCACCTCTAATTGATGACTCTGTCAGTCCACATGCTGCTTCGGATGACCTCTCCACTGTGGAAAGTAATGTGCAAACATCTGATGATTCAGTAACACCGGGAGCACTTGACGTCCCTCAGGATTCCACTGCAGTGACTATTGAGCCTGAGGAGTTGTTTGAGAAAGCCTCGGCTCGTGTCAAACAACATCACTCTATTGGTGATGTCATCGATGACATTAATGATCAGCGCCTGACTCGTAGACAGGCCAAGGAGACCAACTGTGCTCACTATGTTTGTTATGTTTCTTCTATTTAACCTAAAAATGTTACTGATGCTCTTACTGATGATGATTGGTTAGTTGCTATGCAGGAGAAACTTGGTCAGTTTAAGCGTAGTAATGTTTGGACACTTGTTCCTAGACCGACTCATACTAATGTTGTTGGCACTAAGTGGATTTTCAAAAATAAACTGGATGAATATGGACAGATTGTGCGAAACAAGGCTAGGCTGGTAGCTCAGGGTTATAGTCAGATTGAGGGTATTGACTTCGGTGAAACCTTTGCGCATGTGGTTAGGTTGGAGTCTATGAGGCTACTTCTTGCGATGGCCTGTCATTTAAATTTTAAATTGTACCAGATG
This sequence comes from Aquilegia eximia, assembly GCA_023053565.1. Lineage (NCBI taxonomy): Eukaryota > Viridiplantae > Streptophyta > Magnoliopsida > Ranunculales > Ranunculaceae > Aquilegia > Aquilegia eximia. Next base: position 9,492,431 of record JALIGU010000004.1, on the reverse strand, counting down.
GATGTCAAGAGTGCATTTTTAAATGGCTTTCTCAGTGAAGAAGTGTATGTAGAACAACCAAAGGGCTTTGTTGATCACCACTTTCCGAATCATGTCTTCAAATTAAAGAAAGCTTTGTATGGTCTCAAACAAGCACCTCGTGCGTGGTATGAACGTTTGACATCTTTCTTATTAGAGAAAGGTTTTGCTCGTGGATGTGTTGATCGCACTCTGTTCATTCAAAAAAGCGAGAAAGATGTCCTTTTGGCGCAAGTCTATGTTGATGATATTGTGTTTGGATCCACTTGTCCCTCTCTATCTGAGTCCTTCTCCAGGTTAATGAGCTCTGAATTCGAAATGAGTTTAATGGGCGAACTAACCTTCTTTCTTGGTTTGCAGGTGAAGCAATTTAATCATGGGGCATTCATCTCTCAGACCAAGTATGCCAAAGAACTTGTCAAGAAGTTTGGTCTCAGCTCTTCTAGTGGCCATGATACTCCCCTAGGTGAGAAGGTACACCTTGGTAAGGACGTCCTCGGTAAGTCCGTTGATATCCATGAGTATCGTAGTATGATTGGCAGTCTTCTATATCTCACATGTACGTGCTTTAGAGTCAGAAACTGAAACCATTTGGATTCAAAATATATGTATTACTGTAATAGTACTACTACGAGGTCCATTTAGAGTCGGGTGAGACTAAACTCTTGTCTGTCCTTTTTTTTTATTTTATTTTATTTTCTGTCTGTTCGACTTCTTTTCTCTTTTTTAAATCTTTTTCTTTTCTCTCTTTTCTCTTTCTCTCTTCCCCTAACGTCGGTCTCCACCGTATCACGGTTCTATATTTTATCAAATTTCAATTGACTGTCGAAGTAAGTTTCAAGAATATGAACAAACAGTCTGCATATTATACAGTCAATCCCTGTAGAATGCAATTGGGACATTGTCCTTCTCGATCTAGATCTCAATGAAATTAATCTAGCTAGTTGGATCATGTGTGAGAGGACAATCTTCTTCGATTATTATCCATTAACCCGGTCTACTGATCATCGTCATAATTCTAACGACTAGGAAAGGCGGCTGATATATGTTCATATTCAATGGGATATGAAATGTCGATAATGCTTGATAATTCTCACTATAAATATGATACTATATGATAAAGAGAATTGACTTTGGGAAGAAAGTGGATATGCCATACGTGATCTATTCCTAGGGGAAGCTACAACATGATCGGTGAGGTTAATGTTGGCTTTGGGAGAAAGTGGACTTGACAGATGACAGCAGTAGCTAGTTCTGTAATTTGTAGATCATGTTTAGACGTGATTAGAAAGTCAGAACAAATTTGGGATGATGTCCCCAAGATCACAAACTACCAGATTGCATTGTTTCAGTTCAGGGTACTATATTTATAGGGTTTTCTTTGTGTTGCACGAGCGACTTCAAGTATTCTTGGCATTCTTGTATCTCAAGAGTTGAGTTATTAATCAATAATCACAATCATTGTCCATGAACTATATACGAAATGCAGAGTCTATATAACTGAGAAGATCAGTACTTTAGCAGAAATTTTGATACATAAATCAAAGAGTAAAATTAAGATATACTTACTATAGGTATATGTCCATTAGACCGCCTACTTTCTTCGGCTTCCCACCCGTCCGGCAGTCATGAATATTGAATGGTTGCTGAAACTTATCTTAATATTGAATGGTCGCATGAAATGTCATAAACAAAGATCTAAATCCAGACATTACTCGATCATTAATACAATATGGCTCTAATAGAAGGAAAAAATAAAAACAAAAAGAATACCCATCAACTGAAATGAAAAAATTGAACCTAGACTCATTTTGACATATGAGATGCAGGCCTTGTTGACCTTATATAGCAAAATGGAAGTGTGATTACAGTGCCTCAATAAAATGATAGTATCCAAATATTCATTGGCCATTTGGGTCCGGAGCTACTGAAAAATCTGAAAATGGTTTAAGGTTTAAACACATTCATCATTTGTAATCAAACGCTTGAAGGTAGATACAACCTTGCTTATTGTAGGGGTACTACATACAACATACACGTGGCACCATCTCTACCGTTCATCATGGTGCCATATGTCAACATCTAATGGGCTCTCTCTTGATGACACAAGTTACAAAGTTAAAGCCAATTACTACAAAGATATTCTCTCATTATTACCCTAGTAAATGCTAAGAATGGAGTTACATTATAGCCTATAAATATGAAGGCAAGCTACTCATTGTAGGCAGGTTCTCATCTCTGCTCACATGGTCTGATAGCCTAATGCTCCCAACACGACCTCATGGTGAGGTCTCAATATCAACGACCTCCCCAATCTCTCATGATGAGACCTCACCTCTCAGGTCTCATCTCTCTCTTGAGCTCTCTCCATTATCGAGCTCCCATCTTGTATCACCACTACTATAATAAAGATCATTCTCTCTCTCCGTGGATGTAGTCACAAAAATGGTTAATACATTTGGCGCCGACTACAGGGACTTGGGATTTTCTCAAGCGAATTCCACCCACCAACCCCACCATTACACCATTGTTTCATAAGTGGTGACTTCAAGAAATTCATCGGATTTGAAATGAAAGAATTGCAACTCATAGTTGGGTGCTTGGACCAAATTGTCTACACAATTACTGGGCTCGGCAGAAGCAAAGATAAGTATCACTTTCATATTTTTTTTTGGTCATTCAGATGAGGCAACGGGCTACCAAAGAGCGACCTCAATTGTCTCTGCTTATTGTTAACTCCTTACCCATAGGGTTATTATATGGCCATTTATGTTATATGTCGCGTATGCCATTCTGTCATTCATGACTAATCATGTGACACATCAGTACATCCATATTACAAGCCAAATATTATCCATGACATATCAGTAACATTCTCATTACATTTGATTATTCTTTTTTCCACCCATTGAGCATGTGGCCACCAGTAGCCCACAATCAATTTTATCATATATTTTCAACATTAAACTACTTTAATGATGTTGACTATGGCTTAATTCTCATTTATTATTCATGCTGTATCAATCATCAAGTGCTGAAGGTTTTTTCAGCTCGCAAATGTGGCGACCTGATTTCTTTACTCACATTTGTTTACTCACATTGTTATATGTTACATATAATCATTCTCTTATTGTCAAATGAAGCATGGAGTTTGCAGATCTCTTAACGTTGTTGGCTTATAAGCATGTAAAGTAAATACATTTTAGATCATATATCGATCTCATATTTGGTCTCATCGCGACCTGACCTCTTATTCAGGTCCCTAAGCCAAAGACCTCTCAGGTCCCTAAGCCAACGACCTCTCAGGTCCCTAAGCCAACGACCTCTCAGGTCCCTAAGTCAACGACCTCTCAGGTCCCTAAGCCAACGACCTCTCAGGTCCTTCATACCAGGTCCTTCATACCAGGTCCCTCATACCAGGTCCTTCATGCCAGGTCCTTCTTCGCGACCTCACCAGGTCTATCAACGACCTCCTCAAATTACAGGTCTTTCAACGACCTCAAGAACATTTATGCCATACAGGGGGCTATTCTCACTTTATCTAATGAAATTAACTTATTATTAGCACAATTAGCTATTAATGATATTTTTTGTAGCTCTCTCTATGTGCAGGTCACATGAACACGACCTCACTCCCCATGAGCTATTTTTGCACAAATGTGCTACATTGCTTTCACTTAACTCTTTACAAGTGAAATGCTTGATATACAATACGGCCACCCTCATTGACTAGTGAGTCACTCGTATGCGGGACGACCTCAAACAAAATTCTCTAGCCACACGCCTGGTCGAACGCATTCACTCTCAACGCAATGCAGACCCACAAAGGCCACATGCCCGAGAATTGTCAAACAGGTCTCCACGCTGCGACCATTCACTAGATCGGGCACCAAAAGGTTCCAAGTAACTCTCAAAACACTTGGTCAACCAATGCTCTTTCTCAAACGAGCTACATTGCACTCCAAAGTGCCATATCTATCAAAGTGTCCAGTCACAAGGCGACAAAGATAGTACATACAAGTCATAAGGAAGACGTACAATTCCATGTAAGTCTTTTATTGAATTTTATAATGTTTCACATGCTAACATTATCAGGTCTATGCAACTCAACCACAAAAAGGCGACCACCTTAAAGCATGACCGAGACCAACAACCCATGCATACAAGAAGACCCACTTCAGTACGACCTGCTTGCAGCTGTCCATCTCGTCTACATGCCTTCTGAACGAGCTACCAGGTCTCCCTGGAAGTAACTAGCTCGCTATACACAAATTCATGATCGAGTTGCCATTACCACAAGGGACCTTCATCACGTCCTGCAAATCTCAATGATCAAGCTCATCAAAATTTGGGGCGGATCGACTTCGTTAAAGAACCCCATATTTCATCCATCTTGGGGGCTATATCGGTTCGATTACTTCTTTTCATCCCGAACTCCGTTCAACCTAAAAAGAGGGGGCTTATGTAGGGGTACTACATACAACATACACGTGGCACCATCTCTACCGTTCATCATGGTGCCATATGTCAACATCTAATGGGCTCTCTCTTGATGACACAAGTTACAAAGTTAAAGCCAATTACTACAAAGATATTCTCTCATTATTACCCTAGTAAATGCTAAGAATGGAGTTACATTGTAGCCTATAAATATGAAGGCAAGCTACTCATTCTAGGCAGGTTCTCATCTCTGCTCACATGGTCTGATAGCCTAATGCTCCCAACACGACCTCATGGTGAGGTCTCAATATCAACGACCTCCCCAATCTCTCATGATGAGACCTCACCTCTCAGGTCTCATCTCTCTCTTGAGCTCTCTCCATTATCGAGCTCCCATCTTGTATCACCACTACTATAATAAAGATCATTCTCTCTCTCCGTGGATGTAGGCACAATTGCCGAACCACGTATACAATGGTGTTCATGTCTCTACTTTATTATTATTGTTCATATCATACAGATCATCATCATTCATTAATGTATTGACCAACCTCACAAAAATGGTTAATACACTTATGTAACAAACTTGTACAAAGATTTGGAGGTGGAACTGTACAGTCTGCCTGTAAACAAATTCCGACACAGAAGTACACAAGAGTGAAACCGGCACTCGGTTGTTTGACATTAATTTTGTGACATTGGATGTCCATGGTTATCTCGCCTTGAGTTCATTGTTAGGAAAACCTCCTTGTACGCGCGTCGTCTCTAGTCCCTCTCTTCGCGTCAAGTTTGTCAAAAGTGAGTTTTTGGGTTTAGGACGTACGTACCTAGTTAGGGCGTACGTACGTCATGTTAGGCAGCAAACATGTTTTTTAGGACGTACGTACCTAGTTAGGGCATTCGTACGTCCAAGCAGGCAGCGAACTTTTACAGTGTGGGGACGTACGAACGTTGTTTCGACGTACGTACGTCCAATGTGGATTTCAGCAATTCCGGCCCATTTTGTGTGTGTTCTAACCCTAAGTATAAATAAGGTTTCTCTACCAAAGAACAAATTAGTTCTTTGGCCGTCCAATTGAAGTCTTATTCTTGGAGTTTGTTTAGGTTTTGTTTAAGGTTGTTTTTGGTGATTGAACTCATCTTCTTCTTCCCCATTCATCTTCTTCTTAATTATTGAATAGTGATTTAGCTTCGAGTCTTCTTGTGTGTTCATCAAGAAGTCGAGTATTCTTGTGTGTTCATCAAGGAACTCTGGTGTAAGCTTGCTACATAGATCGGCTTCGAGTCTTCTTGTGTGTTCATCAAGAAGTCGAGTGTCTTGTGCGTACATCAAGGTGCTCCGGTGAAGTCAAGGTGTTAGAGATAACCAGGAGTGTCAACTTGCAGTGATTGCAGGTAGTTGATAGGTTTGTAAATCTCTTTTCATCTAGTGGATTTATTTGTTGTCGTGAGGACAACCGTGGACGTTTCCCATATTGGGTTTTACCACGTTAAAAATTCTTGTGTGTTCTTTATTTGTTTACTGCTTTATTGTTTGCCTTATTATTGTTATATTGCACATATATTTGGGTCCGGAGCTACTGAAAAATCTGAAAATGGTTTAAGGTTTAAACACATTCATCATTTGTAATCAAACGCTCGAAGGTAGATACAACCTTGCTTCTGTAACAAACTTGTACAAAGATTTGGAGGTGGAACTGTACAGTCTGCCTGTAAACAAATTCCGACACAGAAGTACACAAGAGAGCCCGTCAAGGTAGATTGGGCTCAGATCACCTGCAGGTTGATAGAGGTTGGGCCCTTTAGTTTTATATATGGGCCACAAATGAAAAGTAAATTGTAACTATCACTCAACTTTAGTTTTCACTCTGCAGCCTGTCATGTCTGATAATGTGGCCAAATCTTCTAGGGAACATTTGCTTTGCAAATTACAAATAAAAAGGTTTTTTTTTTTTTTTTCGATTAGTAGCTGTCCACTACCAAAATCTGAATTAGAGATGATCCAAAAACACCTTGTTTCCATTTCAAAACAACAATAAAAATATCTAACTGGATTTATTGACATTTCTGTCACGAAAATTAGAAACAGTTTCATAAAAACTTTGGCATGGTCTTTATTAATAAAACGTACAATATAACTAAAAATCAATTATGATGTATAGGTAATTTAGTAAAGGATCTTCGTCACCATATATCTTCAGTACGACACTATCAAACAAAGAAGTTCAAAATGACATTTAACAGACACACTCAATACATCTTTCTACTGTGTGTGAGTGTGACATTACATCACATGAAATGGTATTAAATTTACATACACCTACTCTCAATAAGCAAAATCTGTTTAGTTGCTTTAGAGCATCTATAATGGGTTTCTTAAAACCTATGATTTAGGAATTCCGAAAAAAACAGCACCCTAACGCGTTTTCTATATTTTTAGCAGCTGGTTATCCACGTAGGATGTAGTGGACCGATCTACTAAAACTTCATCCAAAATCAAACCAAATATAGGATTATAGGAATGGGGAAATTAAAATGTTCCACTCTGTAAAAATTGCACATTTGCTCCTATCGGTGATGTTTAGTGATGCATTATTATGAAAGTTTCACCCCAATGATGCATGAAACCCAAAGTCATGTTAATCTAGAGTGATATGTTGAGAGTTGATGAGAATGCCATTGAAGATGACAAGATGTTTAGTAATTTAAACACTAAACATGATTTGAAAATTATAACATTTGAAGATATATTATGAAATCATGTCATGCCTCTAGGATTCAGGACAGCTCACACCTACAACCATCAGAATCATAGCCCTCAAAAAAGCTACCAAAGTCTGTAGTCCGTAGTCCGTACTCCTCTGTCCTTAATCATTTTCATAGCTGGACTGCTGGAGGGATAAAATTGTCATTTAAAAATAAAACAAACAAAAACAAATTTACAGCTGGAAACATCTCTCTTGGCGTATTTTTGTGGTATAGTAATATTCGGGTCCAGGAATGTTTTATATTCAATTATTTCACAAATATTTCTCTAAGCTACATCACTGTCATACACAGTTAACTACAGCTCTCCCTTCTTAACGGTTAGATTAAATAAAATATCACTAAAACACATGGGCAAATGTTGCTTAATCAATCCACGTGGCTTTAAGTGTTTTAGATTTTTGTGATTATAATGAATGAACACCGAAAGTTCTGCATCTTTTTACTACTGTCATCACTAATTATTTCCCAATTATTTAGTTTAATATGAGTATTTAAACCCAAATTAAACTCTAATTATTAATTTCGGGATTTATTTCTTTCGTTCTCTTTGTTGATTTCTATGGTGAAGAGAGAGAGAAAAAAAAAAATCATCCAAACCAAAACCAATTACAAAGCTCTCTCTCTTCTTAGTTCTTCCTTCTCTCTCTCTCTTTCTACTTGTGCTGCTGTGCTGTGTTGTGCTGAGAGAGAAAGAGAGAGTGAAGTGAAACGACGGCGCACAGTAGCACTAATCAAGTGAAACTTTTCTTTTTTTTTTTTTTTAATACCTCGAAGGTCCCTTAATCTGCACGGAATTCGATTTGAAATTGAAATTGAAGAAGTATAATTTGATTTCAGACTGGCTGATATTAAAGTAACCCTAGCTTTTCTTCCGTTTTCTCTTTCTACAAGATTCGAAGATTTGTTGATTAAGACGACGAAGAAGAAGAAGAAGAGAAAGAAGAGAAAATTTCCACAAATAAAAATGCTTTGGATAATGAGATTATCTGGTTTTTTCTCAGCAGCAATGCTTATGATTGTTCTTTCTCCTTCACTTCAATCTTTTCCACCTGCTGAAGCAATTAGATCTTCGAATTTAGTAGATACTAGTACTTATCTTCGATTTCCGACTCAAATTGAAGATAATCAAAGATTTTCTTTTAGAAAATCATCTTTATTTCACAATGCGGAAGAATGTACTAGTTTAGGAAAATTTACTACTACTACTACTACTACTGTTTCTGTTTGTGATCCTTCTCTTGTTCATATAGCTATTACTCTTGATGTTGAATACTTGCGTGGTTCAATTGCTGCTGTTCATTCTGTTCTACAACATTCGTTATGTCCTGAGAACGTTTTTTTCCATTTTCTTGTCTCAGAGACTAATCTTGAAAACCTAGTTCGTTCTTCTTTTCCTGAATTGAAATTCAAGGTTTATTATTTCGATCCAGAGATTGTTCGGAATTTGATCTCAACATCTGTTCGACAAGCACTTGAACAACCATTGAATTACGCAAGAAATTATTTAGCTGATATTCTCGAACCTTGTGTTCGTCGAGTGATTTATCTTGATTCCGATCTTGTTGTTGTTGATGATGTTTCCAAGTTATGGAGTACGAATTTAGGTTCGAAAACAGTTGGAGCACCGGAATATTGTCATGCGAATTTCACTAAGTATTTTACTCAAGGTTTCTGGTCTGATAAGAGATTTTCCGGCACATTTACTGGCCGGAAACCATGTTACTTCAATACAGGTGTGATGGTGATAGATCTGATGAGATGGAGAAGATTTGGTTATACGAAGAAGATCGAACGGTGGATGGAGATTCAAAAGAATGATCGGATTTATGAACTTGGATCATTACCACCGTTTCTACTTGTTTTCGCTGGACACGTGGCACCGATTGAACACAGGTGGAACCAACATGGACTTGGTGGTGATAATGTCAGAGGTAGTTGTCGTGATCTTCATCCCGGTCCGGTTAGTCTTCTTCATTGGAGTGGAAGCGGTAAACCATGGCTACGACTTGACTCAAATCGGCCTTGTCCTTTAGACTCATTGTGGGCCCCTTATGACCTTTATGGACCTTCTCCATGATCATCATAGATTCACGATTCACGATTCACGATTCACGATTAACGATTCACGATTCACGATCACTTTGTTGGTAAATTTTTCCATCTCTCTTTTTTTTTTGGAATATTTGTGACCTACTACTACTCATAATTTTTTTTTTTTTTTTTTTTCAATTTCTGTGTTCTTTATTATCAATGGCATTGTATTTGTTCATTATTATCATCATGCTCATGCATTTGAAAATAATAGAAAATCAAAAAAAAAGGATATTCGTTATTCAAATTATTATTTCTGTAAATATATTAGTAAAGAGCTTTTTCTCTTCTTCTGTTCATCTGTTGTCAGATTTGTACTGCCCAAATTGAAAGCATAGAAAAGAGAGAACTCCAACTCCTAGAAAGTGAATATAAAATGAGCTGGAAATGATATAATTAACATCTTTTAAAAAGTTAAATCAATAGAAATAATGCAATTGGGTCAACATAGATTATTGTTGTGCTTTTATGTACAGGGTTTTGTGTCAGTCAAATTATCTATATAAATAAGGTTGTTTTGGTCATATTTTTTGTATTATGGTCGGTCCTAGTTTCCTGTTGTGGGAGAAAAAATAATTAATGGGTGTCGGCTAAAAGCCTAAAACACACGGGTGAATCAGCTAAGCTAAAACACACGGGTGACAGTGGTAATGTACTGGTGTAAAGCAGTCAGCAAGAGAGGTAATCAGCTAAGCTAAATTTGATGACAGAAGAATCCAAGATATTTTGGTTCAGGTTTTAGTGATGAGGAGTGTGTGAGAGAGCCTTCAGCATTGGTGTTAGCCTCAGAGGACTTGTGAACTATCTCCCTGTTTGTCTTTATACAATATACCTTTACTTGGCTTATAATTGAAAGTATATTATTTATGTGGGGGAATAGATTAAGAAATTTAAAAAAGCAACCACCGATGGACCCAACTGTCATTGTTGCTTAGAAAGTGTCCAAAGAAGAGAAAGTGAAATGGCACTGATTCCTTTCCTTTCGTTTCCTTTTCCCTCTACATTACACGTTTGATTGTTCAATATATGATTTGGTATTGGTATTGGTATGGGATGGGGTTATAAAGAAGATTATTTTGAGTTTTGTTTAGGCTTTTGTTGGTTTAACATGGTTGGCTGCTTGGTTTATTGGGAGTTCTTTTTTGCTTTGACGTTGAGTGGTCCCCTAATTTTAGATAGGAAATCAGAATGAAAGTTCCTTAATCTGATCTGATAAGCTTGTCTCACTAGTCATAATTATATATTAATAAGGTTAATCGGCTGTTGTTCCTTAAGTATTTGTAGTTCTGTACACTTTCTCTTTAGCTTTTTGGTTTATGGTTAAGGTTTGGTAGAGTGAGAGCTTGAGTGGTTGAATTAGTGTGGGTTCCAGTTTCATTGTTACTGGATGAAGTGCTTAATCACTTTACAAACCAAAGTGGTTTCCATTCAGGGTAGATGATTCGGTAGACCACATTAATAGAATGGGTGGGGTAAAGCTTTCTGAAGACATATCACATGTTTTTCTAGTGGAATTTCTTTTACATGTTTATTCTGACTTAATAGTATTGAGTCCTGAGTAAGTTATGGGATAATAGTTTTGTGGGTGGGCGATGGTTTAATCTTTGGTGGTCCTCTGGAGATTATTAAGAATCTGAGTGCCTGGACGTGATGGTTTTTCTGTCCTCATTGCCGTTTGGATTGGATGCAATACAGTGGTATACTTAATCGCGATATATCAAATAGTCACGACGTACCTTTTGGCATATTCACAAAATATTTTGCAGAATCATTTGTGCAGTTTAGCTATCCAGCCTTCCTGATGGCTTAACTTACAAAGGAGGTAGTGGACTTAATCCTTGTGGTCCAATCCCGCTTTCGGCTACTTAAAATAGGTTACCTGTACATGAAATACCTTTTTGTAAATGAATGTTGATCATTGTTTCCAATCACATGAAAATACCTTTTTGTAAATGAATGTTGGTCATTGTTTCCACTTTCCAAATATATTAATGCCTTTGCCATTTAAGAAAACACAGAAGAAGAAAACAAGATGATGAAGTTGGTGAAGATGAGATTAGCTCCAATTTTGTTTAAGTATCATAAGGATTTAGGGGTCTAGCCAGGAATTACTTTGATATAAGAGATCTTTTTTCTAGGTAAATCATACTTTTGATAATCCCATATTCCTATCTTTGAAATATTCTAATAAAAATAAAAAATGCCAGCAAAAAAAAACAAAAATGTATAAGAATAATGCTCTTAGATATTCCATGGTGTGATAACCCTAACTGAGACAGATAACATGGGACCCTTTCACAGCTTGAAACAACTTGCAGTCCCTCAAGTATTATCTTGTGGCACCGGGGCTAATCCCTTCTACCTCCACACAATGTGGCAGGCCATTCTTCTCGCCTTTTTCACTATTACAAGGGGTGTCTGAATAATATGATTATGTTGTTACAGGCTTATTAAGATTTGTGAATTGCGGTGGTGCCTTCTCAGTCTCCAATTTCCCAAAGTTAATGCAAGCATGTGCGACATTACATAGTGAAAAATGTGGGTGAATGAGATCATATTGGTGCAAATGTTGGAGCAATTTCATTGATTCAAGTTCTTTAACTCAACATTACATAGTGAAAAATGTGGGTGAATGAAATAAATATTCTTGTGTTGAATGCTAGGATGTATCAGAATCTTCCTTGTCTGCTGTATATAATGGAATTCTGATACTCTAGAATAAATAAAAGATGCCTGAATGGACAAGGAGCATAACTTAAAGAATCTCCCATCTGCAAGGTGCATTCTGTCTTGACTTGCAAAAACAACTTACATAACTACACAGACATGTAATATGGATCAACTGAGGATAAACGAAATCCAATTTTTGAATGACTTTCATAACTACTAATCTGTCAAAATGATGAAACCCTTCAGACCTATTGTCAATGCGTTTAATCATCGGAGGCCTTACAGTTTGGAGAATCTGTTGTTAACACAAGCGTACGTGCGACTGCAAACCAGATTCCACTAGTGCAAGTTCATAAATTCTACATTGATCATATGTTGGGAAATGGGAATAACAGAAGTCTGCAAAGCATATTGCATGTTAATAATATAACAATCACTGAACAAGTTACATTTCAGTACTGAAAGAGAAACAAGTAAATTGACAAAGAAATTCAATTTCTTTCTGCTAACATTGATACACTTCATACATGAAAGATAAACAGGTAAATTGACAAGGAAACTCAATTTCTTTCTGCTAACATAATTTGCTGTAGTGTAATATATCCAAGAAACTATCATGTATCATGGAAACGAGAACTTCATGTAGTCCTGCTTCCCAGAAGGAGGACTAATGTACACCCAAAGCAAAGAAATGACGATTGAAAGCAATCCAGACCACACGAACACTATGGTTGGAACCTTTCCTCTTCTCCCCATCAATCCCTTCGCAAATGGATAGAGATGGCACAACACCCAAAAGCTAAAGAAGACTCCTCCAACAAGCTTGCTCCACTGCGGGAAAGTACTGTACATTGTTCTTGCTACGCCAACTGCAATTGCCATCATGTTTACCATCATTATTGTGATTGGCATAACCATCAGAAAGCTCCACTTCACCAAATATAAATCAGCAAACTCGTCATCACCATCCTCCGGTGTGGCAGACTTTGATGTCAGTGTAAAGGATATATCAACTCCTGCAATGACCTTCAGTAACCCTTGTAGCACTGCAGCCGGGTGAGCGCTAGTTCCACCAATCAACCAGAATTGTTCATTTCTCCACCAATCATGTAGTGTAATTCCAGACCACTTAATCTCAAGAATGGCCAACAAGCACAATGTGACTGTGATCAATAGCAAGAATACAAGGAAAGTCACACTGAGGGACTGCACTATGAACTGCCCTGTGAAGAGGGATATTGCTGGCAGGACACAGTAAACAAGGATAAAGATTGAAGTGAAGGGGTACATCCCCACATTGAAGTAGGCAATCCTCTGCAAGAACTTCATCCGGCTACTGGCGAAAAGTGCATTGTTCTGAGAGAAAAATATCTCGACTGAGCCAGTTGCCCAACGGAGTACCTGGTGGAGTCGGTCTGTTAGATTAATTGGAGCTGTCCCTCGGAATGCATCCCTCTTGGTAACACAATAGATTGATCTCCATCCTCTGTTATGCATCCGATACCCCGTAACCACATCTTCTGTCACAGAGCCATAGATCCAGCCCACCCTCTGACCCCACTCGGTTTTGTCTTCATAGAAGCAAGATATCACAGTTATTGCCTCTGCGACTGTAGCAGCGTCTAATGGCTCACGTGGGACTGCAAGAGATCCAGCTGGTCGACCTTGGCAACCTTTACCTTGCAGCTCCTGAAGCAGTCTTCCTTGGTATTCTGCTACTGGGATAGATGCCACCAATGTTGTAGAGTTTCCAAACCTCCTTGGAAGAAGAAGAGATTCAATATCTCCATCGTCGTCATTGTGATCACTCAGGATTGGCAATGCTATCTCATCGACTTGCTTCTTATCCACCTTGGGCTTTCTCAATAACAATTTAATTTTACTCCTACCAAACCACCCATGGTGTTCTGTGGCTCTTGGAGGGCTAAACCCGTACAAAGCGATTCTCCTAAAAATGCATCCTGTTCCGACATACATAGGACCCTGTAATCCATCAAGCGCTCGCATGCTTACATCAAAGAACACAGTGTTGTGGTTTGCATATCGATCATTTGGATCAATGCCCTCGAATCTCTGAGGAAATTGTACATAACATATCCTATCACCACCTCTGTCAAGCATAAAACACATTCCTTCTCTCAGAGCCAAGGAGTTGTAAATGTAGTGATCACAATCGAGATTCAAAATGAATGGCCCATTGGACATAATAGCACTAGTTCGAACAAGCGCATTCATGGCACCTGCTTTCTTATTGTGATCATAACCTGGCCTCTTTTCTCGTGACACATAAACCAGCATAGGCAATCTGATATCCACTTCAGTGGTATCAATTAGATGTTCACCATCTGCTTCAGTTCCCATCACTGGTTCTGAATTCGGTGGAGCTAGCATTGCCTGTACAAGAATGAACAAGATTAGAATGACTCAGTTACAGCCTATTGAAGGGAAAAAATAAAGGTGCTAGCACTCTTATAACAAGCATTCAAGGATACCTGAATTATCCCTGCGTGATCACCCCTTGAATGGTCTGTCTCACCCGGGGACCATGTTCCTGGCCAATGAGCGCCATCAGACATCCATGTAGCCTTTAAAACTTTCAGCTGTTCTGCAAGATTGCCTCCGAATTCCATCTGTTTCTTCTTAGCTCGCAGCTCTTCATGAGCATTGTATGCATCAGACCTTCTCCTAATGGACTCAGGCAAGGAGTTTATCCTGACCTTAAACTCATCATATTCTCTCTTTACCTTCCTCCTCTCCCTGACAAAATCTAGCCGGACTTTGTTCTTTAGGAAGTCGCGTTTCTGCCCAAAATAAGCCTCAGGATTTCTTGGTTCTATCCCATGTTTTCGGCAGAAAGGAACCCAGATTCTAGCAAAGCTGGCAGTTTCTGCGAGAGCTTCAAATGTTAAAAGAGACCCGCCATCGTCAGACAGATAACAAGCAAGTTTTTCAACCGGATAATCAACAGCAAGGATCGATAGTATTGTGTTGGCTGTAACAAGAGGAGGCTCTTTCTCTGGGTCTGCTGTTGAAACAAAGATGTCAATCCCTGGAAGATCAGACCTTCCTTTGGGATTACGAAGATTAGGGGACTCAAATCGATCTTTCAGAACAGACAGGTCAGTCACTCTATTTACAGGACAAAGTTTAGGAAGCTGATCGAGAAGCCACGAAAAGGCAAACCAAAGTTCACAGACAATTGACATTCCCCATAACCACATCGCATCATGATTAGGGTGTCGAATTCTCCAAGTAAGGAAAAACCCAAGTGCAACCAAACGAATAACCATAAGCAACCTGTATAAGATGAGAAAAGCAATCCTCTCTTAACAATAGTGGTTGTTTCCACGCCATATACAATAAGCTCATACATATAATATCAATAAGCTAGTTACGGCCTAGTTCTAGTTTAAAGATGGAAATCTAGCTACAAAACATTAAATTGTATTAATTCCAAACGTTAAACGAATTACCATAAGCAATCTGTATTACTGTATAATGAGAAAAGCTCGTATAATATTAATATGCTAATTAAGGCCTAGTTCTAGTTTCGAAATCAAAGTTTAAAATGGAATTATAGCTATAAATTGTACTAATTCCAAATATTTTTAGCTAACTATGCAGTTTTGTTAAGCTTTCATACCTGTATGGGCTGAGAATTGCCGCAGAAACATAAACCTTCCTTGTCAAAGGCCTCCTGCATTTTTCTCCAAAATCAGGTGGATATTCGAACCCGTTAACACCTGAACCACTACCACCACCACCAAACTCATTTCTAGGCCATACTGCATTACCATAACCATAAGTCCCCTTTGTCTCAAAAAGCCAACGAGTATGATCGAAATCAGGAGGATTATGAGGAGACTTAAATGATTTCACAAGAGAAAGTCTTTTATCTGGTCTAAATTCCGCCATTGAACGTAAAGGAAGTGCTTGATCTTCTGCTTCAGACTTAGGTTCATCATCAGATTCATCATCATTTACATCCTTATAAGGTTCCTTACAACCTGGACATTGCCCTTCGACATTTCCAAGGCAATCTACATAACAATCTCGACAAATTTTAAAACCACATTCACAAGGTATTCTTGAACCTTGAAGTGCTTCTTCATCACACCCTTTCATTCTACAAACCATTCCCATAGCCATAGATCTTAAAGCTTGAGGTTGATCATTCGAAGTACTAACTACATGACCTCGTGTTACAGAATTAAATCCACCAGTAAATAGAGTACCTGAAATGTAACTTTTCTCTGGTTTTTCTCCATTAGGGTCTTGAGAAACCGACATAGGTTGGTTATCAGGAGTTGGAGGTATATGAACAGTATAAGTAACAAACTCGGATGTTACTTCTTCAATTCCATCATCTTTAGAATATCTACCACCACCTGAAGCTCTTTTTCCTCTGTTACTAAGTGGTGAATTGGGGTTATTTGATAACGAAGAACGTCGAATTGGACTTGTTAAACCCATACTTCTAATCCCACCTCCTTTTCCTCCTGATGAAACTGTAATCTTTACTGGTGATGTTGAAGAAGAAGAAGTAGAATTAGCCATTAGAACCATTATACTACAACAAACAAAAAAATTTCGAAATACCCCCACAAAGCAAAATTAAAACTTGATGAAGTGAAGAAGATGTTTTGAAGAAGAAGAAGAAGATGGGTTTGGGGTTTTGTGGAATTTGAATTTGAAAGAAAAGCAAATGGGTTTTTTTTTCTTCTCCAACGGTCGATTGATGTGATTTGCTTGTGATTTGAAATATAAAGAGGGAGAGAAAGAGACAAGTGGATGTAACGGTTGTTGGCTTTTATTGTAAAAAGAGAAAGAGTGGAAAAAAGGGATTTCAAATCCAACGGTCGGATAATTTGTACGGATAAATGGGTGATCCAAAGTCCAAACGGGTAGATTTTGAACTTGGAACGATTCCCAATGTGCATGAGCATGGGGACTTTTTAGAACCCATTAGAAGATCTGGTGGCAATTGTTGGCTTTGTTGCTTTTGCATTTGCATGTGTATAATATAGAAATAATGTAAAAAAAATATACACTATCAAAGTGCAATGGAGTGCAAATCATGAATATCCTTGGCAATTTCAACTATTTTCTGTATGGCAGGCATGAGGACTAATTTGCTTGGAAAGTGGAAACTATCTACTGTACAAATGGAATTTGATTGTCTTCAATTTGACTATCATTGGAAACCCTAAACTTATGGACAGATCATATAAAGGTCCAAGACTATATCCCAAGAAAAAACAGCCCATAATGCATAACTAAATCTCGGCCAATGTATAATCAGCAGTTAAGCACACCATCCTGCTAACAAAACAAGATCATGACCATGATTTAGTGGTCTTCTAACTAGTGAGACACATCATACAGCAGGAGCAAACAAAAGGATTAAATCTGATTGTTTGTAGCATCATAGCTAAACCATCCATCTTGATAGTTGATTATCAACTGTATGTCACTAGCAAAAGTGTAGTGTAGTGCCTCAATTTTTGCTTGGTTGTCTAGCTAATCTTTAGGAGTGTTCCTTTAATCCATTTTTTGCATATCGGAGGCTGAAGCCCAGTTGGAACTTGGAAGCCCATTCCATCCAAATGCCCTTGAATACGTAAAGTTATATTTTGCCAGCTGCCACCAGTCATTTGTTCCATTTATTCTTACAACAACAAAAGTCAAAAAACACCATTCCAATCATTTCTCCTCACGTAGTACTAACTAAGTTTAATTTCATACACTTTCACCTACCAAATAACAATTCAAACTTGGGTCACAACATAATAAAAAAAAAAAAACCACTTCTTCTCCATTCCAAATCTTTCAACTACAAATGGACCCCACCTTCCATATTTCAAAACCCTCTCCCTCTGAACGACTCAAACCTATGTATTAATGTATGTATGCCGGCACAACACACTTCAATCACATTATTAATAAAAAAAAAAAAAAACATTTCAATTCAATTACAGCTTTCTTTCCGCGTCTTCTCTTCTCTACTTCTTTCCTTTTATATTCAAAATCCCAATCTATTTCTTTCTCTCTCTTCTCTACTGTTCTTCTTTCCATCACCATGAAACCCTTGATCACCATCTTCTTTACAATTTCTCTACTATTACTACTTCTTCATATACCAATTTCAATTTCACAAGTACCTGCACCAGCACCAATACCAGATTCATCATTATGTAATGGAATTTTCTTATCATATATTTATACAACAGGAAAAAAATTACCCCCACATCTTAAAAACCCATTATCACAACCTTATAGTTTTGAATCAATATTATCAATTATTAATAATGATTTAGATCAACTTAAATCATGGAAAATTTTTGTGGGTTTTAATCATAATGAGTTTTTAGTTTCTGCTTCTAATGCTATTCTTGCTGATGGTACTACTTTACCTGCTAAAGTTGGTAATGGTACTGTTTTTGCTGGTTTTCCTACTTCAGATCTTAAATCTGCTATTGAAACTGCTGGTGATTTGAATCAAATGAGTGTTCAGATTGCTTTATTGGGTACTCAGTTTGGTGTTAATGCTATTAATGGTTCTCAAACTCCTATGCCTACTAATATTTCTCTTGCTATGGATGGATTTTCTTGCCTTTCACCAACTATGGAAGGTCAGTTGCTCTTTTTTTTTTTATTTCCTTCAATTTTTTTTTTTCAATTTAGGTCAAAAGGGGTTTTTTTTTTTTTTTTTTTTTTTTTATTTGTGGGTACATGGGATTTGAGGGTTTTGGGGAGTTTTGAAGGAAAATAGAAGATTGGGTTTTTCCCTTTGGTAGGATTTATTTGCAAATTGTATATTAAAACTGTAAATTTTTTACATGAAATCAGGTTATGTGGTGAAGTGTTTGTTGGGCTTGGGCATTTACTGAGATTATGAGTATGAGATTTGCTGTTAACTTATGATCTTTCAAAAGCATAACTTTATTTCATCAGTTCATCTATTATAGTGTTTGGGAGTTCATTGCGTAAAACTAGCTATTGCATAGTTTCTTCAAGAGCAAAATGAACCTTCGAGGCTTCGAACAGGGGGGGGAGATTTTTTACGGTTGTTCATCAGTTCATCTCTAGTAATTTTGGGGATTTTTTAAATTAAAATGAAGGATCTATTCCACAGTATTTTGTGGTGATTATGAGGGTTGCAGGAATAAAATCTATATTGGGTTGGGATTTGTGTTCTCCTGATTTCTTGCATGGTTTTTAAATATATTCAATTAGTATGTGTACAAATTTGATGGGTTTGTGTACATTTGCTGTTATGATCTTTGCAGCGAAGAATGTGATGAATGTCTGTTGTGCTAAAGACCTTAACTTCAAACTTAATGTTACCGTGGAAGAATTCTTGCCCCGACGAAATGGTGATCTCACAATGGACTATGATGTTCTTCGATCTAATGACAACGAATATTCTGCTAAAGTCACAATCGCCAATCACAACCCACTTGGCCGTCTTGATTATTGGAGGTTGAGTTGGGACTGGATGAGAGAGGAATTTATCATGAACATGCAGGGAGCTCATACTTCAGTTGGGGATCCGAATGATTGCATATATGGTCGGCAAGCAGACTACTACAAGGACTTGGATTTTTCAACTGTCCTCAGTTGTAAGAAAAGACCTACCATTGTTGATCTCCCGCGTTCTAGAGCTAATGACTCACAAGTTGGGTTGATCCCCTTTTGTTGTCGCAATGGAACACTTTTACCCACCTCCATGGATGCAAGCAAGTCTATCTCAGCATTCCAGCTTACTGTAAAGAAAATGCCACCAGATCTCAACAAAACACAACTGGTTCCACCACAGAACTGGCAGATCAATGGGACGCTTAACCCTGACTACGAATGTGGACCTCCATTACGTGTTAGCCCTAGCCAATTTGCAGACCCAAGTGGATTGCCATTCAATAGGACTGCAGTTGCTAGTTGGCAAGTGGTGTGCAACATTACACAGCCTAAGGAATCAAAGCCACGATGTTGTGTTTCATTTTCAGCATACTACAATAACTCGGTTATCCCATGCCCAACATGTGCTTGTGGCTGCCCACGGAACCCAAGCCAAACATGTAGTGCCACAGCCCCTGCTATTCTTCTTCCACCCAATGCTGCTCTTGTTCCCTTTGACAATCGCACTTCAAAGGTTCGGGAATGGGCAAGAATCAGACGCCAGTCCTTACCTGACCCAATGCCATGTGGGGATAATTGTGGGGTCAGCATCAACTGGCACATACAGTCAGACTATCGACGTGGATGGAGTGCCAGGATCACTCTCTTCAATTGGGGTGAAACTGATTTTGCGGATTGGTTCACTGCTGTACAATTCAAAAAGGCCACCCCTGGGTTTGAAGCAGCTTACTCCTTTAATGGAAGTGCAAGTCTTGATGGTAACACCACCATATTCATGCAGGGTCTGGAAGGTTTAAATTATCTTATGGCAGAACAAGATGCTGCCAAGCCATCTAAGGATCCTCGGGTGCCTGGGAAGCAACAGTCGGTGATTTCATTCACAAAGAAGCAGACTCCTGATATTAATATAGTCACTGGCGATGGATTCCCATCGAAAGTTATCTTTAATGGAGAGGAATGCTCCCTTCCTACAATATTTCCTTCCAGCAGTGTTCGGATTGATGCAGCTATGAGCATTTGGTCGATTCTAACTGCCCTAGTTGTTCTTGTGCTGACGCAACAATAGCCATTTTGAGAAGCATGGGTTCTTGTTTAACTATTGGCAGATTTTTTAATTCTTTTGTGGTCCAATCAGTGGACTGCATGCATGGCTCTAGGTTATTGAAAGATGTCTGCTTATTACTGGGAATAGAGAGGTCTTCAGGTTCTCCAGGAAGGAGAATTCACTTCTAAGGGTAAAAGGATTTCTTTCTCCATTGGTATTCAATAGTTGTATAAAGTTTGTAAACTTCAATACATATGTGTCTTGAACTGATTAAGAATGTAGCTCATTTTTTAGTGCACATCGGCCTCATGTGCAATTTTGTTGGTTTCATTTTTTCATCATTTTTGTTGTCTAATAGGAAATAGTTAGATATCACACTGCTGGAAAGTTTATTATAGTTCTCTTTCTTGTTTTTATATACATGTACTACTTATTTACAAGAACTTTGTTGATGAGTTTTATGAATTTCTAGTAGTTTCTCCCTTTAATGGATATATGTCCAGTTTCTAAATTTTTGCTTACTGTAAAAGAGCTATTTGGCAAGAAATTCTGAAAACAATATTAAATAGGGTAAGTGTGTGGAGAAGTATTTTTGTCTGGTTTGGGTGCCATACTGCCATTGACAAGATTTGGAGAGGATGGGACAAAAAGCTGCCTTTCTCGAACATTTCTGAATTGAACCTTAAATTTCAGAAGTCTGAGTCTTGTGGCCTTAAGTAGATTCTAGAATCAGTATGTGAAGACTATTGGAGGATTCTAATAAAATATGAGATGCAATATTCTTACAGATGCAGATATATCTGAGCTACTAAACAATTGGTGAAAACATTGTTCATGCCACTTATTATTTCACAGGAGTCGGTACGAATCTAGGCTTATTTTGTTAACATTTTATTGTGAACCCTCTCTGATGCCTGCTTTGAACATATTCTCTGGTTTCTACTGATGGCCTGCTCTTATAGAAAACCATAATGTTTGTAATTTGAGGCTTTGAGCCAAATGGAGAGCTGGTGGGAGATCCTTCGAAAGAACCATCAAAACATTCCCAGACAGTTGATTCCATGTTATTAAGTTGACAAATCTGTGTACCTGGTTAAGCACGTGTAGACCATTCCTGATTCATCTGCATGATACAATATTAGTGCCTCTCTCTACCAGTTTGAGCCCTCATCGATTAACCTATATCTTGCCATTTTTAAAGGCTTTTAGACTTTTAGAGTAGTTTGCCAACAAGCAGCACCAAGAGAAAAACAGTGCTATGCCTGTGCTTGGGAAAATCCCACCAGACATTTTATATATGCTCAGCCATTCTTGTCATTTTGTACTATGGAGAATGGATTCCATGGCTTAAAATCTAGCAATTGCTGACAGAAAGATCACTGGTATTTTCGGACACAATACAAACACAAGAACTCGCACAAATGGTAACACAAGATCTTGCAATACAACAAGAAGAATTAAAAGAAGCAAATAAAGACAAACCATTATATGTGGTTTGTCAGCTTGGTCTTACATCCACAACGTCCACATTTGCTTAAATTGCTATGGGTCACTGTTAAGTTCACCCATTCAACCTCCAACAAATTATCAAAATCATAATTAATAAGTTCATGCAGTAACAACTTTCCATCAAATAGTAACAAAACCATTTAGTGGAATAAAAACAGTAGAGCTCCATCAAATTATCACCCATGTTTATCCTTGAGCAGTGAAATGAACTATGTACATAGCAATACTTCTTCAAGAAAAAGCTCCATCATTATTAGAGTTAGACAGACAACCCATTCGTTAATAAGTCTGAAAAGGTTATCAACACATCTCTAAACTAATCATTACTGACATCTAATCAAACAATCAACCAATTTCTTAGAATTAGACATTTCTCGTTAACTTGAGCTACCAGAAGACATCAAAAATTGCATATATGCCTTTGCATATCATGCAGTCGGACCTCACATGATTCTCAATATTCCAGGATGTTGAAGCCCCACCGGATAACGTTAAGAACCAATACCTACTTGCATGTGGTTTGATATTATGAAATTTACAGCTGAACCATCAGCATGGGATATACACAGAAAGAAAGCAATGCCCACAGTGATATTGAGCTACTGTGGTTCCTGTCATGAGAATGGGCGTTAGTACTCCAGGACATAAGAAACATTATCATGGGGAAATCACCAGGGCTTCTACACCGGAATATCATCTATTGGATAGCCATCAAAGTTAAAATCATTTTCAAGCTGTCCACCACCTTGCTGCAGGAAAAGAAAATAAAACGCTGAGATGAGAAATAAAATTATCACACAACTCTCAATCTAAAGCAATACTGAAGAGACAACTGGCAAGAGAAGGTACCTGTTTGAGAATTGCACTCATGAGATCATCCTGATCAAAGGTTTTGGCAGCAAATATGTTGTCAGAGTTCAAATCACCCATACTTTCAGCCTTGACCCTGAATGAACTGTCCATTGGGAGGCTGTTACCCCGTTGCACAAAGCTTTCTGAAGTTCCTAGCTGATTCCCTTCACTTAAAGAAACTAGTGTGTTGCCAACAATAGATACATTCCCATTCGGCCCACCCCTTTGACTGGACCACAAACCTTGATGAGCTAAAACTGGTGGAGAGAAGGTAATATTGCCCTGTAGGGGTTTGGGGCGTTGAGATGCTTCAAAAGTTAAATCCACATTCTGCAAACCCCACTCCTGGCTTTTGTGCTGTGGATGCTCATCAAAGATCACGTAACCAGTAGGAAGGCTTCTGGGTCCTTTTACTTCCAAGCTTCCTCTATCCTGAAACACTCCTGTCGATTGAAGACCAGATACCCCTGTGGTGATGCCTACAGGAAAACCATTGCCAGGTACATCCATAGTATGTTTCTTCTGAAAATCAAGCATTGATGACGCTTGGAAACTCGGAGTGTATGTTGTTGCTTTACCATTTAAGATGGTTATATTTTTGCCTAAGACCCGGCTTGCCATGTCATTTGAGAATACTTGCTGTCCTATGGACAAAGGAGTACCCGAAGGATGAATACTAGAAATATCACTCAATAACTGCCCCCTTGATCTAGATTGAGCCATTTGCATCATCAGAGGAGAGTTACTCTGGCTCCCAAGTACAGCGCCACTTTGGTTCATCGAGTGCGTTCCTAGAGATGTTTGTAAATTCATGAAGCCCGTGGTTCCTTCGCTGGCTTGCAGGCCCATGCTGCCGGATGATTGGGCTGATTGATGCGAATGGGATAGCTGCTTTGGCTCTATATTTGTCGGGAGTCCATGATACAAGTCCACTTGTTTATTGCTACTGGTCATTTGCTGACCCGCACCAAATCTTAATTTTGAAGCTTCAGTGCTGAAAGGGATCCTTTGATCCAAATGCGGCATTCCAATGCCAGTGTTCACAGTTGACCTTGCAAGTCCTCCCGCCTGTAGTGTAGCGAAACTATTAGGAGGAAGTTGACCTGAGGCTGCAAGAGCTTGGAGATCAAGCCCATCAAATGAAGACATTGATCCAAAATTTGCTTCTTGGGAACACATGAATGGTGTATTCAATCCATTCGGATGTGATACTCCACTTAGCCTTCTTAGATACAGGCGATATTTCTGTCCATATCCATATTAAGAGGTAATAAGTCTGAAATGCTCATCAGAATTAAAAGATATGTGGAACTAAAGAATCTTTTCTTATTAATTAAAAACATTGGTGAAAAAACAGCAGAAAAGTCTGCCTCAGATTGATCGTACGGGACATCCCACCCATTTTTTATATTAGTTAACAGATTTGAAGTATGTGGCATCAGGGTTCTCCATTGAAGTGAGAATAGCGAACAAAATATTTATATGGTGCTAATGAACCAAGAATAAACATAAGATAACCCTTAGACTTTTTTTCAACTTTAACTTTCGGTTTTGCCAAAGAAAATTAGAGGTTTTTTTTTATACAGCTAAATACCTGCAGGTGGCTTGCGACATTCTCTCTAGTGAGTCCAGGAACATTCATGAGCTCCAGAATTTTCTTGGGAACAGCCTCTGCATTAATGAGCAAACATTTTAGGGGCATTCAACACCAAGAAAAAACAAATGCACTAATGACATGCAAAAACCAAAGAATGAATTATAAATATCTAACAGGCTATGGACGAATATATCCCAGAATATTGAGAGGGAGTACAAAAATAACAGACAATTTGGAGAAAGCCAAATGGAACGAATGTAAGGCACGCTTCAGATTCCAGGAAGATATTATCAAGGGAATTAAAAATTCCATACAAATATGCATCAAACATGAAAGCATCCCTTGCATCAACATTTTGAAAGCCTAGACAAATATACATGAACAACTACAGTATAAGTCAATCCAACATTCCAAACTACTAAGTTTCATATTCTGCAATATGATGGATAAAAAATACAATTATGAGCAAAAGTCATCATACTCCAACAGTGGCATCACAGTAGTTCATCTGAAAGACTACTCAAAGATTGGAAAAGTGTCTTGTTAAATATTTGTGCGATTTCGCCAGAGAGATATACATCAAAGTCCCCCGGTCAGTGAAAATAGTAAATTAGCTAATAGAATAGATGAGAATCTGCCATACTTGTTGTGACGCCAAAACAAAATACACTTAAAAGACAAAGTAGGGTTGCCATTCCATTAACCTAGATAGATCTTACTTCAACCGTTGAATAAACAGTGAGGCTCAGCTTTAAGACAAACATTAAACAGTGAGATCTCAGTTTTAACTTTTAAGATGAAAATCAGTTACACGTCAATGTTTCCCACTAACATAAAATAAATTTGCAGAAAGTCTTTTATGAGTAACAAATATAGGGATGTTTAAAAAGATAGCATATTAAGCATAAATGTTTGAAACAGAGATTAAGCATGAAGATAAAACTGCTGAATCCACTGAATTCAAGTACATTACAAAAACAAAGGGGATGAACACCCAAGAACAAAGAGTTTTATGGGTACAAAATGTTGGGTGATGTGATGTGATTTACTCAATCCCTCCATATCAATAAAATTATGTTTTTTCCAACAAAAGAAAAGGGTGAAAATGCTTACTATCAATGCCTAATTGGTTTACAGCTGCGACGAACTGTTGATGTAATTCAACTGACCAGACCACACGTGGCTTCTTCATTGTGGAAGTATCATCTCTATCTTCCAAATCATCTTCATCTTCCTTCCTCTTCTTCGAACCTTTCCAACTTCCTTCATTCACTGAGGAAGCATAATCTACATCTTCAGATGCTTTGTGGTTTCGGTCATTATCCTCATAACTGCCTGACTGCTCGAATTCTTTCAATTCGTTCCGTCTCTTGCGGACCACATGTTGCCATATATTTCTGATTGCCTCAATTCGAACTGGTTTGATTAAGTAATCACATGCCCCATGTGTAACGCCTTTCATAACAACCTCTTTCTTATCGTCCACTGACATCACTGCATAATATTATAGAATTCAGAGAAGAGATTCAAGATATACAAATCAAAGAGGTTCTAAAAGGCAAATACATACTGATAACAGGCAAGTCCATTTCCAACCCGATGTGCTCAAGAAGCTTAAATCCATCCATGTCAGGCATGTGGACATCACTTAGAACAATATCGAACGAGTATGTTCTTTCTCGCAGCATAGATAATGCAACTACTGCCCGCGAACACGTTATGACTGAAAGATAATCATACAAAACAGGTCAGATAGCAGAATCTAATTGATTACAAATCTACTCATACTTGTTACCATCTCTATACAAACAGAAATAGCATCTAAATTGTTTTTACGAGTTTTTTCTGATTTGTTATTGAATTAGATCTGGTGGCATGATACTTAGTCTAAACTAGAGTGGAATCAGAACTATAAGTATCTTCTGATGTGATATTATATCTACTAAATTTTATTTAAAAAAAATAATTCAGATTCCAAAAACAATCAAATCTATCTTAAATCCTTAAACAAACTTATTGACAAAAACAGATAATATCTTAAGGAATCATAACTGACAGAACAACAAATGAAATGAAAAAAAAAAGGTATTTTTATTTATTAATTATGAAGATTTAAACATGAAAACCCAGTTATGAAATACCTTCATATAGACAATTTCGAAGCATCTTTTCAAGAATTTTGAGACAAGTTGGATCATCATCAACAACCAAAACACGAAGACCAGCAGGAAATTGATCAGAAACCCCATCACCACTAGCTTTCTTACTAGTCCCACCTCCACCACTATCCATATTCAACATCTCAAATTACACTTCGATCTATAAAATTAACCAAAACCCAACTCTTTAATCTCTTTTTTCTCTTTAAATTACCCAAAACTCAACTCATATACACTGTACTTTCAATCAAGATGTGATTTTTATCAATCTTTATAAATAATATAAAAAGAAAATGAAAAAAGAACAAGAACCAATCATGTTTTTGTTGATAAAGCTTCTGAAACAAAGGTGTAGATGGAACTTAGAAGAAGAGAATAATAATAGCAGAGTTTATTATCTGCTCTGTTTTATTTCATTTTCTTTCTTTTGTTTTCTTTTCTTCTTCTTTGCTCTATCTTTCACTTTCTCTCTCCTCTTCTTCTAAAAGATGGATCCAGCTCACACTTAAGCCACCCAACTAAAAACACCATTGTGATAAATATGTCTATTTTCTTCAGAAAAATAATAACTATTTGATTTATTTTGTCATCAATTTGTCATAAATATATAAATCAAAAAAATATCTTTCTACTAATTAAAAATACATGGTTTAATACATCCTTCTCACAACTCAGAGGTTGGGGGGTTAGAAACACGCCAGCAGCAGCTGATTGTTTAATAGAATTTTTTTTTTTATAAAATAAAAATCCCCTAAATATCGCTTATAAATAAATAAATATATATTTTAACATCAAAATAAAAATTTGACTAACTTTAAAAAATAAAATTTTGAATTAAATTTATAATAATTTTGAGTATGAGAAAGAATACAAACAAGAGTACAACCACTTGGTTAAAAGTACCATTTAGAGCCAAGAATCATTGGGATGATGAAGAAGAATATGTCCACATTAGAATATAGTACTATTACTACTGTACACTATAATTGAATTGAAACTTATTCCATTTAAAAATAATTCAATTTTTTTTTATAAAACATGGGTATTATTGGAAATTGATAAAAATAGTTGAACATGTTTGGTTATATTAAAGGGTAATATTGTCATTTGGATAAAGTAAATCTTGATATTTATAAACAAATGTAGGACCTAGATTCCCGTGATACCTATAACGAAACCAACTGACCTTAGTAAAATCTTATGAGGATCTTTTTCACTTCTTTCTAAGTTAAACTAACAGAGTCCAACTCAGCTTTTCAGTTAGCCACGTCATCTTTATAGGTTAAAATAGTTAAGAAAATCTAACGGCGTTATCTTTTTATTGTGCTTTTGAGGTGAAAGGAATCTATGTAACTGTGGGAACTGTTTCATGCGGACAATAATAAACTATTGTCAGGTCTGAGGGTGGTCACAAGTTTAAAGTGGAGGGATGAAGGGGGTTTTGCCACGTGTTAAGGTAAATATTTGTTAGCTTTTTCCAATCTTCGAATGATGAAATGTTTTAATAGCAAAAAAAAATTAAATAAAAATGATGAGTCCTACTGTATCTTAGGTTTTTTTCTTCTTTAGGTTGAAGACTAATATAGAACTGTGATACACTGATATGGTAGAGACCGACATTAGAGCATTTCCAATGCAAGGTGGATTTTGGGGGTGGGGTGGATAAATCCACCTTGAAACCTAAAACAATGTCCCAAAGGGAGGTGGTAGAACGTAGTGTTTTAAAAGTTTTGGACTCTCGGACGGCATGTCACATGCTGTCCGGTTTTTCTAAAAATCCATTTTCTCTTATACAAGAGTCCACCTTCCCTTGGGAACTCTCCACTTTGTAGAGTTTCACCTTGAATCAACAAGGTGGATTTTGCCTAGGTGGACCTACGTGGAGGTGGATTTATCCACCCTGCATTGGGAATGCTCTTGGGGAAAGAGAAAAAGAGAGAGATTTTAAAAAAAATATAAAAAAAAATGAACAAATTACCCGTGTATATATATATATATATATATATATATTTATAGACAAACCCGTTTTTTAACCTATGCTGTCAGGGGCGGAGCGGAGCGCCAGGCGCTCGGTTTCTGCCTCACCGCCTCGACCGCCTAGGCGCCGCCCTGATCAGACCCCTGACAGCATGTCAGGCTAAAATACTCCTGTTACTTCTGAGTTTAAGTTAATTATTTATACTGCAAATATCCCTATTAATTTTTGACAAATTTGTTGTTTGAGACAGTCTTGCCAAAAATGTCAGGAATCAGGTTTCAAAAACGATATAATTATCCTTGGCGTTAAATTCAATATAAATTAGTTGATACACTCTACTCTTCCTACTGATATTATACAATATCAAGCAAGGAAGCAAATACAAGCCGAGTAATTTAAGGAAAAACACAGAGATGTGGTCAGCCTGATCCGGAACAGTAGTACAAAACGTTTGCAAGGCCTCCTCTCTCAGCAGTCTGCACTTCACAATTGTCAGCATCACAGCAATACAGTTAATCAGTTATACTTATACACTTATACAGTTATACAGAAGAGAGAAGAAGCAGCAGTAGCAGCAGGCAGCAGCAGCAGCGGAGAAGAGAGAAGAAGTAGCAGCGAAGACAGCAACAGCCTTAATTTTGGACATGGGCTTTTTTTATTTTGGGCCATTTGGGCCGCTTGAGCGCCTGTGTATTGACCGCCCTGAGCAGAGCGCTGCGCCTGGGCGCCGCCCAGGCTGATCGAAGCGTTTTAGGCGCTATTTTACCGGAGCGAAGCGTTTTAGGCGGCCGCCTAGGCGCCGCCCCTGACAGCATAGTTTTTAACAAAATCACTAACTCAAAAATGCACTAACTCAACAAATAAATTTTGATATCATCGCTCAAAAATACATTTCATTTCTTCCACCGGTTGTAAATTTTTCTATTGATTTATACCTCAAAATTCAACCAAACCTGGAACTGTTTTGTAAATACATTATTACTATAGAGAAGTTATAACTTAATAGAGTTTTACTTGAAAAAAATTATCATATAATTTCAATAATGGTATAGTTTCAAAAGAATTATATAGCTTCAAAATAAAGTGCACATATACTAACTTAGTAATGGGAAGTGTTAGAAAATTAAAAAAAAATAAAACATATTAAATGTCTGAAATTTTATATTTTTTTTAATATGTAATATATTTTTTGTTAAGATATACTTAATTATAACTATATAGAGACAATTTGATTTTAGATGGAACCTAAAAAAATTATATTTTATAATTGGCCCAAATTGGGACTGAAATTTTTTTTTAATTTTATTTTTTGAAGCAAGACTAGTTCTATTTCTTGGGACTGAAATTTTTATGATTACATAGAAGTTATTCCTACATAGAATATCACTATATAGAGGTTTTACGGTATAAGGTACCAAAATACAAAGAAAACAATACATGCTAGTATTCCATATTTCCATTATTACTACATGGGCACATGGCATTCCATCAAAATAAATAATTGTAGAATGTAATCAGAATATACCATAATTCCCATTAAAATATTAGTATAACACCATTAAACATATGCTAAACAGTTGAGGTATTTATTTGTGTAGGTCAGAATGGACTGAAATGTATGAGTTTGGTACTTGGTATTTGTTTTTGGGTATAGTCTTATGTTTCATCATCTGATGATCTCCAGCTCTTCTCCCTCTTGTGTGTGTTGTACTGTTGACCTGTTGTGTATGTGTTTTATATAATGCAAATGCAAATGCAAATGCAAATGCAAATTGCCATCGATCTGATGACCCAACCCAACAAACAAACGATTGAAGGAACGGAACCAACGCGCTTCTCAAACGTCCACATCAGCACGACAACGGCAATGACATTACTTGTGGGACTGGAATACCTTATGATGCATAGTGTCAGAAAGACACGTGGCTATGTCATTTAATGTATTAGTGGGCCTCAACTATGATAAAAGGCCAAAAACATTACAGAATTCATGGGCCCACTTAAAAAGAGTTGGGAGGTTGAAGTGGGGTGAGATTGTGAGAAGGGAGTCTGTCATTCACATCTTTATTAAATTCAACAGCAAAGAAGAAGAAGAAGAAGAAAGAAGGGAAGTTTGAGAAGTAATTTGGGTTTCATGACGTTGAACTTTAGACTTATTTTTTGCTTTAATGTGCTTATGGTAGCATAGGTAATGCAGTAATGTGTTGCTTTCTCTTGAGACTTGATGTTCTTACCTTTTCTACTCCATGCAATAACATTTGTGAGTTTCAGGCTTTTTTCAGTTCAAAGATGTGACAAATCTTTAATGGGTTGTTCAACTAATATGGGCCTAATTAGCTAAGTAGACCCAAACACATCCAAACTATGCCCATAATAATAATGCCAGTCTAAATTTTATTTTGGGCTGTCATGGGATTCATGTCATTCAACTCAACAGGACTTAGGATGTTGCATCTCCAACTGTTCCCTTTGCCCTTTGGTGCTTGCTTTAGCCTTTAGGCCTTTAGCTAAAACGCGAAAAACACCAGGCCACCAACACATCCGTTCATTTTGTTAGTTATGATCTGTATCAATAAAGTTTGAAAGAGATGAAACAGCAGCATTTAGAAAATGAAATGTGCAGCTCAGAATCTCAGATACTCTTCACTCTTCAGCTGCTCAACCAAATTTGGACTTTGGTTAAGCCCAACATCCAAAGCACACCTCTATTATTATTCAGATCCATGGCCCAAATTCTATTGGTTTCAGTTTGATGTGGGACCACCTCCAAAAGCTTTAGTTCCCTATTTTCCTTTCTTAGTTACACGTGTAAGGTAGTTAAGGAATGTTGATGGTTGAAGCAAAGGTAATCAGTTGAGTACGTCGAGCTCTTTCTTTCTCTTTTGCCCAAACAGGAATAGAACTGGACGAGAGATCCGCAAATACGGATCTCAGTATCTCACACACACACACACACACACACACACACACACACACACTTTTCTTTTATTTATATATAGAGTTGTGCAGCCGAGAGACTCGGGACGACGACGACCCCATTTTTCTTACGCACCCCGCGTTATGCTCCCTCGCTCTCTCTATCTATCTTGGGTGTTTTGAAATTATTATTCTCACTGGCGCATTTCTTCAAACACTTGCTCTTCTCAATTACAAAACCAGGTACTACAACTACAATCACTTTCTTTTGACATATTCAATGAGAGCTTGACATTTTGATTGTTGGGTTACTTTTGTTTTCTGGTTTTAAGTAGGAAATGTGTGATCTTTTTAGCTAATTTGATTGGAATTAAAGAAATTGATGCTTGTGCACTTGTAGTTAGAATCAGCTCGTTAAAATGAAATATCTGTCTTTATGATTGTGCAGTTCTCTTATATTTTCAATTTCAAATTTTGAAGAAATGATAGTCATTTTCGTCAAATGGGATGTAAAGATTACATTTTTTTTTTCATTTTTGGTTAAGATAAAGTATTGAAATTCACCAAGCAAACTTTTACAAATGAGTACATATTGTCCAATTATTGGAGCAAACTACTAGGCTTTAGAATCAGAACCAATCAATTATCATATAAGATTCACTCTTCTTCACCCCTTATTCATCTAAAGTTCCAATTTTATTTTATTTTCCAAATTTTATTTTGTTATGCATTATTAACAAGTAAACACTAATGGTGAACTTCAATAGTATAGTGAGCTACAATAGTTCTATCTTCCTTTCTATCGTGTGGGTTCTTTACATTTCTCTAAAATAACAAATGGGTATGTATTATAAACCAGGAAAATCAAATGGGCAAATACTAACAGGTGTATTATGATTTAGGTGTCACAAAATATAGTTACTGTTATGCATCGAAAGTTCCTTTTTTTCCCCCAAAAGTGATTTTATTATGCATTTTTAACTAGTAAACAGTAATGGTGAACTTCAATAGTCTTAGATAATTATCGTTTGAGCATGTCAGTTCTTATTTTAGTGCCTTCCTTTTAGACTTAAATATTAAGTGTCTCTAAGTTCGACTCCTTCGCCTTATCTTGTGTTGAAATCATCAGTATTCTTCTAATTGGAAAATAATGTTCGCATCCGAATAAAAAATGGGGAAACAAGTGAACATAAAAGATGAAAGAGCATGATTGTCAAAGGACAAAGAGTATGACATTATATCCATTCTATAATGGATATAATGTGGCTCAGATACTCTCACTCTTCTTCTTCTGTACCTACATTTTATTTTCATAAACTGTGTATGGATATAAAAGGACTCCTATATATCCATTTTTCTAACAAGTAACAAAAAATAAGTGCATATTGTGGGCACAGTTTGAGTCTTGGCACTCACATGATGCGAGTCGAGATGAGCAAACGAAGAATTAGGAACACTATATTGGAATTTGTGCCTTTGGGCTTTTTCTTTTTGTTCCTGAGTTTGCTTGTACATATATGTGCATTTTAAAAAACAATAGCTTGTTTGATGCAGGACCTTTATGTTTAGTTTCTGAACATCCAGATGAGAAGTTGTATGTGCTTTTCCGCGTTGCAAAACCCTAGATTTAGAATGCGGCTAATAAACGGAAGTCCTATACTTCATCCAATATCATATGCCAGTATTTGGCTTGATAATATCCGTAATATAAGAAGTAGTCTTGGAAGAAGTAGCTTGAAGTTTGTTGGATCTGACACAAACAGGCCTTCCCGAGATGGACTTGAGCCAAGGTTACGGGTGGGCGATGCCAAAAAACTTCCAGGGAGATTAAAGCAACAACAAATAACATCAAAAGTATATGTAAGAAAGAACCATATTCAAAGCAGTCAGCCAGGCGTTGTGAGGCATGATGAACTCTTGGATGGAGTGGTTACAGATAGCAACAAAATACATATTTATAAACCAGACTTTTGTGATACATCAGCAAAAACTTCGTGCAGAGAAATTCAGCGGCTTGTTACCATTATTGTTTTTGATATTGAAACCACCGGTCTGAGCAGAGAACTTGAAAGAATCATTGAAATTGCTCTGCGAGATCTTAATGGAGGTGAGAACAGTACATTCCAGACCCTAGTAAATCCTGAACGTTATGTGTCAAACCATTATCTTCATGGGATAACAACTAACATGGTGAGCGGGCCCAGTGTCCCCAGGTATGTCATTACTAAAAGTTGATATGATTCTTTCAGAAGTTATAGTGAAAACTGTTGAGTTGGCTTGTGCTTTGTCTTATTGTTCTGAACTTTTCTTGTGTAGGTTTAAAGATTTGCTTCCAATCTTATTGGATTACGTCCAAAGCCGCCATATTCCCAATACACCTATTCTATTTGTATCTCACAATGCTCGTACTTTTGATGTGCCTTTTTTGATAAATGAGTTTAGCCGCTGCTCTGAAGAAATCCCTTCAGATTGGCGATTTCTTGACACACTCTCTCTTGCTCGTGATTTGGCTAAATCAGAAGGTTAGTTTCTCTCACTGTCGAAGCTTACCATTAAAAATTTGATACACAGACAAGACAATGGTCTTATGATATTCAATCTTATGCTATTAATAGGTGGAAAAGATTTGCCTGGAAAATCCTTGCAAACTCTTCGTCAGTACATGGAGATACCATTAGAGGGCGAGGCTCACCGTGCTATGGCGGATGTGAATACTTTGTCAAGG
Organism: Aquilegia eximia; assembly: GCA_023053565.1. NCBI lineage: Eukaryota > Viridiplantae > Streptophyta > Magnoliopsida > Ranunculales > Ranunculaceae > Aquilegia > Aquilegia eximia. The sequence continues at coordinate 9,458,024 of JALIGU010000004.1, read as the reverse complement.
GTACTGCAGGAGTTGACTCAGAGACTCAAATTACCTGTTTCTAGCCTTGTGGAGAGATCATTCACGGCCTTGGACATAGTAAACTCAAAGAAGAAAAAGAAGAGCACGAGCTGACTTTCTTGGTGTTGTACTAAGTCTTGTATTAAACATTTGTATTGACTTAATTAACTACATTCTTTCTCTTACAGAATAATGATCTTTGATTCTTATATATCATTTTTTTTTTTTGCAAAAACAAGCTGGTGTTTGTCATAGACCCCTACCAGTTTTATTAGGATTCTTATATATCATGTAACTTCTTATTTATCACCCAATTTGATTTAAATATGTACAGTTGTTATCGCTGCATTGATTATAGTAAACTTCTGCTTTTACCAAATTGATCTATTTTTTAGCGATATTTCTTTTAACAACTAAGTTGTACAAGGGAAGGTGTTGGGGGATTGATTCTTTACAAACATTACAGGGCTACGTCCTAATTGTGGTGACAATAGGTTGTTCTTTCTCACTAGGAGAGCTAGGTTGTCTACTATAAAGACCATTTTGGATGAACTATTTAGGTGATAGTCTGAAATCAATTCAGCTGCAGGTAAGACCAAGGAAAGCTCCAAAGGTTGTTGAGTGTTATTGGGCTCTTCCTCCTCCTGGCTTCATAAAGGTGAATGTAGACGGGGCAAGCAGAGGGAACCCTGGAAAAGCAAGTTGGGGTGCAGTTTACAGAGATTTAGAGGGTGGACTTAAGGGAGTATACATTGGTGGCTTGGGCAATAGTACAAACTATATTGTTGAAACTATGGCAGTCATATATGCAGCACAGAAGGCCATTGAGCTGAACTGGTTGAATGTATGGATTGAAGGAGACTCAGAGGCTGTCATTTTCATGATTCCAAAGAGGCGATATGCATTGGCTAGCAAAAAAGGAATGGGCAAAGATACAGCAGCAAGCTTCATGCATCATTTTGTCCTTTAATAAGCGAGAAATCAATTTTAGTGCTGATAGCTGTGCTAAAAAAGGGGTGCACTTGTCAGAAAGACAAACAAGGTGGTAGCCTGGAAACCCTCCCTTTAGCATAGCTATCACCTTAATGTGGCAGTCTATAGTCTATACCTATCACCTTTCTCTTGTACACATATTGATTATTTTTTCATTTAATACAAATTACCCTTAGGAAAACAAATATTCCTTCATTTAGTTGAAAACTTTACTACTGCCATTTTGTTTCCTTGAATCTGTTCGCAAAAAAGCTAAAAATTAAAAAGCTTCAAATGTGAGATAACAAGATTTAGAAATAAATATAAAAAATGCTTCCACTGAGAGTTGAACTCAGGACCTCCCGCTTACTAAGCGGACGCTCTAACCAACTGAGCTATGGAAGCTTTCCATGTCAGCAATGAATCTTAAATAAATTCATAACGTACCAAAAGAAATCAACATTACAAAGAAAATCACCAATGGGAAGATAAATCAATTCAACATGTAAATCATCATTTCTAATACTGAGACCATCTTTTCTAATATTGAGGTTGTGTTTGGTTTGAGGTATTTCAATCTCTAGGAAAATAGAGAAAATTCAGAAATCTTTTAATTTTATAATTTTGGAAAGTAGATTCGACAATAGTTTAGTCTAAAAGAATACGATTTTTTTTTTCTTTTTAAATAAAACCAGTTTCCTAAGTAAACGAGATTAATATATCAAGTATTTAATTTCGCACCAAATTCCTCTTATCATCGTCTCAATCTCCTTCTTTTGTGCGCACGATCTCCTCCCTTATCAGTGTTTATAATTATTCCTACATTGTCTTTCTTTTTTCAGAATTCAAATTCAGCTTGAGTGTTGTATTAACCTATTTCTAGATTAATGCACTACTAGGTCAGGTCGTTGGGAGACTTGACCAAAGGGGAAGTTTTAGGTCGGGGTGTCTGCACCTCGTTGATATCGAGATTGCCTACGTACTCTTAGCTCTAGGGGATTGAACTTAGAGATCAAGCCATCGTAGTTTTGTTCTTATAGAAGGTAGAAAGGTGTGGATCGTGGATCTTGCAGATTCTCCGTCATTATAATGAGGATTAATTGTGTAACGCGCGAGGATCATCCCTGTGAATTAATTATGTAACTGACGAGGATATTCTGTGCATTGAATGAGAGCGCGTGTGTATCAGCAGGCCGCTGCTCGTTATGAGATCGAGCTATTGTGGTCGAGCTGCTAGCAGGTGGAGATCGTGGCGACCTGATGGATGGATGACTATGCCACGTGGCTGCTTTTGATTGGTTGGAGTATGTAGTACCCCTACATAAGCCCCCTCTTTTTAGGTCGGCTGTAGTAGTCGGGCTGAAAAGACTAAGAACTCTGATCGATGCTGATTTGTAGTATGCTTTTTGAATTTGTGGACGTGGCAGTCATGCAGGCTTGTCTGTACTAATCATGGCGCTCTTACGGGGAAGTGGAGGATTTTCCTCGAGCAGCTAGCTGTGCAGTTATGGCAACTGACGCACTTCTTGCCTGATATGGTCTCTGCGTGGCACGTGGGTTGATCCGACGGTGGATGTGAATCATTTGTTAAGTGGAAAATAACTGCAATAGATGTGAATTCTCTGCTCGATCTCAGCCGTTTACCTGTTTCGAACTGATGGCTGGGATTGTATGTGTTACAGTATTTAAACTGTAGCTCTCTTGAGAAGGGTTTACCTATCTCGCCTTCATTTGAATTGCTGCCGCTTTTCTCTTGCGATCTAAAGAACCTTGAGAGCTTGTGAGGTTAGTTTTCTTGTCCTTCTTTTCTTTTATCTTCTGCTTTCTTTTCTTTTGCTTGAGAGAAATGTCTGACTTGAGTGACTCTCAAAATGATAACTTGAGTGGTGGTGGTGGTGAGGAATACGAGTCTGAAAGGACTCATTCTGAACCCTTGTCTCCCATTCATGGTGTGGACTCTGATAGCCCCCAGAGTAGCGGCCCTCGTGGGGCGGACTCGTCTGACGAAGAAATGGTGGAAGGAGACGATGGTTCGACGTGTAGAGTAGTGAATCTTAAGTATGTAAATAGGCACATTGCGTTTAGGAAGCAGTATGGTCTTAGCTCGATCGAGCATTTGGAGATTAGATTTTTAGGAGATCGTTTACTTTCTGCTGAGTATCGACCTAAAAATCCTTTCTCGACTGTTTTTACTTTGACCCAATTCGGAGCTGGGCTGAGGCTGCCATTGTCTTGTTTGGTGGTCGACCTGTTGAATGCTATTGGTCGAGCCCCCTGCCAGATGAATGGCAATTTCTGGAGAAATATGAGGGTAATTGACGAACTGAATAAGCTGCATAAGTGGAACATTACTGTAAGTGATGTATTGGACCACTTCAGCTTCAAGCGTTCTTCAAAGGCTGATTTTTCCGGCTATAACATGCAAGTTAGGCCAGAACGTTTGCCTTTGATCTATCCTGTAAGTAGTGAGCCATGGTGGAAAGATCCCATGCTGATTACTGGGTCGATCATTGAGGGGAGTATCCAGTTGCGTCATGTGACTAGGAATGATGCTCGTAAGTTTCTGGTTGTTAGTCTTAGGAGAGTATATGATTTTCCTTTTTCTGGACTTGATTATGTTGTATCTTTTTGCAGCGATCAGGGACGATCATCTTGTGAGGAAGAACGATCTGCAGTCCGCTCTGAACGGTTTTGGTTTCTTGGCTGACAACCGTAAGATACAGTTCTTACCCCATCTGAAGGAGCATTTTATTCCAAAAGGTGGTCCGAAAACCGTTGAAGAAGAGCTTGAGAGGAGGAAGTCGCTGAAGAAGGCCTATATGACTTCTGTGCATAAAGCTGAGGGTGGCCGTTCTGGTGGTAGTTCGCGTGCTGGGGAGAAGGAACGAGCTAGTGGTAGCTCAAGGCCTGATGAGAGAGAGCGATCTGGAAGCGTTGCTCGGAGGTCGGAGAAGGAACGATCTGGTGTTAGCTCGCGCCGGGGGGAGGTAGTGGCGAGCCCCCCAGTCGTATCCCCTCCGCCTTCACTGCCCAAATTACCTGCCTTGGCCGGGAAGAAGAGGTCACTTGCGGGGAACCTGAAGTTGATGGAGCCTCCAACTATGCCATCCCCTGCTCCTCCAAAGTTCGTGAAATCTCCTGAGCCTCCTCTTAAGTCCAGGAAGACTGCTGCTGGGCCTTTGCAGAAAGGCAAGGGGGTATCGTCTGAGTTTCGCCCTGGGCCGTTCGACTATTTAGATGGCCTTGGTGAGAAGCATGTCGTGTATGATAACGACAGTGCTATTGACGACCCCTGCGTTGCACGGGCTGTGAATGAGGGCATCGTCTTGGATGCTGATGCTCGAGCAGTGAAGTCGCAGCCTTTGTTGGTGACCTGCTCAAAGATAAACGCTTCGCTGTCTTTGGTGAGTGTTATTATAAGTCTTTCTTGGTTGTGCTTAGCCATGCTGACTGAACTTTGTTTGTACTTGCAGCTCAACGCAAGCTTCCAGGAGGTGCGTCTGGTTGCTGAGGTTGGTGCTCGAGCTGAGATTGAGTTGAAGGACCTCAACGAGAAGCTCGAGCAGGCGAAGAATGTTGCTGTTGTTGCTGAGTGCAAGGTGAAGGACAGGGATGCGCAGGTCGCGGCGTTGAAGGAGACGGTGGAGCAGTTAAAGGAGATGGTGGAGCAGTTGAAGGTAGACTCCGCTGGTGCTAAGGCTTCTGCTGAATGCTGGGAGCACGCATGCCAAGAGAATGGCTCGGCGTGGAAGGCCTACTGCGACAGCTTGATGAAAGCTTTGGAAGGGTCGCCCGAAGGAGAGGAGACGCGAGGTGGTGCCGATGAAGCTTTGGTGCCAGCTCAGGACGCCTTGATGGGCCCTAATGACCAGGTCGCCAGTGGCCGCGCAGAGATTGATAGTTCCAGCGACCAGTCTATGCAGCAGTGAACTAGTCTCGGTACCGACCTTCTTGTATTGGGTAACCTTGTGCAAAGTTTGCTTTTTGCACTCCTTATTCTTGCAGTAAGTCTTCTTTGGTCTTCCTCAAAGCAGTCCTCTGAGTTTGTGAGCTTGAGAGAACAATTGTTTGTTTTGTTTGGAGTTGTATTGAACAGCATTAATTTTGATGATCTTGTAATTAAGCCGTTCTGATCAGCTAGTTTCCAGGGAGTCCTGGTAGCTCGTTCAGAAGGCATGTAGACGAGATGAATGGCTGCAAGCAGGACGAACTGAAACAGTTCTTCTTGTATGCTTTAGTTTGACTTTGCTTTTACCTGTAATGGTTAGAATCTCATCAAGTAAAAAAGAAATTTCAATGATGTAACTTACATTGTCAATCTTGTTACGTTGTCTGCTTGTATGAGTTTTGCAAACAAGAAGTAATCGTAGTGCTGGACCTGCTGGTGGATGAGGTCGCATGCATGGTTGCTTGATTGTACATGGGTCGAGGGAATGATATGGCCCATGCACCAAGTTAAGTTGCGGATGTTTGAACTTAACAAAATTAAAATCATCAAAGGGACTAGAGTTTTGATAATTTGTAGGTCGAGGGATTAGACCTTTAAGAGCCATTCATGTTTGAGCTGAGATGAAGGCAAAAATGAGTTTGTATATTGAAATGTAATAGATATATGCTTACATTTCATTGATAAAACTTTTTCAAGTGATAAGCATTCCATGGGTTCTTAACGATCTCTCCTTCTGGTGTTTGGAGACGATACGAACCGTTACTTTGAACCTTGGTGATAATGTAAGGTCCTTCCCAGTTGGCATTGAGCTTGCCAATAATATCTTTCCTTTTGTTGTGGAACATTTTCCTTAGAACTAGTTATCCTGGTTGAAAAGATCTAGGTCGTACACCTTTGTTATAAGCTCGCTTTAGTCGTTGTTGATACTGCTCAAGCTTTATAACGGCGTGGTTTCGTCGCTCTTCGAGGAGATCGATTCCGAACGACCAGACCTGATTGTTAAGCTCTGTATCGACCAGAAGGGATTTGGTCGTTCCAAATGTTAACTCGGTGGGAATAACGGCCTCAACTCCATAGCAAAGACTGAATGGTGACATCCCAGTGGTTGTACGAGGGGTTGTTCTGTAAGCCCATAGGATGTTTTCCAGCTGTTTGTGGCCATTGATCGTGTTGGTCTTCTAGCTTTTTCTTCAAGTTGTTCAGAATCTGTCGATTTGCAGCTTCGACTTGGCCGTTGGCTTGTGGATATCTAGGTGTTGACCTGGAATGTTCGATTTTCCATAGCTCATAGAAAGCTTTGATATTTTTGCCAACGAACTGAGTGCCATTATCCGTGACTATTCGTTTTGGTAGACCAAACCGTGTGATTATATTTTCCCACATGAATCTTTGAACATCGGACTGAGTGATGTTGGCGAGTGCAACGGCTTCTACCCATTTTGTGAAGTAGTCGATGGCGACTAGAACAAACTTCTTTTCAGACTTCTTTTCTTTGATAAAAGGGCCCATGATATCTAGCCCCATATGTGAAATGGCCATGGCGCAGTGATGTTGATTAGGTCGTTTGGATGCTGATGTTGGTTATCGGCAAAACGCTGGCATTTTTTACACTTCAACACAAATTTCTTGGCATCTTCTTTCATTCTTGGCCATAAATATCCTTGGGAGATCGCTTTATGAGCTAATGTTCGACCTCCGGAGTGGTTTCCGCATTCTCCTTCATGAATTTCTTGGAAGATGATCTGGCCATGCTTGGGAATCAAGCACCGTAACAATAGACCGGTTGCAGATTTTCTGAATAGCTTACCCTCATGGAGTTTATACATAGTGACTTCATGTAATAGCTGACTGGCTTCCTTTTTGTTGGACGGTAACATACCAGTTTGAAGGTAAGTGATGAAAGGTTCCATCCAAGTTCCTTGGATGTCTGCTGGTGTTGTGGCTAGTAGATCAGAGATTTGATGAACATCTTCCTCTTTCAATAGATATGCGGGCTGCGTACTGATTGCTATAGTGAGAGCCCGCGGTCGATCTGACTCGATCTTAGATGCTAAGAATGCCAGTGAGTCAGCATGTATGTTGTCATCTCTAGGGATGTGATCGATTGTGAAATAACTAAGCTTGCTGATGAGTTCCCTTGCTTTGCTGGCATACCGGATTAAGTTGACACCATTGATCTGGTAGTTATTGGTAATCTGATTGACCACCAATTGAGAATCACTGTATACCTTGAGGCGGACTGCCTGTAGGTCGATAGCTATTTGTAGGCCTTGGATTAGAGCTTCGTATTCGGCCTCGTTGTTGGAGGTCGAAAAGTCAAGACGAGTTGCTCTCTCGAGCTGTGAACCTTCAGGAGAAATGAGCACAGTACCTATGCCACTTCCGTTGGAGTTGTGGGAACCATCAACATATAGTTGCCAAGTTTCGGGAGGACTGTCCTGGACTTTCTTTGTTTCTGGTTCTGGTTCCCAATTGATATCTTCTGCTGGGTAGTCTGCTAAGAAATCTACGACGACTTGGCCCTTGACGGCCTGTCGAGAGACGAATTCAAACGTATAATCACCTAGTTCGGCTGCCCATCGAGCCATACGACCTGTTTTGTTCTTCTTTTCTAATATATGGCGTAACGGCTGGTCGGTGATTACTCTGACAGTGTGGGCCTGGAAATAAGGTCTGAACTTGCATGCAGCATAGAGGAGAGCTAATGCTAATTTCTCTAGAGGTGTGTACCTTATTTCGGCCTGTTGTAAGACTTTGCTCGTGAAGTAAATTGGTCTTTCGACCTGATTTTCCTCTTTGAACAGCACTGCACTGATCGCGAAATCTGAAGTTGCGAGGTAGATACCGAGTATATCTCCGTCATTAGGCTTAGTGAGAACTGGTGGAGTGGATAAATAGGCCTTGAGGTCGGTGAAGGCCTTCTCGCATTCTTCTGTCCATTCATATGTAGCCCCCTTCTTTAGGATATGAAGCATTGGTCGGCATTTGTCTGATGCTCTGGAGATGAATCTGTTCAGAGCTGACACCATGCCGTTGAGCTTCTGGATTTGTTTCTTTGTTTTTGGGCTTGGCATGTCGATCAGGGCTCTGATCTGGTCGGGATTTGCTTCAATACCCCGTCTGGTGACTAGGTAGCCGAGGAATTTTCCTGATGCAACCCCGAACAGACACTTCTCTGGATTAAGACGCATTCTGTATTGTCTTAATCTTTGGAATGCCTGGTCGAGATTGTACAAATGATCTTGCTCTTGGTTACTCTTCACTAGCATGTCGTCAATGTAGACTTCCATTGTTCGACCTAGGAGGTCGTCGAACATTTTGGTGACCAGTCTTTGATAGGTCGCTCCTGCATTCCTTAACCCGAATGGCATAACCTTGTAGTAGAAAATACCTTGCTCTGTTGTGAAAGAGGTCTTCTCTTGGTCAGGCTCGTACATTGGGATCTGGTTATACCCTGAGTACGCGTCCATGAATGACAGTAGCTCAAAACCGCATGTCTGATCGACTAGCCTATCGATTCGTGGCAGTGGGAATGAATCTTTAGGACAAACTTTGTTCAAACTTGTGAAGTCGATACAGACTCTTGTTTTCCCATTTTTCTTTAAGACTGGCACGATGTTGGCTAGCCAGTTTGGAGTATCGACTTCTCTGATGAAGCGGACCTGTTTAAGTCTGCTGATCTCTTCATTGACAGCTTCGTGAAATTTGGGAGCAAGCCTTCTTGGTTTCTGCTTGACAGGTCGATAATTGGGATTGACCCGCAGTTTATGGCATGCAATTGATGGGTCTATTCCAGGCATATCGATATACGACCAAGCAAAAACATCTTTATTAGTTGAAAGAAAATTTACAAAGTTATTGAACTTATCTCCTTCCAACTCTGCACCTACCTAGACATATCTTGGGTCTTCATCTGACCCAATGTTTACACGCACACCGGATCAGTATTTCCGAGGCTAAGCTTGGGGGAGCTCACCAGCTTCTTCTGTAGTTGCTATTTGGTGGCCTCACTCTTTTCTTTGGATGGGCTTTTTGACTTGTTGTCGCCCTGTTGAGCCTCTGGTGAGATTGGGCTCTTTCCTTTGACTTCAGCATCCTTGGCTCCAGAGGTGGATGGCTTTGACGGTGGTACAGCTTCAACAATGCCATGGCATTCCTGTGCGGTGTTCTGATTGCCGCGAAGTTCCATTATCCCATGAGGGCCAGGATAGCGGAATACTTGATGTTACGTTGATGGCACACCTCTCATAGCATGGATCCACTTTCGACCCAGAATCGCATTGTACTTGCTTGCGATATTGAGGATGCTGAACTTGGTGGTTAAAACGACTTTGTCTTCCTTTCTGCCCACAGTGACGGGCAAAAGAATTTCACCCTTAGGATCTTCCCTTGAACTATTGAAGCCTAGGATGGGTGTGAAATCGGGGATGAGAACTGAATCGGGCAACCTCATGTCTTTGAAGGTTCTGTACATGAGGATGTTGCATGATGCGCCAGGGTCTATGAATACCCTCTTGATGGTATAGTCTGCTATCCGAAGTTCAACGACAAGGGCGTCGTTGTGAGGAGTAACGACCTTGTTGAGATCGTCCTCGGTGAAAGTGATGTCGGACTCTTGGCGGGCAGGGATGTTGGAACGAGCTGCTCGGCCAGTAAGGGAGTAGACATGATGAAGATGTTCTACTCGTCTCTTCTTTTCTCGTGAGACAGGGGTGTGGTAGGATTCATCAATCATGTAGACTACATGACTTTCTGATTCGCTATCACTGTCGATCTTATGCGCGACCTTTTTGTTGAGCTGGTCGCGTAGGTCTCCTGTTGGACCTAAACGTTGGGAAAGTCTATGCTCTCTGCTGCGGACTGGGCTTGCTGAGGCCGTTCTGGCCTTGCTGTGACCTCGCTTTGGTGAACGAGGAGGGGTTTTGGATCCCTTCCTCGTCCGCTTGCTTGTGGAATCCTCCTGTCTGTCGAGGATCCAATTGTTAAGCCTTTTCTCGTCGGCCCATGTTTGAAGTGCGCGTTTCAGAACGCGACAGTCATCTGTCTGATGACACCGTACCTTGTGGACTTTGCAGTACGGTCGACCGGATGTATCTTCCAACTGTGTGAAGGTAGGAATCCTGCACCAGTGGTTGTGCTTGATTCGCTCAAATATGTAACCGGCTGGTCTTGTAAACCGGTGATATTCTCGCTGCTCGGTAGGCAACGACTTAGCCTTGAACCTCTTGCCATCTGACCGAGGTCGCTTGGTTGAGCCAGACTCCACATTGCTGACTACGTGATTCTTCTCCCTCCCAGTGAGGGCTTCTTCGAGTTTGATATAACGATCTACCTTTAGGTAGAGCTCGTCCAGGGATGAAGGTCGCTTCATGGCTAGCGATTTATGGAGGTCGGACCCCTGGGTCAGACCGTGAGTGAATGCGATGGTTGCAAAGGTCTCGTGCTCCTTTGCAAAATCCTGAATTGAGTGTAATTCAGACTTAAAACGAGCAAAGAAAACGCTTAGTGACTCACCATCTCGCTGCTTGACTTTGAAGATGGAATCGATGGTGACTGGGCGCTTTTTGTTGTGGATGTAGAAGATGACAAATTGCTTCTCGAGCTCTGCAAAGGAGCTGATGGATCCTGACTTCAAACGGTGAAACCAGTCAAGAGCAGGTCCGGTGAGACTAGACTGGAACATCAAACACAAAAGGTGATCTTCCTTGATCAGAGGAAGGGATTTCCGGAATCCCTTAATGTGGTCGGTTGGATCTCCGACTCCTGCATACTGGTGGAACTTGGGGGCATTCAGCTTGTTAGGCAATTCGTGTTCCAGGATCTCCTTGGAGAAAGGAGATTCCTGGAACTGCTGGAGGGACTGGACGGCAAGTTGCTCCGCAGTGTGGCTCTTGGAATGGTGAAGGAGAGCCTGGGAGGCTTTGAACTCCGCCAGTTGTTGGCTGAGTTGTTCGTATTTTTGGTTGGAATCATCAGCAGGAATGACTCCATGTCCGCCATTTTCAACTTGTGCGGGGTTGGTTTGTGCGGCCTTCAAACGTGCATTTTCTTCCTGCAAAAGAGTGATTTGTGCATGCAGATCTTGAATAGTTAGCTCCTGGTTAGCCATTTGAACGAGTGATTTTTGAATTCGGGTGGGAGGGTTTGGGTTTTTCGATTATATCGAATTCCTTGCAGTCGACGCCAAATGTATTAACCTATTTCTAGATTAATGCACTACTAGGTCAGGTCGTTGGGAGACTTGACCAAAGGGGAAGTTTTAGGTCGGGGTGGCTGCACCTCGTTGAGATCGAGATTGCCTACGTACTCTTAGCTCTAGGGGATTGAACTTAGAGATCAAGCCATCGTAGTTCTGTTCTTATAGAAGGTAGAAAGGCGTGGATCGTGGATCTTGCGGATTCTCCGTCATCATAATGAGGATTAATTGTGTAACGCGCGAGGATCATCCCTGTGAATTAATTATGTAACTGACGAGGATATTCTGTGCATTGAATGAGAGCGCGTGTGTATCAGCAGGCCGCTGCTCGTTATGAGATCGAGCTGTTGTGGTCGAGCTGCTAGCAGGTGGAGATCGTGGCGACCTGATGGATGGATGACTATGCCACATGGCTGCTTTTGATTGGTTGGAATATGTAGTACCCCTACAAGTGTCTTATATATGAATTCTCAACATTGAAATTTTGCAATTGGGAACAAGAATTTAAAACCTAAATAACATAAAATGTATCATGAGTTAAGGTCTCTTTGGTAGGGAGATCATCCATAAAAAAAATATACCCTTAATTCATTTGCCATTACCACCTTTAAAATTTGTAGTAGAAATTATATCAAACATCAAGAATTAATATAGATGTTGTCTAATATCATATAAATTTGCAATATCATTGAGGTGTGTCTAATTCAATCCATATTATATTTATACGAAAATGGTACCAACATAATTTATTCAACAATTTAAAAGAAAAACATAACAATGACAAAAATCATACCAACAAAAAGATTAAAAGAATACAATAATGCTCATTTATTTTTCACAAAAACAAATAATTAAATAAATATCAAAAAGAAGCACACCAACTTTGGTCGGCCTACCAAAAAAGACTACTTTTAAGAATCATGATTTGATGTATAAAATAGTAATTAGAACTCACTAATCCAAAATCTGACCTGGCAAATGATGGTAATTATTGTAATTAAATAGAATATAAAGGTCATTTACATACAACCTGAAACAAGGTAGTCGGTGGACGAGTGTACATTTCTTTATCTCTCTCTCTCTTTCTGCTCTCTTTCTTCTTCTTACCTTTTTTCCCACTTTTTTGTTAAAAACCAGAGGTTTTAGGGTTTGAAGAAAAAAAAAAAAAAAAAAAAAGTAATCTTTCTTCTTTTTTATGTTCAGCTAGAAATATTGGGGTTTCTTTTTTCTTATTAAAAGAGAAGATTCTCTATATTTCTAACTAACATCTCTCTCTCTCTTTCCTTCTCTCTATCTATCTATCATGGAGAATGATTCATGGACTACTGCTGGTCGTCTATCTAATAGTACATCTTCAAGGCGTTTTCAATCTACAATTCAATCTCGTTCAGGTGAGTTTTGGGTATTTCATTTTGATAAGAAATTTTGGATTTTTTTTTTTTTGGGTGAATTTTGATCATTTTTATGAATTGGAATTTGTTTTTGTAGATCTATATCTTGGGTTTGAAGAAATTGATGTTGATGATGAATCAAGAGTGGAGTTTCCTTGTCCATTTTGTACTGAGGATTTCGATATTATTGGATTATGTTGCCATATTGATGATGAACATCCTGTTGAGGCCAAAAATGGGGTATTTTTTTTAATTTTTCTTTGCTTTCCATGTGTTGATTAAGTTTATTTAAGAGTTTTTTGTCTTTCTATGTTGAAGAAATGAAAAATTGGGGATTCGGGGTTCGGGTTTTGTTCATTTTTAGTAAAGATTGAACCTTGAGGGAATATTGTGGAGTTATGTTAGTGGGGCATTGGAAAACCGTGTTAACATATACTGCTAGGAAAAGTTATGGTAATGAGCTAGAAAAAGTTATCGGTTTCGGTCTAGGAATTACTTACTTTTTTTGTTTGATAAAGTTAGTTTCTTTATTATGGTTTGGGTACGTCTGAAGATATATTTTGGGGACACCAGAAATGAATTGCTGTTGGAGTTTGCTACTGACAGCCTCATTGTTCTTTGCATCATTTCATTGGCACATCAAGTCTAGTTTCACTTCATTTTCCCCTAAAAATTTCTTATTTTTCTCTTTGAGATGGTTATCTTTAAGTGTTTTAGCTTGTTTACAAGTGGTTGTAAAAAGGATAACACAACATTTCTGAATTACCTTGGAATGTGTAGTTTGGAGTGACTCTTTTGTTAGTTGTTTGCAATTGAAAGCATTAGATTAAATCGCATCAAGTTTTTTTTTTTATTATTCAAAATCTGAGACGAAAGTTAAGGACTTAGTGGGCACTTATTAAAAATTTAGAATAAGATGTCGAGTGTAACACTGTAAAATCCAATTAACTACCATTCTGGCTTAATTGACGTATTGCAACAGACCAGGGCATCCCTGTCCTAACATATATTGCACTCTAGCATGGAACTTTTTTGTGAGAGTTCTTCGTTAGCATAACATACAGTATGGTTTCCCTCATTTCTTTATATTATATGCCATGTGTGTGTAATTTAATCGTGTGTGTTTAGGAATATTGGCAATGTTTGCCCTTTGAAATGATTCTCTTCTGACAGTTCCAACTCTTTGTGTTTGCAGGTATGCCCAGTGTGTGGAATGAGGGTAGGAACGGACATGGTTGGACATATTGCGATGCAACATGGACAGTTCTTTAAGATATCCTTTTAGTTTGTTTAGGCAATGCCCTATGCTATTGTGCATATGTTTTGTCTTACTTTTGTTTAGACAATAAGTTACGGGGTTTAGGGAAAAGGAAACCTGAGAATATAATAATGAAGTACACAAGCGGGATTATGCCTTCTATTAGAATAGTATACGTGCTTTTAAGCTTTTTGAATCTATATATGTTTATGGAATTGGCCTTTCTTACAAAAGCTATTCTCCCTCACCCAGTACTGCTCTTGGCTTTGTATCTCTACATCACATAAGTAGAATTTTTAGTTAGCCAAAAATTGTTTTACAGCACACTCCATCAAAACTTGTGTGTGTATAATTATTTTTCTTTAATGTAACACGTTGAATTATTATGTTCTGCTTTCCTTGACTAATAGTTACATGCAACGTAAAAAGAGGTTCCGTAAAGGTGGGTCTCAGTCAAATCTCTCTCTATTAAGGAAGGAGTTGCGGGATGGAAACTTGCAGGCTCTTCTGGGGGGTTCAGGAAGTGTAGTATCTTCCTCTAATGCTGCTCCTGATCCATTGCTGTCATCATTTATGTACAATTTGCCTATGTTTGAAGAACCAAAAAGTGTACAGCCATGTGCTTCTGCTGAAGCGAGTTCCATCAAGAAGTCAGAGGAGCGCGTGCTAGAAAGGTACGAAGCTTTGTCGATCTTGAATTGTGGTCTTTCCTCCAAAATCTTAGATTTTGTGGTTAGGGTGTATTTAGTTATCAAATCAATGGCATCACATTATCAAATATACAACGACACGTATAAGATTATTGAACTTTTTATAGTAGAACACGACTCTATTTACCTATATGTTACAGTCATTGACATCGGGCATGGTTCTGGTCTTTTGGGTTTTACTATGGCCACTGACATGGCCATTATTAAAGAGTTTCATTGCCTTGATCCTAGGCATGAACCTTAAATTTTTTTCTCTTAATATACCCTTGTAGTATATTCCTTATGATAAAATAAATATTCCTGCAGCTTAAAATTATAATGTTTGGTGTTTACAATTTAGGGATTTAAGTAGATACACCGACCTACTTGAACAATTAATCATTTATAGTTTCTCTTAATTGACTATTAGCCTTCTCCTTTTAAATGAAATCAAGTTCTAGTGATAAGAAAGTGATTCTTAGTAGTGGCTATATTGGAATTATTTCAAAGATTTCCTTGGAAAAATACACATGTACTTGCACTTATGATGCCCATGAAAGAATGCCAGCATGATGCTGGATTCAAACGTATATAGATTTTTTTTCACAAGTTCTCAAGTATTACTGGCTAAAGACACTGTTATTTATGGGTAAGTCGCCCAGTATCTGAACGAGAAACTTGTCAAACGTTGAAATGTTGTATCATATTTACTGGGTTATGGGTGAGCATATCGCTACTTCACTAGAGGGTTATTGTATCAATTTACCCTTGTGAAATGGATAAAATCGATGAATTAATTTTTATGACATTCCTCTTAACTAAAAGCTTCCAATTTTTTTTCTTTTGATGTTAAAACGTATAGATCCCTTTTTTCTTTGTTTACAACATAACTGGTGCATGATCTCCAATGTATTTTAATGTATGTATTTATTTGTTTTGCTTGGATATGACTGGAGTTTTCTGTTCACAGAAGCGTGCAGCCGTCTCCTCTATCAGACAAAGACCAAGAAGAGAGGGCTTCCAGGTGTGAGTTTGTCCAGGGGATGGTACTGTCCACCATGTTTGATGACATCTTATAATATAATAAGAACATGCATGATGTACCTGCATCAGCCCGTGGCCTTCAGCCTCAATTGGAACACCTCTGTCAATGAACTGTACACTGATATTCAGAGCACATGGAGGAGTTGGGGTTGGGGGGGGGGGGGGGGGGGGGTGGATGTAATACAATCTGTCATGATTGGGAGTAACTAGTTAGGCCAATGAAGATTTCATAATCTCTGTTCTATTATAGAACTGTTGTGCATAATTCGAAGATAAACAGACTACATTTTGTAGCTTTTATATTGCAAAATCAGATAATTGGACCAGTATAATATTAGCTGTATGTTTTAGTGGAATGACTGTGTCTCACTGTATATGGTAGTGATGTTTCTAACTTATTAGATCCATTTGTGTCAAATAAATGCTGTTTACACTTGCTGGATTTAGTGGATGATGTGTTTCACACGCTACTGCTTTGTGCAGGCAGCAAAATAACACATCAGGTTTACTGTGTTTACAGTTAAAATTATACATGTGATGCCAGATAAGAGTAGGGGTCCAGACATTAGTAAATCTGAAGCCTGTGTTTACTAAATTTAGCTGAAAGATTTATACTGTCATGAATATTTTAATGAATCAGGAAGGTTTCTTTCACTTCACTAAACAGAGAGGAGATAAGCAGTCCTGGAACATTTTCAAGCCACCAATCAGATTGTTTACAGCCGAGGGAGTGCATCCTTGTTGAGTTTAGGGATGGGTTTATAGAAATGAGAAAACATAATATGTATGGTTCTGCATCTGAAAAGGCTGATTCTGGCAGCTCTTACAGACGAGGGAGTGCATCGTCATTGAGTTTAGGGATAGGTTTATAGAAACGAGAGAACACCATATGGTTTTGCAACCGCAAAAGGCTGATTGTGGCAGCTCTTACTAAAAAGATCTTCACAAGAGCAGAAGAGTCTGAGTCGCTTTGGGGCTCAACTTCATTGATGCTACCTTGGAGAGCGTTCACGATCTCGAAATAGAGAACTGGAAGCTGGGCAACACAATGTTCTGAATCTAATAGCATGTAGGGATTTACCTTCAATATTTAGATTTAAGACTTCTTTATTTACTCCAGCAGCTTGTGATATTTATGCTCAGAGTATCAGCTGGGGCATGGAAATATGCTCTTCATAGAAAGTTGCAATACTAAGAATTCAGCTTTTGCAACTGCAGATACACTGGAGAATCTATGAAACCAAATAAGATGAAAGCTTTTTTTACTCCCACAAAATAGTTTCCTATAACTAATTAACACCAAAATAAGCTCACACTATTACTTATTCACTCCCCTTTCAAGTACACCATCAGATTGTTAAGACTGCACTTCTTCATGGCAATTTACAAGAGCCTGTTCAAGCACATCAACCATCTTATTTTGTTGCTCCCGGCGAGTTTTTTTTTTTTTTTTCCTGCCAAGTAAGCTGGGGTAGGCAGACCCCCACCTGTATTCATTAAAGAAGATTTACATTCTCTCATACAAAACACCTAATATGTCACCACTGACATGTTTGTATGAAAATTCATCCAGTGGAGGGGTGAAAACAAATATAGGCACATCAGACATACAGCCTAGAGAGGCTAGATAGCCAGCACATTGGTTGCTTTCTCTAAAGACATGTTCATAACTAACCTCCTAGAGAGGCTATATTCCAGACATGCTATCTGGAATATAGTAGCAATTAGAATATAACTTGCAGTAATTGTATATTACATGACTTGGTATTGGATCCAATCACAAAAACATGGCTTATTAACAAGTCAGGTTATGACTTTCTATGAGTATGACCAAGACCCAAGATGATCACTCTGTTTTTACCATCTGGACTCTACTTTCTCTATAATTTCTATACTAATTGGGTTTGAATACAAAATTTGGACAACAAATATGAAAGCTTTCTTGTGGATCACTTGAGTCCACGTCTATATTATTGGATTAAATTCTCACAAAGGACTATGTATTGGATATGCTTAGAGGGAAAGAAATTTCAAAACTAAGCAAATATCTGATGACAACAACAAATGTGCTTCCTTTACCCTCTTAATGCTCCACGATATACAACTCTACCAACTATATTCTGATATACACACTTTAATACCTGAAAGATACATACAGCTACTATCATTTGAAAGTAAAAGTCTCAAAAGAGCAGTCTATTTCTAAGAAATAGTCTGTTTTGGAAATTGCTAGACTCGTGTAAGAACTTATTGGACCTGACCAAAGTTTATAAGGTCACCACACCTGAAATTCCTCGCTCAGTGAGCACAAAAGTCGGTGTTTATCTTTGATATTTAGGGAAGAACATATGATATTACATTACAGAGAAACAAGTTGTAGGTGACTAGAAAGAACAAATTTCTTGCTGTAAATGATCATTCACACAAACATCAAATATGGTCTGGATAGAGCATCAAATCACTATATGTAAATATATCTGCCAATGACGATCACGTTTAGAATAGCTGTTTAAAACATGGAGATTTATGGAAAGAAATGGTGATTTGCCAGTAAAGAACACTAATGGATAAAGTAGCTACAACACAGTGAAAAGTTATATTTACCAGCACGATTCAAATCGTGAAGATCACAATATAGCATATATCTGATATATCCTAGGCTGCAGAACGGAGCTTCCTCATCAACCACTTCTTCCTTAGTCTGTCATCAAGTGCCAAAAAGGTTTTTGCCTTTTTCTCATCCTCCAAAAAATCACAAGCATCTAGTATGAGGTCTTCGTCTATGTCTGGTACTGCTTGAAGCGCATCCATCACATTTTTAATTGAGAAAGGATCACTATTCTCTTTCTTGTTTCTTTTTAACGAAGTAACCGCTGTTGCCATTTCACGCAGGGCTTCCATTATACTTCCATTAGTGCCCTTTCGAGGTTTTTTGGAATGTTCAGAAGCTGATGGTGCGACATACAACCGCTTGTTCAGGTGATTAGATATGTCCATGTCCCCACCCAGATATGATGACTCTACTTGTTCATCGCTGAATAGATCTCTAAAGGACATAGGGGTACTGGGAGACAGTGGACCTGGCGAGTTTCCTCCAATCCTCATTACCTGGATGTCATCTTTGAAGTGACCTGGATGATCTTCTTGTCCATCAATTATGCCTTCTTGCCCTTCAGTTATGCCTCCGTATATCAAACACAAATCATTATAGTGTGGTACAGGTCTACCTCTGTACTGCTGTGCATCTGGGCATGCCTGTGAGAATCATATGTAAGCCAAGCCATTGATATGGACGCATAGACATAAATAAGTGTTAGGATTTGACAAAAAGGGTGAGTAATGCACCTTAATATAATCATCCCAAATATGTTCTTCAGCTGACACCATTTCCAACGTTTCATCCCAATGAAATCCATCATGACCAAGAAGACTTTTTATGGCAATGTACTGTTTCTTCAGATATTCAAATCGATCAATCAGAACATCATTTTCATATTGAAACCCAAATTTCTCACTGAACAAAGGCGTCATGTTGATCCACGCTTCTTTGCTAAATGAATGGTTAATCTTATTCCCTCTGCGGACATGGTCTAGCATAAGGTTGATAAAATAACGGTCCATCGATGGTGTCCAACAAACCCTAGACCTGTTACCACCACAGGGTTGCAAAATGCTTGCTGCAGCTTCAACCGCAAATCTAACATCCACCGGAACTAGGCCCATTCGTTCATTAGTCTCTATATCTTTGTCTGTTATTCCACAAACTGAAGGTATTATACCCTCACCTGTGCTCCTATGAACCATATCCTTTTCCGACTGAGATAACTCCTGCACAATTCCAACTGAATTTCTCCCTGCAACAGACATATGTAGACACTGAAGATCTCCTGATACTTCAGCGGCACTGTTTGTTCTCGAGGATTCACCATTGAAATTTTCACCATCCCCAAATTCGTTTGATGTTCCATCTACCACCACATTCCCATATATCATACACAAATCACTATAATACGGTAAAACTTTAGTCCTATACGATCGTTTCTCTGGATGTACCTACATTGTATCATAAACAAAAGCCTATTAAATTTGACAATCTCATATAGTCATATACATGTTACAAAACTTTTAAGTAATAAAATAAATAAGAAAAGCACCTTGATATAATCATCCCAGACCCAATCATCAGCTACAACCATTTGTCGAACACTATCCCAATGAAATCCATTCTGATTGAGAAATGCTGTTATCTCATTATACTTCCTTCTCAAACTTTTATACCTGTTTTTTAATACATCTTTCTCATATTGATAACCAAACTTTTTATTGAACAATATAGTCATATGTACCCATACTTGTTTTCTAAATGCATGATCAATCATATTCCCTCGACGTACTTGATCTGTTACTAAGTCAATAAAAAATCTATCCATTGATGGTGTCCATATAGTTCTTGGACGTTCATTTGGTATCATTTCATCATCCATTTCAACCAACCAATGAGCTACTTAATTAACAATCAAAAGGGAGATGATGACTTCAAGAAACCCCAATAATCAAATTTGTTCAATTATACCTAAATCAAGAAAAAGTTGATTATTGCAAAAAGAGAATACCTAGTAGTGTTGAGTGTTGATAGGGTTTTACCTTGGTTGATGGGCAAGATGAAAAGCCTTCTTGCTTGAGATTGAAATTTGAGGATAACTTTCTTCCAGGATAGAACGAATTGTGTTCTGTGAGAAGAATAACCCTATCCCTATATTAATTTCAGGGTGTTGTTTTGGAGTATCTCCAAAAGAAAAACTTTAGTTTAGAGTAGCTCCAATGACCTGCGATTGCCTGTGTAGATGACGCCGCAGACGCCGCATACCGTCTAAACTCAGAGGTGGTTATCAGTAATACAGCAGCATTGTAAGATGTTCCGATAATATTAGTAGATGATAACCAGACAGACAGTCTAAAAAACTGCAACAACGATGCACATGAAAACCAGAAATGAAATGGACAATGCTAAAAGTAACAAGTTCTGTCATATCGTTCGAAACTATTAAATCTGCTATCAAATTTAATGTGGTTTTCATAAACTGCTTGATTAACTCAACTTAAGAGATTATACAACTATTTGATGATCCACACAAGTGGTACATCTTTGCAACATACTATAAGCTAACTACTACAAGGATTAAAATGGGTTCTCTTGCACAGCGGATTATACATGCTCATGGGTGATGACTTAAAAAGGCCACTATGGACGAAGCTTCCTCAGCAGCCATTTTCTTCTTAGTCTAACATCCAGTGACAAAAAGGTCTTTGCCTTTTTCTCATCCTCGAAAAGATCACATGCATCCAATATGAGGTCGTCATCTACATCTGGCATTGCTTGAAGAGCATGAATGGCATCTTCTGTTGAGCTAGAGTTGTCGACCTCAGTTCTCTTATCTGATAATGATGAAACTGCAGCTGCCATTTCACGAAGAACAATTGCCAAACCCTCATCATTACTCCTCTGCACCATATTCAGATGTTGACAGGTTGCATCTGTATGAGCAACCCTGACACCCTCATCATTTCCCCTTCGTGGCCTTTTAGAATCTTGATATATTGATGAAGGTGCAGTCTGACGCTTCGTTCCCAATTGTGAAGACGACTCCTGAACTCCATGATTTGGATCGTTATGTGCACAAGGCATTTGCAGGGATTGGTGAAGACTCGATGCTCTACCATCGTTCACTACAAATGTTTCATTCTGTGTGTCAACATTGTAAGCAGGATCACTATAACCCCCCTCATCAACAACTACATCTTTATATATCACAGACAAGTCATTGAAGTGAGGCACAGGTCTGGTAATGTATTGCTTTGCATCAGGGTGCACCTGCAGTTATTAGAGACTAGAGAATTTAGATCAGCATTCACACAAGTCACACAAATCGAAATAAGTAACACTCACCTTAATATAATCATGCCAAATATGGTCTTCAGCTGTCACCATTTGCCGTGTATCATCCCAGCCAAATCCTTTCTGATCCAGTAGAATCTTAATTGCAGCATACTGCCTCTTCAGAGTTTTGTACCGATTTTTCAAGACAACTGTATCATATTTATAGCCAAATTTTGCATTGAACAACTCAGTCATGTGCATCCAAGCATGCTTGCGGAATGTACCATCAAACTGATTCCCCTGATGCACTTGCTCAAGCATTAGCTCAATGAAATATCTGTCCATAGGTGGTTGCCAATAAGTCCTTGAACGACTACCATTGCTGGCATCATATGCATCTGGTATAGTCTGCAGTGTATCAATCGTACTTACTGTCAAGAAAGGAGTGTTTTCTTGCTTCCCGTTTACTGACGTTGTATCTGCAATGACCATCTCATCAAAGATATCCACCATGCCGTCGTTAGGGCTCAAGAGAGAGGTATTTGGCATGATCAATTGTTGCTCATCCAGTTCAGATATGCCGCCAGTTCTATCCAGATGAGATGACAATCCCTGCTCATCATCAATTGTCTCTTCGTAAGCAATAGATTCATTCGGTAAATGTAGATCACCAACAATTCCACCAATCTGAGTTCCTTCAGCATCATTGTAATCGTTTTTCTTGTGAGCTGAATCGATGTGTCTTCCCATAGATGCATTTTTAAATATCTTGCACATGTCGCTGTAATGTGGTATGCTTTTAGTTCTGTATGACCGCGCCTCAGGGTGTGCCTGCATGTACTGCCTGTAAATTACCGGGAATTGACAAAAAGAAGTGCAACGACATATAAAACGAAAAAGGAACCTTTGTATAGTTGCTCCAAACACGATCATCAGCAGTCACCATATGTTGTGTTTCATCCCAGGAAAACCCACTCTGCTCGAGAAGAGTCTTTACAGCCCTGTAGACTCTTCTCAATGTTTTGTGACGATTTTTCAAATGATCCCTACTGTATTGCAATCTGAACTTTTCATTAAATAACACAGTCATATGCCTCCATGCTCTTTTGCTGAATAAGTGACCATCGACCCTGCTCCCTTGACCCACTTGCTCTAGCATTAGATCAATGAAAAAACGGTCCATCGCTGTCGTCCATATAGTCCTCAAAACACTATTTTCTGGGGCTTGGGCACCCATTTCTCTACAAGCAGAACACCAAACGAAATTGATATTTCATCCATCAAAGCATATTGAGTTTCGAGACAGGTATTCAAAATTTCAAATAATATTTTCATACTTTCATTTCTAAACAAGGAACTTCAATAAATCAAGATAATATTACAAAGACATCAACTGTTGTTATTCAAAAAATTGTTCGAGAGGCTTATGATGCCGAAAACTGCTTTTTAAGTGCCATTCAATCCCAATATCCTAAAACCTACCATCCTTAATTATCCAAATGTGAGTTTACATGTGACAGATGCCCTTTCGTACAGTTGCTCAAACTGAGTCATGGATGGACATCCTTGGGAGTCAATGAATACACTAAAGAAACTGCGGGCACATAATCTTCTGAGCTAGAAAGCAAATAACTTGTACAAGATTATTATATCAAAGAAAGAGGGGCTCTGAACCCAAACAACCATAAAATCCTTTGACATGGGAAGTTAAATTCTTAAACAACATGCAACCCAGTGTACAGTACAAGAACAAGATACTGTACATCATAAGAACGTAATGCTTTTCATGTTTTAACGTAATCCTACAAACAAATTGGCCAAATTAAGACTACACTGTTTACGTTCATTTAACTGACAAGTCCTGCCATACCCCCTTATCGAGTAAATTAAATTATGTACACAGATTCTTTCGTTTTCACGAAAATGAGGGGAAAATAAAGTAATTTCTAACTCTTGAAAGAGCATATCACATTCAGTTAATGGTGCTCTTTTGTTAATCAAATGGGCCAAAAACCCGAAGCTCTTGAAACAATCAAAATGAAGCTCATAATGGCCAAAAAATGCAGATTAACAACAACATTTAGTATGTCTTTTTCTCTATCTCTCACCCACCCTTCACTCAACCGGATTTGTTTTTTCAGAGTGTTGCATTGCATTTCACAGAGTGAAATCTTTTTACTTGTTCATGGTTATGGGATTTAACCAAACTTGAAATCACAAAAAAAAAAAAAAAAAAAAAAAACTGTTTTTGCACTACAAACAACCTGTTTAATCCACAAGTTTCAATCTTTTGTTCACTTTCTTCTCAATTACAACAACTCTTTCTTAAAATAATTCAAATTAAACGAAAATAATTCATTAATTCGAAGAACAAAAATTCTTTAGTACTAAACAAAGTTTCAATCTTTTCGTTCAAATCGTTAAAGGGGTTTTATTATTATAATAGAAAGAATAATTAGAAAGAAGAACGCACCTGGTTTGATCGAGAACGAGTTCTTGAACGAAGAAGATGAATTAGTTGCAGAAAAGAGGGATAGGGTTTCCTTAGACCAGAATAAGACGACCACACTTGGTTTATACTAAGCGAGAACGGACCAATTCGGATTTTTAGGGTTAGCTTTCAACATATATTGGGAAAAGGTCCACATTTCCAATTTCATTTACTTTCTAGTACAAATAACTTCTCAATATACATATTTAGTCCCCTAACTAATTAGTGGTATCCTAGCTAGTAATAATCAATCTTAAAAGTTCTACTACTGTGTATGATTCCATAGATAAGTTCTTGCTAATCTTGCTCGTGTATGCATAACTCTCTTTCCTTAATCTCTCTCGCAGACTCAAGGGTTTATACGCAAGGATGGATCCAGGGGGTGCCCCGGGGTGACTGCACCCCCCAAAGTTCAAACTTTTTTCTAAATTCTACTATGTTCCTTCTACATATATATAATTTTTCGTAAAATTATAAAAAATCGCACCCCCTGAGATTTTAATATATAGGTTACATGTTACTCTGCACCCCCAACTCGAATTCCTGGATCCGTCCCTGTTAATTATACGTTTATGGCTTATGAAGTCTTAACTCATAATAACTTGCTTAAATGTTCACAAAAACATATTTGCAACTTATATACAATGTGATCAAGTAGACCATATTTCCTTGATGCTTAGCTATCGGAAAGACTCTAGTATTTCCTTGATTCAATCAAATTTCTTTCGTGTATTGGCAGTGGACATGGCAGACTGGTAGTGTTCAAAACATATCTACGAATACTATATTTCTGCGACAGTAAATGTTTACTAATTACTTAGCATTAGTGGAACATGTAATTAAGTGTTGAATGATAATTGTGATACTAGAAAGACAAACAAGCTCAACTCAAGAGTGTTTATGGTAGTCCATCCCATCAGTTCAGCATTTGAGTTTGAGAGTTGAGACCCACCAAATAAATAACATAGCATATTCAGAGTATAAAAGCATATGAAATAGTTAGTCTCTACTGCCTAAAATCGACCTGGGACTCAATTATTGTTGTCCAAGACAGTGTTTTCATGGACAAAGACTGGATTTTCTCCAAGCCATCATGCCTCATTAATATTAGTACTAAATTACTACAGTTTGCCTACCCTAGCTAAGTAACTCAACATGGAAAATGGACTGGAAGTTGTATACTCATGGTAAGTATTTCTTAAGGTTTAAAAAGGCTTCAAAATAAGCAGACTTTATTTGCAGTTGTTGGTAGTGCTGGAAATAGGTACAGATTTATCCAAAATCTGAATTAAAATTTAGATTCGAATTTATAATAAGAGACTTATTCGGATCCGGATTCAAATTTTAATCTGTTTTTTTTAAGATTTTATATAAAAAATTATCAAATTTAATCAAATTTTTAGATAAATATCGGATTCAATTAATTATGATCCAAATCCGACCCGTTTTCAGCCTTAGTCGTTGGTAAAGAAAACTCATTTGGTGACAATGTGCCATAGTCAACATACAACAAATAAATAATTCAAGGAAAATAAGGACTTTTTATCCAACCAAAAACAAAAGAAACCCTCCCATCATCCACATCTCTTCTTGAGTGTTGACTTGCTTTGCATCTTATTGTTCATCAAGTTATATAACCCTTTATAATTTTAATATTTAGACTTGCCTCCCTTACCATATCAGGTTAGCTTCTACTCTACTATAACTCTACAAGTATCACTATTGTTGTTTTCATGTTACTTCATTGCCATTATCAAATCTTAATTACTTTGAATTCCGATTAGATTATTTTTGTCATCAAGGGTTATTTTCTTATTCATTTCATGCAATAAACCCTACTAATTTACACTTATATAACATTTCCTATGATTTTTTTGTCCCAATATATTGAACCCTAGTAATCACCAAAATTATGTCTTTTTCACTTACATATGTTAATGATTGATAGAGAAATTAAGATAATAAACATTAATCAAACCAACTAATTTATCAAATTTTGAATTCATTAAACTATAAAATTGCGACACGTAACTTTTAACTATTCTTCATTCATTCAAATAAAATCCATTTATAGGTTGATAAAAAGTTTTTCCATATTTAGAGAAAACAATGGACTTATTAAAATGGAAAAAAAAATCTATTTATCCATGGTTTGCATGAGAGAAAAAAAACATCATAACTAAGAAGGACGTATATCAAAATAAAATATATACAAGGAGGTATTTATAAATAAGCAAATTCTTACTACTCGTATATATCTTCTGTGTTTTCAAGAAGAAAGTGAAGCAAGAAGAAAAAGCAAAAAACCGAGCAGCCACAAAGAATCTTTGTTTCACTTCTCTTCTTATAAATTTCCGCCATTTTATTCAAAATCTTTTATCAGATCTTCAAAAACCCTAAAACCCCAATTAACCAATTTATTATAAAAATCACTTTTTGATATAAATTCAATTTAACCAATCTTCAATCTTTCTTTCTGTGTTTTGTGTTTTTTTTTTCTTGGAAAAATGTCGACAACTACTTCTCGATTTCATGGAGAAAATCGATTTTACTGTACACCAGCAAGAAGACAACAACAACAACAATTACAACAACATAAGAAACAATTACATCATCAACAACAACAACAACATCAACAGTTGTTACTTATGCAACAACAACAACAACAACAACAACATCAACAACAACAACAAAGGCAACTTGAAAGAGAGTTAATGAAGTTGAAGGAAGTAAGAATTAGTAGTGAGGTGGAGAATCGTGTTTTGGGATCTGGTGGTGATTCTATTTCTTCTTCTTCATCTTCATATGCTACTAATACTACTAATGCTTCTATTTCTCCTCCAAGTCCAAGACCACCACCATCAATACTACCGACAAATTTAACAAATTTGGATAGTTTTTTACAATCAACTACACCAACTGTTGCTTCTCAACATTTGACTAAGGTAATTAATTATTTAATTTGAAATTTTTTGGGTAATTTTGTTGTTTAATTAGGTTTAATTGAGAGAAATTTTGAATCTTTATAGTGTTTTGATGGGGATTTGGGGTTAATTTGCAGACAATGGGGAGGGGATGGAAAAATGGGGAGGTTGATTTACATCCCCATTTCGATCTTTGTGATCTTTGGGAGTCTTTTAAGGAATGGAGTGCATATGGAGCTGGAGTGCCTTTGGTATTGAATGATAGTGACTCTGTTATTCAGTATTATGTGCCGTACTTATCTGCTATTCAGCTGTATGTGAACCCATCAAAGCCTTCTTCCAAATTTCAAAGGTTAGTGTGTATGTGCTTTGTAATGTATGTAGTATTTTGATTATATTTTTACAATTTTTTCTTGATTCTTGTGATTTTGTTTTTGTAACGAGTATTGAGTTCATATTAGGTTTAGGTTAAGATTTCTTGATGATTATTTCGATTGGCAATTATTGATTATATCTGGTAATTAATTAATTAATGTTGTTTAATATCACATAGTTTAATTATGATGCTTCTTTTGTATTGCTGTCAAATAAATTATTACCATTCGAGACATTTATATATGTCTGTTTTCGATTTTGTTCCTTTTGTAGTTACGATGCCATTCATTAAAAGTTTTATCCGCTAACAAATGAGACACCTTTAGTTGAAAACCCTATTTTGGTTTTTCCCATGACATCTCATCTTTGATTGTTCTGACTATCATGGATATTTGATTACTTTTAAGCTAAAAAGATATACATATTATGTTATGCATATGACAGTTGTAAATTATGCTTTGTTTCACAAATCACTAAAAACTTTGGATACTTTATGGAAGGGAAAAATATATTGACAATCATTTGTTAAGTCTCCCATCCACACCAACCAATAACAATTTACTTAAGATTTTTGGGAAGAATTTGTAAAGATCTAAGCAAATGGCGGGGATGAAGAAATAACCATTTGTTTACTGGTCTCCTTTCAATAAGCCTAATCCGAGGTTCATCTAGTGCCTTCTAGAGTTCAATGACCCCCAATAGAATCTCATTTTTGTGCCTTGATTGAAATCCTTTGGATTCTTGTGTAAATCTTCAAATTTTCACAATTCATTTATTATGGTAACTTGAAGACACATTTAAAGACAATATAGTAGTGGCAGTGATGTCTTTGGTTACAATAGGCTACAATGTTGCTCTAACCCAAGATTAGCTACAAATTTTGTATATTTTATTGTTAGCATTTTGCTCATGGTTCTTTCAGGAAACAATTTCTTTCTTTTGCTACCTTTATGACAACAAACAACACCTCCGCAATTTTAGTTTACTTTTTGGCTTAAACTTAAATGTATTAATTGAAAATTTCAGTACCTTCAATATTTATCCACCAGGATAGATAAATTTTTACAGATTCTTTCAAGTTAGGTAGGCACAACCTAAACTCAATGCCTTCGTAGGCCTTTTTTTATGATCCTAATTCAAGTTAGGCCAATGTCTGATTTGGATATCATACACTGCTTCATATGTGGTTTGAGGTGATACAGATATGGACCCATGACCTTAAATTATATTATGACTTGTCTAGTAGCCACTAACCACATCATCATGCGATCATTAGCAAAAACAATAGTTTTGCATTAAAAAGACAATCTAAGCGCATAGATTTACCTCATAACTATACGCAATTAGTTCTTTGTTTAGAACACCGAGTTTGATGTGGAGTTGGAATTCAGTTGTTCACTTGTTCATTCAATGACATAGTCCCCAACTAGATAGAATGTGAAGAGACGTATAAAAACGACGTGACAATTATGAAAATATGGGTGAGAGACAAGAATGGCAACAAAAAGAGTATTTATCCCTATTTATTTGGAGCTGGTTTGTAGTCTCGCTTTGGCAGCTGCAGCTAAAGCATATCCAAACAAAGCAATAAATTAAAGACTGGTGCTATATATCTTGTTTTATATACTTCCTATGTATATTGTTTTCTAAAAGTATTTATATTGTCCCATATAAATATAAGAATGTAAAACATATAATGGGAGTATATATGTTGGTTTAGATCGTATTAGATTTGAAGCTGTGTCTATATATGCCTCGGAAATCTCTGTCTGTCTCCCCCCCCCCACACATAAATTGGGATATTACAAAAACACATCCTTTTGGATTTGATATGAGGTCAGATCCAATCCTTCTGCAGTTCTGCAATATAGACAAGGGGATTTGTAGGAAATGCAAATTATCTTTTGCGTGTTATGTTCTTTGTGATTGTGCTTGATTGGATTTGCCAGGAAGTATAATACAAATGCAAGCAAGTTTTGATTTGCTTGATAACATAACTTTATATTCAGTGGAAACTGAAAGGTACCAGTCTAACCAAGTTGAGGGTCCCTTCTGAGGTATCTATATATAGTACTGTACCATTTTCAAGCCATGCCATACTTTAAGAGAACTTTTTTTTTTTGAACAGAAAGCTTATCAAGTTCTGAAAAATATAATGCCATTCTTTGATTCCTCTCCTATTTATTTTTCTTCCCTTTTTTTCAACAAGTCATGGGAAACATAATTGAAGATATCTGATTTCTGAAACTCATAACTTATAATTTCTTACTTTTGGTAATATATGACTTCCTTTTTTGTCATAAAGCAATATTTTTATCTGTAAATGCATCAAATGATGAGTCATTACTGTGTTTACGATGGATTTGGATCTTGAATCGTTGGGGCTTGAGATTTGATGTATACCCCGAATCCAGAAACTATGAGGCCGAATAGTCTTAACATTAACTAGAATTGATTGCATTGGATATAAAATACCTACAACTTTGTCAGATTGAAATGTTTTTCCTTCAATAGTAAAAAAAACTATAAAGGAAGAAAATAAATAACCACGCGCAAACTCCTACAGCCTTCAATTAAAATTTGTTTGACATATTTGAAAATTCAGTAACCATTGCAATTACTCTACTGATATTTTGGAAATAATAGATGAATGCAATGTTAACCCATTGAATGCAATTACTCCAACCAAAAAAGAACCTACTGTATTCGCTTTGCTCGATACTTATCCAATGATAAGTCTGATTCATGATAACCCATTCTAGTTTCCAAACTCGCATAGGTTACTCTATACCTATATTTCTAGATATTATGCCAAATGGGTTGGGATGTAGTTGGCTCACTAAAGTTTCATATTCTCGTACATATCATTTTGTCAGACAAATTTCTAAATAAAAATAAAAATAAGAATATATCTACCAAGATACCTGGACTGTAGGTGGGTCATGCTTATTTGGAGGTTGTAGGAAAAGGATACCTAACAAGTCTTTGGAAGTGGATTATGCTTTATTTAGAGGTTTTAAGAAAAGGGTGATCTACCAAGTATGCAGACTGTAGAGCGAACAAATCAAACTATATATGATTTTAGGTGCAGTGATAGAGAGAGAATCTCTAGACTTCAAGATATTGAAGATGATGATGATGATGAAGAGGTCTACTACGATTACTTGGACCAGGAGATGGGGAACACAATTGCAACTGCTTGTGTTAGAGTCCCGTGGGCCGGAAGTGTCATAATGGCTATCATGCAGGCTTAGTTTGTTAGTGTTAGGGGGGTTTTTGTATCTGATTTGAATGGGGAGGTTCTTAACAGTAGTTAATTGATCAGTTAGCTGCTTTGTAATTACCCCATAGGGTGGATCTAAGTGCTGTCAACAAAAAAATGTTTTGTACGGTGAAAAATCCATTTGTGAGAATTTCTTCAACCTTTCATTTCTGCTATGATTAAAAATCATTTCGCGAGGACTCGAGAGTTAAGAAGGGTATTTTGGATGCTAGGAAAGTGTTCTTAGATTTGTGAATTGATGAACTTGCTTCGTTAAGGTGATTCTTAACGATTGCTCTTTGAAGATGGGAAAGATTGATGGAAGTTGAAGTGGATTTAGTATGAGATCTTTTTGGTGAAGTATCGTTATTATCACTTACTAGAGGAACTGAACACCGACACTGTCACACTTGGTGTGGAACCCCAATATCCATTAGGATAAAATCCTTGCTATTGATAGCCTGACACCGCTGGTGTGTGTGTGGGTGGGTGGTTGTGGGGGGGGGGGGGGGGGGGGGAGAGGGGCAATGAGCAGTCACTCCTTGTAGGTGTTTGCTGTGTTGAATTTATTTGTTTCTCAAGTGCCCATTTGTTAGACATGTTTGGATCGCATTTATAAATACTTTGGCAGTTATAGATGCCTCCCTTGCTGCTGTGAGCATTTAATAGGGATGCTTCAATAGGTGGCCTAGAGCTGGTTGACAAAAAACACATTTCATATACAGATCATTTGCATTTGCATATACAGATCAGTGCACTAAAATTTTGTTTTCAACGACACATTTTCTGCACTGAAGTGATATGCAAGAATAACCGTTTCAATCCTAATGCCTTTAACTCTATATGTAATTTACTATAAAATTATTAATTACAATTATTCTTGATCTTTTTCTTGATTTGTTTCTTGGTAGACGACCTGGTGAGGACAGTGATGTGGAGTCCTCCAGAGAGTCTAGTAGTAATGCTAGCCACACAAGTGATACTGATAGCTCAAAAAATCTTCTCGATTCTTCTTCCAGTGAAGATGCTGATGCCTATCCCTCTGGCCTGCTAAAATTTGAATACTTT
This sequence comes from Aquilegia eximia, assembly GCA_023053565.1. Taxonomy (NCBI): domain Eukaryota; kingdom Viridiplantae; phylum Streptophyta; class Magnoliopsida; order Ranunculales; family Ranunculaceae; genus Aquilegia; species Aquilegia eximia. The sequence continues at coordinate 9,426,527 of JALIGU010000004.1, read as the reverse complement.
GAAAAGGATTCGCCATATAGTCGGGAACCTCTGGTTGACAAGGCAAGTTCATTCTCATTTTCTAGACTGTGCATTATCTTGATCTTATTAATTGTTTCTTCTTACGTCTGTGTTGCCTTGTTTGTTGTACTCAGATTTTAGATCTCGCGTCTCAATTTCCTGAACTTATGACGTACAAGAGCTGTGATCTTCTACCAACTAGTTGGATATCAGTTGCTTGGTATGCTTTTCCTATATATTTCAATATAATGATGTGTTGGAGTTTCTATTGCTAAGGCCCAAGGCAGTGATTGCTGCTGCCTTGTAGTCTTGTTCTCTCTTTATGGTCCTTCCAAGTGGTCTTAACACAATCGTATAAGCTATTTGGTAGTTTGAGGACTAGAAGACTCTGCTGGAAGGTGACCATAATTCTAATGTGATTCATGATGACTTGGTATAGGTACCCGATATATAGGATACCGATGGGTCCAACTTTAAAAGATCTGGAGGCTTCCTTTTTGACCTTTCACTCACTTTCAACACCTTTGAGCGGTACGCATCTCTGTCTGTGTCTCATCCATTCAGTCCTCTACCCGCACTGTAAATTAATTTTTGGGTGATCCTGATTAGTGTCATAATGTGTAAAGGTAATGTCAATGGTGTCATTGATGCTTCTCCGAAACTGTCTCTACCTATTTTTGGGCTTGCATCCTACAAGTTTAAAGGTTCAATTTGGGCTCCTAATGGACACTATGAACTTCAACGAACAAACTCATTATTGCAAGCTGCTGACAACTGGCTTCGGCGCTTACAAGTCGACCATCCGGATTACCGATTCTTCGTTTCTCGTACTACATTTCAAAGATGAAGGGTTCGGCATTCAAGGTAATTGCCTTCTTTGTTTTAAAGGTCCTAAAATGTCAAGGTCTGTTGAAATTGTTTTTAATTAGTAAGACCGACCAAATGTAAGTGAGGTTGAATTTTGTTGTGTGTTTCATTTGGTCCTTAAATTATGTAAGGCTTTTAACTGTATATGTATCTTGGTCCCCAAAAGTATGTCCAGTTGCAGCAGAAGATGCTTAAGCTGTAATAGGTTCTTTTTTTTTTTTTTTTTTTTTAAGGTCAGCAACGTTCAATGGTAGTCTGTATAAGGATCAGGATGTTGGTTGGAGTATACAAGACTTGGTTTTGTATATTGAGGTGTATGAAACTGTTACCGGATGTCCGGATCTGTTGGTGAATATTGACCCGTTGACCTTACAGTAGACATGAATTTATTCTAAACTTGGGTTCTACATCTTCAGTATATCAGTTCTTTGATGTATGTCATTTTATTTCTTATAAAAAAAACATGAATTGGCAAATCAAGTTTGAATTGCAGATTTATATTTTACAGAAATGTTGTAAAGAAAAGAGAAGTTTGACTTACAACAAGTAGAGTAGGCTGTCTGTGAAGGAGTGATATTTGAGTGCCGATCTGGCTATCTTATTCATCTTGTCTTGACACTTCACACTTTAGCCATGATAGTGATGCAGTATATCAGATAGATGGTCCAAGCATCATCTCTGATCTGCTAGATGAATCAGAACCATGTCTTTTGTTTTTAGCAGAATGAATGGTCTGCGAAATCTGTGTAATCATATTCTTATATCGTTATACTGCATCACTAATTTTGGTTTCTTGGTGGCAAAGTCTGATATTAAGACTTAGTTGCCAAGGAACAAGTAATGACCAGAAATCTTAGCTTTCCATGCTTGTCATTATTTTTCTTTTTATGTGTTTCCATTCTATAATTAGAAGTTCAACTTAATTAAGCTGTGGATAAGAAATAACTGAAGGGGGAAAGAGTCTGCACTGCAGGACTGAAACAAATATGACATAATGCTAGACTTTGTGGCCAAGTAATGTTTAGTGTAACTGTGACATTGCAGCACCAATGAGGCAATGAGTAACATGAATCATTGAGTTGGTATTTTGGAAAAGATTGGAGAGAATTTTGTTATCTGTGTTTAGACTTGTGGCCCCTTTATTGTATAATAATAACTTGGAAAGTTGTTGTTTCCATTGTTTCCATATGTAACCACATTTAGTGCAGAGATGGTCCATGATATGGTTTCCCTTTCCCACTGTGAAGAGTGAGAACTGAGGACCTTGTGAGTTGTGTGACCCCTTGATTGCTCTTACCATGCCTGTGCAACCTTGCAACTGAATCCATTGATACACGTGTGGTGGTGGTGGTGGTGGTGGTGGTGGTGTGAGATCTGAACACTCTCTTCTCAAGCATTGTAATGTAAAGAATTTCGAAGAAAAAAGAAAATGCATAGATGACAGTGAGAAGTAGTGGATAAAAACCAACATTTAATAATGGATAAACAAATTCCAACCAAAAGCGTGGAGATCGATTTCGAGCCGTCAACGAACCAAGTCCAAGTATATGTGTGTGTGTGTGTGTGTTTTTTTAAGTTAAAAGAACGCCGAGTTTTCTCCTCATTTCATATCCAACCGTTCGTCTTTCTTTCTTCTGCATTTCCAAGCTCCTTCTCTCTCTCTCTCTCTCTCTCTCTCTCTCTCTCTCTCTCTTCTCTTCTCTTCCAAAGTTAATCTATCCATCTTCGATCTCATCGAAACCCTAATTTTTTCCTAATTGTAGCTTTCAAGATTAACTTTTTACAGTTAATATCAACTTGCCATGCGACGTTGGTTATCTAAAATCTCCCTCTCCAGAGAGGAAACCCTAAAACATTTCATCTTCAATCAAAATATTCAACAATTCTTCTTCTTCTTCTTCTTCTTCTTCTCTTTCGTTAAATATGCCTGGAGATACTCATCATCATAATACTCCAAGTTCTAAAGGACTTCTTTGCAATGCCGGCGCTGGTGCTGCTGCTGGTAATTCTTTGACTTTCATTTCATTTCAATTTATTCTTTTATTAATTTTTTATGTGCTTTGAATTGATATGATGGAATTGATGGAATTGGATTTTTTTTTTTTGTCTTATGTAGGAATGCTTGCTGCAACATTTGTTTGTCCTTTAGATGTTATTAAAACAAGATTTCAAGTTCATGGATTGCCTAAGCTTGGAGATGGTACTGTTAAAGGTTTGTGATTGCTTTTAATTCGAAACTTCTTTGGATGTTTTGTTTCATGGATTGATTCACAACCCAATAAACAAATAAGTATGTTGTATCTTCACAGTTCATGCAACTAAATAAATTATATTGCCATTAGTTAAGATATAGAGTTTTGTGGCATTTCATATGATGATGATGAAGCAAATTATGAACTTAGTAGAACAAAATTATCTGGTAAAAAGTTGAAATTAAGTGATTATGGGATATGTAACTTTGGGGAGTATATACAAAATATTATGATCATGAAGCTGGCTTTTAAAATGAATTGAACAAAATTTGTGGGTAGAAAACTAAATGCTCAATGATAAGGGGATATTTGACTTTGGAGTTAACTTGAAGGTTGAGATACAAGTATAGCAATATAATTTTTACGAGAATGTGACTTATAGAAGATGTACTAATTTGATATTTTGGAATATTTTGTTAGATTTGTTAATATGACATTTTGTCTAGCTAAGCTTATTTACTTAACAACTGGTGTTTTACTTGTTACTAGGAAGCCTCATCGTTGGGAGTCTGCAACAAATATTCCGAAAGGAGGGGATCAGGGGCATGTACAGGGGGCTTTCTCCCACAGTGTTGGCACTGCTTCCAAACTGGGCTGTGAGTTACTACTCCTGGTATACTTTTTATTATTTAGCAATTGCATTTGGCTCCTGTGAGGTCATGTGTTTGAGTACTACATAGTAAAGGCAGTTCACATTAAATATATCTTAGTAAATAATCTGTTATTTGTCTTACAAACTTTTGTTTTACATACATTTCTTTTTAGTAACAAGAGTAGAGGTTAAACTTTCATAAATTTTGCAGGTTTATTTCACAATGTACGAGCAGCTAAAATCCTTGCTTTATTCAGATGGTCAGTTCAACTCTTTGTAATATTTTGCAGCATACATTATATACTAGTAGGGAGTTAAACTATTAATTCTGCCTATTATTTCTCAATACCTTCTTAGAAAATCATTTATTTGTCTTATCTCAAAAGTATTAGATTTCAGGAATCCAGTTACAAATGTACATGTGCTCATTAAGTTCGAAACTTTGATGTTTCTGTTAGATGGGAATCACCAACTTTCAGTAGGCGCAAACATTATTGCTGCTGCTGGTGCTGGAGCTGCAACAACCATTGTTACAAACCCTCTTTGGGTTGTCAAGACAAGATTTCAAGTACGCCACTTATGAACTGATTTTTATTTTTTGGTGGGGTCATTATATGTCATGATATTATTTAATGGTTTTGCCATTGTATTCACCCATGAAATGATTTGTACGCTTTTGTGTTGACAATGGACATCCTACCAATAAATAAAAGAGATAAGTTCCTGTCATTATATACAATCTCTCTTTCAGAACACATCTGCCCCTCCTAGAAATCTTCTCAAGTATCATGTATTTACGACTATTATTATGTTCTATGATGGAAGGAATCTAGTTGCATTTACTATTATTTTTTAGAAGTCAGTTGCATACTTGCATTTATTAACAGTGTGGTTAATTAGTGTTTTGGTTTCATAGAGTAGACACACCCACACTCGGACAAGTAAAAAACAAATTGATCCACATTTTGTGAAGATTTATAGTTAAGTAGTTGCTCTGTGTTGGATAAAAAAGAGCATTCATGAACAAAGAAAAGAAACCATTCATGTTTCATTAAACTACACATAAATCGTAGGGCAATTTCTTTTCTTCTCTATTTTTTTGGAACAAAATGATAATGATTATGGTGAAATAATAGGCTGTGAGACAAATAAACTTCTAGTGGAATCAGTACATAACCTTATCATTTGCAGAAGTTCAGATGTCCTGTTTTTTAATAGTCATTGTCATTTGCATAAGTTGCAAGTGATGTGCTATTATGTGGTTTGGTTGAATCACTATATAATCTTATAATATAAAGCTCATAGATAAGAGTACAGTGGTGAAATAAGCAATGCACATTGATCATTTAGAGGGTCAAGCTGTATACGGGAGTCAAAGGAGACAAAGTCTGAAACTGGAAGTTAGTTCACTTTAAGATGGATAGGAAAGACAAAGGGCATGGCTAGAAGCCCAGGAACAGGGTCAGGATTGGGTTTAGTGGGGTATTGATTCCCCCAGTTTCTGGTTGTTGACCATGACAAATGAGCATGGATATAATCATTTGAACCATTTTCGAAGTAATATTGATACCTGGGCTTTAATTGGCGATAAAAGATAAACCATAACTTGTTGACGTTGCCAAAAGAGACGGGGAAAATGAATGGTGCAGTATAGAAATTAACTTTGGAGGAAAACTTCAGGTTTTTTTTCAAAGACTTGGGTTCAGATTTTAATAGCAGCCAGTTCGAGGGACAATGCAGGTGTTACATTCCTGAACAATAAAGGCTTAATATATGAAATCTGAGGGTATATGCATGCAACTTGATATATGCATGCATTGTTTACTTATTATAGTAAGTGGTCTACTGACATCAGGGAGAGTGGTTTGATACAATTTGGAGGCTTTAGAAATATGAGTGAAAGGCCAAAATTTTTATGGTTAGTGTTGGCAAGGATAGATTTGAAGGCAATCAATCAATGCCATTAACTTCAAAATAGCTGGCACAAGGACCAAGGTAGTGATGTATCATGTATAATAGCGTCAGTTAATTTTCATATTGGGTTCTCAAGTTTGTTTCATGCGATTCTGGAGAGAATATGGTGTGATGTTTGCATTTGCAAATTGTTGGAGAGAATATTTATTGAATCCAGGGTACACACGCCCTATTCCCTACTACACTAGACCTCAGATTTGAAGAGAAATTGTCATAGTGTTCGTTAGAAACTTCTATTACATCGTCGCTTTAGATGATAACACGGGAGAGTTTGAGTTGGTTTCACAAGTGAGTAGTCTAAGGCACTGCCAATGCGGCAAGGCACTTAAGTTTTCATTTAAGGCGCTCCAGCTCAAGGCACCCGAAAGGTTTGCTTTATTGTTAAAGGTGCCTTCATGGTCCTCTGGCGCCAGAAGGTGAACAGGCGGGTCTCGCCTTGGTTCGCTTCTGATAACAATAGCACAGAATAAAACTAAAAGATGGAGTTTCTTACATTTTTTCTTCATGTATGTTCTGTATATTGTCATTCTAAGAGTGAAATTGTATCTTGCGGGAAGTTACTACTTGGAAGTTTATTTTTTGTTTGTCTTTTTTTTTTGTAGACTCAAGGAATGAGGATAGGAGTAGTGCCATATACAAGTACACTGTCTGCTTTGAGAAGAATAGCTCGCGAGGAGGGTATTCGTGGATTATACAGGTGTGATCTCTTTTTCAAGTATTTGCTGACAATTACCATTGTTATTTAAAAAGTTTATGTCTGACTTTGTCCTGGTGACAGTGGTCTTGTGCCTGCACTGGCAGGAATCAGCCATGTTGCTATTCAATTTCCAACATATGAGAAGATCAAAATCTATCTGGCTGAGCGACGTAATGTCTTATTTTCTTATGCTATTTCTGCTTTGTATTGTGTGCCACTCATCCATCTACTAAGATGTGTTTGGTTCGTCTTGAATCTTTTTTGTTATCAGACAACAGAACCCCTGATACACTTAGTGCACGTGACGTTGCTATTGCCTCATCAGTCTCCAAAATAGTTGCATCAACATTGACATATCCACATGAGGTATAGATCCGTGCAATGTCCACTATGTCTCATTTATTTTCTCACTGCTTTCTCGCTAACATGTATATCTCCTCTCTTGTATCTTGTTGCACTAATTGGACATCTAGCTGTACTTATCTGTCAAACACTTTTCGTATGAAGCGTTAGTGGTTTTTTTCATGGTTTTTGTATGTAAAAACATCATTGTAGATCTTACAATTTTAATCTGTATAAGCAGTTCGTTTTTTCCCCCTATGACATGAGCTGAAGCTGCATCAGTATTACTATTATTACTTGATTCACATGTTCATACATGTTGAGAGTACAGTGTTGCTTGACTATATTTCTTGTGCCGAGCATTCAAGTACTACCAATTGGATAATTTGATTTTGGTGTGTCCAAGTTATGATGAAGCCAAGGTTGTCATTTTCTTAACAACCTCTACGAATAGAGGAGTATGTTACTCTCGAGAGTTATTTCAATCGCTTGAATTATGTATTACTATTCTAGAGCTAATCCAATCATATAGAGAATAAGGGAACAGTTAACACAACCGAAGAACTTCAAAATTTAAGAACTTAGGACATAGGTTTGGTGTTATCAGCTAATCTTAAGAGTTTTAAGGTATCCAAACATGTGTCCATGTCCTTTATGGCCCCAATGTAGTTGTAAAAAGGCATTCTTATTGTTGGAGCATTCTCCTTCCTTTAATGTTTATCTTGCTATATTAAGCACTAGAATTCCTTTTGGACATTGCTCTTGACTAGCTGATTATCTACGAACACATTCCATACTTACTATTTAGTACTGGTCATAACTCATTATTATGACTCTGACTACTGTACTTTTCAGGTTGTGCGTTCGAGGCTTCAAGAACAAGGTCACAACTCTGAGAAACGATATGCTGGTGTTATTGACTGCACTAAGAAAGTCTTTCAGAAAGAGGGTATCGCTGGATTTTATCGTGGTTGTGCGACTAATCTTCTCAGAACCACCCCAGCTGCTGTAATCACCTTTACCAGCTTTGAGATGATTCACAGGTTTCTTCTTACTCTATCACCTCCTGAGCCACACCCTCACGCTCTTTGAAGACAGATTGGACTCCCACTTGCACCCCAGACAATAGAGTAGTCTGGGCCAATGTATCTTTGCTTCACATTTTATCAAAGGGCAAGGTATTCAGACTGTTGTTCTGTGTTTCCATTGATGATTGGTAGTGCATCTTTAGTTGAAATAGAAGATTGGTAATACATCTTTAGTTGATAGCAAGTACATGGGAATTTTTTCCTACTTCAAATTATAAGAGGTGGGGGCGGTGTAGCGGTGGTGAGAATAGACTGTATCTCAGACATTCTGAAGGTAGTGCCTTCCACCGGTGCAAGGATCTATACAAAGTGATAATGACGATAAAACAGTTTTATGATGTGAGTAGACATTTGATTATGTATAACATTGTTGATTATTTGTCCAGAACTGGGCCAAGCTAAACCATATATTTTAGAGTTATGAATTTTTTTGTTGTCAATTGTTTTTATGTTCTGTTTCATCTTGTCTTTTGGTATTTGTACTTTTGTAGGCATTTTTCACATTTGCTTGCATTTAGATTGATTGATTGTAACATGATCATGGATAAAAGTACTGCATAATTATAAACCAGTGCCTGCTATTCAGATGTGTACAACTACAACCTGATCACAATTTACTGCAAAAGACAAAACACAGGTATGCATCTCTCATTTAAGAAACTACGTGTGCCTTAAAGACTATTGTCCTTGGTTTCCCAGAAAAGAAATTGTATTAGTTGTGGTTTGTGAAGGGACTCAGTACGAAGATACACGATTACTGTTAAACATGTCAGAATTAGTTGTCCACAGTGTCGGTCTTAGTTAAACTTGACTTCTGTTGTTAGAGACAAATCAATACCATCTCTTCCATGACTTTAGTACTGTAGTAGTTCTAACATCTAATAGCAACAACCAATCTTTGAAGTTAGAGGACCTATCTTTGAACACAGGAGAAGAATTCAGTCACAATTACTGTTACACGATTACTGTTAAACATGTCGTACTGTATAACTTTTGAGTGCAGAGCCACAATTATAAGGAGAGGACCTATCTTTGAACACAGGAGAAGAATTCAGTCAAACCCTTGAAGAGTCTTTCTTCATGTAAGAAGACATGCTTTCACTAATAAGAAGTCTTCATGTAAGAAGTCTTGCTTTCACTCATGGGAGAATGCAGGCTGCGGTAAGAACAAATAAAGGCACAAACTCATCATGTGTTCTTTTTCACTTGGCATAGCTCTGCTCACAAGGAAATGAAACTATCATTGCTACGTAGATACTTAGATTGCCGACGTCAAATAAGGATAACACTTAATTCTTTTTCTATTTAGCATCGTCTTCTTTTTCTTTTACATGGATGATGATGCAGAGGTAAATGCAGATGGCCGCAACTTCCTATGCTCCTCAATTTGGATAAATAGGATGGATAGAATACTGGTGATATACTGATACTACTAAAGTAGGTTTTGTTTGCAAAAATTGGAACTGTGTGTGTTTGAGTTACCCATATATCCATGCACCCAAAAAATGCATATCCCTGGCTGATGAACATGAGCTGATCTAGTAGTGATTTTGAATTCGTTAATATGGCTAACCAGGGAGAAGCTCCTGTTGGACCTTCTATTTTAATAGAGGAAAATCAGTTGTCTAATCCTCTCCAAAATTACAATGCCTGTTGTAGAATCTTCATACCCATCATTACGTACCCTTGCTCCCTTGTTTCAGAAAATAACAAAATGGTCTGCAGTAGTAAGTTCTATCTTCACCCTTGCTCCCTTGTTTCAGAAAATAACAAAATGGTCTGCAGTAGTAAGTTCTATCTTCTGTTCGCTTCACATTTGGAAGAACTCGTATAGCTACTTATCTTGATAACATTATTTCATGTTAACTGCAATTTAACAATTCAGAAACCAAAAGGCTAATAGTATGAAGCTTAATGCAGAAACTCTACGTGTTTAAACAATTCCAACTCTCATTAATCATCAGTTTGATTTATTTATTTTTAAGTTGAACATGAACACCATTTGGGAACATCAAACCAGGTGCTCGGCTTATCTCTCCTCCCTTGATAATTGTCCACCTGAAATTTCAAATCTTAAAAGTTCAGCCCTTCTGTTGAATTAATGGTGCTATGTGCTGTGTGAATTACTACTATCTTCAAATGGGTCCTAATACCTATACTTGGTGACCAGGCAATGGAGAAAGACAGTCATCTGCATCTTCGCCATGTCTGCTCCTACACAAAATCTCGAGCCACCGCCAGAAGCGATTAAGTTCTTAGAACCACCGGTTGATTCCACGTTCTGTTATAGTATAGTAGTGGTCGACAGGAAACAAGAATTGAAGTAAAGCAACTACGTACAGTGACCTTCTGAATTTGAAAGCTGTTAATCATTATAATAAAACCTATACATATTCAAATTTCTTTCTGACCTCCCATCGCCATGGATTGAACATAAGAGGATCTTCATAATTCAAAGGATCCAAATGAACTGCTGGTGGACTGATCATGACTGCCCACCCTTGTGGAATTGTGTATCCTGCACGATTTTTACTGGTTTCATTAGTATAACATATACAGTATCTAGAAAACTAACGAAGTCGAACTCACTAGCTAGCGCTTTTAGACATGCCTTTTAATTTGACCTCTTTCATTGCTTTTCTGAATAACCCTGGTGCGACATTTGCCAGCCTTAATATTTCATTGATTACCTGAAACATTACAACCGGCAGATTTAGTTTGACACTTTTACTGAAGCAACACAAGAGAGAAGGCAATGCAAACTCACCATGAAGGTAAATGTCATTGATCTGTATTCCATCCATGTTATCCCTGTACTCAGATTTTCACGGTTTCGTATTATGGTCTCGTGCTCTTTCTGATCATGATGGATTGAGGAAATGCAGTTTAGATTAATAAGTATATAGTTTGTACTGAGCAATGGATCTTAAATTATATCACAAACCGTTAACTCTTCCAGGACTGAAGGATGTTCGATCAGTAACTTCATGCCTAGAGTGAGAGCTGAGGAAGTAGTCTCAAAGCTAGCTAAGAGAAGTACAAACATCAAATCTAGAGCAAACCGTTCAGTCAGAATGGAATTCTCTTTCTTTAACTCTTCAATGATGAGATCAAGGAAATCACCGTGATGCATTTCAGGTGAGGCACGCCTCTCGTCTAATGTATGCTTTAAAAACTTTATTGCCTTCTTTCGACCCTAATCAAACTCGGAGTTTGAGACAAAAATCATCAGATAATAGAAATTCAGTTGCTTCAGGTTTAAAAGTGATCCATTTTTAAAATGCTTGAGATGTTGGAATCATTTCATTCATAAAAATACCTGTAAACATTTATAATAAAGTCCCAGGAATGTTGACAGGAAATGAGATTAGACCCTTTATGAAATCCACAAAGTTCTCTCTTAGCTTGGCACAAGACTTTGCTTCATCATAACTAATCATCTTTTTAGCAGTCAAATAGAAAATCATCTGTACAAGTTAGATAATAGTATAATACTGTCAGATAGGAGATTAAGATGGAACAATACATAATCACAAAAGATATTGAATTATATTATTTACGGCTGAAATGCCGTCTTTTAGTTCCACGCTTTGTTGGTTAGACCATAACTGCAGATAATTACGAGCGGTCTGTTCCAGTTCAGGGAGTAGTTTTTGTTTCAGGTTCTCAGGACCAAATAAACTCCAAAATCAAATTTCTTAGATACTTGTGAACAAAAGTATCTACATCTTGCACATTGCTGCCACCAAAAATCTCCGTAAAGCTGTCCATGTACCAACTCTTAAATAGTCGCCCTTCTTGTTGGAAGATGAAATGGTTAATCTCAGCATCAGTCGATACAATGACAGGATAACCAACTAGACTAGTGCGAAACAGCGAACCATATCTGAAAAGTAATGACACTCACAGTCAACCATTTCTGTTATCTGTAACAGTTCACGACAAAATTCATAACGGATATACTTACCTATTCATTTTCTCTGCGAGGAAAGGTGAAACGCCAGACGATGAGTAGGGGGCGAAAAACTTAAGCGTTTCTCCAATAATTGGCAAACCCATTGAACCTGGTGGCAGTATATCATTGCACCTTGGATTTCTCCATCTGTGAACAATGCATATTACAATTAAAGCTGCAATGAACAAAATGACTGACCACATATGTTACTAAAACAATCACAATTTTCTAGTACTGAAGATTATGTTGAATGAAATTAGTAGAGAAGAAATTTAGGTTGCTCAAGAGTAGAGTTTTTTTTTTTTTTTTTGGTTCAAGAGTAGAGTTTAACTATGTTTAGCTTATGCATGAAGTTGAGGCATTTAAATAGTGACCAAGGTTATAAGGATGAACTAATTCTAGAAATGAGCTTGGAGCTTTCTATACGATATTTGCCGTTTGAATCTCCATAACTGGAATAATTAAAACTAATACAAGCAAATTATTTTGTTACGTCATTGTCGAGGAAAATATTGTATAGTTGATATGCATTGTTTGCTGCAGTTTGTAGTTTGATAGGGAACAGTTTACGAGTATAGAGTATCATCCGTTCGAACTTATTAACTTTGCATGTATTAAATATTCTTATTCAGGCTGAGGTTGTTATCAGCAGGAAAGTTAAAAATGGTGATAATGTTGAAGACCATACTCTTACTAGAATCCAAGCAGTATATAACGATTAAAAGAAGACGGCATTCTTGTTTTGTTTTACAAATTGATAGATCCTGTACATGGAGGAGTTTCCAAAGCTCAAGTCAAGAAACAATCTCACACACATGAACTGGACAAACTATCACCTTAACTTATGTAACTTAACTCCTATAAATGTTCTTAGCAACTAGGTGCAATAGCCGCACACACTTTATATATGTGCCTCCATGAGAGTGACCAAATGCAACAATGAGCAGCTGAGTTACTCATTTTGTTATCTCCAGTTGCCCTGAAGGTAAGCACAGTAACCACCTTTAACATTGTACTGCACTTGCTTACTTGTCCTGTTAAACTGTTAAAGTACAGCAGTTTGTAATCAAATCCTTAGACTGGGCTGCAGGGGTTTTGTGGAATTGTGAGAGTGGGGGCTCTGGTGTTCTTTAGCTATAGCTTCCAATTCAACTGCTTGTTCGCCTTCATTTGAGCTACAATTTCAAGCACCCAACTTGTTCATCTTTACTAATTCAAAAATCCTGACTTTATACGTACCAAATCCATTTTTTTTGTGGTCAGTATTAGTAAGTTGATACATAAGATGTGAAATGTTCAGATATGATAGCAAAACTAAATACCGTATCCAAGCTAGCTTTTGGTCCTGGGTCGACTTAGTCAGAAGTTATTTCTGGTGGCATTCTTTATTCTGTGCAGCTACAGCAACATAGTCTCTGTGGTCAAGTTGCAATCATCGTCATCATCAGTTTGTTTGTGCAGATTAGTGTTACAGTGTGCATTGCCATCTTCACATATAAACTGTTTGTACCTATACGTGGTGAAACAAGCAATGAAGAAAGATAGCCAATCTGTAGCTTCGCAAGGGTATGCTCTCATACACTCGTTTGTTGTAATGTAGTGTATGCCACTGTTTTCCATGGCCATGAATTGAAAGTAAGTACCAACCATAACTTTCCACCCTTCTGGAATTGTATATCCTGCAAAATTGCATTACAGTGCCATGTAGTTTCATAACCCGGCCTGGAATGATGTTCACAAGCCTTGTAAATCATTAACCTGCAATATCATGACTAGGTAGGTAATTTGATTTGAGCAACATAAAAAAAAGTCCGTTAAGAACGGCAGATTCATCATAGATGTGAAAGTCATTGATATGTATACTCAATCCATATTTTCGCGTCTTCTAATAATTGAGTCATGTTAAGACCTGTAATTAGTAAGGTTATATGCACTAATCTCAGTCCTAGTTTTCCTGAGTATTGTCGTAGTTATATTGGCTATGTAGCCTTTATGAGCTACTGAAATCAGTCTCAGCTTTCCATAGAATATCTGGTGCATGTACTCTGCTTCGACAATACAACCCTGCAACAGTTTCGCCAAGTGTTACTTTACTTCCTTACAGTTTTTAAGTATTTCCAAGTATCACGATGATCGTCCTTATTCCTTAACATCCCTAGTTGGTTATATGAGCTGCCAACCTATCTATATGTGTGTGTCAATTTTGTTCATTTTAGTTGTACAGTCGCTATCATTTTTTTCTGAAGTATAGGCTATCAAGAGTAAACGTAAACGTCGGTTGAATATTATTCATATAATTTCTATTATTAAAGGAATGTTGTAGAAGATAATCAGAGCTAAATTGTTATCTGCAGAATCATTGAGACAACTAAGGTGCCACACATCAACTAACAGGAATTACAGGACCCTACTTAGGTATGGAGAATTGTGATAGATTGAATGGTTCCATGTCCCTTCATGGGTGGCTTTGGAGTCACCTAAGAATGAACAGATCAGGTTAGGTGTGAATACTGAACCAACTGCTGGCATATTCTATATATGGATTATGGAGTCATGAAAGCTTTTTAGAATGAGATAAAACAAACCAAAACTTGTTTATCACTTATCAAAGCTACATTAGCATCTTTAATTAGCTAAGAAAAGACCTACATTGGTATCTCACTAGAGCTGTAAACATATACAAAAAAAGTCTGTCACTCTTTTCCAATTTCCATTCATACCATCATATTGTATACCATTCTCTTTTATGCCTCAGGCTGCTTTTCTGCTGTTTATAGCTAGTATGATATTTCTTCATGTCAAGTATCTATAATATTTTTTAACATTTGGATGTGTTTCACACTTTCACAGAACTTGAATATACTTAACACAAATTGATTAACAAAGGATTTTAATAGTTCATATATATCATCTATAATATATATCCTCCTTCTCTCTCTCATGATATTCACACATGGTGATTTAAAGTTGGTGCCAAGTTTTTTTTGTTTTTGTTTTAACAACTCATCACCCTTTCATTTCCACAAAATATATGAATTGAGTTGTTTTACCTCAATGATGGATAACCACATGACCATTCATTAAAACTTCTTTAGTTCTTAGAATGATAATGAAAAATTTAGAGGACCACTTGATGGATTTCTTTTCCTAAACAGAGGAATTATTTAGAAAGAGAGGGAATAAAGTTGGGTTATCCCTTCATAACACTGCTCCAAAAAGAAGAACATCCCATTTATTTAAAAGCTAGTATAAGACTAACCCCTTGATTAGTTTGATTATCTTCTTCTTTCTATTAATACTAGATTATATATGTTACTAATAAAGAGAGTAAGAGAAGGACCTACATTTTGGAACTCATCATGCATAGAAAAAGGGTTTTTGAACTTTTTCTTCTATTGGAAGATCAAGAACACAATAAGGCCCATCTATGGAAATGCTGCAACCAACTTCTTCACATTGCATAACATGCACACTAAGAAGCATTTAAACCATTGATGTAATGGGATGTGATCATATGTACGTTCTTGACATTTCCAGACACATGATAGGGTAGCCAAAAAAGCACGTTCGAGATGATGAAATCGTACAATTGGACATGTCAGTCATTGATTCAATTTTAGCTGCTATCAGCATCTGTTTTTGGAGACACAGAAACATCTTAAGTAACAACCAATCTTCATAGATGTGTGTTGGGGGGTTATTTAGTTCCCATAGGTTCTCGCCATGGAACCCTACTAGCTTTCACTCCATCTAAAGAAATGGTAATGTTGTTTTCATGATCATTTCCAGGGAATATGACTAACAGCCCCACTCACAAAAAGCAAGGTGGGCTTCTTTTGGCTTAATGTATCTTCCCAATTATCCATGATTGAGTTATGTAGGTAAGGTTCTACCAACAAAATGGTTTTAAAGCAATAGGATCATCAGAGAAATTTTTGACTGTTAACTACCTAAACTTACTTTAAGGCCAAGTTTCAAAACTTTTTCTCTATATCCAACTCATACTAAACCTTTTTGATTGCCTAACTTAAATTAAAATCTGAAAATTCACAAATAAAAGGAAAATAAATAAAACACATCTTCTATCCTCTATGAAAGCTACTGTGTAGTGTGCCAGTATGTCATTGGGGTCATATGTATGGATCAGGTGTATGTATTCAGAAACTGTAATAGTCATGGTGATGAACCTTGAATCGGGACGTAGGCTTTCGATACAATTGATATATATTCATTTTGTGTAGGGTTTTTAGTTAGTTATTGTATAAAATATAAAAATGGAATAGGCAAAAGGTGTATGGGCTTGATAAAGTGCTTGGAACTGAATAATCTTTTTATTTTTATTTTATTTTTTTGATAAAGTTCTGAAGATTCTTTGACATTACAAGAATCCTATGAATGAAGAAAATACTCAATTTCTTTCATAAAAAGTTCCCAAGAAGTAATAGGCCTACATGATATAAAATATATAGTAAATTTAAGTTTTTAATTACATCATAAAGCTTGAGCTAAACAGATGAACATGCTAAAGTATATTTTTGTATCTAGCAAACTCAATGGCACCCAAACTTGAGAAAAAAAAAAAAACAAAAAAAAACTGACTTTTTTCTTGTGTAGTTTTTGCAATGACCCCTACTACTACTACCAGTACTCCACAAGACTGCTTGAAGCATGGAATACAAAAAGCTCCCTTCAATGGGAAGCCTGCAATTTTGTCCCAATACTGTCTAGTGAGCAGTGTTCCTGTGTCTCACTGTCTCACTAACATACAGAGGAGTTTTAGAAGGCAAGGCACAAATAGTTGCATACATGCACAACCTTGCAAGAAGACATTCTATCTATATTTTGTTCATAGTATGCAAAAAAAAAATAAAAAATAAAAAACTCTTAATTTTTTATTTATAATTATATCCAATGGGGATTTTATCACAAAATGATAGCATTTTAACTTTGAATATCAAATCTTTATATATGAAATCTAGCTATCTAAACGCGTGATCTATTTGATTGTACAAAATATATTGGTCCTACAGTTTTTCACAAAAGTTATTAATCTATTTGAGTGTGCATTTATGGAGGTTTCACTTGTTTAAGTGAAAATAAACATATTAACAGTAAAAATATTGAGATTTGTATGTGAGTCTTTGGCTCAACGATAATGCTTTCCTTTCACTTTGAGGAAACGTCGTGGGGGTTAAAACCCCTCGTAGGCTCACGACTAATTGGTGGCAAAGCTTTTCCACCTAATAAAAATGATAGGGCCGACAAGCCCGCTTGCAAAAAAAAAAAAAAAAATTGAAAGTTAGCACAGGTGCAACTCCTTTGAAAAGGTTGCTAGTTATCAACCCAAAGTATTTGATGAATGAAATCATTTTTAACTTTCCAAAAACTAGAAAGTATGTATATGATGGTATTGGGCGTATTGTAGGTTTTTATACTTGGGGGCCCATTAACTGAGTATTCGAATAGAGGCCGGCAGCCTTAACTATAGCATGCCGGCTTATTTTGTGGGCCCAACTAAAAAGGTGCCACGTGGGACCCTTTTTATTTCTTTTATTTTTTTATCTTTTGAAAAAGTTACAAGAAAATAATACTTCAAAGGAAACTCAATTATCGAACCTGTCAGGTTCGGATAACGAACCTGTTATTTGAATACTTTTGACCGTTAGAGGCTACTGATATACCATATTGACCAAAACACCCTCACATTCAAGTAAGTTTGTATAATTTGATTAATGAAAACACCCTGCAGATTTAAATGGTAGGATGGTCACAATTTATAGTTTCACAATAATCATAGCTTAATTCTTATACCGAATGTGGGTAATTGATTTTGGAAGTGGTTCATGTTTGCAGTTTGCCATGTGATGCTTAGCCGAAAGCAGATGTCTTATAGGTTCCAAAACTTAGAATTAAACATTTCTTTTTTTTTGATTGGCAAGCAGGGTTGAGGGGACCCTTGCCCCTTTAAATTACGTGAATCAGCTGTTGACGTGTTTCGAACCCACAACCTCTCCACTTTTGTGAGAGGGGTGCTACCATTGAGCCACAGGCTCATTCGCAGAATTAAACATTTTTTCCTTTATTCATAATTTTCTTTTCTATAATGTGGTTCATGTTTGCCTATGATGTTTCCAACTTCCAAGCATGCGACACGCATGTCAAACGATCATTCTTTGGTTCCATTTACTCAGCCACACAGTATGCAAGGGTTTTCAGTGCCATGCCAATCTACGTTTAATCACCTGGACAGTGGACAACTATGCCTTTTATAGTTGTGTGATTTGAATTTTGAAGTATATGGCCAACTTTAAAAACCTTCTCGTGATCTATTTTGATCCACTTACAGTAGGTTGGCAACCATGCCTAACAACCGCATTGATTGATAAGGATGTTTTGCCGACTTTATTATATGTTAGATATAATTTTTATTTTCACCAAATCATTTGAAATTCAAGTATTAGCTCTTTTTCTAATAACCTTGGTCCCATTGTGTTTCTAACTGTTAGAACATTATTCACTTGAGATCTAAGCAACGGTAGTCTCTATTTTTGAAGAAATTGCCTTTTCTATCCTCTTTAATTGACATAATTCTGATTACCTCAAGGGTGAAATTGGTAATTGGTCATTGGAATGATGTATAAATAAAGCAAATTACAAACTACTTACAGGTAATATAATAAAGTAATTCTAAGATCTAGTCGTCCCACATTATGTCGATAACAGATTAAGTTAAATATACATTATGTCCTTAAGCTTAATTCCAATTACTAAGTTGAGTATGAAGAGAGGGAGCTTGTCAGTCTGTTGATTATTTATTCAATACAAAAATAAGTTTCTCTCTTTTTTTTTTTCTGAATTCAAAATTTCAAATGTTAAGCTAGATATTTCCTTGTGATCTTAATTACTAGAAACAATTAAAAGAAATGGAATAAGAACATGGAGAAATCTAAGAAAAATTGCTCAAAAGATTGACTTATTAGTATTGCTCGCTCGAAGTGGATATTAGAACATCAGAGGCCTTTACAACCATTTTTTTTCAATAAATAAAACAGATTGACACATTTAAATTAACAACCATCTTCAAACTCTGAATTGGGTAGCTAGAAAACTTGGTAGTATAATTAACATTGATGAACATAATAAATATATATATGCCATCGAAATATCTAATTTGTTGAAATTTCATTATTATTATTCGATTTGTCATAAATATAGTTCATCTAATTTCTATAATCAATATATGACAATTTATCTCAGATTAAAAAATTATCAATGGAATCAACATTTTAACCAATCAGTCCATGATCTGTCATATATATTGTGTGTGTGTGGTAAAGAGGGATTTCAGGTTGGTTACATTGTATTATAATGCTTCCAAGGCCCCAATAACAACCACAAAAAGATTAAAAAGGAAAAAAGTTAAAAATTAGTAAGTGATGAACACCATAATTAAGTAGCATGTGTGTAAAGCTAGGTGTGATTCTGGTTAACAAAGAAACAATATTGTTTTATTTTATATGTGATCATTATCATTTCTAACCAAACTTACTTCACTATTACGGCCTGGCTATTAATAGTTTAATACATAATACAATTTCATGTTAGATTCTGCTGGCATTCTTGCTTTTCCAGTCAAACACCCAAATGTACATACTTCTCCACGTGGCAAATGCTGTTATCTCTTGACTTTGACCTCTTCATAAAGTCAACTAGACGTTAGATTTGGTTACTCCACGTAGAAAATATTTCAAAAAATTTAACGGTTTGGGAATGAAGCAGAAAGCTAGGTACCATAGTAGCACATACATACAGTATTATATATTTATATTTGCTTTGCATTACAAACCTCAAGGGCATCAAAGTTAGATTTTTTTTGTCTAGTTCCATGTGTTTGTTTGTGAAAAAAAATTCTGATTAGTCTACCTTAATGAAAATTTATTTTAGTAGTCTTGAATGACAACAGTCAACAACATATATATAGGTCAGATTGTTAACAGGTAATTCAATAAATAGTAAAGAAAGAGCTTGCATATATGAATGGCAGCTAGCAGAGTAGAGTACTCGTGAACCTTATAATGGCAGCGGTCATAACCTTCATGACATCTTGATGACAAACATATATATATATTAACAATGGTAACCCTTGGGGTTTTTGCACTTGGGAATTGGGATTACCCTACATTCTACTTACTACTTAGATGATGATCAAAAGTATTTACCAATACAACAATCCTAAGACATAAAATTTAGCTAGCTAGGTTTTAAACTTAAAAGGTCACATTATTACAAGTTTACAAAAAAGCCAACTATATTCACAATAGCATTGTGAAAAACATCATTTAGTTACGCGCTATGTTTTACATGATATAATGCACACAATACCGGCATTGTGAAAACTGAAAAGCATCATTTATGCGCAATACAGTAATGCAAGTATACTCAAGTTTTGGGGTTTGGAAATGGAAAATTGTATGCTATGTTGACGAAGAATTGGAGTTTAGCTAAAATCTATATAAAGAGACTGCCAACAAGATCTGATAATTTTTTATTTTTCCCGTTTTCTTGGTTTGAAATGGTGCGGAGGTAAAATAGAAAGAAAAGAAAATAGAGTTGTTGAGTTGGTAAAAACCTAGAAAAGTGGGAAAAAAAAGGGATAAAAATGGGATTTGTTGGTGAATCTTGTTTTGTTGTTTTTCTGAGCGAGACGTTAATAAAGTAAAAACTTGTGTTTGGTTACCCAAACCAAAACAACAGGTTCGGGAAAGGAAGGAGGTTCGTTGTTGCTTTTGAAAACGATATTAGAACGAGATATAGATAATAATCTCATTCTCAACGAACATTAACATTAAACATTAGCAGCAGCAACCCAACTTTCATTCCAAAGAAAAAGAAAGCAACAACAACATCATCATCATCATCATCATCATCATCATCAACAACAACTTGTTTCTCTTTCTAACTTTATCAACCATCTTCTATTCTTGTAATCAAGTTTTAATTTCTTCGTTTTCAACAACAACAACAAGAAGCCGAAGCGAAGCGAAGCGAGATTTTGGTTTTGGTTTTGGTTTTGATTTTATTTAGATTTAGCTTAAAATGGAGGAATTTTGAATGTTGGATACTTGAATAATTGTGTTTGTAAAAGGAATTTTGAATTAAAAGTGGTTTGTGATCCTTTGTAATGGCGAATGAAGGAATGTTATCGTTTTCAATGACTTCTGTTGTTGAAGATGTGCTTCAACAACATGGAACAAGATTAAGCGATATTGATTTAGCTTCAAGAAAAGCAGAAGAAACAGGTATATCAATTAGATTATATATTATTTCAATTCAATTGGAAAAATGAGGCTATAATTGAATCACCTTGGTGTAAGAATGGTGATCTGAGTTTGTTCCTTTTGTTTGATCCTTGAAGCTATGATCTATAACATGATTTAATATCGGTTTAGCGAAATTCAGATGAATTTCTTTTCATTCGGCATTGCCTTTTGAAGAATCTTGAAATTTTAATTTTTGGCTATGGTGCAAGTTTTTTGCCTTTTATGTTATATTGGAGCTCATCTGAACCTAAATTTGGGTCTGGTTGTAGCATTGAGAAGATATGAGGCGGCTGGATGGCTTAGAAAGATGGTTGGAGTTGTTGTAGCTAAAGATTTGGCAGCTGAGCCTTCTGAGGAAGAATTCAGACTTGGGTTAAGAAGTGGACGGATATTGTGTAATGTAGTCAATAAGGTTCAACCTGGAGCTGTGCCGAAGGTGAGAATTTGTAAATGACGATATTTGGGGCTGTTGTGTTGCCATCAAATTGATTTATTTATATGTGGTTATATTGTGTTTTATTTATTGATTCCTACAGGTTGTAGAAAGCCCAGCCGATGCAGTTGATATTCCTGATGGAGCAGCTTTATCAGCCTATCAGTACTTTGAAAATGTAAGGAACTTCCTTGTAGCTACGCAGGAACTTGGACTTCCCAGCTTCGAAGCATCTGATCTCGAACAGGTAGGCCCATTTCAGGAAACACAGTACAATTCTTAAGAAGATTTCCCCTTACATACAGAAAAAGAGGAGATGGAAATATACACAACATTAGTTTTCAAGTTAGTTTCCTATAAGTTTTTGTTAACTAGGATGGCTGAAAGAGTGGCAAGTTATGGTTAACATTGCATTTACATGAACATCTAGGGAGGAAAATCTACAAGGGTTGTGAACTGCATTTTGGCGCTTAAATCCTATAGTGACAGAAAGCAGACAGGCGGATGCAATCTGTCCAAGTTCGGTGGAAACTTAAAACCTAGCAATTCTGGAAAATTCTTCATGAGGAAAAACTCAGAACCGTTTATGAATTCTTTGTCAAGGAATCCATCCATGAATGAGAAAGCTCTAGCCCCAGAACTGAATTCGATTGGTGATCAGGCTTATGATACAGATTTGGTTAGTAAACCTTTACAGTTAGGTTCATTGTCACACTATTCTTTTTCCTTCTTAACTGAGTTCAATGGTTAAATCTGTATAAATTTTACTGGTGCAGAATAGTCAGTCTTTGAACATGCTTGTCCGCACTATTCTGTCAGACAGGAAACCTGAAGAAGTTCCAATTGTAAGAATCCTTTAATTGGTTCCACTTTATCTTTCTATATATATCCAAAGTAATATAGTCAAGATGGGATGGTGGGAAGTTGCCTTGTTGTTGTTTGTTTTACGATGTTTAAAGTCATCAAATTGTCTGATAAGGAAAGGCACAGAAGATGGAATCCATCCAATTCATTCACTGTTTCTCAATGGTCGAGAAAACTTTCACAAATTGATCACCTTGGCAAGGCTGGCATCTTTCCATTTCCTTGTTCTGACTAGAGCATTATCAAATCATACCATTATTATTTATTTGATAAATTCTTATGGGGAATCTGTTGCGTACTTTTCTCATTACAGTTGGTTGAATCAATGCTAAGTAAAGTCATTGAGGAGTTTGAGCGGCGTCTTGCAAGCCATAATGCATCGGTGAGCTTGTTTTTATCTTTCTTGGTGCCACCACTTCATAACTACGATTCAGTAATAAATCAATTTTTTTTTTCATCTTTTATGTTAATCGGTTGTTGTCTCAATCTAACAGATGAAAACTGCTATGAGCAATATGGTGTTGCCCGAAGAAGGCAAATCCCTTCAGAAAACTGCTCCTGGCGAAATGGTATGCCATTGACTTCTACAAATCTAATTCTTACTCTCAACTCTTTGTTACTAACTGGTTCTGCGGTCTCTTATAAGGAATGCGGACAACTATCATAATGTCTTTCTTCCCTTTTATAATATATAGATCAAAGCAGAAGTGCAAAATGTCAAAGAGATAAACGACATGGAAAACAATCATGGAACCTCTACTAGTGACAAGGAATCAAAAAGCCGTCTCTTGAAGCAGCAAACACTCTTTAATCGACAAAAAAAAGATATTCAGGTATTATTTCAGAACAATACCCCTTCCTTCATATTATTCTAGTATGGTAGGAGAATTGCTTCTGATGTTGTGCATTGGGTGCAGGAACTGAAACATACGCTTCATAATACCAAATCAGGAATTCAATTTATGCAAATGAAATACAACGAGGAGTTTAACAATCTTGGTAAATATTCTAATTTACAAAAGATTCGTCTTGATTTTCTTATTGATCTTATTAATCCACAACTTAAGGATATCCTCATTTTTTATTTCTTCACAGGTAAGCACCTCAGCGGTCTAGCTCACGCTGCTTCTGGATATCATAGAGTTCTTGAAGAAAACCGTAAACTATATAATCAAGTTCAAGACCTAAAAGGTAATACTTCAGTGGGAGTTAAACTCTCTTTCATTATGTTGGCTAAATACAGGTCCTTAGTATTATTTACTTTGTTGTACCTCAGGAAGTATTAGGGTCTATTGTCGAGTAAGACCATTCTTGCCTGGGCAACCAAACAAATTGAGTAGTGTGGATCATTTTGAAGAAGGGAATATTACAATACTGACTCCTTCAAGGTATGGGAAGGAAGGACGCAAATCTTTCAGCTTCAATAAAGTGTTTGGACCATATGCCAGTCAAGGTTGTGTAACGTTCCTCTTCAACATTGATGCTATCTCTACATGTAATCATGTTATTAAGCATTATTACTAATTTTCTTTTGATTGCAGAGGAGGTCTTTGTGGATACGCAGCCTCTGATTCGTTCGGTTCTCGATGGTTATAATGTGTGTATATTTGCATATGGCCAAACTGGATCTGGAAAAACGTTCACTATGGTAAGTTATTATTACAATCGTTTTTGTTGATGAATTTGTGATACTTGATTTCTTGTGTCCAATTTTCTGTTCGTGCCCATGGATTATACTAAGATATACTTGTTTGTTTTTGTGGTTTATTTATCTAGTCTGGACCGAAAGAACTCACTGAGAAAAGTCGAGGTGTAAATTATAGGGCATTGAACGACTTGTTTCTGTTATCAGCACAAAGGAAGGAGACTTTTTCTTACAATGTTTTGGTACAAATGATTGAAATATATAATGAGCAAGTTCGAGACCTTCTTGTTAGTGATGGTCTAAACAGAAGATATCCTTTATGATGTTAATGTTCTCTCTCTATTCATTATATATGTTTTTGTCGTACTCTTTTTCACTCGATGCCTTCAAGAATTTCTTAACCAATGAAACACATTAGAAATCCGTAATAGTACACAGAATGGAGTTAATGTACCAGATGCAAACCTTGTACCTGTTTCATCGACGTCTGATGTTATTGAATTGATGAATATTGGACAAAAGAACCGTGCAGTTGGGGCGACGGCGTTGAACGATCGTAGTAGTCGTTCACACAGGTAGAACTGTGAATCTGTAACTTTACTTGGGGAGAAAACTTCTGAAACCAGTACTTAGTTTTATTTGAAATATTTTGCAGTTGCCTAACTGTTCACGTCCAAGGAAGAGACTTAACATCTGGGAACACTCTTCGTGGGTGCATGCATTTGGTTGACTTAGCAGGAAGTGAGAGAGTTGACAAATCTGAGGTAACTGGAGATAGACTGAAGGAGGCACAACATATCAACAAATCACTCTCTGCTTTAGGCGATGTGATTGCTTCACTTGCCCAAAAAAATTCACATGTCCCTTATAGGAACAGTAAACTTACGCAGTTGCTACAAGATTCCCTTGGTAATCTATAAACTGATGTGGTTTTTTTTTTTTTTTTTTTTTTTTATTATTATTATTATTATTATTATTATTTTTTATATGGTAGGTGGAACTATTATAACTGTTATAAGTTTTAATTTTAAGTTGATTTTGTACTTTAATCAGGGGGGCAAGCTAAGACACTGATGTTTGTTCACATAAGCCCTGAAATGGATGCTGTTGGAGAAACAATAAGTACACTCAAATTTGCAGAACGGGTGGCTACTGTTGAGCTTGGGGCTGCCAAACTAAACAAAGAAAGTGGAGACGTGAAAGAGCTTAAAGAACAGGTTTAAACTGCATCTTTTCTCATGCTGGCATCATAATGCCAGAAAGCTCTTTATCTCTGTATTGCTGTCTTTCACCCTTTTTATGCTCATAACTGACAGTTGTGTTATGCTTAAACTCTTAATTCAGATAAGTAGTCTTAAGGCAGCACTGGCCAGGAAAGAGGGAGCATCGGAGCAGCTTCAACATTCTGTTTCCAGCAGCCCAGAAAGATACATAATGAGGGCTGGCGGTTCATCACCTTCACTTTCTAACGGACAGGTTGA
This sequence comes from Aquilegia eximia, assembly GCA_023053565.1. Taxonomy (NCBI): domain Eukaryota; kingdom Viridiplantae; phylum Streptophyta; class Magnoliopsida; order Ranunculales; family Ranunculaceae; genus Aquilegia; species Aquilegia eximia. The sequence continues at coordinate 9,401,017 of JALIGU010000004.1, read as the reverse complement.
TGCAGATTTGTCAGGTGCTCTTGGGAACCAAAGGCAACCAATGGAGGATGTAGGAAACATAGAGGTACTCATATAAACATAACATGACCATCAATTTTTTGTGTTTTTGATTTTTTCATTTACTATGGCCAGTGAGAGGATTCATGTAAGTCTGCATACTGTGGCACGCACACTTTCTAAATTCTGTTTACATTTAAAACATTCGTACATTGAAGAAATCAATTTTACAATATGTGGATGGTTTTAGGGAGTTACATTGATGGGAACGAACATAGAATCTTTGATACAAATACACCTGATGCGAATGGATTGTGTGCACTGGGGAAGGGGGATGGGGTGTCTAAAGAATTTTCTATGCCATATACCTGAATTAATATTTTGGTTTCGCAGGTTTGGAACAACTCTTCGATGAGGCAAAAGAAGCCAGGCTTTGACCTTCAAGAGCTATTAATGAATTCACCTCCTTGGCCGCCAGTCAACAACAGTCTTGGCTTAAATTTCCGAAAGGAGGATGAGAAAGATATGGGATCTGGAGAGTGGGTTGATAAGGTCATGGTGAACAAGCTAGATTCTGTAAATAGAGATGACAACCCTCTAGGACATGTGGGCGGAGAGAATGAACTCTTTTATCAGAAACATCTTTCAGATTCAAGAGTATACCCAGAGCAATTGCTTAGCAAGCTCACAACAAGCAGAACGGAGAGTCCAGTTTTTGAAATACAAAGAAGCCGGTTTGACATGGCTACAACCGATGACGAACTTGACGTTGCAACTAGTGACTCTTCAGAACCTGACTTGCTATGGCAGTTCAATCTTCCTAAAACTTCAAGTTTACCCAATGGGATCGGGTCAAAAATCAAGAAACCTCTTCCAAACCTTGCAAATAGTCCAGATTTAAGGTACACAATTCATGAATTATATTAAGTAATCATATTTAGTTCAAATAACTAGTCTTGTTATGATTTGTTAATGCTAAATTGCTAACAAATTGGAATGACTTAACAGTGCTGTAAATAGGAGTTCAATACCCAGACTTGGCCCATCACCCTCCCGGAAATTGACAAGTGGGATTGGTCAACCTTTAAACAGGAATGGAAGACGCCCAGCTTCTGGCGATGGGAAGCGGAAAACTGGAAATGGAAAGTAAATTGTAATAACATATTTTTTTGTTGTTTTATAATTTTCTTTTACAATCTTGTTTTATTTTCCACTTGTTGGAGAGTTTTAGAAAAAGAGTGAGGTCTTCACATATAGTCTAAAGACCCATTGCTCTTGTTTGTATGCTCTCACGAGGTGTCTGACCTATCTATTTTGGGTCTCCATTTGTTTATATGAGTGCCATTTATTTGTAACTTCACTTCAGTGGTTTTTGTTGAAGAAGAGAAAAAACAGATAAAGGAATACAAAAAGTTTGCAACTTCATCTCCATCCATGCAACTCTTATAATCCTTATCAATCTTTTGCTTTTTAGGTTTTTGATGTACTAAGAGCATCTCTAATGGGTATTTGGGAGACACATAGGACGATTTAGCATCCACGTAGGCGCCACGTATTTTCCTATCACTTTTTTTTACACGTCTCCTATACCTATATCAGGGGTAACCCTAACGCAAAACCTTTTTTTTTTTCTAAATTTTATCTTCCACGCTGGTTGGACCAGCGTGGAAATGTTTTTTCGAATCTTTCTGTTCCACGCTGGTTGAACCAGCGTGAAATACTTGGGCTTCGAGCAACTGGGTTTTGCGCGTGGGCTGGGAGGGATTGGGCCGTTCGGAAAATATGGCCGTTCGGAGGTAGCCGTTGGAAATTTAGGGTTCCACGCTGGTTAGACCTGCGTGGAATTAAAAAAAAAAAAAAAAAAAGGTTCCACGCCGGTTTGACCAGCGTGGAATTAAAAAAATAATAAAAAAAAAGTTACACGCGGGTTGAACCAGTGTGGAACATTTTATTTTCCCCATTCCTATAATCCTATCCCTTGTTCGATTTTGGGCGAAGTTTTAGCAGACCCGCCCACCACATCCTACGTGGATAGCCGGCTGCTAAAAAGATAGGAGACGCGTTAGGGTCGTATTTTTTGAGGGTTTCCTAAACTTTAGGAAATAGGAGACCCATTAGAGATGCTCTAAGAACTGTTTTTATATTACAATATATTTACCATATATTTTCATATGGTCCAGTTGAAAATCTCTTCAGTAATAAGAGACCATCCTCATTACTGTCACAACTCGCAACTAATCAATCATGATCCACTGTAAACAACTAAAAGAAGATTACAACCAATGATCCAAAGCATTCTCATTTATGATTGAGACTGTATATTAATCACATCTATAAACAAATTAAGCAAGAATTAATTATGTACAGAGAATTTGCAATGTGTAGGTTTCTATGTCCACATTAACCCAATGCTTAATTTCTTGGCAGAGTTTTTATATTGATGTGGTGGTGACTAAACATCTTGCTTATTTAATCAAACACATTAAATATCAATGCTCAAACAAGCAATTATTGTAACAGAGAATCTACTTAAAACTAATCACATAGTCTAATAATTAAGGTTAATTATTTAATGCTAATCACCAGACACCAAGTCCTATTTATGAGTTCTGACTTCTGACTTCTGACCAATAACATTTCAAGTTTTGAAGGGTATTTAAGTCATTAAATAATAAGGTTAGTTTTGTCAATTAAGAAATTATTCTCTCTCTTGTTCTTCTCTTTAATTCTGTTTCTAAAAAAGCAACTTCTCTTTTCTTTCTCCCCGCGTTTCTTCCATTTTCTTCTCTCTCTTCGATTTGTCTCAAAGAGACATACAGAGAGAAATAGCGGGAGAGAAACAAAGAGAAAGAAAACACTTACTTCATCACCATATTGATTAATTAGGGTTTCGTGTTTGAAATCCACTTTCTTCTTTTTCTATTTAGAGTTAGTTGAAGAAGAAGAAGAACTGTTCGATTCATCAAAAACAACTTGTTCTTAGTTACATTTTCAGGCTTTCAGCTCAGATTGTAACTCACTAGCTTTGAAATTGTTTCTGAACTGAAACATTCGCGAATTAATCGTTTCAATTGTTCAAAGAAACTCAGTTAACAGTGGAATGCGATGTTTTAATTCACAGGTTAGGGTTTTCTTTATATTTTATTTCAATTTGTAAATTTATTGCATTTTGTTTAAAGTTGGAATGTTTTACATTAAAATGTAGGAACTTTATTGATGGAAGAATTGTTTGGGAATAAAACTTAGGTTTTTAACATAATCAAGATAGTAGGTATGTTGTTGAGAAGAAAGTTAATATGAACGCGTCATCATCGTCAGAAATTATGCCTATGAGGCCACCATTGGTTCCTCTTGCTACTTTGATTGGGCGAGAACGAAGGAATGATAAACCTTTAATTAAGTATGGACAGGCTGCTCTTGCTAAGAAAGGGGAGGATTATTTTCTGATCAAAACTGATTGTGTTAGGATTCCGGAGAATCCCTCGTCGGTGTTTTCTGTCTTTGCGGTAATAGTTTGTGCTCTTGTAATTGTTTATTGAGTTGAGGAATTATGTATATATGACTTGAGATTTTGTTTGTAGATATTCGATGGGCACAATGGAGTGTCTGCTGCTATATATACTAAAGAGAATCTATTAAGTCATGTTATGAGTGCGATTCCTGAAGGAATTGATAGGGAAGAGTGGCTTCAAGCTCTTCCTCGGGCATTGGTTGCTGGTTTTGTAAAGACTGACATAGAATTTCAGCGCAAAGGCAAGCGTCAATAGCATTATCTTTTGTCAATGCATACATTTTCCCTCTTCCATTTCTTAACTTAACTAGGTTTTGATGTTTTTTTGTTGCAGGAGAAACGTCTGGGACAACCGCTACCTTTGTTGTGATTGATGGATTGACTGTGACAGTTGCATCTGTTGGGGATTCTCGCTGCATATTAGATGTGCAGGGAGGTGTGGTATCTCTGTTGACAGTTGATCACCGGTTAGAGGAGAATGTCGAAGAAAGGGAACGCGTTACAGCAAGTGGTGGTGAAGTGGGTAGACTCAATGTTTATGGCGGTACTGAGGTAAGGTTAAAACAAATCTAAATGTAACCTAGCTTGAGATCTTATTTTAATGTCTCCCACCTTAAGAAATCTCTTTAGCAAAGTTTTTTGATTTGTAGGTGGGACCACTTCGCTGCTGGCCTGGTGGGTTATGCCTATCTAGGTCCATTGGTGATATGGATGTGGGGGAGTTCATTGTCCCAATACCTCATGTTAAGCAAGTGAAGGTCAGTGGACTAATCTTGATCCATGTCTTTCCCTTATCCTTTGCCAATCAAAAAATAAAAAAATTTATTACAATTCTTTGCTCTAGCTTTCGAATTCTGGCGGGAGGCTAATCATTGCTTCAGATGGTATCTGGGATGCTTTATCATCTGAGATGGCTGCAAAGGCTTGCCGAGGTGTGCGAGCTGAGCTTGCTGCAAAGCTTGTTGTGAAGGTGAGCTCATTTACATATATGAAACAGAACTACAGAAGTGCTATAACAGTTACCATCAGGCTGTTATTTTCTAAGAAAATAAGTGCACAACCTTGTAACAACATTTCTACTTGAAATGGATCATTTTGTGGATAACACTCTTTGATTCGTTGTACACTACACCGTTTTCCAATGCCCTCTTTCAACCTTTCAATGTAATTTCAAGTCTGTGACTATGTGCCTGTTAAAAGATTTTAAACTACTACTTCTCTGCTTCATTTACATTGATTGTTCTAGGAAGCTTTGAGATCAAGAGGCCTTAAAGATGATACCACTTGCCTAGTTGTCGACATTATTCCACCTCTACATTTTCGTATACCTCCAACTCCGCGGACGAAACAGAATAAGTTCAGATCCCTTATATTAGCGAAGAGATTTCATAATTTGATCAACAAGTCAACAAACAAGCGTTCTTCTATAGGCGTTGTGGAGTTGTTTGAAGAGGGTTCTGCAGTGCTTGTAGAAAGGTATGTTTTGCTATGACTTAGTTGCACTTTTCCGTTCACAAACTGATAAAATTGTTGCTGCCATCTATAAATTTTCCTATTAAATAAAGAAATTTAAAAAGTTTTTCAACTGTGAGTCTGTGACAGTGTCCATTATATAGCCTAATGTTGTTACAGGTCACTACTTCACAACTTCTAGTATTTAATAATGTATTAGTATTTATTCGTCAGTTTAATTCTACTGGAAAGCATTTTCTTCACTCTTCTTTGTTACCATACAAGAATCATTTTCTCCCATAAACAAACATCTTGTTATGACCTTCGTCTCGCTCTTCCGAATTTTTTAACTATCCTGCATTATTCCCTTGCTAATATTACTAACCCATATATTCCATAACCAAATTGGTGCTGAACTGCTTGGCACCATATTGGCATGCAGTATCGACCTAAAACTGGAGGATTCAGAGGAAACAGTAATAGACATTTGTGATGGTACAGGATTTCATGTACTTTGTATATGTAGATTCACACTTTCATAAACATTGTGTATGATAGCATGGACACTCTGGTAAGCTGGGTTTTATAAAGAAGAAACCAAAAAGACAAAAAGTTGAATCATAACTCCGGTTGTTTTGGGAATAATTTGAAGCAGCAAGGTAAAAGGTGCTATCGTTTGTTCGTGGGGACAAATAAAAATGCTAAGACTGGTCCAAATTATGTTTCTTCCCTTCCTTTAGAGAAAGTCTAAAGCGAATTAAAGATATCTCGAAACAGTAAGATTGTAAGAATGCTTCTTGCCAAAACTATGCAATCTGCATCTAACAAAGATAATACTCTGCCCTCTTCTTGGCAAGTCTAGCTTCTTTTTCCTTCCCATTCCCAAACACCCTCTTGGCATCTTCTAAAAAGGCACATGTAAGTCTTAAAAATGCATTCATCTTGGCTCTGTAAAGTGGTTTTTTCCAATGTCATTACCAAGGCTATGACTTGAGACGAAGATGAACTGAAAGATCGTTATCTTTGGCTCTTGAGTTGGGTTGTTTGTTTACTTCTGGTTTTTCCTTGTAGCTTTCACATTTTTATTCTTTGGGATATCTCATCCTTTTTTTTTTGTGAATTTCCTGCAACTTTAATGATTTTGTTCTACTATTGAAATGATCGTTTACAAGAAGAAAGACAAAAAGAAAAGAAACAAATTGGTCAGAAAATCTTAGGATGTTTGTAATGTGCCGTGCCTTGAGGTGAGTCACACCCTTTAACGCCTTTCAGGACATTTGTCTCGTTTGGCCAAATCATTTCAGCTATAAATACTTTAGAATATTCTATGTGTGAGCCAATGATTAGAAGAACCAAAAGTATCTATGCTTTGGAGCTTGGACATATGGGTCATAAATTCATAACATCGTTTATTTTTTGTTATTGTCGCCAAACTTTTGTGATTGGATATGTAATACAGTTTACCTGTTTTTAATGGGTGGAGAAGGGAAAAAGAAAAAAACAAAAAGATTTTGTCATTCTGTTAACAGCCACTTTACCGGTTTGTTATGAAGGTCTTTCCTTGTGTTGTAATGTTTTGCGTTTTGGGCTATTAATGTCATTACAAAGTCTGTCTTATCAATGAAAAGTAAATATGCAGGAAAGTAAAATGTCAGTTTGGAGACCATAGAAATTGCATAATAAACTGTTTTCTTCTCTGAATTTGTAGGCTGGGTAAAGATTGTCCTTCAAAGACAAATTCAGGCTTACTCAGATGTGCAGTCTGCCAAGTGGATCAACCCCCTACTGATGGTTTACCTGTCAACTCTGGGCCCTTGTCACCATCATCAAAGCCATGCGAAGGCCCATTTCTCTGCACAAATTGTCAACGAAAAAAAGACGCAATGGAAGGGAAACGATCAACTTGACCAATTGTGATTACGTAACCAAGGTTTTGGTAATATATTAAATTCATTGTTTAACACCGGTAGTGTTTGGTTATTTTTTGTGTGTGTTTGTAAGAAGGGAAATGTAGGTAGATATTTAGATGTCTTGGGGTCTCCCAAAGTGTGTTGATCCTGATTTTTTACTTCTTGCGAGTGAAGGCTAACAACCGAAAGAAAAGAAAAGAGAAACAAAAAAACACTGATATATATGCTTGTGTGAAGTTTTAATTACTGACTGGTTGAATTTGTAAGTGACATTTATGTTGACACAAAAATACTTTACTTCATCAATGTGTTATTTCCCTTTTCTTCCTTTATTTTATATAAATTGTTTAATTACCTATATTACTGAATTAATTAAATAGAAGATTTCACAGCTGTGATGCATCATTTATTTGCAATTTATATGTGGTGTCATTTGGTCTTATCGGGTTGCAGCTTCCATTTTTATTCCTTTGTATTCATTATTCAATTTTAGGCACTTGTTTTGTGTTTTCTCATTCTGCGCTATGAGCTCAAGAAACTAGTTCAGTCTGAGTCTTGTGCTGAATAAAGCCTGTCATATTGGTTAGTTTGCTATGAGCTCAATGAAACTAGTTCAGTCAGAGTTTTGTGCCGAATAAAGCCTTTCATATCGGTTAGTTTATCCGTTGAATTAAGTAATTTCCAGAACAGTTCTGAATCAAATGGCTGAAAGCCTGAAAGCTCGTTTTTCTCATCCTCTGTACAAGTAAAAGTTGCCTTGTCAACTTTGCCAGAGGCAGACATTATTATTGGATTGTAACCAGCGCAACTGCAACGGTATGAAAGGATTTGTTCAAGCTAAGATTATAAAAACAACTTGAAGTTAACAACCAAGTTTTATGAACAACCATGTTTTATGTCAGACTTCGATACTGACATCCCAGACTTGTCAGAATAACTATTTGCTTGAAAGAAGTTCTGATTAAGAAGAGATCATCTCAATTCAATGGCCCTCCTTTATTTGATAAAACTTGGACGTTACAAATCTTATAAACAAGCTCCTCTTTTGAGAGTGTTGTACACCATTTTTACATTGTTGCATATTGTATCTCTTTATTAACTCCATGTTTATATAACACAATAATTGTATAGTTTGTGGGTTTTTTACTGGAAGTCTGAAACCCATTTTTGGTGAAACCTTGGTAGTGAGATCACCTACCAAGTCAGCCAAACCTTTCAATACCACTTTCTTGCTTCAAACTTTAACAAGCTGAGCTATAGAAAGCCATTTACTCAATCACCCGTTTCTACCAATGGGTAGGAAATAATGGCAGGCTTTATTGCTTGCCCTGGCAGCAAAACCTTTTGAGTTTTGAACCTCAATTTTTTTTAGTAATAGAACACAAGATGCACAGAGGAACTTAAAGACTAGTGCAAGGGATGAGTGAAACTGATACCAGGAAATCGCAATGATGGTTGATTGGTTGGGTTACAAGGTTAATATAGTACAACTTCAGAGCAAATGAAAGGAGCAGGTTGCATAGAAGGATTATTATGGCACTGGTTTGGTGGGATCGCAACTAACATCGACTTTCAGTTCAGGGATCTTGTCATCAACTGGGTGCCTATGATCACACCATAGCTGATTAGTATTCTTCATTTCTGGCTTGTTTTAGCATGCTCATTGCTCCTCTCGCTCTTTGCTTGATCATTGCTTGCGTTCAATATAATTGAGCTCTGCAATGTTAGTTGTGGAAATGCTCACAAATTTTCAAAGCAAAAGTTTGCATCATCATCATGTGCCATGATTTTCATCAGATGTCTCTGTTTAGTTATACCCAGACCCAGAGTTCAAAACGTAGATGAGTTGCAATATACTACCAATCTAATATGCCCAAATATAGCCTAGAAAAAACATCAATATCGCAATTTATCCCCAATTCGAACTATATAATGAAACATACTATTTTATAAAGAGTCAGAAACGAGTTACCATAGAGATGTAGATTCTTTTACTGAAAATAGTACAGTATACTTTATGCAAACTGTTGATTCAAACTTCTTATCTTACAAAGATTAAAAAAAGGTTTAAATTCAAATAAAATACATATTACGAGATGGAGGAACTTGTAAGGGTTTTAAACTGGCTGGAGCTTGAAGGTGTGTTAAAATGACTTACCACACAGCCTAATATGTCAGTTAGTAGGTAACCACTGAAGCTCAATTCCATATTTCCAGGAAAATGGAGAACTTCCAGGATTCAGGTCCACCACACTAGTATATGCAGAACAACCTCCAACTCTAGCTCTGATTCTATGTGAAGTAATGGAAGAATCTTTCAAAAATGTGCAACACAAAGTGTTCTTACACACATTTCCCTCCATGACCTTTTCTTCAAACTGCCTACAAAGGCTGTTTGAAGAACAATTTAATGGCGAGAGAAGTATGTTATCTGAGCAATTTAGTAACATGACAGTGTTATGTGTCGAGATGTTGAATGGAGACTTCTCATCAAGTTTCAAACCTCCAACGATAAGATCAGAAGAATAACAGATATCACTCGCGATTGTGGGTGGACTTATTATGAAAGTGTTGGCACTTGGGTTGACACTTAGGATTTTATAGTAAAACCCTTGAGCTGATAAGAACTCTAGAATGTCATTGTTGCAGTAGACTTTGTACCTTGAGTCACCGCAGTTGTCATTGGTGCTCAGTGGGTACGGAACCTCAATGTTTCCACATTTAGAACAAGCAGCAAGGGAAGCTACATTTGTTGGTGAAGCAAGCATGAGAATAACCCAAGAAACAATCACTATGACCATAATGATACAAGGTTTATGGACAAACAAACCTAAGATTGAGTAGTCCATTTATAGAAGTTTACATGAATATATAATAGCAAGTGGACGTTGCATTTACCTATTTCCACATCCGTAGGTGGCACATATTATTGTTACCATTTTATTTGAGATTAGAAAACCATATAAAATAGTAATATATGTTGTACGACTAAGAGCATTCCCAATGGTAGGTTTTAACATATTTTTAATAAAAAACTTATACCAATAATAGGTTTTAACACATTTTTCCAACAAAACACTTTTTAACTCTTTGACAAATTTGCCAAAGAGTTTTAGAGGTGCTACATAAAATTATTTATTAATTAAAAATTAGATTACATTAAATAATTGTCACATTTGTGTTATTTTTATCTCTCATCTAAATATAACCATTGGCAACTCTAAAAGTAAAAAAACACTTTTCGCATAATTTAATCCTAAAACTTTCACCCTCTCTCCTGTGTGGCACCTTTAAAACCATTTTACCATTGGGAATGCTCTAATATTGTGTTGAAGAAGCGTTGAGAAAGCTGAACCATATGAGCAACCAAATCAAGACTATATGGAACACTGCAGTGTGGTCAGTTATGGTGGCAATTTGAAAGTTAAGAAACAAGGTGGTACATGAAGAGAGTGAGCTGAACTTGAAGTTTTGTGAGACTTACATTAAAGAACATGTAAAGCTAACAGCTAGACTCTCAAAGCTTACATGCCATAACAATTTGGATGAGCTGATGATCACAAGGGAATGACAGATTCCCCTTAGGCCTCCACCAGCTCCTAATACTCAGCAATGTTCTTGGATCCTCCCTGAACCACACATGTTGAAGATTAATGTTGATGGAGCATCATGTGGTAACCCAGGCAAGGCAGGTTGGGGAGCTGTTTTCAGGAATGCACATAACTCAGTTGTTCTTACAGTCTGCAAGGGTCTGGGTATTGTAACAAATTACATGGCTGAGATTCAAGGAGCCATTGAAAGCATTGAAATGGGGTTGGAAGGCGGATGGGATTGTCTTCTGTTGGAGTTTGACAGCAAAGCAACGGTTCAAGCTTTACGGAAGAATGAAATCCCTTGGCAACTCACAGCTAGATGGAAAAAGGTGAGACAGAAAGTAAAAGAACTGAAGATCTGCCATACATGGAGGGAAGCTAATTTTGCAGCTGACATTTCAGCTAAGAAATGAGCTAGTCTTCAAGATGACACATTGGCTTCCTGGGAGGGAAGGCCTCAATGGCTTAATAGGCTGGAATCTCCAAATTCTATGTACTGCAGGTTTACTAATATGTGATAAGTATGGTTGTAATTGGTTCTTTTTTATCAATGAAATTTACATGTTTAGCAAAAAAAAATGCTCTAATATTGGTCACACCTACAAAATTAGTCACATAACTCAACTTCCAAAATAACTATAAATACTTAAACATTCTTATATGTTATACCTAGATTACCCTTATTCTTTTATATTTGTGGTAACCCAAGAATTTTTTGAGTACTTACCAAAAATAAAAATCTATTAAATATTTTAACTTTAATTCTCTGATTTCATTTAATACACTTTATTCTCCACTATAATCATCTCTATTAAAAAAAATGACCTCCTCTTCTTCTACTACTCTTTTATTTTTCAAATGGATTCAAAAAAAAAAAAAAAAAAAAAAATGCACCATCGATGTGAATGAGGAACCAAAACTATTGAAGATTAGGATAATTCTAATTTTGTTTTTGAAGAGTTTAGTGTTTATTTAGTTTTTTAGCTTATTTTATGTACACCTTAGGATTTTTTTATTTTTTATTTTTTTCTTAAAGGATTTTATTGATAAGTTCAACGAATTACACAGAAGTAGAGGACAAACGCGCTACAAACTACGCGACAAGCAGTGACGTAGCCAGGATTTTTGGTGAGGGTGCGCACCAAAATCTTATTATTTGCCTAAAAATTTTCATCACCCGAAAACTTGATCAATACAAAATTTTTACACAACTTCCGCCAAAAATAAAAATTATATAACACATTGAGATCATAACATTACACAATATTCCACACACCAAGAAACATGGGGAATAATTTGCATGACAATTTTTTTCAATCAAATAATTAACCCCTATTACACAAAGTTATTAAGAATTGGAGAGCTTAAACCAATTAATGCTTAATTGCCTAGTACCTAACCTAATAGCTTGTTCGAGACCATTAATAAAATTAGAGATTAAACAAAATTCAAAACTTGGAGAGATTTTTACATTCTTATAGAATTAGGAGTTTAGTTATAATTGGAAAGTAATATAACCAATAATATCTACATAGTAGATATGTAAGGATATTTATCATACAATAAGCAGTAAATCTTGCTAATATAGCTAATAATTAAGATTAAAATAATTTACTAGCCAATCAAATTAAGTTACATATATATTTATTTCCTAAAATATAGGTTGTCATCTGAGAGTAGAAAATATAGTAGAATTTTTTCAGATTTTCAGGGTACGCACGTGCGTACCCTTACACCCCTGGTTACGCTCCTGGCGGCAAATCTTTTCTGGATAGCAAACCCGATTCTCCTAAATACATATTCGTTCGAACCCGCAGTCATCACGTTGCTATCCATTACCTTCTGCATTCTCCTAAATACATTTTCTTAAAGGATTTTTTTTTGTTTGTGTTTTCAATCCCACCCATTTATTTAGTTTTTTTTTTTTTTTTTTTGAACCCAAAACAAATTTTATTGATAAGCTCAACGAATTACACAAAAGTAGAGGACAAACGCGCTACAAACTGTGCGGCAAGTCCTTTCTGGATAGCAAACCCGATTCTCCTAAATAAATATTCGTTCGAACCTGCAGTCATCACGTTGCTATCCATTATCTTCTGCACTCTCCTGAGGAGCTCAACTGCTTCTGAGCCTAGCAATCCAAATGTGTCAAATGCAAAAGGGATGAAACTATGTTGGTTATCCCTACAAGCTCCATCATGTTTCTCCACTTTTGCCGCTGCTGTATTGCTAGCTGCTAGCCCCACCTCAAAAATCCCAGTACTCAGCCCAACCATCGGAGACGCCCCTGTAACATCAACACACGCATGTTTACCTTCCGACCAGTTGTAGACCAGAATATCAGCAGGACGTAGTGTCGATCTTCCTTTTTTAGGATCAGTAAGAAAGTTGACAGGAGCCTCCTTCTTAACCTGTACGCCAGCCCGCCAGAACACATCACACAAGATATCTCTAACGTGGTCATGCCTGTACTTGAAGCCGGGGTAATGCTTACAATGGGCCGCATGGTCCCCGAAAGCATCAAGTCTACTCTTCTTACACACTGGACAAAGCTCACCATCTGAATATAGAGGGATCATCAATCGATAACGAAGAATGGCAAGATACTCTACAGGCGTCATGCGTTGTCCAAGCCCTTCCATCGGGATAGCAAGAAGAAAATCTTTGGCATGTTCTGACTGTACACATCCAGTCACGGCTTTTTGTCTAGCTGACAACTCAAATTCCCTCTCAAGACCAGAACTAATCTTGTTGTAGTATGCTTCCGCCAAGACATGTTGGGGTCTGAAGGGGACGGTAGCAGTTGGAGCAAGATTACTGAGATCAAAATCAGGTATAGAAAGATGTAAACTAGCAATGGCAGTATCGAAAACATTACCCATAGGTGGAGTGTCACAACCTCGAAGAATGTGGTCCTGGAGATCCTTGGTTTGCGTACGTGAAGCTACGAAAGCAAACTTCATAACATCAGTGGCACAATAGATACCAAGTCCACCCATACGCAATGGGAGGGTTGCCATACGCCACTGTAGATCGCCAAAACCAGGGCCATCGGAAACCACAATATTTTGAAGGGCTGCACGAAGCTTGTGGTCAAACCATTCGGCTGTTTCCTGAACATAATCAGGGGGGCAAGTACGGAGAGCAAAGGTGAGTTTGGATAATCCCATACAAGAACGTAAAAGTGCCAACTCACACTGCGGATCTTTTAGCTGTGGTAATAAGTCCATAAGTTGAAGTGTCTTATCCACTCGTTGACGAACATTACCCACAATAAATGATGCATCAGTACTTACAGCCCCTCCAAGCAACTTAACCCCTCGCTGAGGGCATGATATACCAACCGGAAAGATATCTGGATAGGAGCAGTCAGGATCAACAGAAGGCCAGAACAACTCTGTCTTAGACACATTAAGCACGAGCCCAAGAGATGGTCCTCTTTCCTGAATGATGCGAATAGCTCTAGCCACATGTTCTGTACTACCAATTAGAGTACCATCATCTAAGTACCATGCCTACAACTCCAAGTGGCATTCTGACCGAATACGGTGTATCAATGGATGCAAGACCAAAGCAAAGAGAAGAGGCCCCAAAGGGTCCCCCTGCTGTATCCCAGCTGCTGACCAAATATGAGTAGACCCTAGATACAATCGAGCAGGTTGACAATAGAGGTATTTGTTTTTTTTTTTAAAAAAAACAAATTTTATTGATAAGCTCAACGAATTACACAAAAGTAGAGGACAAACGCGCTACAAACTGCGCGGCAAGTCCTTTCTGGATAGCAAACCCGATTCTCCTAAATACATATTCGTTCGAACCTGCAGTTATCACGTTGCTATCCATTATCTTTTGCACTCTCCTGAGGAGCTCAACTTTCTAGTGATATAATTTTTTTTTTTTTTTTTTTTTTTTTATACAGACATTGATTTTTCAAGAAAATTATTTCTTTTCTCTAATTTTGTCGAGACAATATCAATTTATGTTGGAACTTGTTTTTTCTATAAACAATTTCACTTAATAGTGATGACTTTTTTTTTCTTTTATTGAAAATGATGTCACTTTCAAGTGATGATTCATAAAACGATATCACTTCTAAGCAGTGAATTTTTTTTTATATATATATATATATATATAAAACGATATGATATCACTTTCAAGTGATGATTTTTTTCATAAGATGATATCACTTTTTTTTTTTTTTTTTTTTTTTTTTTATCATTAATCGATATCGCTTTCAAATAGTGATTGTTTTTCTCAAGAATGAATATTGCGTTGATGTGGTGTTTTTTCATAAAACTACAGTATATGACTTTCAAGTGGTGATTTTTTCATAAAACGATATCACCTTTAAGTTGTGGTTTTTCAAAAATAAATATCACTTTGATATGGTGTCCTTCGTTAAACTATATGACTTTCGAGTGGTGATCTTTTCCATAATACGATATCACTTTCAAGTGGTGATTTTTTTAATAGATCGAAACCACTTTGAAGTGGTGATTTCACATAAAAGATATCACTTTTAAGTGGTATTTTTTTATTATAAACGAGATATCACTTTTAAGTGGTATTTTTTTTATTATAAACGATATCACTTTCAAGTGATGATTTTTTTCATAAAATGATATCACATAAAATGATATCACTTTCTAGTGTTGATTTTATTAAAAATATAAATTAATTGAAATGATTTTGTTTTAGTTCAGGCCTCTGATTTGTTTATGTTTGTTTCTGTTGATCTTCTTCATTAATTTTATCTAATTAGTATTTAGTAAAACAAATGAATAAAATTAAAATGGAATTATCATTAAATAGTGGCAGAATAAAAGAAAGAAAAATAGGAAAAAAAAAAATCACGAACCATCAGATAATGGTGGAACCATTTTTTTTTCTTTTAGGGAAAATGCTAAAATATATTAGGAACCTTACTACATAGTGATGAACAAAAAAATAGGGGGATTTAGAGATACCCCCAGAAAAGTTTGCACTCTTTGAGATACCCTCAGATTTGAAAATTATTAGAGATACCCTCTATTTTCTCATTTGAAGCCGGTCAACCAAGTCGTTGACCATGGTCTAACAAGTTTTTAAAGTTTTAGGACTAAAATACCCCTCCACCTAGATTTAATCTCATTAATTAATAATTATTAAACATCCATCATCTCTAACCCAAACCCCACAATCCCTAACACACAACCCACCACCACCATTTGTGTAATTGGTGAACTTTGTCTTTAAAAACAATTAAAATATATTGAAATCGTGATGAAGAAAATGGTGGAGATTGGATTTGGGTTTGAAAGAAAAATTAATGGGTGTAAAGATTAAGGTAATGATGATGGAATGTGATGAATGTGAGATGATGTTAATGATATGATTTAAAAATTAATGGTGGTGGGATTTTGGAGATGGTGGTAATAGAAGTATATATGGTTGGTAGTAGTGGTGGTGTTGGTAATGGAGTGTTAAGAGTTTATATAGTGACAACAGTTGGGTTGTGGAAGTGGTGGAGTGAAGGTAATTGGAGATGGTGGTGGTCGGTGGTAGAGATTAATTCAATTAATAATGGGTGACATGTTATTTTTATGATGAAGAGTATTTTTTGTTGATATAAAAGAAAAACTGGTCAATGGCTTGGTTAACCAGCTTCAAATGAGAAAATGGGGGGATCTCTAATAATTTTCAAATCTGGGGGTATATCAAAGAGTGTAAACTTTTTCGGGGTATCTCTAAATCTCCCAAAAAAAATACTAAAATATGTCATGAACTACACTAGATAAGGGTAAGGTGAAAAAAAATGAAAAATATGTCAAGACTAGATAGTGTTGGAATGAAAGAAAAAGTGAGAAAATGTTTATGTTTGTTTTTTATTTTTTTCTTATAGAAAAATGTTTTTGTTTATAAGGTTTTTGTTGTTTTTAAGCGTAGAGATGCTTACAACTCTAAGAGAATAAAAACATTAAGGTTTATTTTTATTTTTTGTTAAGTATGTAAGTTTTTTAATTTAAATTTTTTTTAGTAAGCATAACTAATACCTAAATATTTGGGTTATGTGAATAAAATATTTTAAATTATACTAATAAAAAAAATAATTGGGTTATGTGACTCATTTAGTGAGTGTGACTAATATCAGTCATGTTGTACCTAAACATATAGAAATTGACATGGTTATCTGTCAATTGTAGGCTTCATAGTATTCTATATATAATTGATTTTATGCTGATTTACATGGCAATTAGGGCTACTAATAACAAATTCACTACCACTAATGTTCTGTACATTGAAGAGTCAATAATTTTATAATCTTAATGGCTAAATGATACAGACTAAAAGAGGTTAATTTGACAAATCATCTTCATTTGGAATAAAGATAATGGTCCCAGTTAAAACTTTATGCTAAAAACAAAATCCACCTGCAGGTAGGATAAAGCTCCACCATACGATTTTCATATAAATTTGTCAATATTTGTATCTTGATTATCAAAGGTTTCTTTAACACCAACGGGTGTCAAGCACGGATAAATTGTTATATTAGCAATACACCAATGACCAAACCCACTTTCCTGGATTAGAAATAGGGTACCACTTCCCCAATGTGGGAATTCCATTGCTTAATACTAAAGTGATCACTTTCCACACTTAAAATATGTATTAGAGGTTAAGGACAAAACAATGCTCTTTAGTGGTATTTACCAGCCAAGTGCACTATACAACCATAGAGACAATGCATGTGGATTGAATTGGTTGGTTAAACAGGCTTTTCTTGGTTCACTTGAGACAATCAGGTCATACAAAAAGATATATGGAAGGGCAATGTATCTATTACATGCCAAAATATATATTAAGGTCTTAGGAAAGTCCTGCATATTATTTGTGTGATATTCCATTATCTCAAAGATATGGGCATTGTTTTGGTATCTCTGCAAATTTAGGAAATGTTGGTTGGCTAAAATTTTCAGCTAGTGACAAGAAATTAATGGTTTAACATGGTAATACAGAACAAAAAGGCTCCTAGCCTCCTACATGCTAACATGCATATGAAAATTGAGCAGATCGACCTCGTCAAAAATTCTATAAAGTATAAAAAACACTACAAATTAAGCAGACTATTGGATAGCAACTCATAGATTTCTGTTAAAAAAAATGAGAAGAAAATACAAAATGATTACAAAAGTTTGTGAAATCTCGTGTATAGATCGTCAGGTCACTGATGGGTTCTCGATCCAAGAGTGAAATAATCCGTTCACTAAGAAGTGGGATAAATTACGACATTTTCAATTAAATAAGCAAAGAAAAGGACAATCTTTACCAAGTTTCGCTAATGTAATAAAAAAAAGGCCCTCATAAGTCCTAATTTCTATGTGATTTTCACTTGCAGACAGTAATCTGGACCTGCATTTAATGCGCTCTTCAACAGATCTTTTTTCTGGGAGTGCAACCAGATTAGTTTGGTTGTAAGATTTTGTCTTTTCAGATGTTTAGTAACTGAGCACAAAGGAAGCTAGGCTCGTTGATCAAAATTACATTATAGGATATCTATAATTTTTACACCTTCTGCAAACTCGAAAACAATGTGATATCTAGACTAGTGAAGTAGCAAACTAATCATATAAATGAGAAACAAACAAATGACATTGATTTCCCCAATATTAGAAATTTGATACATGTGATTTTCTTTAATGCCACAATTCAAAAGTTAATTTGTCTAAAAAGACAAATGATGCACATGTATTTACTTTAGTAGAAAACCATTAAAAAGAGAGACCGAAAAAACTTTAATCTAACGAAACTAACTAAATGAAGCATAATTATTTTACAAAATTTTGAGGATTATCAATCTTTAGGCAGCGTTATCCCTTATTCGGCGTGATCAGAATAATCCATCTCCTGCCAATTAGAGAAAAGTGTTAGTCAAATATTATACGCCATAGTAATATATAATATTGAATATATTGATAATATCAGAATTCTAAAAACATGCTCTTACTCAAATCATCGAGAGAAATCTTGTTGACGTTTTCACCAGTTTTTATCAAGCGAATTTTTCCTGCAGGATTGATGTATTAAATATTAATACAGTTTGACAAAATAATATGGAGGCATAGTGGGAGAAATATTCAAACTTCAAGGAAATGTATTTGGGGCAAATAAACCCAAGCAACAAAGCAAGAACCACATTTCAGATGGAAAACATAAAACCTAGCTAGAATTCAGAATATCCTAGATGTAGCAAAATAATTTGAAACAAAAAATTCAGATAACTCAAAGGTTTTAGTCTTTTACTCGAAGGTCCATGAATTTTCTCGCTTCGAATGTTATAGAGCCACATCGATGAAAGTTCCAACTGTCAACTCCACCACTTCTTCAACGACCAGTTGACCACCTTAACACCACCAACACTTCTGGAAACATTTCTACATCTTCATTACATCACCAGCTACACCATACCATTACTGTTTTCCTCCTTCATTGACAACACAGAAGCTGCCCTACTCCCTACTCTACCACTTCCCATCTCCCATCCAATCCATCAATACAAAGATTATTGTTGATGCACTGATCACTATGGAACCACATACTATTCTCAAAATTCTAAGGTGAATGTTGATATGGAGACTCCAGCCTTATTTTCAAAAAAAAACATGTCCAAATAAGAGATGAAACATTTGTCGAAATTACCTTCTCCCACGCAATGTTGCAAACTCCAAGTATGGGACTTCTATACTCTTGACTAACAGTACAGAGGTCAAAGAGATAAATAAAAAAAAATTGACTTCCACTATGGACTCTGCGTTGCTAACCAATCCAAACTGTTCAATACTTCAATCCAATACAGAGCTAACAACATGACTTAATTGTTTAAATACACCAACAGACAAAGTTGTTTCTAATTCCCTGCTACTTAATAGGTCCGTCCCAGCTAACAACATTTTTTCCTTTTAGAGGGGGAAGCAGTTCTCGTTTGTGTGGGTGGGTGTGTGTGTGTGTAACCACCTACCTAAACCATCATAAATAGCGTGAAAGTCCTTCAATCATTCAAAGCGGGAACTATGTTTTAGTTTAGCAATTGAGCTCCTTGAGTTCACTTTTGTGCAATGCTCCTTAAAATTAGATTTCAAAAAGGAAATATTTCTCAAGCTACACAGGACTGGTGGTGAATAAGAAACGTGTGGGCCTTCAACATTTGTACTTGCGATGGAAAATACAGCCCTCTGGTATTATAGTAGCAATGGGAGAAGACACATTAAACCAACAAGTCAAACAAGGAAATAGATCAAACAGTACCTTATCCATATAAAATTACATCCTTGTTTGCTATACGATTAATAAAGTTAAAAACTCAATGCAAAAGTTAAGAGATAATCACTAAAATATATATGGAGACTACAAGACATACCATCACGACGTACACAAACTTCTGGCACATTTTTCACCTGACCATTGATGCTGTCATTGTAGACTCTTGTTTCAATATCTCCCTCAACATAAACTGAAGAGCTAAACAACCAAACAAAACATGAATTTATGTCAGCTAAAAATAGATTCGCTCAAAAAGTAACATCAACAACCAACTCAGTTACTCAGGAAAGAATCTTTACGTACCCTTTAACGAGTTGTTGAACAGAATAAGCTCCTAGATGTTCATTATGCACTGCAACTCGGTGCCACTGAGCAGGCTTTGGCAAGTTCTGGGAACCTATAATTCTCTGGTCATACATTCCCCCAGTGCCCACTGTAAATATCGTCACTGTCCTCCCATTTCTCAATATTTTCTGGAGTGGGGCTTGTCCAATTTTGCCACAAATAATTGCCTACAATGAAAACCTAAGACATTACTCATCATAACAATATTAACTTATAACTACTGTACTCTTAGAGGAATAATGTCAAATACCTTATGTACACCTCTAAAACCCCAACCCCTTTTGGGATCAACACCCTGTGGTTCTAATTCCTTCTTGTTAGTAATAAAATCATCGCAGTCCAATTCAGCACTGTTGTCCACATCCCCATTGTCCTCGTCGTCATCAAACGACACAGTTGAGTGCCACAGTACTGAATTTCTTTGCAGAGCTACAAAAAGATGAAATTAATAATAGAAGTTAAAACATTTCAATACCCATCACCAAAAAACTCTGACTAGAAAATATGGAGATCAATCAAAGCAAATTCAAATTTACAAAGAAATGAGAGAAGGAGAGAGATTACCAAGTGAAGGGGTTGCTTTAAAGGAATTTAAAACCCTAACATGGTTTACGAATTTGAGAAGTGAAGTCATTTTCTTCTTTTGTATTTGATTTCTGATGAAGAGAAGAAGTCTGAGAGGAAAGCGAGACAAAGGGTTTTAGTAAATAAAAGTTTCTGTTTTCTTTCTAAAACCCTGAGAAAATTTTGAATAGTGTGGGGTTTTTAGTAGAGTTGGCAGATGTGCAGGAAATAGAAGACAACAGACCACTGGTGGGGTGGTTGCACCCTTGGGACACAGTTTGGGTTGGGGTGCACCAAATGAAAGTCTGTATACACTGGTGAAATTTGCTTCTTTTTTGACATAGATAAATTTGTCATCCATGGTACCAAAAAGTGCGAAAAGCCGAAAAGCCGAAAAGTAAAGGGATGTCAGATTTTATGTCTACTTTGATTTGGTACAAATGCTGCGACAGTCCCGCAAATGTCTCAGCAGACTTATGTGCAGATATGCTTTGGGAATGCTGAGTACTATTTTGTTTATATTGTTTGTGAATGTGTTACACAACTATAAAACTATGTATATGTTGGATCATAAGCTCCAATGGCATATCAGTTCATATCCACTTCTGCACTTCATGATACCAAAACCTGAAGATAAAAAATAGCCATGAAAACTTGAAATGCAATTCTGTTACTGTTTAAACAACAAAAAGGGGATGACTCTTTGGCATTTGCAGTGAGATTTGCGGCGAGAGAGGGAATGTAATTATACCTCGATATACTATGTACATAGTTTATACTAATTCACACAAGTTTGAGAATTTACTAGGAAAATCCTCCCTAAAATGTCAACTAATCGAAAACTTTCTTACTTGCTTAACATGTTTAGTAGAAGAAACACTATTATCATCCACGCACGTATACGATACACGTCTAACTACGGGAGATTGTTACTTCGACGCGGTTTAGACTACTCAATATAATACACCAAACTCTTTTTTGCATCAAGTTGTACACATACATGATACATTCCCACTGTCTAAACTTAGTTCTCAATAGTGTAAGAACTAACTTGGGAACCTTCCCTTTAAGTGTTAACCATGCTAGCTTCGACTTGTTATACAGTACTACTTATGACAACTACATTTTAACAAGTCTTTGATAAGTCTTTGAAAGACTACTATGTGGTTGAGAATCATATCATGTGTCTCATTAACCAACTTGTTTCAATTATATTGACCCTACATTCCTACAACACAGAAGCTTCACAGTGAGATTCGCTGTGAAAGAGGGAATGTACATACAAGACTTCGATATACAAATTTCTTTTGGTGCGTACGGTTTAGACTAATTCAAATAAGTTAATGTGGCCACTTTTTTTTAGGGGAATTTGTTGGCCCCAACCAATGGCTTCATGGCATGCCCTCAAGGCCGGCTCTTATACCAAATGACTACTATGTAATAAAGGCGCAACTTGTTATAACTGACAATACTATTATTTTATCGCCTGATCGAGCTATCTGATAATAGACTTACATTGCTATAACATAGAAGCTTCTCAATGGCCCTTCTTTGTTTCCTTGATATGAAGACTATATGTATAAGTTGATCAATATATATATGTACACAATGACTAGAGGAAGCTAATTCATTTTATTTGCTTCAAGAAGCTGATTGCAAGTTTGCAACCATCAATTTCGGTTTGTAATGATCCTAAGCTTCTATTTATATGTTTTTTGTTTTTTTTTGTGTTGAGTGTTGAACTACTTTATATATTTATGGTGTTGAATGCAGAGAGCATATATAGCTTTGATCAGTAAAAAAAGGTCGTATTTGAGTTCACCAATTCATTGTTGAATTCATATACAAAAGAAGCATGAAGTATGAAGATGTAAAACACGCTAGCCACATTCACAATCTCAAACCAGTATGGAACAAAACACCTTATAGGTGTGATGGTTGTAAAGAAACAGGATGGGGACTTAGATTCAGATGTGAGGGATGTAACTATGATCTCCACAAGGATTGTGCATTAAATTCTCCCTCGATATCTCACCCATTTTACAGAAATTGTAGATTCAAATTTCATCCACGTACACTTGCTGATACATATTGCAATGGCTGTGGTAAGGGCATTTTAGGGTTTGCGTACTGCTGCCATGGAAGAGGATATAACTTGCATCCTTGTTGTGCTAATCTACCATCTGTTTTACGAGGTGAAATGGTGGAACTACATCTTCATCGGAGTATATCGTGGTCCAAGTGTGGTAAGTGTTCAAGGAGGAATCTTCAGGGCCACATCAAGGGATGGTCCTATAGAAGCACATCCAAGGAGTATCATTTTCATGTGTCATGTGTGAAAGACTTGATGAAAGACCTAGTTGTTGAGAAATGGGAGAAGGGGTACATTAACAGAGGTGACTTATCTATCGAGATTAGTGAGGTTCCCGATCTCCTACTTACTTACGGAAGTGGTAAACTATCATGGAGATCAGGGAAGAAGAAAAAACTGTTGCAGAGGTCCTAAATCTGATCGTTTCTATTGTTTTGGGTGACGATCCATTGGCCTTTGGTATTAATGCTACTCTTTTCATTGCATATCTACTTGCACTATGAGACCTTTAATCTGATGGACCTGCAAAACCTGTTGTACTTTGTCAATTGTACTGTCAACCTCCTCTTCTTGTTGATTAATTATTACTCAGTAAAAGTTTCTTCATAATTGAGCTTAGTTCGAGGGAAGATCAGGTCTATTATTTTTTTTTTAATGAAATATATTTTCAATAAAGCTAGCATCCTCTGATTTTCTATTACTTCAAGCTACTTTTGTGGGAAATATTCCGCTTGTTTCTATAATTTATTTCAGAACTTTGCAGTATAAGCTATATTTTGTGTCCAAATTGTATGGCATGCCAGAATAAAATTTTAAAAATGAAACCAGAAATTGAACTTAATTGGTTATTTTGAGAGGTCTGTCGCGTACTAGGTCATAGTCAATTTGTCATCACTGTTGTACTGTTGTGCCCTTCTTTGTGCAAGCAGTATTGATCGTTTGTGTTGTCCCTAGGATAAAACAAGAGGATTTGAGTGGAATACTTTCACACTTCCAATTTAGTTGTTTGGAGACTTGGAATATTAAAGACATTGGGTTTTCAGACTCTTTCGGGGCATGAAGTACACATTTTCTGTCAAACGCAGACATTCGGAAATCATCTTATTGGATTTATAGAAGACATTCACTGTAAGTACGAACGTGTGAAATGTTCATTTCTTATTACAAACGCACACACAATTTAGGAAAATGAAGTACTTAATCTTGTATGCCCTCGATCTGTGGCAACGTGTTGATGATCGATCAATTCAGTATAGAAGTTGACTAACAATCAGGATTTTCCACAAGATAAGCTTCGATAGCCTTGACCATTACAATAATTCCATTCTTAGCACGATGAACCTCTTCCTCAGTGTACTCGATTCCACTAAGGGTCTTGTACTCGCAACACAACTTGTAGACACATCCCCCATTGTCAGTAGAGTCCACTTTTATGTGGTTGGTTACCCATTCCACCTTCTTACCAATATGTCCACCTTCTATCACTGTGACTTTGTATTCCAAATGTTCTTTGTTTAGAACGTCAACTCGCTCCTTTATAAAGCTGAATTGTGATGCTGTAGATTTGAACCCGAAAAAATGTATTATTCTGTATCTGAATATTGTATATGAAAAATGAACTGATAGTCTTGTACTACTGTCATGTTAATTAGCGTTAAACAAGACCGGATATCTGCCAACATCTATCTTTAATTTGGAAACACTTAGCTCTGAACTTATATTAATAATGTGTAACCTTACCTTCAGTGAAGTTGATCTGTTTGATAGTTCCAACTCCTCCATCTCCTTCGAGGATCAATGAATTCACAACTAAAGTAGGCATGAGCTTTGGAGCTAACTTATGTCCATCAAGGACTGCAGCATTAAACATTCTGACTGCAGAAACTGATGATGTGATCTCCATGGTGAAGCCAGATAGACCCATGATATTAGCGTTTCTTTACACGACAGACACAACGATTAAAGCAAAAGTTTGTTTGTGAAGTGTGAGTGAGTGAGTGGCTAAAGCTGGTGGTTAAGGTGCCTATTTATAGAAAACTTTGGGCTAGTTTTATAATCAGAATCTTG
The DNA here is from genome assembly GCA_023053565.1 of Aquilegia eximia. Taxonomy (NCBI): domain Eukaryota; kingdom Viridiplantae; phylum Streptophyta; class Magnoliopsida; order Ranunculales; family Ranunculaceae; genus Aquilegia; species Aquilegia eximia. Next base: position 9,376,189 of record JALIGU010000004.1, on the reverse strand, counting down.
TTGAACGGTTTACATTTAATTTTGTACTGGTATGCTTTACTACATACTTAAATTTATATAGGTGTGCTTTACATCATACTTAATTTTATACAGGTATGTTTTATATCATAGTTAATTTTGTACGTACAGGTATGCTTTATTATATCATACTTAATTTAATACAGGTATGCTTAGCTTATTCTTGCATGGTCATTGGGCATATATAAGAAATTTGCTTTAGCTAATTAAAGACTAATCTACCATTGTGCATTATATTAAGCCCAAACGTGAAGATGCTGATTTCATATATATTCATAGTGTTGAATTGATTGCAGGACATAGCTTTGATCAGTAGTAATACTTATTTCATACAGGTATGCTATTACAACATATATAGTTAATTTTGTACAGGTATATGCTTGCAGGGTCATTGCGCATAAATAAGAATTTGGTTTATCCTAATTAAGGACTAATCGACCATTACGTACTATAATAAACCCAAAGGTGAAGATCATAATGTGGAGACTTATGTACAGTAGTATCCTTACGTGTGAAATGGTTAGAGCATTCCCAATGGTAGGTTTTAGCACACTTTTAGTTAACTTTTAGTGAAAACACTTGCCAATGGTAGCTTTTAACACACTTTTCAAGTAAAACACTTTTAACTCCTTGGCAAATTTGCCAAGAAGTTAAAAGTGCCACGTAGGAATCCATCCGCCACAATTAGTGCGGTATGGATCCATACCCCACAATAAGTGCGGTATGGATCCATACCCCACAATTAGTGCGGTATGGACTCATCTAAAAGAAGATCCATCCGCCACAATGAGTGCGGTATGGATCCATCCGCCACAATGAGTGCGGTATGGATCCATACCCCACATAGATTGCGGTTTCAATAATCCACCATTGGAAGCACTAAAACCTTTTTATCGCTAAAACCATTGAAAACCCCAAAATTCCTTAAAACCATTCTATGTGGCACCACTAAAAGTGTTTTACCATTGGGAATGCTCTCACTGTAGCTAGTTTGTTTAAGGTTTAATTACCTGGTTCTAAAAAACTTGTTGGTCCTATGTGATATCAAAGATTAGAGTATTCCAATGGTAGGTTTTAGCACACTTTTAGTTAACTTTTAGTGAAAACACTTGCCAATGGTAGCTTTTAACACACTTTTCAAGCAAAACACTTTTAACTCCTTGGCAAATTTGCCAAGGAGTTAAAAGTGCCACGTAGGAATCCATCCGCCACAATTAGTGCGGTATAGATCCATACCCCACAATAAGTGCGGTATGGATCCATACCCCACAATTAGTGCGGTATGGACTCATCTAAAAGAAGATCCATCCGCCACAATGAGTGCGGTATGGATCCATACCCCACAATGAGTGCAGTATGGATAATCCACCATTGGAAACACTAAAACCCTTTTTTCGCTAAAACCATTGAAAACCCCAAAATTCCTTAAAACCATCCTATGTGGCACCATTAAAAATGTTTTACCATTGGGAATGCTCTTATGAGTAACAATGAGTGAAACGGAAGAAAGAAGGGGGTTTCTATGAAGGGCGCATTGAGACGAGAAAGAGAAATGTCTAGAGTCTTGAATCTCGATGGTTGATCATGTTTTTTGTGATTACCATTTTGAAAATAAAATGTTTAGGACAAAGTGGCTACTACAGGATCTCTGTTCATATGATAGGATTAGTTGATTACAGTTGTCGCACAAAAGTTGGTGTTGAAAGCCAAGTAGCTACGATCATTAATTTGCTTTAGTTGCAGCAAACTTATATCGATCAAGCTAAATAGGACTTCATGACCTATCACCAGAAATCGTGAAGAAAACTTGAATACATTGAACTAAAAAAGACCAAAGAGAGGTCTGTCTCAGTTTTCATTTGATGTTGAAGAGGACTGTGGTAAACAATGTAGCACCAAATAAACTGCTATCCAATGGAACGATCTTCTAAAGTGTAAAATAAAATCATCCTTGATGCATTTATTATCTTTTGTTTTAACCATCTGAGGTACATCCCTAATCTAATTTAGGTTTTGGAATTTATAATGTAATCATGTTAATTATTGCATCTAGTCAACTTCTTAAGTATAAAATTTAAGTTCTTGTATCCTAAAATTATACATATGTTCATCATTCAAGTGGCCATATATGACCTAATAACATGAACTCAGACCAAGTCAAGATTCCTTGATCAGTTAGCTCTTATAAAACTAGTAATGATCTTTTTTTTTTTTTTTCCTTCTAAACACACTGACAAATCAACAAACCATTGGAAAATGCAATTGTACTGATAACAACTTTCTTTGATAAGAAATCCAAAATACTTATTCGTTTCTTGGACTTTTCTTTCTATCACCAAAGTCATCTAGGCACTCGTCACACTGAGGACAGGTTTCTTTCATTTAAACAAAATGAATTTATTTAGGTCAAGTGCTACCTAATGAAAACAAGACCATGTATCTGCTGTAAAATGATGCAGTACCACATTTACATGCAAACTTCATCTTTAGCACTGACTCAATCAATAGGCAACCGCGATAAGAATCCAATCAGGTGCATCATCATTTCCAAAATCATGATCTTCTTTCACTAAAGAATTGAGGACGGTACCATTTATATTAAATTAAATGCGAAAGACATTGGTAATTGGTTTGCTCCAAAGTTCCCCATTGTAAGAGCATTCCCAATGGTAGGTTTTAGCACACTTTTAGTTAACTTTTAGTGAAAACACTTGCCAATGGTAGCTTTTAACACACTTTTCAAGCAAAACACTTTTAACTCCTTGGCAAATTTGCCAAGGAGTTAAAAGTGCCACGTAGGAATCCATCCGCCACAATTAGTGCGGTATGGATCCATACCCCACAATAAGTGCGGTATGGACTCATCTAAAAGAAGATCCATCCGCCACAATGAGTGCGGTATGGATCCATACCCCACATAGATTGCGGTTTCAATAATCCACCATTGGAAACACTAAAACTCTTTTTTCGCTAAAACCATTGAAAACCCCAAAATTCCTTAAAACCATCCTATGTGGCACCACTAAAAGTGTTTTACCATTGGGAATGCTCTAAGGTGCTATATAATAACAATAAGAAGAAGAAGAACATGTGAACCTGTCGTCCTTATTAGCTACTGCTTGTCTGCTTCGGCATGAGTTTTTCCAATTCCAAAGCTGAGCTTGTTCTGACTTCTGTGCAAAGAAGCTGCTTTGTTTTGTTCAGTTTCAGATACTAAACCTAGCTAGCTCAAAACCGGAAAAAGTGATGCAGGAACTAGATCTTGGAACACAAACAAACTCACACCAATATTAAGAAGAACACTTCTTTTTCATTAATCAATAAAAACCAAGTCCTTTACATCTAACAAGAGGCCTTTATATAGGCTACAGTTTCCAAATCCTAACCAAACCCTAATACTGTAAAAAGGACGCAACTAACCTCCAACCCTAACATAAGACGAAAATTACCAAAAATAGAAAGATTTGAGTTATGATCAAATCTGGACTCTACTCATCTCTAGGAATCCAATGCCACAGACGGCATGCAAAACGGAGTTCTCTAGAAAGAGATATAAACGAAACAAAACTTTCCTAAAATAGTAAAATTAGCTTTTTGAAGGCCTAAACGATGTCAAGGCCCGTTTTTCTTCAGAAAAAGGGGTCCTGATGCCACTTTGGCAAACTGGAAAAAATCTCAACTTGCCCGCGGGCGAGCCTCGAGCAACTTCTGGTGTCGGACAATCGAGCTACGCTCCCATTTCTCTTCAAACATATCAGCTAACTCCTGTATGCCATCAAAAAGCCCATTTGTGCTTAAAACCCCAAAATTAATGCTTTCAAGTTTCATTATTTTGGGCTATACTCAGATTCAGATGCATGGTAGGGAAAACAATTTATTGTAATGTGGTGGGTGGTTTAGCAGGAAAACAATGGTGTCTAATCTAATATAATGATCGGATTACTACTGGAAGTAGAAGAAGAAGTGAAACAGTGACACTGTCGTGCTTCATGGTGAAACAAGACAATTTGTTATCTTGTGGTGTGGTGTGTAAATGTGTAATACACAGTATTAACACACATGCATATTGCATATTAGAAATTATGCTTAAAGAACCAGAAGATCTTTCTGAAAACCCAATATATGCAATATGATACTAAAACAAACAAGAATCAAATAATAAAGAAGTAAAGAACACACGGAATTTTTAACGTGGTAAAACCCAATATGGGAAACGTCCACAGTTCTCCTCGCGACAACAAATAAATCCACTAGATAAAAAGAGATGTATAAACCTATCAACTATCTGCAATTACTGTGAGTTAACACTACTGGTTATCTCTAACACCTTGACTTCACCAGAGTACCTTGATGTACGCACAAGACACTCGACTTCTTGATGAACACACAAGAAGACTCGAAGCCAAACAATCAAATAAGCTTACACCAGAGTTCCTTGATAAACACACAAGGATACTCGACTTCTCGATGAACACACAAGAAGACTCGAACCTAAACTATGAAATAAGCTTACACCAGAGTTCCTTGATGAACACACAAGGATACTCGATCGACTTTTTGATGAACACACAAGAAGACTCGAACCTAAATCACTATAAACAATAATGAGAAGATGAATTGGGGAAGGGTAGAAGATAGAAGTACACAAAGATCAATTGAGGAAGAATATGATATTTGTGGAAGAGCCAACAAACAAACTAGGGTTCTATGGAGGCTAAGTTAGAACTCTTGCTTTTCACATAACACCAACGATCTATTTATAACCTAGGGTTAAGAAGGAAAGAAATATAGGCCGAAATAACAAAAAGGCTCGATGACGTACGTACGCCCTAACGTGGTACGTACGTCCCTGAACAAGAAAACCAACCTGGATACTTCAATGTACGTACGTTCCAGAACATGAGAAAAGATCTGCCTATGACTACGTACCGACGTACGTACGTCCTAACTAGGTACGTACGTTTCTGAACAAACTGCAACCTGACAATCCTTAGAAAGAAGAGAATGAAGACAAAGAACGACGCTCAGACATCAAAGTACTTCCTAACAATGACATCAAGGCGAGATAACCTTGGACACTCCTAACGTAGTCACAAAATGATGTCAAACAATCGAATGCACTTTTCTCTAATAACTCCTATTAAATTGGAATATTTAAGTAAACTGTTGTAACTTGTAAGGGCAAGTTCCATGTGTTGATCTGATTCCATTAGCCTGACTAAAGCATGCATAGTTAGAAGTTAGAAGTTAGAAGTTAGAAATAAGTCACAAAGGTTGAAAAGTTATTTATTATATACCCTCTATTATTATTATGTGAGTAGTTCCTTACTTACTCTCATAATATTATTTTTTTTTATTGGTAAACTCGATCTCATAATATTATTAAGTAGTGTATTTTATTGTGTTAATAAAGCTAAATTTTCAAAGTTCCATATACACCTAATACCCTGGATTTAGCAAGGGCACCCCAAAATGTCAATGCCTTGTGCCCTAAACATAGTTATTACTCTATACATATATTGGGATCTGGTCCTTTTCACTTGACATTTTTCAATATTATTACAAATTATTTTATATACTAAGCAAATTGCAAGTTGTTGCGACTTACAACAACTTAGTTCTTGGTGGATATGAATAAAAATACTAGTGTATATTGCAAGCAGTTGCATCTCCCTTAGTCCCTTATTAATCTAGAATAGATAGATTAATCAGAAGAATGCATTAATTTATTATGTATTATTATTTTTAATACATTAATGTTATAACTTATAATAACTAAGTAAAAGGTTGCAAAACATAAAATGAATAAAAGAAGAAACAGATAAATGTATAAGTCGGTTATCAAAAATAAAAATAAAAATGCATAACTCATCATACTATATATATGTATGTATCTCTTAAACATCTTCCAAAGTCAAATTGATTTAGCTTCAATCATCATATAGAATCAATGGGGGTAACTGGTTACAGCTTTGAGATTGAGTCACTAGTTGCTGCAGATAAGATGTTCAAGGCCTCGGCCTTTGACATGCCTGTCTTAGCTCCTAAGCTCATGCCTAAGGTTGTCAAGAGTGCACATGTCCATGGAGATGGAGGAGTTGGAAGCATCAAAGAATTTCGCTTAACCGAAGGTTTGTTCATTGCTAGCTAGCTAGTTCATTCAATAGTATTCTTTGCATCTGTTGAGATTTTGATTTATGAGTTTTATGCTTTAATAATGCTTTTACAGATATGTCTTACACATATGTGAAGGAACGCATTGATGTATTAGATGCAGAAAACTTTGTTCTGAAATATAGTTTAGTTGAAGGAGGTACACTGGGGATTGAACTGAAATCGCTTACATACCAAATCAAAGTAGATCCATCAGTAAATGGAGGAAGTGTTTTTAAAGTTGCAGTTGAACTGGAAACTATGGATGGTGTGGAGTATACACATGAAGAAATCAACAAGAAGAAAGAAGCCACAGTTGGGAGTTATAAGGCCATTGAAGCATACCTTCTGTCACACCCCTGACTCATTTTCTAGCTCAATGTCTACTACTCATCTTTTACTTAATGTATATGTATATTATTTTGGATTGTATTATCAAACTAGCTAGCATAATTTACTCGTCCTTTAGACGATTTTAGATGTAGGAGAAAGGAACTGTCGAGCGCAAGTTTATGTATATTTAATAATAACTTGGGGCAATTAAAGTTGCTGTTAATAGTGTTGCATAGTATATAGATATGTATGACTGAATCTGCTATATGCATATATAGTATCTCCATCTCTTTTTCCAGAGGCTTCTAGTCCTTGTGTATGTATCTGTAAATTAGGTAACTTTGAATAAACCTGTCAGGATATATGTATAGCTCCTGGAAAATCCTGTCTGTAAACAGCCTAGCTTGTTACTAGAATGAATGAAAATCTCTATCTTTTGTTCGGAAAAAAAAAAAAAAATAGAAAGAAGAAGAAAGGGATATCCTCATTTGTACTACTTTATAAGGCGCCTCTTTCCCGAGGTTTGTTTGCGAGGTCTTATCTGTCGTGTTTTTAGATTTCCACGTATTCAACCTTTTAACTTAATTAAAACTTAAATCAAAAATTGGGATTTAGATTTTAACAAAGCCCAATATTGTTGAAGCCCAACAACTATTCAGCCTTTTAACTTTAACTTAAAGGGATCAAAAATTGGGATTTAAAATTTAACAAAACCCAACACTGTTGAAGCCCAACAACTATTTAGCCCTTTAACAAAGCCCAACTATTTCACTGTTCAAGATTTTTGTTCTCCCTTTTTCGAGAATCTTCTTCATCTTCCTACCAATCATCAATTGCTAATTAATTTCTCGAAATATGTCATTCATTCTCCTCTCTTAATTTGGGTAATATTTTTTGTTTTGACCTTACTTTTTTTGTTTTGAATTATTTTATGTTATTTTAATTTTTTGGTGAGTAAATGTTTCTGATTTGAATAAAGCGTATGTGTACTAAAATATGTTCAGGTTCTTCTTTATACCATTACCCAACCTCAATTGCACGCAAAAGCGTGCATATTCACATAGTCAATATAAACTCTCTTATGCTTCTCATTTGAGGATAAACTGACATGGCAGTCTCCAACTATACTAATAACTAGACTGCAATGGGAACAGTTTTCAACTAGCTAGCACTAAGTCCGATTTTGTGATTTTTTTTGCATAAAGAACAGGTGTCTTATGCCTAGTTATAACATCTAAGGTAGTTGAAGCTGTTGTGGCCTTGTAGGCATACAAGTGGAGTTTAATAACAGTATGTTAACAAGCATATTCCCTATGCTATTGAGTACTTTTTTTTATTGATGAAGATTCCTTAAGCTAGCTATTACTACCTCAATATGAAAATTAATGCTTTCAAATTTAGCCACGTTTGCTTTTGAGTGGTAAGGAATTTGATCGAGGGTAAACCAAGTTAGAGACTTTGGAGTTGATCAACCATTCATTCAATCAAAGATTCAAAGCAGCTGTCTTCTATTTCTGGAAGCATACATATATGTTTTTGTTTTCATAGTTCACACTTCACACATCCTACTCAATAAATCATGATGCAAAATGCATACTTATGTGCATGTTCTTAAAATGCTTTTATTATTACAAATCCACATTAATTGTTGGGCTACTTAGGATCAAGCAGCGCGCGGATTGGCGCATTGGTATTATTGCAACAAAGTTTTGAGTCTAGCGCGCATAATATAATTAAGCATCGGGATGGGCAATAAGATAAGCTTCCATAGCCTTGACCATTCCAGTTGCTGCATTCTTAGACATTTGAAGTTCTTCTTCACTGTACTCAATCCCACTCAGAGTCTTCAACTCACTAGACACCTTGTAGATACATCCTCCATCACTTGTTGGCTCTGCTTTAATATGGCTGGTTGCCCATTCCAGTTTCTTACCAATATCAGCACCTTCTATCAATGTTAATTTGCATTCAAAGTTTTCCTTGTCCAGAACGTCAATACGCTCCTTCACATAAGCAAACGGCATTGCTGCAATATTTAATTAAATCAAGTAGTCATGCTAGATGTTTTTATAGTATGGTACGTACCTGTATGTTTTTAAGAATAGCTATCTAGTCAGGGTCCAGGAATTCAAGTTGGAGTGGGCTGGGACTAAAATTCAAAAAAAATAAAAAATAAAAAAAATGACGTCGTTCTCTAGACATCTGACAAATATAAAGACATCGGTAATGTTGTATATTGGCTCGTAATGCGCATGATCATAGCTTATATTAAGTGAGGTTTATAGGATCATATCTTATGTTTGTTTCTAGAAACAATGTAGGTAAGAATTCTACTCCCATAAGGGCATCTCTAATGGTTCTTCAAATCTATCATCAAATTCAAATTTCATGAAAAAGTGAAAAAAACTCCATCTAATGGACCATCAAAAGTTTTTCAAATTTGATATTTTAGCAAAAATCATCAAAAGTTCATCAAATTTGATGAAATTTTGATGAAAAGCTTAAGGTTTGATATTGGGTGAGGCGGGCAAGAGAAGACCGCTTCACTTAAAGCGGCTAATGAAGCGCCGCTTAAAGTGGCACTTCAAAGCCCGCTTTAACTAAGTGGCACTTGGACAGCCCCATTAACTAAGTGAAGCGGGTGTTGGGGGCCCACTTTAGTGAAGCGGTCATCCATTAGCCGCTTTAGTTGATGAACCATTAGATGGAGCACATTTTCAAAGCAAAATTTTCATCAAACTATCATCAAATGTGTATACGTGGACCATCAAATTTGCCCAACCATTAGAGATGCCCTAAGTACTTGGTATTCTAATTGGTAATTGGTATTGTTATTCAATTTGAATCCTTGTATGGATTAGGAACTCTTGGGTATTATATATACTCAATTAGTTGGCTATTGTAAAGGAGTGGTAAAAGAAGAGAGTGAACCAAAGGTGAAAGCATTACTAGATAGGGAGAGACAAATTTATGAGGGTTTTCATAATAGGGTTTCTCAGGTTCTAGTGTGTGAGAGAGAAAGAGACAAAGAATTATAGATTTGCAATTAGGTTATTTTTTTTCTCTGATTAGTAAAATCTTCTTGATCGGTTGCCGGATGGAATAGGCGGGTTTTCCGAACCACGTTAATATTGGTGTTATTGTGTGTGATTGTGTTTTATTCGATTACTTTCTTTGTTATTTGTTATTATCTAGATTATCGGTATTACAACCAATCCTTGGGTTAAAGCTTCCGTTGCACAACAAGTCGTATCAGTAGCAAGGTTCTAGGTCGTAGGGATTTTCGAGATGGCGCAAAGGGTTTCAAATTCAGGTTTGAAGTTTGATGTAGAGAAGTTCGATGGAAAGATGAATTTTGGTTTGTGGAAAGTACAAGTCCAAGATCTCTTGGTACAATTTGGGCTACACAAAGCATTAAAGGAAAAACCGACGGATATGTCAGATGATGATTGGGAAGAATTTGATTTGAAGGCTACTAGTGCGATTCGATTGTGTTTAACGAAGGAGGTCTTGTCAAACGTTCTCACATAAAGTTCTTCGGTAAAACTTTGGTTAAAGCTTGAAAGTTTGTATATGACTAAGTCGTTATCAAATCGATTGTACCGCAAGCAGCAACTTTACAAGTTGAGGATGGCAGAAGGTACAAGTATTAATGAACATCTCAGTGTCTTCAATAGCATGCTTTCTGAATTGCTTCATGTTGGAGTGAAGTTAGAGGATGAAGATAAAGCACATCTACTTCTGAACTCCATGCCCTAATCCTATGAGCATATTATCACCACGTTGCTCTATGGAAAGGAAACTCTGGAATTGGATGAGGTTGTCAGTGCTCTTTTATCTCATGAAATCAGAAATAAAGGCAGAGATGATGAATCTCATGGTGAGGGTTTGGTGATTAATGGGGGATCATGGAAAGTATTTAACAAGAGTAACAATGCTCACATAGACTGTTGGAAGTGCGGAAAAACATGACACTTTAAACGGGATTGTGAGGAAAAAGGTGGAGCGGTTTCGGTAAATAGCTCCAGGTCAGGGAAAGGCAAGCATATTGCTAATTCTGGCGGACATGCTAATCAAGTGGAGTTTGATGATGAATTACTCTTGGTGACTACTCATGAAGAAAATTTACATCGGGAATGGGTACTTGATAGCGGTGCCACAAAACATTTTTGTTCACATAGGTCATGGTTCGACAAGTATAAAAGATGTGAGGGTGGCTGGATGTCGATGTGTGATGGCTCCAAGAAGTCGATAGTGGGAGTCGGTAATATTCACATCAAGATGTATGACGGGAGGATACATACTCTTGAAGGTGTTCGACATGTGCCGAGTTTGCAAAGAGAACTAATTTCTCTTTTCAAGTTAGATTCTTTGGGTTACAAGTTCACTGGCAAAGGTGGAGTTGTAGAGGTTTGCAGATATTCCAATGTGATCATGAAAGGATTCGCGAGTAGTAGTGGCTTGTATATACTATTGGGTCAAACAATAGTAAGATCTAGAGTTGGTCCTAAGGCAGGCAAAGTGATGTTTAAATCACAGGGTTCTATTATGAACAAGGTGGCTGCAGAAGGAAGGAACTCAAGAAAGGGAAAGATCGTCAGCAAGTGGATTCCCGTGGGCAAGTTTGAGGGTATCTCAAACTTGTCAGTCAATCATAATTGATTGGGCACCCAAAAGGGTGGAGACGGCAAGATGGATCAAGAAGGTTTCACGGGCGCGGGTGGAGTCAACAATAATCAAGTTCATTGGCTCGCCAAGGTGGAGATTGTTGTATATTGGCTCGCAATGCGCAGGATAATAGCTTATATTAAGTGAGGTCTATAGGATCATATCTTATGTTTGTTTCTAGAAACAATGTAGGTAGGAATTCTACTCCCATAAGTACTTGGTATTCTAATTGGTAATTGGTATTGTTATTCAATTTGAATCCTTGTATGGATTAGGAACTCTTGGGTATTATATATACTCAACTAGTTGGCTATTGTAAAGGGGTGGTAAAAGAAGAGAGAGTGAACCAAAGGTGAAAGCATTACTAGATAGGGAGACAAATTTATGAGGGTTTTCATAATAGGGTTTCTCAGGTTCTAGTGTGTGAGAGAGAAAGAGACAAGGAATTATAGATTTGTAATTAGGTTGTTTCTTTTCTCTGATTAGTAAAATCTTCTTGATCGGTTGCCGGATGGAATAGGCGGGTTTTCCGAACCACGTTAATATTGGTGTTATTGTGTGTGATTGTGTTTTATTCGATTACTTTCTTTGTTATTTGCTATTATCTAGATTATCGGTACGTATTACAACCAATCCTTGGGTTAAAGCTTCTGTTGCACAACAAGTAATTCATACTGACTAAACACCATCAAGAGAATCTTAAAATTATAAGAATTGTTTGTATTAAATTATCTAGGACTAAATAAGTACTTGTGTTAGTTTTGAACAATAAAAACCCAAATTACAATATTGATAATTAAAATTTGAAAACTAACTAAATTTGATTCAATTGTAATGAAATCAATCTATATCAATTATCAAAGCATAATATTTAATTATTAACTAAATACCCTTGGTAGAGAAGAAGAAATGGTGTGGGCTGAAGGCTGATATTATAAGGGAAATAGTGTGGGTTGGGCTTGGTAAGATGGTTAGTAAGTAGAAGTACTAGTTTTTATTCCTAAAAACACCCTGGGCTTTAGCACAGGGGAGCCCCTTCACAGATCCGCCTCTGATAGCTATCTAGTCAGGGTCGGCCCAATTTAAATTTAATCATAGATGGCCCACATGTGTAGCTACATTTCTTCTAAACAAGGGCTGGAAATCGGACGGAACGGATCGGAAATGGTACGTTCGGGAAAAATAAATCGGAATTAAAAATAAATTTCTAATTTTATTTTTTTCGGAACAATAAAATATATTCGGATCAAGAGCTAGTATTTTAAAAAAATGAGAATAATTTAAATATCTAAAAATTATCAGAAAATTTGGAATATTTATGAGAAAATTGAATCGGATTAGTAATCGAACAAATCGGATCAGATTCACAAGAGTAATTCCAATTCCGTTCCATTTTTTTTTTCGGAAAAATCGGAAATCGAAACTGCAATAATCCATTTTAAATTTGAAAAAAATCGGATATAAAATCGGAATATCGGCAGACATTTACACTCCCATTCTAAACACATAAAGAGAAAAAAATTCTTTTAAAATAAAAAGAAATAATTCTTAAAAAAGTAGTATTGATCTTAGAACAATGTTGTGGCATGTAAATAATTATGTATAGGTTGAGTAAAGATTTTGTGGTTACTTTTTCTTAAAAAGTTGGTTGGCCCCAATCAAGAGCTTCTTCTTGTGCATGCCCTCAGGGCTGCCACTGTATCTAGTGCCAATTAACGCTTTACATAAAATCAGTATGGCTTACCGTCAGTGAAGTTGAGCTGTTTGATACTTCCAACACCAACATCTCCTTCAGAGATAGACGCGCTTGAGATGATTCCAGGGATGAGCTTAGGATATAAATTATGCCCATCAAGGATCGCGGCATTGAATATTTTGGCTGCAGAAATAGGTGTTGTGATCTCCACAGAAAAGCTTGTGATTCCCATATTTGTTTCTGAAATGGCTAACTTATGTTGGATTAATTCAGAAATGCAAAATGACTAAATGAGCAAAGATGATTGCTAATGGTTCTATCTATTTATGATATTTTTGTTGACATAAAAAATCAATTTTCATTATTACTTGTTGCTGAATCTTGAATAATCTCCTCACTTTACCGTCAAATACGACTCAGTCGTATTAATTAAAAAAACATCAAGCTTCAAACATGATGGCTATATAGTTAATGTTTCAGTCTTTTTCTTTATTACTTAATTTATTTTCTATTGGAAGCTTCTTTTACTTTGATCATGGTCACCATTGAAGTCTTCTGCTTACAGTGCTTTCTGCGACAAATTCTTGTTTTCAGTTTGAAGCATGATTTACCATTTGAACTAGTGTAGAAAATCCAAAATCGACGTACATATCTTTTCACCAAAAGTCCTTCTGTAAGTTAAAGTTGTGGAAATTTGCTGATGTTGATCAATAGAAAAGTGATTTTCTCTTTGTTGGCCATGAAAAATTTAACATTGTTCTGTAACATTGCTGACTCAAGCAAGGAAAATTTCACTACTCACCAAAGAAAATAAACCTAAGCAATCTTGACTAATCTCATTGCCCGCCTCAAATGAATCGTTGGGTTAAGTGGTACTTCATTGCCCGCCTCAACTGAAATTTTGGTTTAAGTGGCTCTTCAAAGTCCGCCCAACTCAAGTGGCACTTCATTACCCGCCTCAATTTGGTTAACCAGTAGAAACCAAAGTTTTTTTCATCAAATAGTCTATCAACTAAGTACCAAATCTGCTGAGGTGGCCCATCAAATTTGGTGAACCATTAGAGATGCCCTTAGTAGAGTTGGCAGATGTGCAAGAAATAGAAGACAACAGACCACTGGTGGGGTGGTTGCACCCTTGGGACACAGTTTGGGTTGGGGTGCACCAAATGAAAGTCTGTATACACTGGTGAAATTTGCTTCTTTTTTGACATAGATAAATCTGTCATCCATGGTACCAAAAAGTGCGAAAAGCCGAAAAGTAAAGGGATGTCAGATTTTATGTCTACTTTGATTTGGTACAAATGCTGCGACAGTCCCGCAAATGTCTCAGCAGACTTATGTGCAGATATGCTTTGGGAATGTTGAGTACTATTTTGTTTATATTGTTTGTGAATGTGTTACACAACTATAAAACTATGTATATGTTGGATCATAAGCTCCAATGGCATATCAGTTCATATGCACTTCTGCACTTCATGATACCAAAACCTGAAGACAAAAAATAGCCATGAAAACTTGAAATGCAATTCTGTTACTGTTTAAACAACAAAAAGGGGATGACTCTTTGGCAATTGCAGTGAGATTTGCGGCGAGAGAGGGAATGTAATTATACCTCGATATACTATGTACATAGTTTATACTAATTCACACAAGTTTGAGAATTTACTAGGAAAATCCTCCCTAATATGTCAACTAATCGAAAACTTTCTTACTTGCTTAACATGTTTAGTAGAAGAAACACTATTATCATCCACTCACGTATACTATATGTAAGTACCAAACCATGCTAGGTTGAGTATAGAGGACACAGGAGCTAAATAAGGAGAGCAAGCTAGGAAGTACCCAATCGGAGCACAGAACATTCTAGAGGATCACGGGTAAAGCACGTGATGTCTGGCTGTCAAACATTCACTGTATAGTATGTGATAGAGAATGAAACACGTAGGAGATAATAGAACCGTAGGATGCAAAGGAGGATCCAGCGGTTCAAGGAAGGCGGTGAATATTGCTATAAAAGGATCACGTTAGGGTTCGCTAAAGGTAACTGTTCATTCTTTGCTAAAACCTATCTCTCTAAACCTAGCCGCTTACTGACTTGATCGTTGGAGCTTTATCCACCGGTCATTGTCCGGTGGTCATTGCAGGTACGACCGTTGAAGCAGACGAAGGACCCAGCTGAGCTCATCAAGGAAAGGGAGCTTACATTTGGCGCTAGAAGAAGGGCATCTTTGCTGCTTCCAGATCTAGGGTTTTAGAGAAGAAGGTTGTGAGAAGAAAGTAGAGAGCAATGGTAACACAAACTAGATCGTCGACATATCTCGGAGGTGTAGCAGCTGGAGATGTTCCGCAGGTTGATCATCCTCAAAACCTCCAAGATGGAGACGAAGATACAAACAGATTGAGGGAAGAGAACTTGAGATTGAGGGAGCAGATAAGAAGGATGGAAGATATGGATCGCCAAAATCTTCAGGAAGGAGAGAACGAAGCAGTCAGAGATGAAAACCAGAATAGACCATTGGAGAAGGTGATACTAGGAGAAGGTGAAGGAGGAACAAAGCGTCGGGTTCCGGGCCCAAGAGTGAATGAAGAAGAAGAGTCAGGTGAATCAAGGGTAAGAGTTCGCGAAGGGAGTCGAAGGGAAGGGATGAATGAAGAAGAGATCCCGGCGGCAGATCAATACACCAGACTTTTCGACATGATATGCAAGGTCCAAGAGGACATGAGGGCGCAGAACAAGGGAAAAAACATGGAGGTGACTCAGGATCTGGAGAGATTGGGCAAGAGGCCATTAGCCGAAGTTTGCTACCGTCACGGGTTCCCAAGTAAGTTTCAACCTCCTAAGTTCAATGAATATGATGGAACAACTGATCCTGTGCAGCACTTGAATAATTTCAAGCAAAAAATGGCGGCTTGGGAAGGGGGCCAGTATGACGGAATGTGGTGTCGACTGTTCCCTAGCAGCTTGAAGGACAACGCTACAGACTGGTATCTCAGTTTATCACCAGGGAGTGTATCAAGCTTTGCTCAGCTCAGTGAGATGTTTGTCAAGCATTACATTCATCAGAAAAGACAGGCCGCAGATATAGCATCACTATTTGATTTGGAACAAGCTCCAGGTGAGTCTCTTAGAAAGTTTGTTACTAACTTTAAAAACGAGATTTTGAGAACAGATGGCGGAGTAGATGAAAGAACAGCTGTGGTAGCATTTCAGAAGGGTATAAATAAGAAGTCTCCTGCATATGATTCGATTGTGTCGTCACGGATGGCGACTCTGGATGAACTTTTCCAGAAGACGGAGAAATATATCAGGCTAGAGGACATAGCATCACGAAGAGCTCCTAAGGTGGTACCGGCATCCGTTAACTCTGTGGCGGAAAAAAGAAAGAAAGGAGAAGCTAGCTCACGAAGCGATTCGCCACCAAGAGATTCTGGCACTAGGAGGAACAAAGATGGATCGAGAGGTCATGACAAAAGAGAGAGGAGGGAAGATAGAGATACTTCACCAAGAAAGTTGACACCACCGAAACCGCTACCGCAGCTCACAATGTCACTAGATCAAATTTTGAAGAGAATAAGAGGAAGAAAGTACTTCCGGGAGCCATCGGTAAGATGTAGAACAGTCAGGGGAAAGCCATTCTGTGAGTATCATCAGACTTACAACCACCCTACTGGAGATTGTTATGAGTTCAAATCCTTGATATGGAAATGGATGGAGGAGGGCCATTTGAGAGAGTTCATAGTGGAAAAGAACAAGGAGGAAGACAAAACAGAAATTCAAGTCAGAGGGACCGTTAACATGATCTTAGAAGGAGCCAGAGAATCCTTGAACGAGGTCAGACGGAAGATAAGAAGAGTGATGCAGATAAGAGAAGACTTACAAACAGTCGGAGCCGTTCCAGTCATGCGAAATGGCAGACCAGTGCATCAGAGTGAGCCGATTGGGTTTTCAGAGGAAGACCTCAAAGGAGTAGTCACACCACACAATGACCCATTGGTCATTTCCATACTCATTGGAAATTGGAATGTCACGAAAGTGTTAGTAGATTGTGGAAGTGAGGTAGATGTTCTGTTCACCAGAGGCTTGGATCAAATGAAGCTGGAGAGAAGTAGCTTGGCAAATTCACCTGGAGATATTTACGGATTCAATGGGGGAGCAGTGCGGCCAGTTGGAGAGATAGTCTTACCGGTTACAGCACACACCAGAACCGTCATGTCGAGATTTGTGGTCATAGATGCTCCAACAGAGTATAATGCAATCTTGGGAAGAGAATGGATCCATCTTATGAAGGCAATTCCGTCAAGTTACTATCAGAAGATCCGTTTTCCAACTGAAGATGGACAATATGAGATAAGGAGCAATCAGGCTATGGCCAAAAATTTGAAGATAGCAACAGTGAAAAGTATGAGGCATGGCACAGCAGATGCTGGGCCGTCATCTATCCCGGCATAGCAACGACAGAAGGAGGGTGACGGGTTCCCGCGTGAAGTGCTAAAGACAGAAGAACAAACGGAGCCCGTCAACCTCAATGAGGTAGGGGATCAGAGGATCACCTACATGGGAACCAACTTGAATGAGAAGGTGAGATTTGATCTTTTACAATTCTTAAAAGATAATATGGATGTATTTGCTTGGTCTATGAATGATATGACAGGGATCGATCCAGACGTAGCTTGTCACAGATTGAATGTCAATCCAAGTTTCAAACCAGTTGCGCAGAAAGTGAGAACAGTAAAACCGACACTGGCAGAGGCAATAAAACAAGAGATCGAGAAGATGGAGTTAGCTGGAATCACAAGAGAAGTTCAGTATCCAGAGTGGGTATCTAACATAGTGGCGGTTCCAAAGAAAAGCGGAAAGGTTCGGATCTGTATAGATTTCACAAACTTAAACAAAGCATGTCCAAAAGATAGATACGTCATGCCAAGGGTGGATGAGCTAGTGGACAGAACAGCAGGCTTTGGGTTACTATCATTCATGGATGGCTATTCCGGCTACAATCAGATTCCCCTATATGGTCCAGATCAGGAGAAAACGGCCTTCTATGCTGGTAAGAAAACTTTATGTTATACCAAAATGCCATTTGGTTTGAAGAATGCAGGAGCTACTTATCAGAGGCTGGTAGAGAGGATGTTCGAAGATCAGCTAAGGAAGACGGTAGAGGTATACATTGATGATATGTTAGTCAAGTCCAAAGAGCCGGAGGATCATCTCAAGGACCTGGGAGAAACCTTCCGGACACTGCGTCAATTCAATATGAAGCTTAATCCAGAAAAATGCACTTTTGGAGTTCAATCAGGGAAGTTCCTTGGTTACATTGTTACCAAGAGAGGAATAGAGGTTAGTCAAGAGCAGATCAGGGCACTCACGGACATGGCGTCACCAAGAACACAGAAAGAAGTGCAAGTACTGGCGGGCCGAATTACGGCATTAGGAAGATTCATATCAAGATCCACAGATAAATGCAAGCCAATTTTGAAGCTCTTGAGAAAGAATTTATCTTTTGCGTGGAATGATGAGTGTGAAGAAGCCTTCCAGAAGTTGAAAGAATACTTGAGTAGACCGCCAGTTCTGTCAAAGCCATTTCCGGGGGAGACGCTCTATGTTTACCTAGCAGTGTCGGACATTGCAGTAAGTGCGGTCTTGACCAGAAGGGAGGCCTCAAAGGAGAGCCCAGTCTATTTCCTCAGCAAGAAGATGACTTCACCAGAGACAAGGTATTCTAGAGTGGAAAAGTATGCCCTCGCTTTACTATTTGCAGCTCAAAGATTAAGACCTTATTTCGAAGCTTATAGTCTGACAGTGGTTTCAAACCTCCCTCTCAATCAAGTGATGCCAAAAATCGAACGTTCTGGGAGAATGGAGAAATGGGCAGTTTCATTGAGTAAATATCACATTCAGTATGAGCCCAAGAAGGCGGAAAAATCACAAGTGCTGGCGGATTTCTTGGCAGATTTCCCAGTGGAGGATGTAATCAAGGGTGCAGAAATGCAAGAGGAAGAGCAGCTAGAGTATATAGAAGTCCAAGATACCGGATGGAAAAGCGTCAAAGGATGGAAGGTGTTCACCGATGGGTCAGTAAATAAAGGAAGATCAGCAATAGGAATAGTAGTGGTAACACCAGAGGACACTAAGATCGAGATCGCAGAAAAATTAGCCTTTCCGGCTACCAATAATGAGACAGAATACGAGGCGGTGCTGAAAGGTTTGGAAGTATTGTTGAAGTTAGAGGTAAAGGAGGTTACGGTTTTCACAGACTCGAAATTGGTGGTGGAACAGTTCAATGGAACATATAAAGCTCAGACTGGGAAGATGATGTTGTACTTGGAAGCATTGAAGAGGAGTGTAGCAAAGTTCTCGAAAGTTGATATTGTACATCTGTTTAGGGGAGAGAACCGGCATGCGGATGCATTGGCTTACCTGGCAACGGCAACAGAAGAAAATTCAACCAAGACCATAACGTTCATGCAAAGATCTCAGCCAATGATAGAGGTGGAGGAAGTGACTGTCAATCTCATTCAGAACTTGGAAGCAAGTTGGATGGACCCAATAATAACCCACTTAAAAGGTGGTTCTCTTCCGGAAGACAAAGCAGAAGCTAGATCGATTGTGGAGCAATCCAAAAGGTATGCAATGATAGGGGAAGACCTGTATAGGCGATCACCAGCTGGACCGTTATTGAGGTGTGTACACCCATCCCAAACAGAAGGAGTCATGGCGGAAAGTCACAATGGAAGTTGCGGCAGTCATTCACCGGGACGGGCCATGGCACACAGGATAATGATTCACGGGCATTACTGGCCAGGTATGTATAAAGATTGTTGCAACTATGCTAAGAAATGTCATGGTTGTCAGATTCATGGGAGACTCATACATACCCCAGCTGAAAACCTTCACTTTATAAGCAATCCGTGGCCTTTTTCAATGTGGGGAATTGATATTGTTGGAAAACTGGAGAAGTCACAGGGAAGAGAATATTTAATTGTGGCCACAGATTACTTTACAAAGTGGATTGAGGCAGAACCGTTACGAAGGATCAGGGAGGTAGATGTCAAAGATTTTATCTGGACCAACATCATCTGCAGGTTTGGCTTACCAAGGGCTATAGTAGCGGATAACGGTGCTCAATTCCGTGGAGAGGAGTTGAAAAAGTTTCTGGCAAGCTATAACATAAAGCAACTCTTCGCAACACCATTTCACCCGCAAGGAAATGGGCAGGCGGAAGCATCAAATAAGGCCATCCTGGAGGTACTGAAAAAGAAGCTTGAGGATAAAAAAGAAAAATGGTATGAAAATCTCTGGGAAGTACTATGGGCATACCGGACGACTCCGAGAAGGTCCACAGGGGCAACTCCATTCTCCCTCACTTATGGGATGGAAGCTGTGATACCACAAGAAATGTTGGTACATACGGCTAGAAGAATGATGGTCGATCTAGGGAAGAATAATGAGATAATAGAAAGAGAGCTGGTCTTAGCTGAGGAGGTCCGGGAGCGCGCCAAGCTCAGATTGGAGGGCTATCACCGTCAACTAGAGAGGACATACAACAAAAGAGTCAAGCCAAGAAGCCTAGTTCCAGGGGATCTCGTGTTAAGAAAACAGAATCCGCCTCCAGCCAAACTAGAGCCAAACTGGGAAGGGCCTTTTGTGATAGACAAGGCGGGAGCGAATGGAGCATACTACTTAACCTACCAAGACGGTACCCCTCTTGATAAGCCATGGAGTATCAGCAATCTAAAGAAATACTATGCCTAGAAGGCAGAGATGTATTAGAGCAAAAAGAGTATGTACCTAGATTTGTTTGAATTTCAATGAAAATATAAAATTTTGTTGTTATTAACTTATCTAGTTATATATATCTAGCATTGTTGTCTGAGACCAAGCCAAAGGTCAGGCATAGAAGAAACCCAACTAAGATTGGTGGGAAATAACATAAGTGTAGACTTGGCGAGGCAAGCCGTTAACTAAATGTTAAAGTCTCTATATGATTATTTCTTCCCCATTGAGTTTGATTTAGACAATACAGTGGGATGCCTCTAAAAGAGAAGAGCAATAGTGCTAATGTGTTAACGGGGTTGCACTTGCTGAACCGTGACGACGGGATCAGTAGAAGTATAGCCTAATGTTAACACATGAGAAACCAATACCAGAAGATAACAATAATTGATAGCAATTATAAGAGTTTACAATGCTGAAAGACTTTTGTCAAATTCAAAGTTAATCAAATTACAACTCAAGGCAAGGGATCTCGAGTGGAGGCGCTAGGAGGTGTTATCCGCATTTTCTTGGCAGAAAGAATGGCGGTTAAATTTTCCTTCACTTGAGCCTTCACTTGCATGGCAAGCTCCTCTTTAAATTTCGCCTCCATCTCCTCATATTTTGAATTGTAATCAGCCAGGAGAGTTTCTCTTTGCTCTCGTAAATCGGACAGATACTGCTGATAGTCAATATCATGAGCGGCTTCGAGTTCATTTATTTTCACTAAGCTATCAGCCCATTTCCCCTCCAACATTGCTACCCGGGTGGCATGAGCAGCTTCAAGTGCAGCAGTATGCTCACGGTGCTCACCCTCAAGTGCAGCAACACGTTCACGGTGTTCACCCTCAAGCCTTTTTCGATTCTTCTCGATCTCAACATCACGGGAGGCGATTACTTCCTTAAGTTGAATCTTAAGTTGCTCGATCTCGGCTTGAAGAGCCCATTTCTCGCGAAGCAGTCGATTCTTATCCACTGTGACATTATGCTTCTCTTTTACAATACTTTCTTTTTCTTTTTCCAGCCTAGAAGCATTTGAGAAAGACTTGATGGCAAGACCGTTAACCTACAAGTTAATAGAAAAGTTGAGTAAAAAAAAAAAAAAAAAAAAAAAAAAAAAGAGGGAGAAAAGGGGAGACTTACGAGAGCTAGACCACGGAAAAATGCATCTCGGTCCTCACCGAGATTCATCTGATCAATTTTAGCTTGATCAGAAGGAAGAATAGAATTGTAGATAGCGGCGAAAGCAGATGCTCCATTGTCAAAAGCTGAAGCTGAGGGATCAAGGGGAAAGGGAACGGCTGGAGTCTGGCTTGGAGACTGGGGAGAGGGAGAGTCAGCAAGTGCTTTACCACGAGAAGAGGAGCCAACCTTGTCAGGGTCATGGGCTGGTGCAGACTCTGAAAATGAAAAGGGACCTTGGGAAGGTTCACCGGCAGGAGGTGTAGAAGTCTTTTCAGCAGATGGTGCCGGATTAGTCTCAGCATCAAGGTTGGGAGAGAGTTGCTGGTCATCTACGGCTTGGTCACCTGATCCAGATGAAGAATAATTAAGAGTACGATGGCGGGTACACTTAGGTGCTTCACGAATAGGTGCAACAAGTGTAGCAACATCAAAAATTTCGTGATCAATAGGAAGTGGTGGAGGCATCGCACAAATAATAGGGGGCTCATTTGGATCAAGGAGAGCCATGGAAAATTCCTTAAGAGGAGAAGATGAAGGATGAGAAGTTGAACCTGGTTGAGCGAGATTGTCCACGCCGGTATCTTCAAATAGGAGACCACCATCAAACCCAAGTTCATCAAGATTAAAAGAAACCTTGATTCCTCTAAAGTTTGGTTGTCTGGGTTCTCCCAGAGATTCACTGGAGGAAGCAGAAGGGGATCCCGGAAGAGGAGAAGGAGCTTCTGTCATTTTGGCCCTTTTCACCCTAGGAATGGAAGGACCGGGTTGCTTTGAACGCGCCAGGTGAACTTCGGGAGATTCCGGCAATGTCTCTGGTTCACCTTGGACTGCCTGAAAATCAGAACTTTCAGTTGAGGAAGAAGAAAGATCACGATTACAGTTCCTGACAATCTTTTGAACTCGAAGAGCAGATAAGAAAGGGGGAAGTCGGGCAGTTACTCTTTTTTGCTTCTTCTTCTCAGATGGCGCTGAAGCTGCGGAAGGAGGTTCACGGGTTCTCTTTTTAGTCAGAATCGTCTGAAGAGGGATATTATCTACACCGTCATCAGATTCTCTCTCCAACTCTGTAGTGGCAGCAGCAGAAGCTTTACTCTTCCTTTGTGTTGGTCGGGAAGTAGGAGGAATAGCAGAAGACCTGCCCTTTTTATCCCTGAGATAATCTTTGTGGCAGCAGACGGGTAAGACGTATTCCCCTAGATCAAGATCCTTAACGATTGGGGTACCGTCTTTCCTCGAGGAAGTAAGTTCACGAATGGCGGAATAAGCGTCAGCTCCAGATCCTATCAAAGATTCCCAAGGGGCGTCTTTGCGGGGTCTTAAGGCTTTGCCGTCACCACGAACCTCTGGGGTAGAAAACAGATAAAAGAGTTAGACAGACGCCATCAAAAGAATTTTCATCCTAGGAATGTTAATATAAGAGCAAAGTAGAGAAAGTGAGGAAAAAACCTCCTAGATTAAACCGCCAATATTTTAAAGGGTTAGAAATGCCAGGTCCTTTCCCCCCGAAGTTACCAAAGACAATCATAGGAAAATCAGGCCATTCCTTGTCACTTTCCGGCAATTTTTCGATAATAGATCGCCTGCCGGGGCGTTTGACGAAATAGTAATAAGGTTGACCACATTTTTCTTCGCAAACCCGAAGATAATAACATTGACGTATATCAGCAAGGGAAACGACAGTTCCTTCGTTGTTTAGCTGGTCAAGGGCCCGCAAGATACGCCAAAAGTTACCAATACATTGTCCAGGGGCGACTTGGTAAAAATTAAGTACATCACGAACTAAATCGGAAAAGGGAAACCGGCAACCAAAAGCTATTTGGTGGGCCGTCACCATAATAGCATCTTGGCGGTTAAAGTCGTGATGTGCAAAGCGTAGGGCATGTTTGTAGTTGAAAATTTTAACATCTTCAGGAATGTCGTATAGCTCACAGAGTAGATCTAAATCGGGTCTATAAGGGTAGGTACTGGGCACATACGAGTCGAGGTAATAACTGGAAGGGGAAGGGTGAACACCGCCATCACCTTGACCTCCTTCAACTGTCTTCCTCGAAGAATCTTTCTTTTTCAGATTTTGATAAGAAGCCATAAAGAAAGACTAACCAAAATCGTAGAGAAAGAAAGATTAGGGGCGTATACAGGGTGACTCCAAGAGGAGGAATGGAGAGAAGAAAAATAGTTTGGAAATTTACGGCAATTGAAATGCAGAGTATATAGCGAGAAGAAGAAAAATGAAAACCTAGATCTAACAATGGCTAAAATTAAAATCAAGAACAAAGAGAAGAGATTAACCTGAATTAGTTGACGGAGGAAGAAATAAAGACGAGAGTCGAACTTTCAGGGGACCGGACGGTGCGAGGTTTCGTAGAGAAGATGAAGATTGAAGAGAAAGATAAACAAAGGAAGAGAATGAAGAAGATGAAAAGCAAATGGAGGAATTGGGCTAGAGGTTGTTAATTTATATGAGGATAATCCCAGGGGTATTACGGGAAGAGACAAAATAATGACGAGACAGTAGCATTGGGAAGCGAAAGGACAGCAGTTAAAATCATAAGTGCGTCTGGGTAAGAGTGAAAGAGGCACGCGTAGGAGGTTAGGTACTCGAGAGCATGCGCAATTAATGAGTAGCTGGGAAGATAGAGATAAGACAGAACCGAAGGCACGTGAGGAGCAGGTGATGGATTAAGTAATTATGACAGCTTTTCCGTCATCTTAAGGAGTTGATATTTAGGCAGAGAAAAAGCCTTTGAGCCGCCATCTAAGAAATATAGATAACGGTCAAAGGAGGGGCGATGTAAGTACCAAACCATGCTAGGTTGAGTATAGAGGACACAGGAGCTAAATAAGGAGAGCAAGCTAGGAAGTACCCAATCGGAGCACAGAACATTCTAGAGGATCACGGGTAAAGCACGTGATGTCTGGCTGTCAAACATTCACTGTATAGTATGTGATAGAGAATGAAACACGTAGGAGATAATAGAACCGTAGGATGCAAAGGAGGATCCAGCGGTTCAAGGAAGGCGGTGAATATTGCTATAAAAGGATCACGTTAGGGTTCGCTAAAGGTAACTGTTCATTCTTTGCTAAAACCTATCTCTCTAAACCTAGCCGCTTACTGACTTGATCGTTGGAGCTTTATCCACCGGTCATTGTCCGGTGGTCATTGCAGGTACGACCGTTGAAGCAGACGAAGGACCCAGCTGAGCTCATCAAGGAAAGGGAGCTTACACTATACACGTCTAACTACGGGAGATTGTTACTTCGATGCGGTTTAGACTACTCAATATAATACACCAAACTCTTTTTTGCATCAAGTTGTACACATACATGATACATCCCCCCTGTCTAAACTTAGTTCTCAATAGTGTAAGAACTAACTTGGGAACCTTCCCTCTGAAGTGTTAACCATGCTAGCTTCGACTTGTTATACAATACGCGTCTAACTGCGGGAGAATGTTACTTCGACGCGGTTTAGACTACTCAATGTAATACACCAAACTCTTTTTTGCATCAAGTTGTACACATACATGATACATTCCCACTGTCTAAACTTAGTTCTCAATAGTGTAAGAACTAACTTGGGAACCTTCCCTTTAAGTGTTAACCATGCTAGCTTCGACTTGTTATACAGTACTACTTATGACAACTACATTTTAACAAATCTTTGATAAGTCTTTGAAAGACTACTATGTGGTTGAGAATCATATCATGTGTCTCATTAACCAACGTAACTTGTTTCAATTATATTGAAAATATCGATTACATTATTTTTGGCCTGATTTGATAATAGACCTACATTCCTACAACATAGAAGCTTCACAATGAGATTCGCGGTGAAAGAGTGAATGTACATACACGACTTCGATATACAAATTTCTTTTAGTGTGTACGGTTTAGACTAATTCAAATAAGTTAATAATGGTTATATATACATATAATGTGGCCACTTTTTTTAGGAGAATTTGTTGACCCCAACAAATGGCTTCATGGCATGCCCTCAGGGCAACTCTTATACCAAATGACTACTACATTTTACCATACAATGACTACTATGTAATAAACAACTTTTTTTTTTTTAAATACATAACAGGCAAAATAGAAAAGTTAGGACTTTTATTATAGACTATTCTAGGGGTACATCTCCCTATGAAATCATCTCTCAAAATATTTCTTATGTCAACCGGGCATTTTTCTCCGTTCTGTAGATGACCAATGTTTCTTCCTTTAACCACTTCTTTAGCCATCCAGTCTGCTTCCTTCGACTTGTCATGATTACATTGCTATAACATAGAAGCTTCTCAATGATCTTTCTTTGTTTCCTTGATTTGAAGACTATGGTTGTGCTTGTTTGCACGTAATTTTGAGGGAAAACAGTTTGAAAATATTTTGCTAATTTTTGTTTTACAATTTATTTACAAAAGTTATATCTAAACGTGCTTGTGCTTGTTTAGTTTGGGCTAAAAAAAATTTCCAGGAGATTTCCGTGCAACCAAACACAACCTATATGTATAAGTTGATCAATGTATATGTACACAATAACTAGAGGAAGCTAATTCATTTTATTTGCTTCAAGAAGCTGATCGAAGTTAGATGGATTGCAAGTTTGCAAATTGCAACCATCAATTTTGGTTTGTAATGATCCTAAGCTTCTATTTATATGTGTTTTTTTATGTTGACTGCTGAACTACTTTATAGTTTTATATATAATGCTAGCTGATTTCATATATTTATGGTGTTGAATGCAGAGAGCATATATAGCTTTGATCATTAAAAAAAGGTCCTATTTGAGTTCACCAATTCATTGTTGAATTCATATACAAAAGAAGCATGAAGTATGAAGATGTAAAACACGCTAGTCACATTCACAATCTCAAACCAGAATGGAACAAAACACCTTATAGGTGTGATGGTTGTAAAGAAACAGGATGGGGACTTAGATTCAGATGTGAGGGATGTAACTATGATCTCCACAAGGATTGTGCATTAAATTCTCCCTCGATATCTCACCCGTTTTACAGAAATTGTAGATTCAAATTTCATCCACGTACACTTGCTGATACATATTGCAATGGCTGTGGTAAGGGCATTTTAGGGTTTGCGTACTGCTGCCATGGAAGAGGATATAACTTGCATCCTTGTTGTGCTAATCTACCATCTGTTTTACGAGGTGAAATGGTGGAACTACATCTTCATCGGAGTATATCGTGGTCCAAGTGTGGTAAGTGTTCAAGGAGGAATCTTCAGGGCCACATCAAGGGATGGTCCTATAGAAGCACATCCAAGGAGTATCATTTTCATGTGTCATGTGTCAAAGACTTGATGAAAGACCTAGTTGTTGAGAAATGGGAGAAGGGGTACATTAACAGAGGTAAGAATAATGACTTATCTATCGAGATTAGTGAGGTTCCCGATCTCTTACTTACTTACGGAAGTGGTAAACTATCATGGAGAGGGAAGAAGAAAATACCATGGATAACTGTTGCAGAGGTCCTAAATCTGATCGTTTCTATTGTTTCGGGTGACGATCCATTGGCCTTGGGTATTGATGCTACCCTTTTCATTGCATCTCTACTTGCACGATGAGACCTTTAATCTGATGGACCTGCAAAACCTGTTGTTATGTAAGTACTTTGTCAATTGTACTGTCAACCTCCTCTTCTTGTTGATTAATTATTACTCAGTAAGACTTTCTTCATGATTGAGCTTAGTTCAAGGGAAGATCAGGTCTATTATTTTTTTTTAATGAAATATATTTTCAATAAAGCTAGCATCCTCTGATTTTCTATTACTTCAAGCTACTTTTGCGGGAAATATTCCGCTTGTTTCTATAATTTATTTCAGAACTTTGCAGTATAAGCTATATTTTGTGTCCAAATTGTATGGCATGCCAGAATAAAATTTTAAAAATGAAACCAGAAATTGAACTTAATTGGTTATTTTGAGAGGTCTGTCGCGTACTAGGTCAAAGTCAATTTGTCATAAAGAAATTTCACTGTGCAAGCAGTGTCGATCGTTTGTGTTGTCCCTAAGATAAAACAAGAGGATTTGAGTGGAATACTTTCACACTTCCAATTTAGTTGTTTGGAGACTTGGAATATTAAAAACATTGGGTTTTCAGACTCTTTTGGGACATGAAGTACACATTTTCTGTCAAACGCAGACATTCGGAAATCATCTTATTGGATTTATAGAAGACATTCACTGTAAGTATGAACGTGTGAAATGTTCATTTCTTATTACAAAAGCACACACAATTTAGGAAAATGAGAACAATATAAGGGAATCTTTATTTTCATATCATCAGCCACAGTACTTAATCTTGTATGCCCTCGATCTGTGGCAACGTGTTGATGATCGATCAATTCAGTATAGAAGTTGACTAACAATCAGGATTTTCCACAAGATAAGCTTCGATAGCCTTGACCATTACAATAATTCCATTCTTAGCACGATGAACCTCTTCCTCAGTGTACTCGATTCCACTAAGGGTCTTGTACTCGCAACACAACTTGTAGACACATCCCCCATTGTCAGTAGATTCCACTTTTATGTGGTTGGTTACCCATTCCACCTTCTTACCAATATGTCCACCTTCTATCACTGTGACTTTGTATTCCAAATGTTCTTTGTTTAGAACGTCAACTCGCTCCTTTATAAAGCTGAATTGTGATGCTGTAGATTTGAACCCGAAAAAATGTATTATTCTGTATCTGAATATTGTATATGAAAAATGAACTGATAGTCTTGTACTACTGTCATGTTAATTAGCGTTAAACAAGACCGGATATCTGCCAACATCTATCTTTAATTTGGAAACACTTAGCTCTGAACTTATAATAATAATGTGTAACCTTACCTTCAGTGAAGTTGATCTGTTTGATAGTTCCAACTCCTCCATCCCCTTCGAGGATCAATGAACTCACAACTAAAGTAGGCATGAGCTTTGGAGCTAACTTATGTCCATCAAGGACTGCAGCATTAAACATTCTGACTGCAGAAACTGATGATGTGATCTCCATGGTGAAGCCAGATAGACCCATGATATTAGCGTTTCTTTACACGACAGACACAACGATTAAAGCAAAAGTTTGTATGTGAAGTGTGAGTGAGTGAGTGGCTAAAGCTGGCCGGTGGTTAAGGTGCCTATTTATAGAAAACTTTGGGCTAGTTTTATAATCAGAATCAAGGTTCCTGAAAATCTTGTTTAACGGTTTACATTTAATTTTATACTGGTATGCTTTATTATATCATACTTAATTTTATACAGGTATGCTTAATTAGCATATTCTTGCAGGGTCATTGGGCATATATAAGAAATTTGTTTTAGCTAATTAAGGACTAATCTACCATTGTGCATTATATTAAGCCCAAACGTGAAGATGCTGATTTCATATATATTCATAGTGTTGAATTGATTGCAGGACATAGCTTTGATCAGTAGTAATACTTATTTCATACAGGTATGCTATTACAACATATATAGTTAATTTTGTACAGGTATATGCTTGCAGGGTCATTGCGCATAAATAAGAATTTGGTTTATCCTAATTAAGGACTAATCGACCATTATGTACTATAATAAACCCAAAGGTGAAGATCATAATGTGGAGACTTATGTACAATAGTATCCTTACGTGAAATGGTTATGAGTAACAATGAGTGAAACGGAAGAAAGAAGGGGGTTTCTATGAAGGGCGCATTGAGACGAGAAAGAGAAATGTCTAGAGTCTTGAATCTCGATGGTTGATCATATTTTTTGTGATTACCATTTTGAAAATAAAATGTTTAGGACAAAGTGGCTACTACAGGATCTCTGTTCATATGATAGGATTAGTTGATTACAGTTGTCGCTCAAAAGTGGCTACCATGTTGGGGTTTTTTGGTGGAGAAGGGAAGTTTTTCTTTCAGGAACGTACGTAGTTAGGGCGTACGTACGTCATGTATCACAGATAACTTTCAGGAGATAGAACGTATGTACGTAGTTAGGGCGTACGTACGTCCTCATTATGTTTGCTGCATATGGGCCTGTTTAAGCCCATTTCGGTTTCTACTGTAAGGCTATGTTATAAAGCAAATTAGACGAAGAGAAAAACCTAATCTTGATGTGAGAGAGATTGTGAGAAGCCATTAAAGAGTTTGAGAGAACTTTTGTGAGGAAGAACACTTTGGTTTCTTCGTGAGGGCTTGTATAATCGTCTCTATAAGAAAGATTATTTGTTTGTTCGTGGACGTAGGCAATATTAGCCGAACCACGTAAATCTTGTGTTTTGTGTGGGTTTGTTTGATAGTAGTAGGAGTTTCATCTTCTCTATTTTGTTTTGTTTAATTCATACACTATTTCAATCTTGGGTATTGGTGCATAAGTTTCCGCTGTGCACAACATACCACACACAGTGGCGGCCCTGAGGGCATGCCCAAAAAGCTCTTGATTGGGGCCAACCAACTTTTCAAGAAAAAGTGGCCACAAAATCTTTACTCAACCTATACATAATTATTTACATGCCACAATATTGTTCTAAGATCAATACTACTTTTTAAGAATTATTTTTTTTTTTTGAGTAATTCTACGCTCACAAACAAAATCCACAAACTGACGTGTCCATTGCCACATAAGCTGGAAAAAAAATCTCTCATAGTTTTTTCTCTTTCTCTCTCTTCCTCTTCTTTTAACCTAAAGAAAGAACATCTCCAATTGTTTTTCTCTTCTCAACATTTCTTAATTATTAACATGATCAAGAAAATAATCTTTGATTTTAGAGTTAAGTTGGAGTTTCAATTTCTTAATCCAACCTTCACTTTTGACAACAAAATTATAATTCTATGGTGCTATTAGTGCTTCTTTGATCCATACAGTATGTAATATCAAAATTCTTACATTCACCAACAAATACAATGTTTTTTAGCAAATATCTTCTTGATGGAACACTAATTTTTCTTCCACACTTGCTCTTGATGATGTTGCAGAGATCAACATGATAATGATAATTGAAAATAGAAACATCATTGCTTTGATTTTCATCCAGGGCCGGATTTGGGCAATAGCAGGAGATCTTCTTGGTTTATGTTAAGGGTCAATTTGCCAATACACCCCCATTTTACCTCACGTTTGGGCAATACATCCCATTAGTTGAAATATTAGGTTTTTCACTTCTTTGACGGTTTGACTCCCTTAAAAGAAACAGTCAACTATCTTTGACCTAGTCAAACCCTTGAAATTACCTATCTACCCTCAAATTTTAAAATACCTAAATTACCCCGACTTAATCTAAACCGTCGATCCAAACTTTTCTCATAGATCTAATCTAAGCCATTGATTCTAGTGTAAGAATAGACTATTTTGCCCTCTTACAAAACCAACAACACTCAATCCTTTTTCTCTTATTCTTTCTAACAAGCAAAACCCTGATTTTTGGAAAAACAATATGGAGATCTAAATTTCAGAAAAGTATACTAAATAGTACTTACTTCTGAGTTTCTTCTTCAATGAAGGACTTGGTAGCATGTCTTTGAAAATCAACATGTTTACTATTGGAAATAGATTATGAGGTTATCTGTTACTTCATGTTCTTGCTGAATAGAAGAAAATGGAATCATTTTGGTGATAACCCCTTCACTTGTACTCTAAATTGGTATGAGTTGGACATAATCAGCTTGCTTGATAGAATGATATATATACACAATTCTAAAAGTTCTTTAATTAAGAATCTGGTTAATTGAATTAATTAATAAATCAACTCCAATTCATCTTCAATTTTGTGTACAACATATGAAGAAAACCCAATTAAATCAATCAACTAGTCTTTATTAGTTTTTGAGTTCTTCTAAAATCAAAAGGCTAAAATAGAGCTTAATTGGCGATTTGAAACCTTCAATTCTTGTATATGTTGTTTGGGTGAAAAGACTTAAGGTTTTACAGGGAGAAAAAAGATAACCCAATAGCTATAAAATAAAGGGCTTAAATTAGATCTGAAAAAGCTTTCCTTCATAGTTTAGATTAAGTTGGGGATAACTTAGGTATTTTGAAACTTGAGGGTAGATAGGTAACTTTAAGGATTTGATTAGGTCAAAAAAAGTTGACTGTTTTTTCAAACAGGGTCAAGCAGTTAAAGAGGTGAAAAAACTAATATTTCAACTAATAGGATGTATTGCCCAAACGTGGGGTAAAATGGGGGTGTATTGGCAAATTGACCCTTATGTTAAACGAAGAGGAGGAGAGAGAGAAAGAAGAGGAGGAGAGAGAAAGAGAAGGAATCGTGGGGTTTTTTTTCCAAGCTGATGTGCCAATAGACACATCAGTTTGTGAACTTTGGTTGTAGAACTTGTTTGTAAGGATAGAATTATTATTTTTTGTTTATGTGTTTAAAATGGTGGTGTAAATGTCTGCCGATATTCCGTTTTTTTATCCGATTTTTTTCAAATTTAAAATGGATTATTGCAGTTTTGATTTTCGATTTTTCCGAAAAAAAAAATGGAACGGAATTGGAACTACTCTTGTGAATCCGATCTGATTTGTTCGATTACTAATCCGATTCGATTTTCTCATAAATATTCCAAATTTTCCGATAATTTTTAGAGATTTAAATTATTCTCATTTTTCGAAAATACTAGCTCTTGATCCGAATATATTTTATTGTTCCGAAAAAATAAAATTAGAAATTTATTTTTAATTCCGATTTATTTTTTCCGAACGTACCATTTTCGATCCGTTCCGTCCGATTTCCACCCCTAGTTTAGAAGAAATGTAGCTACACATGTGGACCATCTATGTTTAAATTTGAATTGGGCCACCCAAAACTCAGGGCCGACCCTGACCACACAAGAAGAGCCGCAAACAGAAGCAAATCCTAAATTAACAAAATACAAATCATCCGGCACCCCTTGTCGCTCAAAAGTTGGTGTTGAAAGCCAAGTAGCTAGGATCATTAATTTGCTTTAGTTGCAGCAAACTTATATCGATGGAGCTAAATAGGACTTCATGGCCTATCACCAGAAATCGTGAAGAAAACTTGAATACATTGAATTGAACTAAAAAAGACCAAAGAGAGGTCTGTCTAGCTCAGTTTTCATATGATGTTGAAGAGGACTGTGGTAAACAATATAATGTAGCACCAAATAACATGAACTGATCAGACCAAGTCAATAACATGAACTGTGGTACTAGTACAGTACCCACATAAAACTAGCAATGATCTTTTTTTTCCTTCTAAACATACTCTGACAAATCAACAAATCATTGGAAAACAACTTTCTTTGATAAGAAATCCAAAATACTAGTATTCGTTTCTTCTTCGACTTTTCTTTCTATCACCAAAGTCATCTAGGCACTCGTCACACTGAGGACAGGTTTCTTTCATTTAAACAAAATGAATTTATTTAGGTCAAGTGCTGCATAATGAAAACAAGACCATGTATCTGCTGTAAAATGATGCAGTACCACATTTACATTTACATAGCATGCATATTCCCTAAGCTATTGAGTACTTTTTTTATCGATGAAGATTCCTTAAGCTAGCTATTACTACCTCAATATGAAAATTAATGCTTTCAAATTTAGCCACGTTTGATTTTGAGTGGTAAGGAATTTGATCGAGGGTAAACCAAGTTAGAGACTTGGAGTTGATCAACCATTCAATCAAAGATTCAAAGCAGCTGTCTTCTATTTCTGGAAGCATACATATATGTTTTTGTATTCATAGTTCACACTTCACACATCCTACTCAATAAATCATGATGCAAAATGCATACTTATGTGCATGTTCTTAAAATGCTTTTATTATTACAAATCCACATTAATTGTTGGGCTACTTAGGATCAAGCAGCGCGCGGATTGGCGCATTGGTATTATTGCAACAAAGTTTTGAGTCTAGCGCGCATAATATAATTAAGCATCGGGATGGGCAATAAGATAAGCTTCCATAGCCTTGACCATTCCAGCTGCTGCATTCTTAGACATTTGAAGTTCTTCTTCACTGTACTCAATCCCACTCAGAGTCTTCAACTCACTAGACACCTTGTAGATACATCCTCCATCACTTGTTGGCTCTGCTTTAATATGGCTGGTTGCCCATTCCAGTTTCTTACCAATATCAGCACCTTCTATCAATGTTAATTTGCATTCAAAGTTTTCCTTGTCCAGAACGTCAATACGCTCCTTCACATAAGCAAACGGCATTGCTGCAATATTTAATTAAATCAAGTAGTCATGCTAGATGTTTTTATAGTATGGTACGTACCTGTATGTTTTTAAGAATAGCTATCTAGTCAGGGTCTCGGCCCTGAGTTTTGGGTGGCCCAATTCAAATTTAAACATAGATGACCCACATGTGTAGTTACATTTCTTCTAAACTAGGGGTGAAAATCGGATGGAACGGATCGGAAATGGTATGTTTGAAAAAAATAAATCGGAATTAAAAATAAATTTTTAACTTTATTTTTTGGGAACAATAAAATATATTCGGATCAAGAGCTAGTATTTTCAAAATAATGAGAATAATTTAAATCTCTAAAAATTATCGGAAAATTTGGAATATTTATAAGAAAATCGAATCGGATTAGTAATCGAACAAATCGGATCGGATTCACAAGAGTAGTTCCAATTCCGTTCTATTTTTTTACCAGAAAAATCGGAAATCGAAACTGCAATATTCCATTTTAAATTTTTAAAAAAATTGGATAAAAAATCAGAATATCGGCAGTCGTTTACACCCGCATTCTAAACACATAAAAAAAAATTCTTTTAAAATAAAAGGAAATAATTCTTAAAAAAGTAGTATTAATCTTAGAACAATATTGTGGCATGTAAATAATTATGTATAGGTTGAGTAAAGATTTTGTGGCCACTTTTTCTTAAAAAGTTGGTTGGCCCCAATCAAGAGCTTCTTGGGCATTCCCTCAGGGCCGCCACTGTATCTAGTGCCAATTAACGCTTTACATAAAATCAGTTTGGCTTACCGTCGGTGAAGTTGAGCTGTTTGATACTTCCAACACCAACATCTCCTTCAGAGATAGACGCGCTCGAGATGATTCCAGGGATGAGCTTAGGATATAAATTATGCCCATCAAGGATCGCAGCGTTGAAAATTTTGGCTGCAGAAATAGGTGTTGTAATCTCCACAGTAAAGCTTGTGATTCCCATATTTATTTTTGAGATGGCTAACTTATTTTGGATTAATTCAGAAATGCAAAATGACTAAATGAGCAAAGATGATTGCTAATGGTTCTATCTATTTATGATATTTTTGTTGACATAGAAAATCAATTTTCATTATTAATTGTTGCTGAATCTTGAATAATCTCCTCACTTTACCGTCAAATACGACTCAGTCAAAATCCTCCATCATATGAGTATTACAGACTTACAGTACAGAGAGCTGGAGGTTAGAGAGGTGTATGTATATGCTCTTTTGCTTAGTGACACTTTGATCGCCAACCATACTGGACTCTTTAAGTCTCTGCTTAGGCTGAATGGCTGGTCAGTAATAGATGTTGAGCAGTGTTTTTTTACTTAGAATTGTCTTTATTTCAACCTCTCAATCCGAACAAGTCCACATAGTAACTTTCCACAATCCATATATTTCCAGTTTTCCACAAAAGTCTTTTAATTGGACTACTTAATTTGTTATTAGTTTCTGTAAACTAAGTTTATATTCCACATCCTACATAGACAGAAAGACATGCAATACCAAAACACTGTATTCAGTCCTAGGTTTAAAACTAGTAAGAGTATGTCTGAATATATTGGATTTGTTCATTACTTCTATTACATGGATGTTTGATCCAAAGCTAGTAGTACCAATACATTGTAACTAAACAACCATTCTGATACAAATATCGTCATGATTAGATGTTGGGAACCTATGCAATTGTCTTACTTCCATATTCTAGTACAGATAAGTTGATATACTGTACATGTATTGTGCTGAAAATTTGTGACAGAGGATTTTTTTTATCTAATGAAAAGTCTGTAATTTATCTAATGAAGCCTGAAAAACAAATGTTGGGTCCTAAAATATACAAAGACAAAAGCTATGTTGAAAATGTAAAATTAAAAAACATCAAGCTTCAAACATGATGGCTATATAGTTAATGTTTCAGTCTTTTTCTTTATTACTTAATTTATTTTCTATTGGAAGCTTCTTTTACTTTGATCATGGTCACCATTGAAGTCTTCTGCTTACAGTGCTTTCTGCGACAAATTCTTGTTTTCTGTTTGAAGCATGATTTACCATTTGAACTAGTGTAGAAAATCCAAAATCGACGTACATATCTTTTCACCAAAAGTCCTTTTGTAAGTTAAAGTTGTGGAAATTTGCTGATGTTGATCCATAGAAAAGTGATTTTTCTTTTTGTTGGTTATGAAAAACTCTAAAAATGCTGACTCAAACAAGGAATATTTCACTACTCATCTTAGAAAACTTAAGCAAACTTGACAAATTTCATTTTAACCTTATGTGTGAAGTGGAAAACCATATCATAGCCTTCAAGTGAGAATTTTGATACCCTTTCTAGTAAATGTACCTTAATTAGCACCTATAAATACCCTCCTTATGATCATATCTATCACTCAAAACCATCTTTCAACACAAACCAATTCATCACTCCCTTCTTTTACTTAAAGTTCAATAACATGGGTGTTACTAACTTCAGTGTTGAGATTTTCACCTCAGTTCCCGCTGATAAGATGTTCAAGGCCTCTGTCTTCGACATGCACATCTTAGCTCCTAAGCTCATGCCTCAAGTTGTCAAGAGTGCATCTGTTATAGGAGATGGTGGTGTAGGAAGCTTCAAAGAATTTCACTTCACTGATGGTTTGCTACTTAACTTTCATCTTCCTTCTTACTGACTTTTAGTACTATATGTCAATTTTTAATAGTCGTTTATTTCCGTGTTTAAAACAGTTCTGTCATATGACTACGTGAAGGAGCGCATCGAAGCCTTGGACAACAACAACTTTGTGTGTAAGTATAGCTTGGCTGAAGGAGGTAACTTGGGTACTAAACTGAAATCATCTTCATACCAAGTGAAATTTGAGCCATCTAATGGAGGAAGTGTTGGCAAAGTGGATGTTCAATTGGAAACCATTGAAGGTGTTGAGTACTCGACAGAAGAAATCAACAAGGAAAAGGAAGGCTTGGTGGCTACTTACAAGGCCATTGAAACCCATCTTCTTGCAAATCCATGAAACTGAGCATTATATACATGTGTGTTCCTAAGTTTTCCTTAGGCTAAATACTGCAGCCTTTGGATTTATATACGCGTAATAATTATCACGATAGATATATAAGTGTGTGTGATCTATCTAAGAAAATGTTTTGAATATATGTTTGCTGCTATTTGCATTAATAAGATTGGAATGGCTTGTATGAGCTCCATTATATAGGAATCTCCTGTGAACTTTTTCGATAGAATGTGCTATAAGAACAACCATATAATTGTCAAAGGATTGAATCCCCAAACAATTCTCTACACTACAGAGTATCTGGAGTACAGTATCCGGAAAAAATGGCGATATAATTTAATAAAACAATGCACTAAACCAAAGGATGCAACCAAATGGTGATCAAACAGTAAGATCCTTCTCCAAAAGCTACTTCAATCTTTCAACATGCCTTGTGTTTTATCCGTTGTTGTTGATAGTTAAAACTTTCCACTGTTTCCTGGGGAAGTGAAAATCGATCCCATAGGATCTACATCCCCTTCTCCCTGTGATATTTTGTGTTCTTTTCCTTTTCATATATCCACTTTTCGGCTTGACAGTGCTCTTCGTGTAAATTGTTGGTTGAAAAACACAGTCCGAGAACGGAGAGCTTATGGTCTTATGGATCTTAAACTCTTCAAAATCCTGACTTACTATGTTGTACGAATATAAACAACTTTCATCACTTAACAGTATTTCTGCACCATTCTTCATGAAAGCATAAGGGTAACAATTCAAATGCATTAACGCTACATGGTATATTCTCTGTATTAATGACGAACTGCTTCATCCATGACTCCCTAACACCATAATCCACCATTATCCATGCCACAATAAACTTGGTCCATGAAACATGTTACACCGAGGTACTCATCGACTGTCATCACATAAAACTTCTCATTTGCACAGTCAGGTAACGGGACTTGTTTAAACTTTTCACCATTGACATCGTACGCGGCTAGTAGGATTACCTGACTGTTTTGCGGGCTAGTTGGGTAATGTTTTGCAGGCCAATGATGAGCATCATTAACAAGTTTTGCCTTAACACATCGATGGCAAATTCTGTAAGGGATGCTTTGGATCCTTCTCCATGAAAACTGTCTTACCGCATAGATGTTGATTTTTGAGTTATGGTTGGAATTACAACAAGTAAATCTTAATTATGGTTTCTTTTTTTTTTTTTTTTTTGTTACAACTAAATGTTTTTATTCCTTAAACAAAACGTTGAAATGTTACACCACTACTATCAGCAAGCAGGAAATTACAAAGGAAACTTGGTGGTGTGATCCACCACATATGGGAGAAAGGGGGGATGAAAGGGTCCATGGTCTGTTGCCAATTACCAACAACCAGTTGATCACTCCGATGAATCTGAAACCCAACAACATAAGATGAAGCAAAATTTGCAAGAGCATCGGCACATTTGTTTACTTCCCGGTAGTTCCATTGAATCAAGAATCCATCTAGCTGATTAATTTCTTCCTTTATCTCTGCCACCATATCACGAAGGGTCCAGTGCAGGTCCATGTCATTGTTCATAATTGCATTGTATAACAGTTGCGAATCAGTCTCAACCAAAAGATGTTTGATATGGGTCTCAACACACACCTTTAGACCCAAAAGCAAGGCTAGAAACTCTGCAAAATTATTTGTGGCATGAGGCAATGGTACTGCAAGACCAAAAATGAACCCACCGAGTTCGTCTCTTAAAACACAACCAGCACCTGCTGGTCCTGGGTTTCCTAAGGACGACCCATCAGTATTTAACTTCATCCAAGGAGCTGACGGAGGGTGCCACTTAACCCAAATAGAAGATGGTGTTTTAGTCTCATTACTTGTGTGTCCCAGTTCCATCATTTTGATCATCTCCTTGGCCTTAAAATAACAATTTGTAGGCGTAGATGTACCATGATTGAAGCATATTTCATTACGTGCAAGCCACATGAACCATAAACAAGCACACACCAATTGAAGCAGCTCAGGGACAGGACTTGTAATAATAGTGTGAAAGAGGGACTTGCAAAGACTAGAAAGGGAATGGATATCATTATCTTGGAGCAGTGAAGAGACCAAATCAGGACACCCAATAAGCAACCAAACTGATCGAGCAAAGTTGCACTGAAAAAACATGTGCAGTTGTGTCTCAGCAACACTATGACAGAAGAAGCAAGAGAGATTAACCTGGAAGTGATGTGATGCCAACAAATCCGACGAGGGGACGACACCATTCAAACATTGCCAAGCAAAGAATTTTACCTTGTGAGGCAAGTTCAGTTTCCAGATTTTTTTAACAACACTTAGAAACACTTGATCAGTATGCACATTATTGTTTATAATGTTCCACCAACCAAAATAAGCCGACTTAACGGAGAAAGAACCAGACTTATGCCACTTCCAAATCTGTTTGTCCGTAGCACATTGGGAAGAAATATGAATTGAGACTATTTTCCTTGCAATATCAGCTGGCCATAGAGAGAAAATTAAACTCCAATTCCAAGTAGTGCTCCCAGGAAGCATAAGTTGTGAGACTTTGACAAGTTGATCACCGGGTGTACTTGGAGAGTCACCATTGTGTAAAAGTCGCAACTGATGAGGACTAACTTCTGGAACCCAAGAATCATCCCATAAATGTACCGACTCCCCATTATTAATTTTTCACTGCATTCCCATTTGAAGAATTCCTCTAAGCTTGCATAATTGTTTCCAAATAAGAGAAGAACCATGAGGAATGTTCGCCTCCAGAAAAGTGGAATGGAAAAAGTATTTTTGTTGCATCTGTGATGCCCAAAGGGACTGGGGATGAACTAACTCCCAAGCTTTTTTTCCAAACAAAGCATAATTTTGTAACTGTAAATCTCGAACGCCCAATCCACCTCGAGCTTTTGGTGTACAAGCCAAAGACCATGAAAAGTAGTGCAACTTCCTTTCATCAGTCGTGTGCCCCCATAGAAAAGACCTTCTGATTTTATCAATTTTATCCACAATAGAAGCTGGGAGAAGTGTGTAAGACATTAAATGTGAAGGCATGGCAGAGAGCACTGAATTCACCAAGGTTAATCTACCAGGCTTTGAGAGTGTTTTTGCCTTCCAACCAGCCAATCTCGAGTGCATCTTTGTCATGAGATGACTAAAATTTTGACATCTACCTTTACCAATAAGTGGTGGTGATCCTAAATACGTTTCTAAGGAAGAAGAAGATGACATTTTAAATGTTTTCCTAAGAAAGCTCACAAGTCTTCGGTGGAGTTTAGGATGGTGGATGATAGTTGACTTGTTCCTATTGATAGTGTGGCCTGAGTAGTGACAAAACTCATGGAGCAGCGCTTCAATTTGATTTTGTTCCTGTAATCCACACTTGCCAAAAATGAGCAGGTCATCCGCGTACATCAAGTGTGAAACAGGGGTGGATCTTCTTCCAAGTTTAATCCCATGAATGGCCTGCATGTCTTGTAACTTCATTAAATTGCGAGACAATATTTCATTGCACATGATAAAAAGGTAAGGGGACAAAGGGTCCCCTTGGCGAACACCTCTCGAAGTAGAAAAATTGCCAAAAGCTGACCCATTCAACATTAATGAGAAAGAAGCATTGGACACACAAAAAAGAACTTTGTCAATCCAAGCAGACGGAAAGCCAAATGTCTTCAATGTAGCTCTCAGAAAATTCCACTCCAGTTTATCATAGGCTTTCTGCATGTCAATTTTTAGCCCAAAGAATTTTGCATTTCGATTACCTTTCCCCCGAATTTTATGCATAAACTCATTTGCCAACAAGATATTATCATGAATACTCTTCTTTGGCAGGAAAGCAGATTGATATGGACTGATAATCTTTTTAAGCAAGGGTCGCATTCTATTAACCATCACCTTTGAGATCAACTTGTACACTGTATTCAAAAGACTAATTGGGCTGGTGACGAAGGATTTGTGCATTTAGGATTGAGAACCAGAAAGGTATGATTAAAGGGGAGCAAGAATGTACCAGTTTTACAAAAAGGTCTGCACTGCATCACACACATATGACCCCACAGTCGGCCAAAACTTCTGATAAAAAAGAGCCTGGAATCCATCCGGACCTGGTGACTTTAGGGGCTTCATTTGTTTCAGAGCTCGAAAGATTTCATGAGTTGAAACGTCTTGAAGTAGCAATTGGCAATCATCTTCATTTATAGAGGGGGCTTCGACATCAAAGAGGGTGCTGGATGAGACTTCATGCCATGATAAACCATTTGTGGTCATGATTTCATTGAAGTATGATACAAAACAATTGCCAATTTGATCCCTTTCAGTGAGGAAAGTTCCGTCAGTGTCCTTGATACGATGAATAAAATTTTGCTGCCGCCTGTGCATAACCAGGTTGTGAAAGAACTTAGTATCTAAATCTCCAAAATTATACCAGT
This sequence comes from Aquilegia eximia, assembly GCA_023053565.1. Classification (NCBI taxonomy): domain Eukaryota; kingdom Viridiplantae; phylum Streptophyta; class Magnoliopsida; order Ranunculales; family Ranunculaceae; genus Aquilegia; species Aquilegia eximia. Next base: position 9,334,790 of record JALIGU010000004.1, on the reverse strand, counting down.
CAAGGGAACATTTTTGCTTCCAATGTGTAGCTTGTTGCTGAAGCAAATCAATATATTGTACAGACAAGTTTCTTTCCAGCTGAATCATATTATAATTGGTTGTCATAGGTCTGCAACTCCTCTTGTAACTGTTGTTGCACTACATTTAGTTGTTCATTGAGAGCTTTTAGTTTTTGATCGATTTTCCCAAACACCAATCTGTTCCAGCTCTTGAGATCATGTTGACACACGGTTAATTTCTTCATAATTGTTTGTAGTGGTTTTGTAACCAAATCCAAAACGATAGACATAGTTACCTGACTCTAGATCACTTAAGTCATCATTACACCCTAGTAATCGAGTATATGGATTCCACAAGTATGCATCTCTAGTTAAATTGACAGTTATACATATCAATCCATTACAAGAAACCCAAATAGTATCAAATTCACTTTTGATCATAAGGTTTTACAATTTTGCATCACATTCATCAATGTTCAATGAATAAAGATTTTGAGAAAACGAAAACATAATATTGATGTTTTTGTGTGTTCGAAAGTGTAATGTTGCGAATAAATGATTAATAATTATTGCATGCCATAATTTAGATACACACCTGAACCGTGTAATGGACTTAATACAGAATTTGTGAAAGTATATCTTCAATAATCCCTGGTAGAAGATCTGTTCTTTTTCTTCTTTCTTCTCCAACCTTCAAGGCAAGAAAATATAGAAATAAGGAGCCGTCTGTTCGTTGCGAAGAAAACCTTTTCTTTTAACAGCAGAAAATTTTCTGTTTTTAGTTGATTTAATTAATGAAGCCTATGGTTTTTGGACAATGTTAACAGTAGTTCTCTAATGCTTGATCTGCTTCAGCATAACCTATATCTGACTTGAATCCTTGTAACATGAACATAGCAGTGTAAGCCTTTTCAGATGAAACACATCATGGTCCAACAAGTTTATGTTGTTACAAGTCTGGCTTGGTCTACAACCAGGCTTCACCTAAGATGCTAGGCACTGAAACGCATGTCAGGATCAAACCTTGCATCATCCCTCACAAGAAACAGGAGCGATGAAGACTAATAGTGCACATCAACCAGCTGGTTGTGCATCTTCTGATGTAGATAAAAAGGTTTTCACCAAATCCGTCTACACGTAAAGTCGTAAACATTCAAAATGTTGTAAGTATACAAAGTGTTAAAGTTCAAGTAATCATATTAAAAACTCAAACAAGGAACTGCACAAGAGAATCCTGAAATATCTAACAAGAGCAGCACTAATATATCCATCCACTTCACACTTTAGTTTACAGAATTTTGATGAAATCAATCGGTCCCCATTTTTTTATTTTTCCTACATATAAATAAACTTTTGGGCAGTATATGTGTGCTCAAAAAACAACTTTTCCCATTGGCAAAATGGGATCCAAAAACACTCCAGTTTGTCCAAAAAAATCTTCAGACAAATGGTATCGAAAAACAAATAGTGCACTTAACTGCATTATTGATCAAGTGATGCCAATGTTTTCAATCATACATCAATTGAGTTTATTGTTTTACATGCGACTCGGGGTGTCGACATCTGAACAGCATGTGTCGTCACTTATTCTCGATTGCCTCATTTCTGTACCTCCTAAATAGTAAAAGCATCTAATAAGAGTTCCATCAATCCTTATAAGGAAAATGAAAGAAAGTGCACTCCATTGAAACTTTTTCCCTAATATTAACATACTTAATTCCATTAGAAACAAGGGCCACATTTTTTTCTAAAATTATACTAGATTTCTTGTAACCAAAGGATGCTCTAACAATGGATATCCTTCACAGAAAAGCTCCTTTGATCTTTTTGACCAAGTGACTATGATCATGTTATCACTTTATTTTTTTGGCAACTTTGGATATTCTCATTTCACATACACACACATATATATCTCTCAATTATAGAGAAAAGGCCATCCATTCTTCCATCCATTACAAAGCAAATTCACTTTGTTCAATATTCTTTAAGTCCAAACAAACACCGACCCCTATCTTATTTATATCCCATACACCTATCTATCTATCTTCCTGTCTTGAGTAGGACTTGTGATAACTAAATAAGCAATAAAAATTTCTCTTTCACTCAAAAATGAGATTCCTTACATGACCCACACTTTTTACCTTTCATATATTCCTTTCACAGATACAAAATAAATACCATCTCTTGATTCTTCATTCACACTCTCAACTCTTCCCCAATCACATACAAATACAACTTCTTGTCCTCTTCATTCTCCCTCCATTTCCTTCTATCTCACTCATGGTTCCAGAATTAGAGGTATAGCACTCAACCCATATTATAGTAATATATAGGGGTGAATAAGATTTCTTTGGTATCGATTCTCCAGCATCGAACCTGTTAGGCTATAATGAGCATCAATCATCATTAGCAGTCCCAAAACTGGTTAAACATTCATATTTATTGGATTATAAGAAAAACTTTCTAATATATGTGTTTTGGGTGCAGAAACCTCGTGTCACTGAGATACTGGTGAGGATGGACTGCAATGGGTGTGTGCAGAAGATTAAAAAGGCATTGCATGGCATTAGTGGTAAGTTGTTAAGAGAGAATTTTCTGGAAATACTTATTGGAAATAACGCTTAGCTCATATTGTTGGACAAAAATATAATGCAGGTATATATGATCTCTATATCGATTTTCCTCAACAAAAACTGACAGTAGTAGGCTGGGCTGATCCTGAAAAGATTGTCAGAGCTATCAAGAAGACAAGAAAGATTGCTACAATTTGCAGCCACATAAATCCTAATGATCCTCCACCAGAACCAACACCAGAGGGAGCACCACCTGCACCTGAAGCTGCAAATCCACCAACAGAGACTCCACCTGCTGAAGCCACCCCTCCAGCAGAGCCCCCTAAAGATCCACCACCACCACCACCTGAAAATCCACCTCCAGAGGCTGCACCTACACCTGCAGCCCCAGATAACTCTGCAAATCAACCACCACACCCCTCTGGCCCCAAGGATGTTGAAGAGATTCACGTAATTCATCACCACCAAAATGACTTCAGCTATGGACACAATGGGCAATGGAACAATCATCCAACTGGACGGGGATATTGGAGCAATTATTCTAATGGCCATGCATACCAACCTGAGCCACATGCTTATGTGTCTCACAACTACAACACGTACAAACCTTCCCCTTACATCACCGAATATGAGTATAACAGATCACCTCCACAACAATCTCATTACAGTAGGATGGAACACTACAGTGAAAATTACCACAACCGAGGTAATGGTGGGGACGGGAATAACATCACTTCGATGTTTAGCGATGAGAATCCAAATGCTTGTAGAATAATCTAGAATGTAACGAGAGAGGTGAAAATAAGATCCCTCTTTCTTTTGCCGCAAAAGAGGGTCTTTAAGACAGTCATTAGTAACGGTAATAATAGTATGGTGGCAGTAATAGCCATTAGCCAATAAGCTTGTATAAGAATGTTTAAAGAAAGAATGAGATTCTTAGCTTGTAGGTGCAGGAAGAATTGATCCTGCATTCCACTACTACAAGAAGATTAGTACTGCTTGTTGCAATCCGTATGGAAGAATCATATAAAGCTATGTTTATTCCATAACTGCAATTCTAAGCCTTCAGTTATGAAGAATATTTTTATTATTATACATTATCAATTTAAAGCTTTTCAATTCTACTTCCTTAAATTAATCGGTAAGAGATATAAGAGAACATTGTTTCTTGCCTTTTAACAATATAAGATATGGGTTACAGAAAGCCTTCTAGTTCCTTGTTTCTCTTGACTGATGAAAGAGTCCATGAAAATACTCTTTTTGGCTAATGAGGAGTTTTCATCTGGCAAGGTTTGTCTCATAGAGAAGATTTCAGCTCATTGTAAAATTAGTAGCAAAACAAAAGGACAAAAGCATGGTTGCAAAAGAAGTTTTCTGGAGCATAATCACGATTAGAAAAAATTTCTCTAGACATTTGACCATGCAAAAGGAGATGACATGATTTGTTTTATGAGCAAACAATTCAATTATCATTGACCTGAATGTTCATCTAGGTGAAGCCATTTTTGTTGTGATCCAGTTAAATGATCCCTATACAGTTTGAAAGTTTTGTGCGCAACTTGCAGTATCTTTCCCACCTTAACATCTGAATGGCCTTTCACACAGTTGGATGGTTCAAAAGTAGCATTTTGTGGGGATTTAGCTAGTTGATATTCTAAAAACGCAGGCAAAAACAACTGCTAGCTCAGTTGGTTTGTTATCCCTCTCAAACACTCCCACGAGTGAGAGGTTGTGAGTTCAATTCCCATCAACAGTGTTTGGGGGAATTTCTCATGTAATTCTTAGGTGGGTCAGCCTTCGGGCCTTATGATGATGATATGTGGTTAGGTGTTCTCCCATGATGATGATGTGGCTAGGTGTTCTTCAGCGAAAGCAAGTCCCTGCTCGAGTTGCAAGGTGGCGGTGTGGACACTTAGGTAGTAGCATCAGTAGCCTTCGGGCCTTGTCTTTGTAAGCCCTTTGGGCCCTGTCTTTGTAAGCCTTCGGGCCATGATAAATATACCAAATTTTGAAAAAAAAAAAAAAAAAAAATATTCTAAAAACGCAGAACAAAACAAAAGCAATATACAATAGCGACAACAGAGGGTTGTTCTGTCATTGACTGCACTTGCCCAGCTTCTAGTTGGATATTACGGGATTAAATATACTAGTAGCCCAGTTATTCGGGGTTTGCAATAATGGCACCCAAATGTCTAATAAGCAATGGCAACATTCATATCTAGATAGCAGGATACAGAGCACTCAAGTCCTAAATGTCAGAGTATAAGTGTATAACACAGTGTAGTTCGCAAGCCATGCATGCACTACCAGCGAATTAAAATGGACGAATGAAAGCAGTCCGACAGAAATATGAAGGCTTCTTGATCTATAAAAAGGATGGCAAGAAAAAACTTCAAAGAGTCAGGGAATAGGATTCCCTATAAGGCTACACACTGAGCAAAATATCGAAAGACAGTACCCGACAAGTAATGAGTAGATGAAGGATAGCAGGCTCGTTATCACTAGTAAATTGTAACAGTGTAGGAACTATGAGTTATTTTTAGGTAAGATTCTTACAGCTTAAGTTTAGTTCCAAAGGCTCCTTACGTGGCACAACTTTAAGAAAGGTCAAACAGACGCAATCTGTCAATTGGAAAAAGATGACCATATCTAACTAGTATGGTGCAATGCAACACCTCAATCGGGAAAACTCTCTAGATGGATTAATTATAATGCATCACTTTTAAAAATCATAATCAAAGAGACATTACCATTAAATAAGGAAGTAAGTTCAACGCAATACTCTGCTCTGACAATTCATACAAATGCAAAAGACAGGAATCTATAACCAAAAAGTAGGTTACAGCTCATACCAAATCCATAGCAGCTGTGATCACTGATCAGGGCTGAGAAATTCGGCAGAAGGTGGTATTCAAATGGAACATAATCTTGTGTGTATAGTTGTTCATAATAATGTCCAACAATGCACATCAATTCTGAATGAATATGCCCATTTTGGGATAAAAGTTGAAAGAAAAAATAAAAAAAAAAGCCAGCAAAAATGAGCTAAAGATGAGAGTTTCGCTTACAATAGATATGATAGACAGTATGGAGAAAGTTGGCTACCGTGATGCTAATCATCACCATCTAGCAATTGAGAACCTTTACAAATAAAATTCTTTCATCTTTGGCTTCAAGACTTCAAGTAAAATATGATTCCTTTCCAAAGAAGTCAACTCCTTCAACCTGTCTAGGAAAGTCACTACACTCCAACTCAGAAGAAGTCACTATCTGGTTCAACTCACCAGACTGCTCAAAGTGAGATAATATGTTGCAAGCATTTCATTGCTAGTCTTGTTAATTCCCTTCCATCTGTATGTTGTCTCATCAAATTAAAACCCACAAATGCGTACAAGGTTTAGCGATGTAGCCATATTCTCTAAATCGATCTTTTCATTTTTCTTCATCAGTATTCAGTATCTTTCCACTATGACACAAGACAAAAGTCTAAAACATTAACAAGTTAGTGGTACCTAGACAGTTTCCTTCCCCTACTTCATTAAACATTAAAGTATCCAGCATTCGCCGCTATGCCTGATAATTGCATTATTTCGTATAAACCTAAAAGTCAAAATCCTCCTCCACGATTCTAACCTCTATTTGCAGCAATATATTCCTAGTATCATCATAGTATGAAATTTGCTCCTTTCCATAGCCATTAGCCACTAATTTGACTACACTGTGGCAGCAAATAAAACCTAAAGCGCAAAATGTACTCACATAGATGTATGCATAGTACAAAATATCGATATCGACTAATGTATCGATCTCCAAAAAATAGATATATTGGGATATATTGGAATCTATCGGTGGATATTTTACGTCGAACGTATCGATTAATATATTATTTGTTATACAAAATATATATAAAATCAAATTTAGAAGTATATTATTATAGTATTTACCTAAAAAACATCATATCTACTAAAAATGGAATAAACAAATTATTTCCAAAAAAAAAAATTTGAAAAAAAATAATATTTCCAGAAAATATCGAAAAGTATCAGTAAATATCAGAAAATATCGAAACTATCGGGAAATATCGAAAAATATCGGCCAATATTTTACAGAAACATCAAGGGATAAATATCGGGAATGTATCGTATCGTTTTCTTAAAAAACCGATATATATCGTGATATTTTGTACTATGGATGTATGTCTTTTTATATCCTTTTTTCGAGTTTCGTTATGACCCGAAGATTTGCTTCAAACCCAATTTTAATTAAGGATAATCTTAAGATCGATTTGGAGCGAAAACAAAGTGGAAGTTAAGATTATGTTAGGGAGGAATAGGGTTGAAAATTTGTTGAAAATGTGAACAAGGCCACAAGTAGATTCATTTGTTGAAAAAAAAACATTAAAAAGTAAACTCAGCAAATAAATAATTTCAGAAAGTTAAGAAAATAAAGCAAGAGGGTTTTGTAAACTAACCTGATTCCATGATTGGCAGCAAGCAAGCAAGCAAAGAGAACAAGAACTTTGCAAATGGGAGTTAAAACTTAAAACTAGCTATTTCTATCACTGTCATTTTATGAAATGACAAAACTAACCTCATATTGAAGAGAAGGAATGATTTCTAATATAGGTAGTTTTGGAAATAAGAAAAGTAACACTGTAACACTAAACCAAATAAATAAAAATTCAAAACCCTAATAATAAAGCTTAAACCCTACCTTCTTCTTTCTTCCTTTTTTGCTTCAATCTTTCTCAATTCTCATCGAAATCGAAACAAAATGCCAGAAATAATGGAAATTGAAGAGAAAGAAGCTATTTCTATTAACAATTTGAATTCTCTACATATAGAAGATGATGAAGAAGAAGAGGAAGAAGAAGAAGAAGAAGAAGCTGTTGAAATTGATGAAGAAGAAGAAGAAGATGAAGAAGAAGGACCAGTAATACTTGGTTTTGTTAAAAAACCTGATCACCCAAGTTCACTTCTTCGTCATTTTTTTCCTAGCAAAGCTGGTGGAATTCCTGTATGTTGTTTTAAAGCTTTTTATGCAATTTTATTTTTTCAAACAATTGTAAAAAGTACTCTTTTTTATTTAAATTTCTCTATTTTTTTTATTGTATATGCAGGCTTGGTTAGACCCAATTGATTTGCCTTCAGGAAAATCTAGTCTTTGTGGTTTCTGCGAAGAGCCTCTGCAATTTTTACTTCAGGTGTTCATTGCTTTGTTATTTTGTTCATTTGAACTCTATTGTTAGAACTTATACTGATAGATTGAACTGCGGCAAATTCTTAATTTTTGGGGAATTTTATTTGAGCTTCTGAGTTTTTTGCAGTCTTTATTTATAAATTGTAGAATCTAATAAATATTTGGCTAAAATATTCTTCATTATGCTTTAACTTTGGAGTTAGTCGAGGAAATGGACCATTTAAATGTGGGTAAATGAAAATTAAGATTTTATGAAAGTGGCAAACAGTAGTAAAACAGTTGAATTTGCTCTTATGCTTCAAATTTCTCTGTGATATCATATCTTCGATACTATTGAAGGATATTGTAAGCTTTATGTGGAACAATGAGTTTCATCATGCAGTGTATGGTCTGTTAGAGGCAGAAGAATGGTCTATCTACACTTTCTATTAACAGAGTGCTTATATTGCTATTCATAATTTAATATAAGGGTTTGTTGGAATTTTGGATGCTAGGCTTATGCACCACTTACAAATAAAGAATCTACATTCCATCGAACATTGTTTGTGTTTATGTGCCCCTCAATGGCCTGTCTTCTCCGAGACCAGCATGAGCAATGGAAACGCCATCCAGCAAAGCAGTCAAGGAGGTGTTGTTTGCTATACCATTATTTGTAAAGTATGACTGTTCTTTGTTATTGTATCACATGATATGCTCACAATGCATTATATTGCTGAAGTGTGAAGGTATTCCGTTGCCAACTACCACGTGCAAATCCGTTTTATTCAAGTGATCCCCCTAAACGTGACGATACAGACAAACCATCCTGTGATGGAGGTGATTATATAGCTTTATCAACCTTTTTTTTATTTTGATCTTATATCTCTTTCCATCTGTAGAAAGTAGTTATCAATTAGTACACCAATTAACATGTAAAATGAAGAATTTTGTAGACTATTCTTCTTAAAAGAGAATAGTACTGTCCTTGCACAAAATAGAGATCTTGTATATGAACACTTAATTCTATTTTGTCCAAAAACTTCTGGTTAGCCCATTGTGCCTGTATACTGAGATACAATGTAGTGGTGATAACTGATAAGTCTATGAGTGATTTTTAACGCAAGCATGTATAGAGATGTAGTTGTCTGTAATTTGCAGTGATGTGTCTTTTTAGGAAATGGTGTGACTAACTTTATCATACTTTTTCAATAAATTTTTTGTTAGACATGCATGTTTATGTATTCTAACATCATTTATTTTAATGTGTCTGCTTAGCTACACTTTGTCACTGGTGTGGTACATGGAAAGGAGACAAAATCTGTAGTAGTTGCAAAAGTGCACGGTATTGCTCTGCAAAACACCAGGTAATTAACAACATGACAAATAAACATTGTTTTAGCTTTTCAGCTCATCAAATTAAGACCTGTTGTCTTATCTATGTTAGGTCACGGATTGGCGCTCTGGGCATAAATTGGATTGTCAACGAATGAACATATCTTTGCAAACTTCGGAGTCTATGCATAGTAATGCTGGAACCACTTTAAAGGAGATAAGTAAAGGTTGGTAAACATGGATGAGATTTCTTGTGTTCTATTAGCAGAATATGCTCATCATTTGCTTAACATGTTCTCTAACCGTGCTAGACATGCTCTTTGGTTCCGAATGACGTAATAAGCTCTCTACAAATGTGTGAGGCCATTCTGAGTCTATTTATATTTCTTAAAATCTCTCCATGATAAGTTTGGTGTAGGTATGCTCAATTATTACTTTATCAGTGGATACATTCCTAGGTGGGTCCACATGGTAAACAGGAGGTTGTGCCCATTGCAGCGTCATATTTAAAGCAAGTGGGAACATGAGAGATGACAACCTCTAAATATTGCTCTGGCTTCCCTTTTCACATTATATTTGTTTGCATCTACATGCTTGCTTGATCCACGAAACCTCTATGTGCACCTCGTTGGGATTTAAACTCCCTGCTTTTTATAAATGATTAAATGAAAATATTGACCAACGAAAATGGCTTAATGAGTGACCTCCCTTCTCTGTTGTCAGAGATTCATCACTCATCAGAAGTCAGAACATTCACTAATTGTGTGGATAATAATGTTTAATGAAAAGAATTATAATGATAAAATATAAATATAGAAAAGCGAAAGCAATAATTAAAAAATATACTAATGATTGATTTCATATCAGTTGCCAGCACCGCTTTGTGGCCAGAATTTGAGATCGAAAGTGACAATGAGAGTGAAATTGAGACAGTAGCCTCTGGACACAAGGACTCTTCTTCATTGGTGTCTAAAGACGAAATGGATGGCATTAACTCAGTAATGCAGACATTTGAGGTTTGTTTGTATTCTTTCCCCCACAATTGCTTCATTAGTACCTTCTTGTTTTCTTAGTTTCCTTACATTGCCATTTGGATGTGTAATAGGGAGATGATGATAAAAAGAACTGGGCATCTTTTCAAGAACGTATAGCAAGAGATCCTGAACAAGTGTTAAGGTGAGTGCTTACATATGACTGTGTTCTGTGGTTATTTTCCTCCTTGTTCTGGTTGTTATTACATATGGCTTTGTTCAGTGGGTATTTTCCTCCTTGTTCTAATTCTATTTTTGTGTTAAAACAAATACAATCATGTTTTTCCTTTTTGGTTTTTATTGGCATCATGTTTATCGTTTACAAATAGCAATCACTTTAAAAGTTATGGAAACTCGTCTGTGATAGTACATACAGTCAAGATCATGGCTGCATTTGAAATCATTTTGAAAATAATAAAACATCCCAAAATATTCAAATAGAATAAAATAAAATTCGCATACTTATTTGAAAATCTGGCGCCTGGCGGCATGTAGGAGGCCCTGTAAGTGTACAACTACAATTGTCTGACATGACATCTGAATTGGACCTAGTTCCTTGTGAGATATACTATTAGTGTAGTTCTACGAACTCTTTGCCTGTTTTGTATAGTTTAGATTGCTAGGCATATAGCGCACCAAAATGGTATGGTTTTTAAGTTTAAATCAAATATCTTTCATACTTTATCGCATGTCCACACAGAAAAACAGATTATGCATAATAATGAACTTGCTAGCTATTGGTTTGAGCTATGTTCATTGTTGAACAAGACTTTTAGAAGATTCTTGAATTCTCTCAAATCATTTTGTTTTATTGGACAGTAACCATATCTTGTTGTATGGAGTAGATTGTTGATTTCTTCCCTGTAACAGGTATTCCCCGAATGTGAAGCCAAAGCCACTATGGCCAATGTCAAACGGCCGCCCATCTAATGCAGATATTCCTAAATGCAACTACTGTGATGGCCCTCGATGTTATGAATTTCAGGTTAATTCCCCCAGACTGCATTTTTTGATTGGACATATACAGTACTTTATATGCCTAGTTTTCCATGTTTCCTTGACTGTTCTTGTGACAATTTGACCATTTGGATCAAGAAGCCAAGTTATTTCACTCATTGCTTTTGCTATTCCTATGGTGGCTGCAGATCTTGCCCCAGTTGCTTTATTACTTTGGAGTGAAAAATGATGTAGACTCCCTTGACTGGGCAACCATTGTTGTGTACACTTGTGCAAATTCTTGCGATGCAAACATTTCATACAAGGAAGAATTTGCTTGGGTTCAGATCCCTTCTTCATCTCCGTCACTACCTTAGTTTAATATGACCATATATCTTTTGCACTGTCTGTCGTCATTCCTGATCATTGAAAGATACTCTTTTGCAACTCTGTTGTTATGGTATACTGGCTTCTTTTGAGAAACATTGTTGTTAAATATTATGCTTTTTCTGTTTAATTTATGTATCAATCATTTATTTTTCTAATAGTCATTTCTTTTTTTGTTAAGTGCTTGTGCTTATGAAAAATTTGTACCACCTAAATAAACTAAATTGTCATGTTGTGAACCTGCAAATTGTTGTAAAATGGGACAGGCACTATTGTATTTCAAGTTGCTCTACTATCCGGACTTGGAGAAAATTCTAAGGAACCCCTACTTAAAAAGTGATTGAAGTGATGAAATTGTTTTTCTCCAATTTAAGGTCACTCCCAGATTTTTCGCAGGATGAAGAACAGCCAAATGGTGTTTATATAAAAGGAATGAGTTATGTTCTTCCTTTTTGCCAGACCGCCAGTAATTATTGGCACTGTAAACACTACTATGTCATGTGATGTCAACATCTACAAAACCTAAACTTAAACATCATTTCATTTCGCATGCAATGCTGTAAATGACAACAGCAGTTTGGATCCTAAAGTACTGTGACAATAACATTTGTATTTGGTATTCTTTTGTTAAAAAGGGGTTTTTTTTTTTTTTTTTTATGAATAACACCGTGAGTTAGGTACTCTTGCGTCAATACGAAGGATGAAAAATTAAAAAATTTAAAGTTTGGTTGCGTTTACAGGTTCATAAACATTATGTTCTCAAAACAAAGGGAAATTTGGTCAGAACCCCACGTTTTGTCCAGCTTTGGCCTAAACCCCTCTCCGTTAGACCCCAACCATTTTCCATCCAAATTTTATTTTTTTCTCTATTTCAAACTATTGGTCAAAACCCCTTAATTTCACTTAACACATCTAAACAAACATATCTAAGGTTAACTGAACCAAATCTCACATCCATGAACCAACGGTCACAATTACTCCATCCACCACCACCATTACATCTTCTTCTTCTTTTGTAGTTGGGAAACTGAGTTACTCAAAAACCCCATTCATCTTCTTCATGGTTGTCGTTCAAATCAATATTTCTCTAATTGCAAGTCTTGTAAAGCTAAGAATGGTGTTTGTGGGTATAATTCATCTGACCCCCAAAAGCAATTTCTCTGTTTTCATTCACAATCTCATATAACCCAACCATGGATTCAACGCGATAACCGTAATCGAATAGTTCTGTTATGTTCATATGTGGTTGTATATTAGCTGTTGTTTGTTGTTGGAGTAATTACAGTAATTTTTTGACACAAGAGAGTGAATTCTACAACAAATGAAAAAGACCCAACAATGTTGTTTCTTCATAGACAACGTTCAGCAAGTTTATTACCACCAGTATTCAATTATGAAAAACTTGATTCAGCTACAAATTGATTCGACCAAGGCGAAAAATTAGAGATAGTGGGTTTGGTTCAGTTTGTTTAGGCTAACTTTAGATTTGTTTGTTTAGATCTGTTAAGTGAAATTTAGGGGCTTTGACCAATAGTGTAGTTTGAACTGGAGGTATAATAGTGAAAAAAATAAAATTTGGATGGAAAATGGTAGGGGTCTTACGGAGGGGGTGTAGGCCAAAGATTTCAACTTTGAGAGGTTATTGCCATAGCTGAACAAAATGTTGGGGGTTCTAACCAAATTTCCCCAAAACAAATCTAAAAAATGACACTATTATTTGCAAATTTTTATATTTCATTACGAATAATAAGCTTCTACTTTCTACCACAAAACCAAGAGAGAGAGGCCTACAGATTTCACAACTTTTCCACCAAAACAGAAACCCTGGTCCTTCTCTTTTAAAAGCCAACTACTGTATACCTCATCAAAATTGAACCTCATGGCATGGCTGTAGTGTGACTGTATACGTTTCCATTACCCATCAAGATGAATTAGTGCAACGTAATAGTGTTGTGTATTAGTGTAAGTGTGTAACAGTGTTGCTAAATATACAACTTAATCAATAATGAATTAACCATGCAGGATAACTGCATAAATAAGGATCTACTTTCTGATCATTTTGCCATTAGCTCTGCTGTATACACTTATCTAAGAATATGTAATATTCAATCATCAATTAGCATTAAGTACTCTCAATCCATAAAGCTCTCTTGAAATGGGACATGCACTTTCGGTCTGTTAATGCCATGCATGCTGCTGCATATTTAAATTTCATACTCCTATGATTCTAGCCTATCTGATGATCCCAAGTTCCCAACAAATATACCAAGCAAACTGAGTTGTGTTTAAATTTCTTTAGGTCTGAGAACATTATCTGGAAAGAGAATTCCAGATGCCTTGTTTGTGATCGATCTGTGGCCTTGTCTTCTCCCTTGGAAGAGAATGTACATGCTCATTCTTAAGTTAAGCTCATGAACTATCACCATATATATGCACAAACAATTTTCGTACACTTTCCATCTAAAATCAAGATTTAGAAAGGTTATCTTCTAGCAGTACTGCAACCCATGTCATGGTAAGCTGGTAACTTGATGCCTCAGCTCATTGCCTCTCTTTAAAGGTTAACACACATGCATATATCATACTAGCTTGTTAGTCATGAAAACTGAAGCCTCTCTTTAAAGGTTAACAACATGCATTTATCACACTAGCTTGTTAGTCATGAAAACTGAAGCTTGTTGTATCATGACTGTAATGTGTCACTAATTGGGCTACTCATCATCGTGAATATAGTAATTCTGTTAATTCGATAAATTAATTTGCACACAACAAAAAAATCAACATGAATATAACATGTACGTTAGTAAAGAATGATGATGCATCACTCCTCAAGAAACACAACAAATCTTCTTCTGGCGCATATACAGACCTGAAATCAGAGGTCTGGGGTCAGTTGGGCTCAACTGGTAAAACCTCTGGGTGATGATACCAGAGGTCTGGGGTTCAAATCCCGCCAGCATCATCGAGTTATTGATCTCATTAAAAACAGGCTTACCACACCATTTTTCTGCGAATGAGCCTGTGGCTCAATGGTAGCACCCCTCTCACAAAGTGGAGAGGTCGTGGGTTCGAAACACGTCAACAGCTGATTGTTGATATAAGTTTCCACACATAATTTAATGGGTAAGGGTCCCCACAATCCTGCTTACCAATCAAAAAAAAAAAAAAAAAAATCAGCTGTAGGCTCTGTGGTTCGCATGTACACTGTAAATGTAAGTAAATTTGGGTTTAGGTAGGTCGGAGAAGATGATCGGAGGAGGAAAAGAGTTTATGAAAGTGGCTGAGCTATCTGGTTTAGATAGTTGCCTACATATCTGAGAGTGGCCAAGTCCCAGAATCAAGCCTACGTAGTTCGTATATATAGGTGATTGGGACAACGGATAGCTCATTAATTGCCCAACGGTGTAGTCAATTAATGGGCGGATATTTTGGATCTGGAAATATATTGTAACCGAAGAGGATCAAAACGTATAGTGTTTGAATAAGGACGATGTTGGTCGAATAAAAGTACCTCTACGTCGGGTGAGCTCGTATAAAAATGGGCTTATGCCGAGTGAAGGCATTTTAAGGTCGAATTGGATTTGTAGTCACGAAGTGAGCTCGAGTAAAAATAGTGTTACGTCGAGTAGGGTCGAATAGAATTCACGAAGTGAGCTCGAGTAAAAATAGTGTTACGTCGAGTAGGGTCGAATAGAATTGGGTTCACGACGAGTTGTGTGAATAGATATGCACATACACATTACACATTACACATTTCAATATCATCTTCATTTCTACAGGACATTAGGACATAAGGACATTAACTCTTTGGACAAAAAATACAAATGTTATAATCAATTTTGAAGCGGGCTCGACTCTCTGTCATGGCTATATATACCGAGTAAAAACAATATAATCTCAAGTTGCCATGAGTCTGAAAGTCTCAATCTCTACACCAAAAAATGGAGTGCGAATTTGTTCCACACTCTTTAAGAGTGCGGAACAATACTCTCCCCCAAATTTTGCCACGTGGCTATATCAAAAAATAAAAATTTTGATTTTTTTTTTTTTTTTTTTTAATATTAAGTAAGATTAATTAAAAAACTAAAACACTAAGATGAGTGCTGTTAACCTTAGTGGGACTAGCTAAATTTTAAAAAAAAAATTAATAGTACGTGGCAAAATCTGGTGGAGAGTGTTGTTCTACCCTCTTAAATAGTGTGGAACAAATTCAAACTCCAAAAAATGTTGTCATAAAATGGAACAGGCACTTTAGGGTCTCATACACATCCTCTCATTCTTGGGTTACGTTAACGTCATGGCCTCGTGGGTCATTGTGTATTTGTGGGTAAAATTTGTGCTCATTCTTGAGTTAAACTTATGGGAGTTAAAAACAGACTACTATACATGTTTGGCAAAATGAGTATTTTCATATATTTTTCACTTTATATAATGTACTAAAAATCATGCCAAAATATCAATGTACTTTGAAAAAAATTCACGTTATGCAATCTGTCTAAAACTGACTAACGGACTGTTTACGTGGCTAGTAATTATCTACGTGTAATGTTTTTTTTTTTAAATGTTGAGTTGTAAAATTAAAACCACCACATCTACTTATCAGATCATGTCAACAAATGTTTACATCTAAACTGTCCATTAATCCCACCCAAATTTTGCGCCAAGATGTTAGAGATATAGATGTATTATTTTTTTTATTTGTTATCTCTCTCATAGGAAACTACGAAATCAACATTCTTCCATCTCTCTCGTATAGGAAACTACGAAACCCTAAATCAACATTCTTCCATCTCTCTCTCTCATAGTAACATTGAACCCTAAATCTTCTCTCTCTAATTCTTCAAACCCTAATTTTAATTAACTATTTTCTCACCACTAAAAACCCTTACTTTCAATCAAACATTAATCTATGGTGAATTGGTGAATCTCAAGAAAAAATCAATGTGGAACAATCTTGTTCTATGTGTAAAAGAAGAATCTTCTTTCAAGTAAGTAACTAATAGTTATTTTAACATTAAAAGATGAAGACATAGAAACTAGGGTTTGAAATTGAATTGGGGATTTACAAATTTGGGAAATTTTACATTTGTTGAATCGAATTGTTAAAATAAGGAAGAATGAGGTCAATCACGTGAGAAACATGTGCCTCATTTTTGATGTGTTGGAAATATTGTTTAATTTTTTATTTTTTTTAAATACACGTAGATAATTATTAACCACGTAAACAGTCCCTTAGCCAGTTTTAGACAGATTGCATAACGTGAAAAAAATTTCAAAGTACATTGATATTTTGGCGTGATTTTAGTACATTGTATAAAGTGAAAAATTTGTGAAAGTACATTGTATTTTTTGATCATTTTACCTAGATGTTTTGTGTGTTGTTAGATTAGAATTAAGATCACTAGCAAACCAGGTTCCTTTAATGTTTTAACACATTGAATTAGAGATTTTTTGACATACCCCCATTTGAAAGTCGAAATTTGAGATACCCCAGTTTGAAAAAAAAAAAGTAGATACCTCCGTTTAAAGATGTGGTGTTATCTTAGCCATCCATCATAAAACTAACCTACGGTTGTAAATTTCTTCTGTCTTGAAATAGGGGTATCTCAAAAAAAATAAATCAAATGGAGGTATCTCAAATTTTGACTTTAAAATGGGCGGTATGCCCAAAAATCTCTTGATATTAATTAATAAATGATGATATGTTCCAGAATCTGTATTATTTTCCTGTATGAAAGAAAAAGATAGTTCTAATGAATAGATTATTTAGTTGTTAATGGGGATGACTATGAAGACTTTCGGTATGGGTTGGTTTGGAATTATTTCCTATGTATTACGAAGTATCTTCAAAAATTTATATGGAGCACCAAAGCATCACCCACAATGATCCGAGTTTTTTCTCAAAATTAAACTAGGGTAGGCTGTGTTTGATAGGCAGTATTTGCCATGGCAAATAGCCATATATAGTGGATATATTTGCCCACTAAAATAGTATTTGTCAATGTTTAATACGTTTTTTATGATGTGACAAATATTTTCAACTTTTGCCTAGTATGGAAGATTTGCACACTACATATTGGATAAAAAGTTCCACCTATTAGGTGGATTTTGTTTGTCACCAAGTTTTGCCCAATATTGTGGCAAAAAAAAAAATATAAAGGCTTTAGACTTTGTGTTGTTCAATTAAGAAGGATTTGGGCTTAGGCCTGTATTATTTTGTGTTATAAAAATAAGTAAGTTTTGGGCTTCGACACCTGTTAGGGTTTAATAAGCAAGACTAGGGTTAATGAAGTATATATATCTAAATTAATGTGTGGTGATAGAAACCTTGCTCTTCTTCATTTTGCTCTGCTATTAGGTGATTACTACTCATTACTAATGATGGAGTATACTATATTATGCATGATTACGACAATGATTTCATTGAATGAGTTAATTTCTTAGCTACGTGGATTAGAAGTTGGTTGGATTTTTTTTGTTTGGTTTTATTTCTGTTAACTTTTGATTTTTTGATTATTTAGTTTAGCCTAATGTACGCATTATCTAATAAAAAAATATTTTTGTTGAATTGTTTAGTATATTGTATTGGGCCATGTATGTGTATTTTATATTTGGCCATTGATATGCACATGATTTTGGGCTATGATATGGGCTATAGTTTTGATCCACGGCAAAAATTGATGTTTGGCATGGCAGATATGTATTGTGAATCAAACAACAGCAAATAGTAATAAAATAAGGCAAATAGTATTCGCCCACTATGTTATCAAACAATGACAAATTTAACACCCACTATCAGTTTGTCATTATCCACTATAATTTGCTATGGTAAATCAAAATTTATTTTGCCATTGCCCACTATCCTATCAAACATAGCCTACATTTACAAGTTCTCTGAAGCATTTTGGTGGATATATTCATTCAATTGCTCATGTGTGATTCCAAGTTTACTAATGTAGCATTTGTTAGAAGCAGTTACCATCAGTTATTAGTACAGTAAAACCTCTCTATACTCATACTATTGGAACCAAAATAAATTATTGAGCTAATTAGTGATACCCCCCGGAATTCAAGGCAACATAGCGATACCCCCCCCCCAACTCCAAAAAGATTTGTGTTACCCCCCCCCCCCCCCCCCCCCCCAAAATTATTTTCTGGTGAAAAATAGACTTGAACTGCCATAAATACCCTTATGCCACATCAGACTTTTAATTTGACCTAAACCATTGCTGACGTGGCATAAGGGTATTTATGGCAGTTCAAGTCTATTTTTCACCGGAAAATAATTTTGGGGGGGTAACACAAATCTTTTTGGAGTTTGGGGGGTATCGCTATGTTGCCTTGAATTCCGGGGGGGTATCGCTAATTACCTCTAAATTATTACTATACAAAGGTTATAACTTAATAGAGTTTTACTTAAAAAAAAATTATCGTATAATTTCAATAATGGTGTAGTGTCAAAATAATAATATAGCTTCAAAATATAGTGCACATATACTAACTTAGTGACGGGAAGTGTTAGAAAATGAAAAAACATATTAAATATTTCAAATTTTATATTTTCTTTAATATTTTTCTCAATATGTAATATATTTTTTGTTAATATATACTTAATTATAACTATGTAAAGGCAATTTTCTTCTAGATGAGACCTAAAAAAATTATAACTTATGATAATATGAATATTATTCCTATTTATAACTGGCCCAAGTTGGGACCGGGATTTTTTATGACTATGTAGAGATTATTCCTATATAGAGTAGTCCTATAGAGGGGTTTCATTGTAGTTATTTATGTATAGCTTAATTAGTTATTGTCACATGCCTACCTATTACAACTACCCATTTAACTACCTTTTTTTTTTAAAAAAAAAAAAAAAAAAAAAAAATTATATATTAATCATAGCCCGAAGGCTTACAAGGACCGGGCCCAAAGGGCTTACAAAGACAAGACCGGCATTGGAACTCGAGCAATTCTGCTATCCAGGGACTTGCTTTCGCTGAAGAACATCTAGCCACATCATCATGGAAGAACGCCTAACCACATCATCATTATAAGAGCATGGGCCTCCTAATCTCGAACCATGCCCGAAGGCTGACCCACCTAAAAATTACATGAGAAATTCCCCCAACTAGATGGAAATTGAACTCATAACCTCTCGCTTGTGGGAGTGTTTGAGAGGGATAACAAACCAACCAACTGAGCTAACAGTTGTTTGTTACCCATGTAACTATCTAATGATGTCTTGTACACAGAACATCTTCGTAAGATTATTATTATGTTATTGAATAAAATTCCAGAAATAGTACTTTGTTCATAAGGATTTAAGAACCAGTAATCCTTAACTTTTAAGGTTTACTTATTTGTCAATCACGTTGTTGTTGTTATTCGTGACATTTGCCAAAAAACGATTTATAAGTGTTGTTAATGGAGTGGAAGTTACCAAATATTTACGCCGAATTGCCTCTATAGTTCCCCAAACCGCATTTTCTATTCCCTATCGTTTTCAATTATAGTTTCCTCCAATATCTCAAATTAACAGGTATCTTTATAGTTCTCATGGACTGTCCATACGAAAAGAAGATTTGTGTTTTAACAGTACTATGCACTACATCCCATGTCTTCCAAGTTCCAAGTGGTAGCTCGATGCTTTTTTAAGGGGTAAGAACATGCATTTATCATACTAAGCTAGTTAGTCATGAAAACAGAAGCTTAATATGCCATGGCTGTAATGTGACAAATTGGGTTACTAATCATCATGAATGGATCGGATATAGTGGTTCTGTTGGATAAAATAGTTTCCAAGCAGCACATAAAATCAACGTGAATATAACATGATCCGTTTCCACACAACAAATGTTCTTCTGGCAAATACACATAATTTGTAGGTTGTCTAGTTTTTACACGCCTTTCAATGTGTTCTTTTTTACAGAACCGCGAGCAAACATTTCCGCTTATGAGGGGCTCTGCAACCACTTTTGTGATTCAGAAGTCTTGAAAATATTGAGTACCCAGGCAACACTGCCTGGACTCTTACTATAAAGTGTGAAATGGGAAACACAACAGAAAATAAAAGTTAGGATCATCACCAAACCTCTACTTCGTCTTGAGAGAAAGAAAAAAAAAACAAATCAGAATCAGAACTTGTGTACTCTATTTTTAAATCTCAACAAAGGTCCTTTTATTTGAAATAACATAACTCAAGCCACAGATAACTCCTCCCTTGTCCATCTAACAATACACATCTCATGTGGCAGTCCATGTCACATGCAATATACAATGTAAACAAAATTACAAGGAGAAAGAGAGAGAGAAACGATCAACACTGTCAATCTCACAGTCTCTGAAGGATTCCAGACTACCAAAAATTTCCTTACACATGAATGAAGATATGGGGCTGTACATAAGCTACTGATCGGACACATCATCGCCAACTTAATGGTATTGTTTTGAACTTTTGATGCAAGATGTTAGATAATGAATAAGAGAATGAAGAATAAGGGCTTTGAGATCTGTGATTTATTCGAAAAGAATCTGACCAAACTTGTATTGGATATGGAAGCCTTGCTATGTCATTGTACAAAGAGGCTAAATGTTGTTGAGGATCTCACTAGACTGCAGCATGACCAATAGAATGTGAGAAATAATTGGATGAAGAACTCAAATACGAGCTCTGGAGGTCTGCACAAGGTTTAGGGGACACAGACTGAGAGGATCCTGTTATATCCGAACAGAGCCATGAATCTGATGGCTCTGAGGTAACAATTAAAGAGATATTTGACAGGCATATGGAGGTAAAGGGAGACTCATGGATTCCAGTGAGATTTCCAGCTGTCGTAATGTTTTTGCCAATCATGTTCTTTATGGTGATGTGATCTACAATTGGGAGGGCATTGGGATCAAAATTGTCGTCTGGGTGGGATCCAAAATGACCATTGACACTGATTGCTGTGTTCACACTTTCCATCCTCACATTTGATATAAGGATGTCTTTTATATAACCACCTCTGCCCTTGGTAGTCTTTATTTCAATACCAGTGAAAGAGTCGAAAACATATAGGTGATCCGCATGCACATTTGAAATACCACCTGACATCTCGCTGCCGAAAGCAAGGCCAGCACCAAAAAATGCTTGAAGATAAACCCAGTTGATCTGGACATTCGTGGAGGGTCTTCCATATGAGATGCCATACTCATCCCAACCACTCTTAAGAGAGATGGCATCATGACCTACACTAATGGTGCAGTTCTCTATGCACACATCATCAGAAGAATCTGAAAAAACAATAGCAACAATAAATAAAAACTTGAGAAAGAAGAAGAAGAAGAAGAAGAAACGTGTTCCACATTCACTTACAAAAGATAGAACAATGAAGGGTACATTTGAGTAGGACAAAAAAAGCTACCAATTCTTTCTTAGAAATTATAGCTTTTATCACATTTGAGGCAAATCCAACATTCGATTTTAAAGTTGCAGTGTACACAAGTTATTAGCAAAAGAAGCTCATTAGGGTTTCATATAATGTGTTTGGGGTAATACAAAAAATTAGATCCAAGGAATTGAGATGGTACACCAAGGGAGAATCTAAAAAGCTATTAAGTTTTACCCCAAATAAAAACCTAAGAAGTAAAAGGGGATTCCTTCCAATTCACCAAAGTGGTAGCAAGAAAAAATAAGATTTATCACATAAACTAGACTAGTTAACAAGTGTTGGAACTTATGTTTTAGTCTTAGAAAATAGCCTCTAATAACAAAAAAAAAACTAAGGAAATTACCACACGTCCCACATCCATTCCCTAGATTGCATTCTGTAGAATGTCTTGCCCCGCCCTTGTATGCCATAGACCAATACTACCCTCTGCCACCTTCCATCCAAGTTTATCTAACAAAGGACTTTATCCCATAACTACAGTTTCTCAAAAGACTTCTTAAACGACAATCATAAATCACATGACTCTTCTCACCCACCTTAATATAATTGGTACTAGTGAAACCATGCCCAAACGTTATGTCATTATGGTGTTGCCACCTAAGCATCCACATCACCTGAACATCCAGGTCACTCTATGAAGACTTGCTTTCACTACAGTCCACGTAAGTGACTACATTGCCTTCATGCCACCATCAGCCATATCACTATATGAAGACTCGCTTTCTTTCAGGTCCACTTAGGTAGCCACATCACTTTCACATCAAAGACTCGCTTTTGAACCTACAACCTCTGATGTGGGAAGGATGCACAACGCCACAACCGCTGAGCCAAAGGCTTATGTGCAGGCTGCCAAATTAAACCTTATCTGTCTTGTTAAATGTCTGAGTCCAGCTCCGTCCTCCTATAATGTATAGATGAAAGTTTCTAAATCCTGCCCCTCTATGATATATATATATATATATAACTGAAGGTGAGAACTAAGCTCCAAAATGTTCAGAAGGATTGCCATGTCAGCATTCTCTATCACTGTCTGTAATGTGTATCCAGCTTCATAATTTGGAAATACATGGAAGTCATTCAGTGTATTTTGTCCCTCAATGCATGAACCTAACCACTCGCTCAATCCATGACCTGCTCTGTTTCACCTAAATTTCTCTTTCCCTCCCAGTTTGGGGGATGAACTTGCTTTCAAGCCATTCTACTCCAACAGACAGAGAGGAATTATCGTGAAGGGGTACCTCATACCACTCAGAACATTCCAACAAATTTGTGGTGATTGTTTAGATGAGGTTATCATGAGTACATGACCAATAATAGCAAAGGTATGCAAATTGCTTATTATTTGATGTTAGAGATAGTCAGATAGGTAAGATGATCTATACGTAAATGTTATTGACTCATATTCATTATATGTGCCTCCACTGATAAATTTCTGGAAATAGATTTGAACACAGCAGACGAAAAGATAGATCTGTACCAAAAGATCAGTTGTTTATTTGATAGTGCATGTTGTCAACTACTTAGATGAAGGGTTCGGCATCCATTTGGAGAATAACTATCCTAAGGAAGCGATAGTGGATTCATTGTGAGTCTTGTTATCTGATAACAAGTTTCCGTAACTATGTGTGATGTAGAATAAGTTTTCAATATTGCAGAAGACCAATGAAATGTGGGGATTATCACAAACCTGGGACGATACCATCAGTATAAGGAGAATCAGCTGGAGCACGAACTGTAATATTCAGGAGCTGTACATGGCTGCATGACATGAAGTAGATCTCAAGACATCAGTCATCAGATCAAAGTCGCTCTTTCTTTTCTTTTCTTTTTTGTACTATGTTTTGTGCTTAAAAATGACCTAATCCAACTCAATTAATTGTATAATCACCATACCTGCAATAGACTGGATGAATATTCCAGGAAGGAGAATTTATAAACGTCAGGTTCGAAACTATAATATCACTGGAATCGATAAGTTCTACAAGGTTAGGTCGGCTGTAATTTAAGGAATGGGATTCGAACCACTCCCACCAAATTGAACCTTGTCCATCAACTGTTCCATTATCACCTGATGCAAAGATGTTTGAGATAGAATTAGGACGACTCCAACATGAAATGACAGGTTCCCTGCAAACTACAAGGTTGGGTATATGTTACCTGTTATGACAATATCTGTCAAGTTCTGTCCAGTAATCAAACTGCGATATCTTTTTCCTGGAAGTTCAATACCTCGTCCATAGGATGGCAAGGCTTCAATGACTTCCCAATGAGATGGGTCCTGCAAGATAATAGAAGACAGTTTATAGACAATATAAACACAACATTGGAATCTCATTCTGCTATCTGCCAAGATATTACTGATCCCTTTGACATGGAGACTGATAGAAAATATAAAGGTGGAATAGTTACATATATAAAGGACAGCCTTATGTTAAACTGAAAAATGATGAAGGCGGCACTGAGAGTTTAGGTTCTAAGGAGTCGAATGATTGGTGAAAATGTGCTGACTATGCCGAACAAGGAAACCCATTGGAGTATATGATATCAAAATGTTGAGCAAATTGCGGTGTGGTTAACAAATGGGTCTAGGACTAAGCCAAATGCAGAGTCATCACAGATTCAATGGAAAAGCAATGCTAAATACGATCCATATGACCTCACTAGAAGAACTACATGAGGCCATGAGGGTGATAAAATATGGCATCATCACCCGACCTCGGAAATTACTAGCCCAAAGGCTTACATATTGTCTCTAAGGAGCACGTCATGTACTATTCAAAAGATTACCTTCTTCGTTATCAACTTTTTCAAGAGAAATAAAATAAATATAGAATGCAAAAGGATAAGTACCTGGGATCCAAGAATCACTGCACCTTTCTCCAAAAATAGTGTAAGGTGGCTGATGAGGTGAAAGTTTCCAGTAAGCCATTTCCCAGGAGGTACATAAAGCTGGGCGCCACCCTTGTCAGCAAAAGAATTGAGATAGAAGATGGCATTTTGAAATGCAATAGTGTTCAGTGTTTTCCCATCACCAACTGCTCCGAACTCTTTAATGGAAACACTATGAGGTCTGGGCTCTAAACCTGCCTTAAGTTTGCACTTTCCATCACTCTCTTCTCCTTTAACTTTGACATTATTGCTCAGTACCAAAAGCAATAGGAATGCCACCTAAATAAGAAGACAATGTGACAAGCGTAAGCAACAAATACTGACCACTGTGCACTTTGTTCCATTAAGAATGAAAATCATCACGGAAATAAATCAGCATGACAAAATATTAAAATCTCATTAACCGACAATTGGAACTACCTTCGCAATGCAATACCTCACAAATTTCACAAGAATGATCAATTAAACTTGAGAAGTTTGAAATGGTAATAAACACCGAAGATTCACCAAAACAGATATGGGGAAGATGGACCGACTTTTTACAACTCTGTCTATCTGTTTTCATTTAAGAACAAAATAGTGAATTCCATTGGATCGTCGACAACTGCAATTCAGTTTCGAACTGGTTTTCAAGAAATAAGTTGGACCGTGTGAACAGTCCAACAGTGTCAAGTTGTCCACTTATCATTCATAAATGAATGTATATGTGGTATTTTCATTCTGCAATAAAGCATACATTTTAAGTAATAGATGGTAATTTCATTAAGTGAAATTACAACATGAATGTAATTGACTGTTAACTTTATAGGTTTTCTGAAATAGAGAAAATTGAATCACAATAAATTATCCCAATAGTGTGATGCGCAAAAAAAATTAATCGGTTGTGATTTTTCGGTGTGGGATTTGTGGGACCAATAGAAAATTGCCACGTGTCTGTAAAATTACCAAAAAAAGCTTGTTCAGGTCCCACTGGGGTTAACAGCACCCATACGTGGCAGTGTTTTATTTGTCCCACAAATCCCACACCAAAAAATCACAACGTAACTGAAGAAATTCTTCGGTGAAATGCGCCTAAGAAAAATATAGAAAGACATCGTAGTGTCAACTATACATGCATGCAACATGAAAACCTTGAATTTAGGGCTGGCATGACGTGAAACAAAGAAAGTTCTTTCTTCAATTTAAAGCAGGGCATCCGGATACAATTCAAACTTGGAAAATGAAGGAAGTCCGTTGACGTTGAGGATTTTAGACTTTGGCATAAAAGGGTGTTTTTTTTTCTATGATAAGTAAAAGGCAACAACAATACAAAAAGGCAAGAACAGTCCTGCAATTCCATCATTTGTTATAATGGCAAGAAGAATATTCGCGAACATTGACAAAATATATAGATCGAATAGTAGAGACAGCAAAAGTTGTGATGGTTATAACTCCATAAAAATTGGAATGTCAATACTCAATAGACCAACCAAATATAGTGAACATATGACCTATATATATGCCTAAAAATTTTATGTTGCTGAAGATTCAAGTCGATTTGACTAAAAGGGAATCCATGTATGATTGGGAACAGCTAATTCTCTGAATGGGCCAACTCAACAACCACTAATTGTGAAATGAACACCCTGGCTGGTCAACTAACAATGAAATTCCATAGGTATAACACAAATTTGGAGTCCTTAATAGAAAATATTTGAATCAAACAGGTTATTGGATTGAAGTGACCAAAACAGAATAGAAATATGAATGAAGTTTAAACATTCTAGTGATCTACATTCAAAGAAATCTAAGAAGACCCCTAAACCTCACTCCTCTATCTATGGCTCTAAACATAACCATTTCCGATTTCAATGTGAAAGAAGGAATACAAGTGAACTCAACTCTACTCAAATCAAATAACTTGATTGAAACAAAAATACCCATCATGAGAAAATCCATTAAACATACATTCAATTCAAATCACTTCTGATTGCAAAATCTCAAATACCCACAATCTAGTTTAAATTAAAAAGTCCCAAAAAATCAAAAATACTGAAATTTTAAAACACCCCAATTCTTCAAATATTCAGAATCACAACCAAAAACAAAACACAAAAATGAACGTACTTACTAGCCCTTTCATGAGAGTGATTGGTTGTTCTTCAAGACCAACTAAAATGTAACAAGCAAAGCCACCTGAACAAGGAAGAAGAATAAGAAGAAGTAATGACAGAGAAGAAGAGAAAGAGTAAAGAAAAGGGAATACAAAGGAAAGCCAGCTCTTGAAGCACATAAGCAAAGAAAATCAAAAAAATCCAGAAAGCATAAACAGTACTACACTACAAAGAGAATAATGATCAATTATTATTTTTGTTACCATTAATTTACCTTCCTCTCTTCTCTCTCTCTCTCTCTCTCTCTCTCTCTCTAATTAATTACCTTTTTAAAACGTTTAAGCGCCGACACCCAAAAGTTAAAACGGCTCCATCTCTCTGTCTCTTCTCTCTATTTGCCAGAGAGAGACAGAAAAGAGACAGAGTGTGTGTGTGAGAGAGAGAGAAGTAGTGTAAACTTATAGTATCATATCATGCAGTGGAAGTCTTGGTTTTAATCTCTCTCTCTCTCTCTCTAGATTTTGTTTTGAAAGTTCTAAACAGTAAGCATTTCAATCATTAATGGAATTTGATTTCTTCACTACTCTTTCTTCATTCTGTCAGGTTACTTTTTGACAAAATTGTCCTTTGTTTTAAGTATTTAAATTACTTTGGAAACATTGCCTCTATTGTTTGGAATTTGAAATATTTAGTGGCCTACAAAATTCATATCAAATCAATGTAAATAAATATTTAGTTTGGTGACTTGTCAATCAACAAAGCAATCTATTCATACTATACTTATTAAAATTACTAAATTTATACTGATTTAATGGTGTACTTTAATAATAATTGCAATCTCCAACTATTTTCTAGAGGATTTTATTTACTAGTAAATAAAAATATAAAACTAGAATATATATTTATCTTGTATTTTTATAAGAATTTTACAGGTAACAAATCGACTACACATAAACAAGATAAAATAAGTAACACGAGAGCAACAAGATCATAAATGTACAGTAAAACCTACCAAAATACATATTTTGGGGAACAAAAAAAAAAACTACATGTTTGTTTATCGTATGTGTAGACTGTAGAATTAATATATTTTTTTGCATTTATGGAGGATGTGCATATATAAGGCATGCATTTAACTAGGCTTTTTGTTGTATTTTTTTTAGATAAATCATAAACTTTTATTAATATGTAAAAAAAAAAATTACAAAGAGTTTCAGATACAAACTACAATGATTAAGGAGTTCACTTGTCATTGTTCACAACTCTGGATGACAAACATAACATAATACAAGATCAGACACAAAGAACTAAGGAAGCAGCAGAATTTCCCTGTTTCTTAACAAGTCCCTAGCATTCAACCCAATCCGAGAGCAAGGACTTGATGTTTTTGCATACCTTAACTAAGTTTAGAGAGACGACCCTGAAGATAAAAATTATTTCTTGTGAGCCATAAAATCCAGATGGTGCGCACAAGATAGTAAAATCCACTCTCTCGCCCCTAAACTTCTAAACTTGTAGAAGTTCGATAGTTCAACAATTGTTTGATACTTTGTGCTCTTGTAAGCATGTCCAGTTGTCCACACTGTTGAGAGCGTAATGTATCAGGCCGATTCAAACTTATTGGGAAACCAAACCATGCATGGGAGGGTATTTTTTTGATCATTAATGTTTACGTGAATTTTTAAAAATTTTAGTTTTTCTTTTTCAGTTTTTATGAAAAAAATGTAGGTAGACACTTAACATGCTAATAATATTGTCGTATTCCATTTTGCAGCTTTCTGAACACTTTTACAAGAAAATAATTTTTTTTTTTCTTTTTCCTTTCACCTTCAATTGAAAATGTATTAAATAAATATATATATATATATTTCAAAAACAAAAGATGGGTATTATGGTCAATAATGGAAATGTGAATGAATATTGAGAATGTGGAAATATCAAAGGTGTGAATGATAGGAAAAACAAAGGGGGGGTTATAGGTAGGGAACAAAATGAGAGGTGGTAAGAAGGCATTGGACATCGAGTCAGAGTAAGAGCATGTGATTGCCAGGAGGATTAATGGACCCCACAAATAGAAATACAAATACACAAATCAATCATTCATGTTGCTCGTAAACGAATGCTAGCCTGGATGGACTCACTCACTTGACATTTCACTCCAACAACATCTCATCCTGCCCCCACCCCACGCACCCCTTCCCCCCTCTTCCCCCCTTTCTCTCTCCAGTCACATCGTTCATCACACTCTTTAATTTTACTATTTTACCCCTTCTTCACGACAATAATTGCAGACCAGCTGCTTGTTTGACCAAGAAAAAACACTAGACGGGTTTTTGTTGTTTGCTTTGGATCCCAAGATGTTTTAAGATTCGCTTTCTAGCAACAAAACAATGTCAGATGTAGCTGAATTGAATTGAATTGAATGGAAAGACTGGAATCATGGGGGTACTGACATGTTGTGTTGTTTAACTTCTCTTCCTCCCCCAAACAAAACCAAAATCACAAGTATAAAAAGACAATGTATATGTGTAGTTTATACCCAGAATGGTTACTGCATGTCTGTAATTCATACCATTTTTATTTATTTTTTATTTTTATTTTTTTATATCCATGCATTTTATAAGCAAATTAAGTAGCCAATGATCAACACTGGATATTAGAAAATGGCAAACAATTTATGGTACCCTGTTTTGCAACATTTTCTTAAATAATTATGATTAAATATATATATATTAATATATTTAATAATAATTGTAATCCAATATTAAAAAATAAGTGATCAGCTCCAATATGTGCTTGATTGCTCGACCTATCCATACATATATGTTAATAATGAGCTAATGTAGTAATCTAGGGTGAAAATGCGCTTACGAGAACAATTTGTTTCTACACCTATAGAATGAAGTTCTTCTTTTTATATTATCTCGATCAATATTCAAAAGTGAAGAAGAAAATCATGGCTTCATTCAAAATGTTTTGAGGGGCTCAAAAATGTTGTTTGCTTTCCCAATTACAAAATATACCCGTCTTTTGCAGTCTGATCCAACTTATAATTTTTCGATTCCTCATCCCTTTTCTCTTTTGATCACATCATACTATACATAACAACTAACAAGTGAAGTTGATTTTTGGTTTTTTCATGCTTCAATGGAATGCCATCTATATATATAGAGGCTTTTCTACTGTATGTATATATTGGTTACATATTATTTGTATGTTATAGATTTATTTGTATCAAATCTCATAAATATCACCTTTACCACCATCACTCAGCTAGAGCATGACATAAAGTCAGGGTATATATTGTCGTCAAAGATATATAACAACTAGTAGTTTTGGTGGAACAACAATTACTAGAGTTCTTGTATTTTTTTGAGTATAAATTTCTATCCGTTTATGCATATTATATCGTGGTTACGAGGTTCTCTACTTTTTTTTTTCTAAGTACTTTCTAGAAGCAGTGGTACTTCGTGTCATTGACATAATTTTTTTTAGGTTAGGTGTTTTGTTTATTTTAAACATTTGTTTTTTGTTTTAAGTTTCATTTCCACATTGTTTTATATAGGGTAGCATGGACATAGTCTTCAAGGTCGTTTCAACATTTTAGACTCTATTAATGGATCTTTCCTGAGTACTTATATAAAGTAGCATGAACATAGTCTTCAAGGTCGCTTTAGCATTTTTAGACTCTATTAAAAGCTTTTTTGGCAAGTACTTACTCCACATTATTACATAGATTTTTTATTTATTACAAGAGGGATTATTTTAGGGAGTAATTCTATGTTGACAACTAACGCAGATAACCTACGGGACAACTGGATAATGGATACTATTTGGCTAGCTTTAGGGTTGTAACATTTCTGCATCTATGAAGAAGAACTGATGGTCTTCATCGGGTGTAGGTGTCATATTTATACTTTGGGCATTTGTAATGTTATTAAGGATGGAACACATGGATCCAACGAAAGGAGGAACATTGTATAAAATGACTATTTGGATAAAATGACACGAGCGAAGCACGTGGGTTAGTTATCAAACACTCACTAGTGAAAAGAAGTGATGAATACCAAATGTATTTGTATTTTTAACTTTATTTTGATTTTGAGGTGTTTCTGAACTTACCAAAAGTGAAAAGAATTGGATGGTTATTTTTTATGGATGGTTCTACTCATGGCTATGATATAAAAGCTATAAAAGTTTTTGCTTTTTAAAGTCGTTCTATTGTGAAAATCTGTAGCGCGCTGAGTTGATAAGAGAGAATGGAAAAATGAAAATGATGTGCACGAGATATATATTTGCAGCCAACCATGTATAAGCCCAACCCTGATTATATATCTTCATCATCCCAACCATTTTTAAAGATGCAAACTGAGCCCAGTTGGTAATACCTTTGGGCGATGATAGTAGAGGTCTGGGGTTCGATCCGAGACAGTGCATATTTGAATTACTTATCTCATTAAAAGCAGGTTTGCCAATAAAAAATAAGACATAGTAGAATCTAGCTTCAACCATGTATAAGTTCCTCGTACCTCGAACATAGATTTCCAGCGAGAATTTGATTAAATACGAGCTCAAAATGACCTATTAAAGTTCGATGAAGAAGTTAGATTCTAGGGTAATTTTTCGAATAAACACAACATTAGTATCAATTTTCCCAAAAACACAACAACTCAACATTTCTTTCCATGCAAACACAATTATTCCTTTGCAAATATTTTTTTTGTCTTCTAGCTAAATTTGTTTTCCACTTTACTCTTATTTCTTAGATAATTTTTGTACTTACTACTTTTTCAGCTTTTTGCTTGGCAGACAGATGTGACAGGTGAGAAGATAACTTTTAATTAAATGAAGACCATTAGATCTACTTAATCATATTTGACCGTTGGATACTAAGTTAAAACTTTTAATTAAATGAAGACCATTAGATCTACTTAATCATATTTGACCGTTGGATACTAAGTTAACATTGATTTTATCTGTAACAAAATTCTAATTATCTGCTACATCATTTTACATGTGGTAAGAGCTATTTGGGCAATGAATAGGCGGGAAATTAAAGTGGGATTTCAGTTTTGGATGAAATTGATGAGAAAGGTAGGAAATTTACAATTACTATGAGATGTTCAACCACCGAATTCTACGACCATTTACAATTGTTTCTTCTTTCTTTTGTCTCTCTTTTCTTTAATTTCATTCTCACCAAATCCATTAATTAGGTTTCAATCTAAACCCATTAATTCCATTCTCACCAAACCCATGTTTCATTATTCCACCTCTCTAAACACAAATATCAATTTCAACTAATTCAGCTTAATTTCTCATCGAATAAGAAACAAAAGAAAGTTCAGTATAAGAAAAAAAAGAAGATAAAGTTAATTTTTGAAAACAACTAGATGGGTTGGGTTATAAACCATGTTTAGATTTCAGCAAGGAGTATTGAGATTCAAGAGAAGTGATTATAAAGATCGAACCAAGTATCTGATGGTTGTAGTTTCAGGTGGGTTGAATAACAATGTAATCAGAACGTTTGTGAAACACTATCAATAAAAAATTAGGTTAATATCACAATTTTATAATAGATATTCAAAGTATTACTGGTTCTAGAATTCTATTTGTTACAAATACAATATAGTCTACTACTGTCAAGAACTGCTACTCAAGAACACCCACTCTATCTGCTACATTACACACTGATCTTATTCACTTTTGGTAATTTATGCACATAGGAGAGAAACATTGTTTTGATGTTGATGGGTGGTTAATTAGATGAATATGTAAGAAGGATAAAAGTGTCCTTATTTTTTTTTGACTAGATATTGTGCTTGTTTGAGAACAAAAGTTGTGTTATTGTATTTTTGGGAACAAACACACTATAATTGTGTTTATTCGGGAAATTACCCTTTTATTAAATTTGGTAGCAAATATAGAAATCAAAGAAAAAACAGAAAAACAAAATAAAAAATGCAAATATATTTCTTACAACAATTAAATGTAAAGTTTGTAGCAAAAAAATTAAATTCAAAACTACAGATTTATCAACCGATCCACTGGATACTTTTGTTGTTTTTTCCATATATTCTGTGTGGTTTAATTTACTACCGGACGAAACCATGGTTAAGTCATAACTCACACGATAAGAATTGTTTGACCAAAGTTTATTTTGGGAAGTTTGTAGAGGTGATGTTCTTCGTATTAGCCATTTAACCCTAAACATCTCTAACATGGTTTGCAGGAAAGAAGCGAGAGGGTGCAATGGGCAGTTACGTTATATGAAAAACATGTGCTGTAAAAAGAGATAACGACAGAAGAGGAGGGAGAGAGGAAAACATGTGCATATATGGTAATATGGTATCACACTATCACCATCCATGTTCCATGCATTGCATGTATAATGGTAGAATATAATTTCTTCATCAACCATGTATAAACTCGTGGATGATCAATTTTTAGCATCACATATAAATCAAAATTGTAATGCAATATTAATAACAAGTGATCATGCTCGAATTGACATGATAACCAAGTATGTGGCTCATGTATGTTTATAATGTGCCAATGTAGGGTGAAAATGCGTTTACGTAAACACTGCGCTTCTATAACTAAAGAACGAAGTTTTTTTTATTATATTATTTCAATATTCAAAAGTGAAAAAGAATACCATGGATTCATTTAAAATGTTTTGGAGCAGGGTTCGCTTGCTTTCCCATTTACAAAATTTACCTATCTTTTTCGCTCTGATTCAACTTATAATTTTTCGATTCCTCATCCCATTCCTCATTTGATCCCATCATCCTATATTTAACAAATGAATTTGATTTTTGGTTTTTTCATGCTTTTGTGGAAATGTCATCTATAAGAGGCTTTTCTACTGTGCGTATATACTAGTTACATATTATTTGTATCAAAGGTCATAAAAAAATATCGCCTTTACCGCCATCACTTGGCTAGCGCATGACATAAAGTCAGTTTTTGTATTTTTGGAGTCTAAATTCTATCCATTTATGTATATTGTATCATGGTTATGAGGTTCTCTACTATTTTTTCTTATTACTTTCTAGAAGCAGTGGTACTCCGTGTCATTAACATAATTTTCTTCGAGGTTAGATGTTTTTGTTTATTTTAAACTTTTGTTTATTGTTTTAAGTTTTATTTCTACATTGTTTTATATAGGGTAACATATATGGACATAATCTTCAAGGTCGCTTTAGCAATTTTAGACTTTATTAAAGGGTCTTTCGCGAGTGGTTATATAGAGTAGCATGAACATATTAATTCTTCAAGGTCGCTTTAGCATTTTTAAACTGTATTAAAGATTTTTTTGGCAAGTACTTACTCTACATTGTGGGAGTTTTAGACTTAACCCCCCCTTTTATGGTCACGATTTGAGTAAACCCCCCCATTTGTCCAAGTTTGGACTTTACCCCCTCTCCGTTTACTTCTGTCAAATTTAAAGTCAATTTTATTTGTAACTTTCCAAAATGTCCTCAATTGCTGCTTTAGACTTAACACCCCCCCTAAAAATATGAGAGAGGGGTATTTTAAGAAGAAAAAAAATTAAAAATAGACGTTAAATTTGACAGAAGTAGACGGAGAGGGGGGTAAAGTCCAAACTTGAATAAATAGATGTGTTTACTCAAAACGTGACCATAAAAGGGGGGGTTAAGTCTAAAAATCCTCTACATTGTTACATAAACTTTTTATTTAGTACAAGCAGAGTTATTTTAAGAAGTAATTCTACGTTAGACAACTAGCACATATAACTTACTGGACAACGCATAAAATAACTCTGCTTGCAATAAAAATAGGCATTGGGGCTGCAACACTTCTGCATCTAGGAAGAAGAGTTGACAGTCTTCATGTTTTGTTTAGTAAAAAATGTCCTTGCTGCCATGAATAATCCATTCAAACTAGATTTGTCTTTGAGGCCCAAATTGCTTCAGACCCAAAAGTTAAATTGGGCTTGGGTTAAATGAAAACTCGGATTAAACCCAGCCCGATCAAATCCAACCGCTTCAACGCTTTCAAGTCTCAACAAAGTTCAAAGATTCTAATCTCGTACCTTTCGTTCTTTTGCTTTCTTTCTTCAATCTTACCCGTTTAGGGTTAGGGTTAGGGTTTTGGTTTTGGTTCTCTTAACAATGGCGAATCGAACAGATCCATCAGCGAAAAGCATTCATGGAACAAATCCACAAAATCTTGTAGAGAAGATATTGAGATCGAAGATTTATCAAAATACTTATTGGAAAGAACAATGTTTTGGATTAACTGCAGAAACACTTGTTGATAAAGCAATGGAACTTGATCATCTTGGTGGTACTTTTGGTGGAAATAGAAAACCTACTCCATTTATGTGTCTTGTTATGAAGATGCTTCAGATTCAACCAGAGAAAGATATTGTTGTTGAGTTCATTAAGAATGAAGATTACAAGTAAGTATTCATTAGTTTTATCTTTAGCTAGGGTTTATGTGTTTTGATGAATTAAAAGGAAGAAATTAGAATAATTGGCTCGGGTTCGAGTTTAATTGGAATGGTTTTTAGGGCTAGAGCTTATAAGTTTGCATAGAAAGTACAATGTCTTGAATTGAAAGACGAGGGAAAGCAATTTGTATAATGTAATGGTTTTTATTTGAATATGTCAAAATTATGGCATGATT
Source organism: Aquilegia eximia (assembly GCA_023053565.1). Lineage (NCBI taxonomy): Eukaryota > Viridiplantae > Streptophyta > Magnoliopsida > Ranunculales > Ranunculaceae > Aquilegia > Aquilegia eximia. The sequence goes on along the minus strand of JALIGU010000004.1, from coordinate 9,299,283 downwards.
ATGATTAAAATATCGCAATTAGTGAGATAAATTAAATTAATATTCTGTTTAAATACCAAACACCAATATTATTGGAATCTGTGAGCTAGAAATCTAGTAAATATGGAGCCATGGAGAATAGATGATATCTAAATAATTTCATTCGGATAGCTCATGGACTCTGTTGAAGCTGAAGAACATCGCTACAACTGACATGGTCATAATTTTAGTCTAAGTAATAAAAGATTGAAGGTACAAGGTAACACTCTGCCCTTTTGTTTTTTTATCGAATTAAGTGACCCTAGGGCTTAGGCTTATCACTCACCCAGGCTCATGTCTAGACTTGCCTAGCTGCTCCTAAACTTTCGGAAATTGTGAAAGGTCATTTCCGGGGTTTATTCATTCATTAAATGAAGCACAATGACATGGGATGTTGTCATATAGAAGCAAAGATAGTTCAAATACAATTACATTTTTTGCTCTTCTTTGCGGGTCTTGTCAAGTTGTCAACACGTTAAAAAAACATAATGTGCAAAAGGGAATTTCTCATCTCCTAAAATGCTTTGATCACAAAGATAATAATGGCTTAAGAATGTACGACTTGATTATATCATGCACTTTCAACCAGAATTATATTTTGCTCACTTTTTATCGAAATGCATGATTTTTTTTAATCAGATATGTTGGTTTATATATATTTTCTCTTAATTTGATGTCTATGTGCAGATATGTTCGCGTCCTTGGTGCTTTCTATCTGCGCTTAACTGGCACAGATACTGATGTTTACCAGTATCTTGAGCCACTGTACAATGACTATCGAAAACTGAGGCAGAAATTAAATGATGGACGTAAGTATTTTCTATAACTAGTTCTCACTTTTTATTATTCTTTGTAGACCATTTCGTTTTGGCTGGGAGTTGAGACTATACTAATTCACGCTATTGCTAAATTTCCTTTCCTAGGCTTTTCATTGACACACGTGGATGAACTCATCGATGAGCTTCTGACAAAGGACTATTCCTGTGACATAGCTTTGCCACGGATTAAAAAAAGGTAGCTTTTAATCAATCTGTAATTAATACTAACTTTTTCTTTTTTACTTTCATTTTACCAAAAGATTGCATTTATTTAGAAATTTGTGTTTACTATAAATCATCATTTCTCCTATCTTTGTTGGTCTTGTTCTCCATCATATATATCTGTAAATGATTGCTTAGCTAGAACCAATCCCGGAAATGCTAGGAATCGAGGGACAAGATATTTTCTGATTTTCAATTAATTGTTTGCCTGTTTTCAATCTTTAGTTAAAGTTTTGAAGTAATTGTACTTATGGAGTTCATGTGTACAGATGGACCCTTGAGTCAATTGGGACATTGCCGCCAAGAAAAAGTGCTTTGGAGGATGATTTTGAGGAGGAAGAAGATAAAGAAGAGGATGACCAAACAATGGTTGATGTGGAAGAAGATGGCCATGAAAAGGTTTGGATTTGTTCTTCTTGTTGAATGTCTTACTTTGTGTGGAATGTGCATCATTTCTCATGTTCATGTTTTGCAACAGGATTACTATCGTGGTCGAAGTCCTGCAAGGGATCGAGATAGGGATAGGAAACGAGACAGTCATAGGCACAGGTATAAATTCTTCATCCTCTATTTGATTTCTTTTCTCCTTTTGATCAATTTATTGAAGATTGAATTTATGTCTTTAGAGCTTTCTTTTGTAACATCTTATAGTATGACATGTGTTGGAATGATTCCTTAGAGTACCCTGTATTATGTCTGTAAAAATCTTTTCAATTTGTCTTGTGCACATGCAACGGAGAATATTTATTTTCACTATTATCTGACATTCACTATTATCTGACATTATTCATATACTGCAACTCAAGTATTGATATTTTTCATTATTTATGGCACTTGCATTTAGTCAACCAACTTTTATGTGGTGTTTGTTTAATTATGCAACATATATGAATTGAATGCAATTTTTGAGACTCAAAATTATTAGAAGCTGGTTTGCTATGTTGTTTGTATACCTATGAATGCTGTAAATGAAGTTGAAATCAGTGGAAGCTTGTCTGCTGAGAACTCTTTGTTTTAAGAGATTTGTCATTACCAAGGCATCTCAAAGCGGAGAGTAGATTGAATGCTTCCCACAGTATAATATATATGAGCCTGCCAGGTTTCTCTGTACGGGCAGTGTGTAGTGAGAAGTATGATGGGTCACAGCTCTAGTATGATGCGTAGTATGTATATTTTAGATAGTGTTTGTTTAAGTATTTAACTATGCATCATGTTTGAACTGAATGTAGTTTTTGATATATTGAATTTTATTGAGGCGTGTATCCTGATAGCTCTTCGTTTCAAGAGTTTAGTGACTACTAAGGCATTTCAAAGCCTTGAGTAGATTGGTCACTTCCCACAATAAAGTATATATGATGACCCTGCCAGGTTTCTCTGTACTGGCAGTGTGCAGTGAGAAGTATGATGGTTCACACAGCTCTACTGTGATGCGTCGTATATATACTTTAGATGGTGTTTGTTTAAGTATTTAACTATGCATCATGTATGAATTGAATGCAGTTTTTGACATATTGAATTTAATGGAAGTGTGTACGCTGACAACTCTTTGTTTCAAGAGTTTAGTGACTACCAAGGCATTTCAAAGCCTTGAGTAGATTGATCACTTCCTACAATAAAGTATATATGATGACCCTGCCAGGTTTCTCTGTACTGACAGTGTGCAGTGAGAAGTATGATGAGTCACACAGCTCTAATTTGATGCATTAGCGACATATTAATTATATAGAGTACTTTTTGAACTTATATATTCAATCAATCATATGGTTTTTTTGTTGTGTTTTTGTTTTTGCCAAACGATGTCTTGTTTTGAAAAAAAAGCCTCAAGTGTTGATAGGTTCAGTACTCTAACATGTTCTGGTATTGTTCTTCATAAAAAAATTTCATATTGTTGCTTGTTTTGAGGATAATGTTCTACTTTTTACTGAAATAAATTATTCATTTTTACTCTGATGTAAGGTTAATCGGTGTTGTGAAAACCGAAAACTTGAATATGATTGCGTAGTGCTGAAATTTCATGTTCTTTGTCTTAGGGACCGTGACTACGATCGGGACTATGACCGGGAACGTGGAAGAGGACGTGACAGAGACCGAGAAAGAGACAGGGACCGTCACCGCCTGCGAGAAGACAAGGACTATTGCCGTGAGAGAGGGCGTGAAAGAGAGAGGGATGACAGGGAACGGGATAGAAGAGACAGAGACCGAGGAAGAAGGAGAAGTTATTCGAGAAGTCGAAGCAGGAGCAGGAGTAGGGACCGCAAGGAACGTGGTGGAGATCGTGAGGGCCGGGATCACCGCAAAAGGCATGCTCGCAGCAGTGCTAGCCCACGAAGGCATGAGGATGAGAATGGCAATGCGCGAGATGAATCTAAAAAGAAGAAACAAAAGAAACCGAAGGAAGATGGAACTGACCACCCAGATCCGGAGATTGCTGAAGCAAACAGGCTAAGGGCCTCACTTGGGTTAAAGCCGTTGAGGCCATGAGGTCAGATTATTTAAATTTGTTTCTTGTGGTGTTTTCAACAGTCATTGACTCATTTCTATAAATGACGAGTATGAATCTGTAAAGTTTAAAAACAGACAAGAAACCCCAGTGTTATCTGTCATCGTCCATGTAAACTGCTGGATACTACCATGTATATTATTATAGGGTAATTCTATGTTCTATGAGATAAGCTTACCACACTATTGCAGGAGGATTTCATAATAGAATATTTTGCTTTTTTTTTTAGCATATGTACAAGTGTTGGAATATTTGCCATAACACGTTGAACCTGGGTTTTTTGGATTAATATTTCAAGATTGATTTTGTGATCTTTAGGCCAAAAAGCTGTTCGTTTATTAGAACTAGTTTGACTTTAATATAAAGTACATAATAACTCCATTAAGGAATATGATAAAAAAAAACTGTTGTAAGTAAACACCTTGTGCGGTCTTCGCTAGTTTTTCTTATCCATGTGAAGCTTTCTGGCAATGTATCCACTTGTGTGCAGTTAATCGTTTAGTTTGAGACCTTGTCTGTGAGCTTTGTTGGATTGACCATATCAGGAAAATCTCCTACTTTTCGTATTTACCCAACTACAATCGTTTCGGGTTTCAACTTTTAGGGCTGCCAAATTGTAGCAGGAAGTGAGTTTATTCCGAGTCTCCTGCTGCATAGGAGTTCACCTGAGAAATTTTTTGCTCACCACCCCACTCTGCTGAGATTGAAACATGTGTCCCACAAATTATGGAAAAGATCTGAGGATAACTTCTTGTTTTACTTGGTTCCTAATTTACTCTATTAATTAATTATTAATAAAATATTAGAAATAAAAACTTTTTCACTAGAAAGTATTCAATTACCAGATGTGATACACCTCTTCCTGTCTTTCAATCAAGTGAATTGCATATTTTTTTTTTCTAACTTGTGTCTGAGTTGCCAAAAATTATTGCTAATGATTAATAGTGAAAACAATCCTTATTAAATTGGTCACTGGGAAGTGGAAAAATGAATTCACCGGTAGTTCATGTGAGAAACCTAAATTTAATTATAAACAAGATGTGAATACTTGATTGGTGGAAGTTAAGTGATTGTGTGAAGAGCATAATAGATGCTAAGATTGATTTAGAAAGGTCACCAGAAAGAAGCCTGAGTTTTCTTAATAGCATCACGAAAGTGTGATCTGTGCATGACAAAGATAAATCTCAACAATCTACATTTGAATATTTGATACTTTAGTCATTTAACTTCCTGTTTGTGCCTGTATTGAGTTGCATGGCAGGTACTCCATCTAATATTAAAAACACTTAAGAATGGAATGTTGTTTTCCAGTTTTATATCTCTTAGTTAGGGAAGGATTGCGAAAAAGGAGGAAGAGAGATCTGTTCTATTATTTTTGAATTATTAGTAGGGGTAAATTAAGAAGAACATATAAAAGAAGTTATCAAACAAATCTTTTGCATATTTTATGGGACACATGTCTCAATTTAATGACTGGTGAGCAAAAGGGTGGTGAGCAAAAAAAATCTCAGTTCACCTGGGCCTGCGCCTTCTTTGATAGGGTTTAAAGGTTGGCTTCAAAGAGAAAATTAGAAATGTAATAACGTAGGCTTAAAAGTAAAAGATGCAATGTTGTTGTCGCTTGTCAGACCTCAGAGGCTCAGAACCATCAGCCTTTCACTAAAGATGGACGAGCTAATCAGCTAAACGTGTTGCTTAAAAATACCGTAAAAATATAGCACATCAGGTAACTAAGAGCAAAATAACAGCAAGGAGGAGTAACAATTTTTTTTTTCTTTTTTTTTAACAAACTTACAATTATTTCACCTAAATCCATTTGAACCCATTAAAGGGCTGGAGTAACAATTTCTGATTAATGTTTTTAAAGCTGAAAAATTTTCAGTAAGACTTCCAAAGTTGGACTAAATGTGTATAACAAAACAGCAAAATACAAAATAACAGTAAATTTTGAAAATTTGCTGAATCATTGAGCCGAATAATATTAGTCAATTTCTGAAGTAATGAAAATTTCAAAGGGGTTGGTGGACATAGCTGTACATCCTTGACTATGCTTATATACTGTATATTGGTATAATACAACTCTAATTGGTATGTTGATTTTGTTACACAATTTTTTCTAGAACCCTAGTTTGTTTTTCCTTGGTAAATGATCTAGAACCCTAGTTGACATTTAACGTTCTGTATTTTTCGATTTTTTCGTTTTTCAATTTGGCTTCATATATTTTTTACAACCCAAAAACTTAAAATCCAAAATTACTGCAATTTATTTGGGGTTATAAGTTGCACACTTGAACAAAACTTCAATCACAATTAAAGCCATTTCCACTGTTACAGTGTCACACACAACTCATCTTGATAACATTTTCTTTATCAAATTATTATCATTATCTTACATTCTTACCATACCAACAACATCTATTTTTGATAAAGCTATGATCAATATCTAATCTAATTGTCTAGTACTCATTTTTAAGATGGGGTTGGTGAATTAAAGATGTAAGAGTGACTCATACGGGTATAGTGTTACTAAGTACCAACTACTTTGAAAGTGGTGTTGTTGAGGACGTGGACTACTTCTAGTTTCTGTAGCTTGGTTGGTGAGCAACTTACTTATATATTCTTTCCTACTCCACGATAGTTCATCATCATTATCTTCTCTTTTTCTCTTTTCTTCTTCTTAACTCAATTACTCTTCACAGTTCACACTCCACCACTTCTCTTCACACTTTCACAAACAAAAAAAACATGTGTTCAACTCAAAACAACCTCAACCTTAGTCCAGAAGAAGAAGAAGAAGCATGTTTACATGCCATGCAATTAGCTAGTGCATCAGTCCTACCTATGGTGTTAAAAGCAGCAATAGAGCTAGATGTGTTAGAAATTATTGCTAAAGCTGGTCAAGGTGCATATATCACCCCTAGTGATATTGTATCCCAACTATCTACCAGTAACACACAAGCTCCTATTATACTTGATCGTATTCTAAGGTTGCTTGCTAGTTACAAGGTCTTGAGTTGCAATTTGCGCAATTTGGAAGATGGTAGTGTTGAAAGATTGTATGGACTTGCACCTGTATGTAAATTTTTGGTTAAGAATGAAGATGGTGTGTCTATGGCTCCTTTGGTTCTCATGAACCAAGATAAAGTCCTCATGGAGAGCTGGTAAGCACCTTCTTCGTTTTCTATTCCAATATTCCATCATATAATATGTAGATTACACACATAACTTATATGTGATTGAATTGAACACATAAACCATGATTTAATCGCTAGTTACATTATCAAGTTGGATCTTTGATTGAGTTTGGAGTTTGGCTCAAGGAACTTTTAGTATCATTGTTGCAAGTTGCAACTATCACCCCACTTCTAATGGTCCAGAAGTACCAAAAGTTGGTGTGGTTTTAGTGGTCATCATATAAGATAGAACAGAACAGATAATAATGTAGAACAGAGGAATCATGCTGTAAGGTATGCATAGAAATGTTTTGAATGATAAAAAGTTAAAAACATGTTCTTTTTACCTCACAGATCTGGCATCTACAGTAAAAGAATGGGACAAATAATGGAGTTTTGGAAGTTTCATACATATTTGCTTGTCTATATGTTTGTTTTCATTGCATTCAACAAACGGTCCATCTATATTCTATCATCTTTGCCGACAAAAAGAAAAGCCATCTTCCATATCAATATGGGCATATGGCATCATCTTTCGACAAAAAGAAAAAGCCAACTTCCATATCTAATCTTGTCTAAAAATTAATTTCAACACGTATTTTAATGATCCAATGAAATTTGCTCTGGGGGAAAATGGACATCATAACCTTTTACCTAATAAGTCAAATTAAAGCAATCACGTCATTAAGGTAACATGATTCAATCTTGTGATGAAAATTTCTTCTAATGGTCTAGCTCACCCACTACACCGATGTTGATATGACGAATGAATAGTTTGTGGTGTGGACTGTGTTTAAAAGAATTCTTCAGCCTACAATTGGAGACAAATGTCTTTGGGTCTTTATGGATATTTTTTTCTGCCTATACGCGGATACACCTGGTAGCACGCTTATATTCCTAAGAAGTGGGTCTTGGTTTTTGCTGTGTGGTGTGTCAGTGGATTTCGGTTCAATTGCTAATGATTCTTTTCATTTGAGGTCTGGTCCCAGTATTATATTGGAGTTAACTCAATTATAATTCCGATTATCCCGTGTTAGTACTTAATAACTGATGTCGATGAATATTTCAACACTATAGGTACCACTTGAAAGATGCAGTACTTGATGGTGGAATTCCATTCAACAAGGCATATGGAATGACTGCGTTTGAGTATCATGGTACAGACCCTAGATTCAATAAGGTCTTCAACAGGGGAATGTCAGATCACTCTACTATAACTATGAAGAAGCTTCTTGAATCGTACAAGGGGTTTGAGGGATTGAAATCTGTGGTTGATGTTGGTGGTGGAACTGGTGCCACAGTTAACTTGATTGTTTCTAAGCACCCAACAATCAAGGGCATCAATTTTGACTTGCCTCATGTGATTGACGATGCACCAGCCTATCCAGGTAAATTTCTGCGCATAAATTAACTCTGCTGTTTAGCTAAGAAAAATGAAAAATACTTTCAGTTGAATTTAAAAATACTTGTAAGGAAAACAACACCAAGTTCCAAGCAGTATCCAAATGGCCATTTTACCAAGCAGATGGACTAGTAATGTTACCATGCTTTATGCTTAGAAGCTTGCTTTTTATATTTCTTTTCACTTGTTATCTAATTTAGGATTGGGCCATTTTGTGCAGGTGTAGAGCATATTGGAGGAGACATGTTTGTTAGTGTTCCAAAAGGAGACGCTATTTTCATGAAGGTAATAATGATTTTTTTTTTTCCACCTCTGTTAAGTTGGTCATCGCAAAATTAAAGAACTGGAGCTCTAATATAGAGATGCACTATGTCAAATATCATTCATTTGAAGTTAACAACGTGAACTAGTTTTAGGTGTCCGAATTATAATTTAGTATGAAAATATGCATAAACCTCATTAGTCATCATCTTGTTGCATAGACGTGACTAAGTATCTAATTTTTATTATATGACTGCAGTGGATTCTTCACGATTGGAGTGACGAGCATTGTGTGAAATTTTTGAAGAACTGTTATGAATCAGTACCTGCAGATGGAAAAGTGATTATCGTGGAATCCATTCTTCCAGTATTTCCTGAGACTAATCTCGCATCCAATGCTGCATTCCAACTTGATAACATCATGTTGGCTCATAATCCAGGAGGCAAAGAGAGGACAGAGAAGGACTTCGAAGCTTTGTCAGTTAAAGGTGGATTTACCGGTTTCAACGTTGTGTGCAGTGCTTTCGGCAGTTGGGTCATGGAATTCTGTAAATAAACAAAACTCTACTCTTATGTTGGAACATTGTTGTTGCGGTTTTTATTAATGGTTCTGTTAATGATCAGTTGATCACTTACATATAGAAATCACATAAATGATTGTATGTTACTTCATTCCATGAATCAAATAAAAGTTTCTGAGTTGTGTTCTTGAAATTTAACCCTTCTCTAAGTAGTGCAATTCATTTGTAACAACTAAGATCAAGATTAATAAACACAATGCAATAGAAGAAAAAACAACCTTTATATTGAAATATACTAATAAGTGAACTTATTACAAAACAATAAACAATGAACCATAATCCTACAAAAAACATGCAAATCAGCAGCAGTATACAGCAATAGCAACTGATCATCAGCATTCTCATTTTTTTCGTTGTAAGACGGAAAAGCCGAAACAACATTCACTAGGATCCCAGAACATTCCAATCTCATCACCTTCTTTCAACTTCCTTCTCTGAACAAAACTTTTAATCCAATTACTTTTCATAATATAACTATTAGCCTTAAGACTTCTTTTCAATATCAAACGATAACATGGTTTCATATCAAGATCCATAACAAGTATTTCTGTACCTTTGCCACTTTCAACTTCTCTATTTTGTTCTTCAGTTAAATATGGTGTAATATGATTATAAACCATTTTTTTTGATAACATAAGTCTACTTAGATGATTTACATCACTCTTTTTAAGTTTCTTTCTTATTGTAAAGAAACTCCTTTGATGATCAATACTTATTCCAGAAAAGTAATCTTTAATCAATGTCGGCTTTTTCATCTTCTTCATCTTCCCATTGATATCCTCTGTTTCTATCTTGATTTCGTTAACTTGTTTTTTTACTGTGAATGTATTAACACCCATTAACTTAAAAGCTATTATCTCAACACCAAATAACCTTAACTTAGTAACACCCATTGAATTATCATGAATTTCTTCTTCTTTCTTCATTGTAGAAAACCAGAAACAGAGTAAACAAGAACCCTTAGGCCTTAGCTTGCAGAGAAAGAGAGAAAGAGAGAGAGTTGTAAGAAGTAATATGAAGAGAATGTGAGAGAAACTGGTTGTGGATATGTTAATATTTATAGAAATATAAGAGTAATCCGAGTTCGAAGAAAGTAAGGAAAAGAGATTAATTTGGAAACTGGTGGATTTGTTTTCGGATTAGTACACTCTGTTTCTTAATAAGGAAACCAAGGAAAGTTTTGGGGTTTTTATTAGGGTTGTTTGGTTACCGTTATGTTGGCTGTATGAATGTATTCTGTCTGAACCGACTTAAGCATATTGTTTGATGAAATTCCTCAAAGAGAAGTTATGAAATTTCCTGACTGTATGTGTAGTAGTAGTGTATGAATCTGATTTGAAGTAACAAGTAACTGTAGTCAGGTACTCAGAACTGAACTCTTATGTATATCTATGGCAGTGAAAGATTACATTAGCTAGATTCTTTCAATATGATTGAACTTGCACGACAACATTAATGACGACGACGAAAACCAGACACACATTGGTGGCAGGGCATGTAGAACATGAGGGGGAGATGGGGAATGTAGAAGAAACCCAAGGAAGATGGGACTGACCAGTGACCACCCCGGCCTGGCGCCCTGAGATTGGTGAAGCCAACAAGCGGCAGCTGGGCATCATTTTGAGTTAAAAGCATTGAGGCCGTGAGAGGTCATGTTTTTAGTGATCGGTTTGGTAAAATGCTGGATTCTAACTTTTGTAGCTATACCAACTATAGCAGGACTCAGGAAGATTCTGCAGATATTCTGATAGTGTGTAGCTATATCTTAATTTCATGTAGAAGTGTTGTCGGAATATTTGCCATAAGGCTAGCTTCATTTTGCACAGTCATGCCAAGTTATCTTAGCAAAACCAAGGAAGTCTCATTTCATTAGGTGCCTTGGTGGGCAGAAGAAACTAGGGTGTAGGGAGATTGTTATCTTGGCCTCTTCACTAATCCCAATAGCCCAATCCAATAACATACATTTTCAATGGCCCAGCGGCCCGGCCACATTGACAGCACTATGCCTAGTTACCCTAATGCCCATCTGTAGTACATGTGGGCATCATGATCATTGATGAATCACCAAAATTTCATGTTTTTTTTTTTTTTTTCTTTTGAAAATTATACCCCCAACTTGTATAATAGAAAATTCTCCATGTTTCCAGTTTCCATTGCCCATAAATCATGAATTCATGATCATACAAGTCATTTAAGGTGGCAACATAAACTTTAGAGTTATGAAAGTAATTCAAGTTGCTCTAAGCATAACAACAAGATCATATGTGACCCACCATCTTAAATAAAAGCCACCACAACATGCTTGCTTTACAACAACTGATTACTGATGAACTGAACCTCAACGCCGCTAAGGTTCACGTATAAAGCCCAGTGTTGTTCAATGTCATTGTTGTGGGTCATTCAAATACTCCTTTGAGACTGTAAAGAAACCCTTAACACGTTTCAAAGCAAAACCATAATCTCTTCACTTCACTTACTTTTTATTTTTTAACAAAACAAACAAACTCTTTCGATTCAAATCTCTCCCGCAAAATCTGCACTTTTTTCTTTCCTCGATACCTTAACCGCTCCACCTTATTAGTCTTCCTTTCTTAATTTCAATATTTAAACATACTCATTTACATTTTTCTTTCTCTGTTTTGATTCATATTTTGGTTAATGGGGAGATCAGTTGGAGAAGAGTTAGATTTACTTAAGTCACAGTTAGTGACAGATATCTGTTCTATATCATCTCGTTCGATTAGTAATACTCGCCATTGTCGCATTCATCGTTACATCAGTGCTCCTTTTATTGATTGGTATCTTCTTTTACAAGTACGTGTTACATGTATTCTATGTCTATTTCATTCTTCCTCATTGATTGATTCATTCATTTCATTAATAATAGGTTTTTGAGTATGTTATGATTTTTATTGTGTAATATAGGTTCAAGAAGATGCACATATAGATGTTATTCGCAAGCAATTTCGCAAACTTGGTAGGTCTTATTAGTGAATTATGTGTGACACACTTTGAAGAAGTTTGTTGATTATGTGCAATATGTTGATCCAGTTCTGTTTTCTGTACTGCAGCTTTGCAAGTACATCCAGATAAGAACAAGCACCCTAAGGCTGAAGTTGCATTCAAACTTGTATCAGAGGTGGGATTTTTTTTTTTTTTTTTTAAGAATTGCATGATTAGAAAGTTTGAATCACAAATTCCAATTCAAACCGACACACCACGTCATAGGCAATTTTTTTGATTTGTTTGTGACATTACTAGTATTGTAGAAATTGATTACTAGGCTACTAGCATCAGTCTGCTATTAGCTTTCACGAGTTCTATTACCATTTCAACTCTATCTGGATTGAGTCATTTTTTCGACGAAGGCAGGGCTCTTTATGTATCATCTTTTGTACATGTCACCATTTACAAATTTCCTTTTTCTCAAACTTCATAATGAACCGAACAATTAGATCCGACTACACATATACAACATATAAAACTCGATTAAACAAATTGTCTTCCATCACATTTCATCATAAAAATATGATTGTAGACCTATGCATGCCCGTCTGACAATGTGAATTATAGAAATGCAAATTAACTACTAGTATTGGTCTGCTGCTAGATTACATGAGTTCAACTCTATCTTGTGTCATTTCTTGAACAAAGGCAGGGCTCTTTATGCATTGTTTTCATCAAACAGCTTAGTGAATCGAACAATTAGACTTGATCACACATTTAGAGTACATATAAAGTTAGTAAACAGATTGCCATTCATTTCCTTCATTGTTCTCAATTTAGCAAAAACACATAATTGCAGGCCTATGCATGCCTGTCTGATGAAACGAAAAGGAAAGCATTTGACTCAGCAAGATGTAACAGCTTCTGCAAGGAATGTACCAAAATTAGCTCCTATAAGCCCTGCAGTTTTCCTGCAAAGCCGGAGACATCAGATGCTATCTTGCGGCAACTAAGAGTAGTCCGAGATAAATTCAGAGAGGAAGTTAGGACTATAGAGAAATGTCTGAAGGTGAATAATGCATCACATAAAGAGTATCCAGTCTTTAATCCTTCTGACCATTTGTTCCAAGATTATCCCCGTAACAATACTAAAGTTTATAGGAAATCTGATGATTTGAGGTACTTGCAAAACGGAAATTTGCACAGTTTTCACAATAGAAGAGGAAAGAGTGAATCTTCAATCTTTAATATCAACTCAGAGAGGAAACTGGGCCAAAGGAAACCTGTTGTCTCAATTTTTGATATAGACTCGGAGAGGATACTGCGGCAAAGGAAACCTGTTGTCTCAATTTTTGATGTAGACTCAGAGAGGATACTGCGTCAAAGGACACCTGTTGTCTCAATTTTTGATATCAACTCAGAGAGGAAACCGGGCCAAAGGAAACGTCTTGTCTCAATTTTTAATATCAGTTAGAGGTTTTGTTAACCAACCCTGATAGTTTATATGCATTTATATATGTAGTGAATATTTTTCGACATATACATATCCCCCATAGAACTCTATGCTTCAATTTTAACATATTTCTGTTTTTGACATTATTGATCTCACACGTGCTTGAAGATGTCAGTTAGTGTGTGTGGCGCTAGCCATGAGTTACCTGAAAACGTCTAGATTTGATTTTATTGATATAATGCACAATTCGTTTACAGCGAATCAGTCAAAATTTGCATATTTTAATTATTCATTTTCGTGAAACAACTTCATTGTAGTCTTCTATCCAAATCAATTAAAACTAGCTTCCTCTCTATAAGATTTACAGTTGATGCTTGTTCATGTATCATGATTAGATGGATGCATTTAGATAATCCGTATACTGTATGTGGAAAGAATAAAGAGACGTCAACTTCAAAAGGTAGACTGTAGAGACTAGACAGTAACTACTACAAGGTGCTATCTAAATTAGTACTCCTCAGGGTGGAGTTCTTCCATAGATAACTACATTGTTCATTTGTTTGCTTATATTGATTACAGTATTCATGATAAGTTCAAGAGACCAATCTTTTTAATTAAATCTTAACAAGACAAAAAGATGTACATTCAGGGTAAGGATAACAAAGTTCCTTTGGAATACAGTAGCAGGCTTGCAGTCTTCTACATTGGTGATCTTAGGTCTATAATTCACTTTCTTGAATAGAGTGATAAAAGCAAATTAGAAAATCTAATTCCAAGGCTACTGGAATCCAAAATTTCAAATTTCTCACTTTATTTAAAACATGAAAGCAAAATATTCCATCAGATCAAAATTTTGTTGTTTCTCTCTTTTACTTTTGATTTGTAAACATCACATGTCAAACCCAATCTGCTAACAACCAAAGCCTGTACCTGTTATTCATATTTTAGTACATTAGAAGCTTCTTTCCCTTTGAAAGAGCAAAGTCACACTCTCATGGTTTTCAGTGACTTACATTTTACTATTTCTTTCATGAAGGAAACTATCTAGCATTGCTGGAATATCAACTGCATGCTTATAAACCTGGATTGTAGTAGCTTTGTTGAAAGCTAGTAAAATGCAAAAGTCAAGTTCTCCCCTGCTTCTTACCAACAAAACAAGTTTATATATATAAGCACATATATCCACAATCCTACCTATATTTTTCTTAAAACTACTTTATATTCTAATACATTATTAACATATTTATAAGTGGGCAGTAGTTAACCAATAATGCTACTTTGCAAAAAAAAAAAAAAAAAAAAAAAAAGCTGCCCCTTCTACTAATGTTGAATACTTGAAGGGACCAAGATTACATAAATGGTAGCAGATAACCAGCTTAAAGTTTAAAATGTCCAAGTGGTTGAGAAACTGAAAGAGAGAGAAACGTGGTTTAGACTTTAGAATCTGTAATGGGTAGAGAAGGGAACCAAAGCACTTAAAAGAGAGAAAAAACAGGAAAAATCAAATTTCTCTGCAACTGTTTGTAACTGATCTCCTAATCCTACTCATCCACTTAGCCACTCTTATGAACGTGCATCTCCCTTTTCTTGTATCTTCAACCTTAAGTTATAGGCAAGTGGTGTTTTTCTACATAAACTCAATAGCCCATTGTTGAGCATTTTGTTCTTTTGAAGATGCAGTATATTTTTCTTGTTTGAGTGCAACAATGACATCAGTTAGGACTAGAAGATACACCAACACTACCAACTCCAATTCACTTGCTTCATTTCTGGGAAAAGAGATTTCAAACACAAGAGTTCTCTCCAAAAATAGGGCAACAATGGCATCACTATTGGGAACAATGGCACAGAACAACAATAGTTGCAAGGAGCTTGCTCTTCAGAAGGATGCAAAGGTTTCACACAAATCTAACTTGTCTTATTTTCTTAACATCAATTTGCCTAATAAGAAGAATTGTAGAGTCTCAAATGCAGCTTTTACCAAGGTGAGAATCAAGATCCCAAAGATATTTGTCAAGACTGCTAAGAAGAAAGAACATCGAACGGGTGGTGACAAAAGCAGCAGCAATGCGAAGAAATGGCGCAACCCCAGAGATTTTCCAGATAAAGTTACATCACTACTATCAAAAACCTTTGTTGGTAAGAAATCCAAAACTGGGTCTGATGCTTTTGGTACTATGAAATCTGAAAACACTTCTATTTGTGTTGTGAAAGATAGTTTTCTCATTAGAGGTAGTAATGCGAGTAGCATTGATGTTAGCAGAACTGAGGAAGAATTTGGTAGTCAGCGATCTGAAATTGATGGTGGCATTTTGTCTAAGACAGTATCTGAGTACTCTGAGTCATCTAGAGCTATTAGTATATGCAGTGGAGAAAGTTTGTACAGTGAAGATCAGCCATCTAACTCTTCATTATCCAAACTTCGTTCATCGAGGGAAAACTTGGAGCTCGAAGAAGAGGTTGTCAAGCCAATAGTGTTCTACCAAAAGGGTGTTCAGAAAAAAGTTTGCCCAACTTGCGAGCGACCTTTGGATTCACAATCATCTATCAAGAGTTTTCTCACAAAGAATAATCCTTTGAAGTCCATGAAAGGTAAATATGCTACATCTGATAGTAGTAGTTGTAGTAGTGGAAGTGCAGGTGTTTCAAGTTTTTCTAGCAGAGATGGAGAAAAGAAAAGAATAACTAGCAGATCATCTCAAAAGCATTTTAGTAAACCCAAGGTTTGGAAGTCATGTTCTTCAGAAAGGAATATGAACATAGAGGTTGAAAAAACTGAAGAAGAGCCAAGTGACAAGGAGCTCTGCAAAAAGAAGATTCTAATGGGGGAGAAATGCCGACCCCTTGATGATGAAATCGGCAATCTCAAGGCAGAATTCCAACCCAAGGCGGCCAATGTGTTGAGCGTCCATGAGTCAACACAGTATTGAAAAGGTTTCCATTCTGTCAGTAAATGTTATATTGAAATTGCATTGTACTTTGGATTAAGATAGCCTTTCCTAGATTAAGCTTTTCCTATTAGCAAATGTCTTGCCAGTTCATAGTTTGTTTTCTTTATGCATTATGTACTTTTTCCGGTTTTCTGAACATACTTGTTTTAGCATCTGAAGTCTGGTCTATACGCTTCCTTGTATAAGAACTTGAAGGACACACAAGTATCCATGTTTTGAGTTCATATAAATGTTAAGGAAAGTTCATTTATGTTTTCGTTTTAAGTCTTTTAATGATCTCTATCGACATTTTACCTCATAGCAAAACTTAAGAGAAAATGAAACAGAACAATAGTCATGGACTAACAACATAGGTGCAGCTTTCACGTCGACAACTGCTAACTTACAACTCTTGTAAAGTTGCTTGATTAGTCAGCTATTGCAAATCTCGAATATCAATCAAGTTATTGTGGTGTGTAGAGGGCTTTAGTATTAGACCTCTGCATTATGCAAAAGATGCAAAAGGATGTACGCTTAATAGAAAAGTGAGATCATTGCAAACTCCACAAAAATAAAAAGTGAAAACACCTCTTTTTACAACAATTTACATCATCACCTACATGTGGATCCAGTCTGTTATTTTTGTGGCATGGCATCTGGGTCAGTCAATCACCTTGCAGGTGGTCTCTGCGTACTTAAAATTAATGCCTGCGAGGACTGACCACCACCATTGGGTATGACTGCCTTATGCAACATGGATAGCAGGAAGGAATTATCTTAGATTTTAAGGTACTCAAGCTTGTGACTTTATCGCTTTCCAATGTGGTGTCCGTGGAGGAGTTTGTGGAAGCAATGCCAATGTCATATATATATTTTTTTTTAATCCATTCAAAGTAAACCTTTCCTCCGAAACAATGTATTTGCAAATTTCAACATAAAGTATAGGTTAACCTAGTGGAAGGAATTTTGTGCAGGGAAATGAAAAAAAGATTGCTAGGTAAGTATAATTATAAATATAACAAAAAGTGTTGTTTAATACATTTGAATTAAGCTCAAAATAAACGAAACTCCTGATGATCAACCACATGCAGTTATTTAGTGCATCAAACATTACCACAAGTCTTATCTTTCAACAAGTAAGAACGTACGGCTGAAAGCAGCAGACTGCGAGGACCCATTGGAATGTTGAGATCCTTCAGCGCCTCTTTACTCAAGTGCTTCAGAGTTCAGACCATTCATATCAATATTTTTTTCCTCAAAATTCTTAGCATATTTCTGAACCCCTACGCTCTTTAGGAAGTCCTGTATTGACATGTCCGCCTGTCTTTCAGATGGACACTTTATTAAAGCAATATAACTATCCGTAAACTCCACAACAGTTCTCTTGTCAATGTGCGGATGACTATTGAAATTCTCTTTGTACATAGTGCAAGCCAGATTTTGCAAGAGATCCATGGGATTTATAATTGCAGGTTCCACATCATCCAGATTCATGTTGTGTTTACCCTTTTCGTCATTATGCCACTGCACTGCTCCATATTGACAAATATGGTTGCCATCAATATTAAACTCAAAGGTCACATTCCGATCATCATCTTTATGCAAAAGCATCTCTTTCTTTGGATCATCTGATGTATGAATTTGAAACTTTCTACAATAAACCTTTAGGTACTTGTCGTCTTTCTTTTTCTCCGAGGACCATACAACAGACAATTGATCCTCTCCTGTAGCAGCCAGTAGCCCAGTATGGGTGGAAATGTTCCTACTGAAGTACGCAAAAATTCGATTGATGAGGCAATGGTAGATTCGGACTCATCAAACTTGAATGCCAGATTAGCAAATCTTTTGTTCCTGGCCAGATCAAATGCAAATAAATCCCTTGCAGACCAATAAACAATACCCTTGACAAACTGCAGTGTTATTGCTAACAAAATCATGCCAACCACATACATGAGGCCCCCCAATGCAATACCATTTAGGAGTTAAACAACTAAGGTCAAGCAAACAAAAGTGATACAGATTGCAAATAATAATGGTGTCCTCACCATGAACAGCAGCACTAGTGTAGTAGGTGTCACACGTAAAAATTGCTGGAGGATAGATCAGGGAGTATGTTAACGTTCCATTGGTTGGAGATAGAGTCATAATACTCAGCCCAAGGTAATGTTTTTGTCCCTCCAAAAACATAAATTCTTTTCCCAAGTGAAACAGTTACCGCTGACGACCTTGATGCATGCATCTCAGGTCCGACTTGCCACTCTCTTATTAGTATTAGTATTGTAAACATACATTGCATTGCAAATTGTAGGAGAAGCTATAAGTATACCATTTTTTAACTTAGGAGATTCACGTTCACCCCAATAACATAGACCTTTGAGCCTAAAACAGCGCAACCAAAATCGCCAGGTAAACTATAATTTGACATGTTGGAATCTATGTGTAGTGTACCTCTGTGTCTAAAACGTACCAATCCACTGACGGATCATAAAGATCTTCGGAAGTGTGCACAGATAGATATACTAAAATTTAAATGGGTCGTCTTCTCTTCTAGGAAATCATCATCATTCACCATTAAAGTATCCTCAACATCACCACCGTGGCAGGCCCGTATGTGGGCCTAGGCGAGCTAGGGGGATGTCTAGGGCCTTATGGGCCTCTTCTGCATTCGGCACAGGAAGGTTTTTTTTTTTTAACAAAGCCCAACTCCCAGGCCACTTTCTGATTAGCAAACGTGGCCTCTGACTTCTTCTTCTTCTTCTATTCACAGCTCAGAAGTCAGAAAAAAGAAGAAAGAAAACCTAGCTTTCTAAATTTTAATCGAACAAACTTCTCTCTAATCTCTATTACTTCAGTAGTTCAGGAGTTCAGGTATATTTTTAAATTTAAAAAATTATCTACAATTAGTTTTATTATGCTTTAAATTTTTTTTTTTTTGATTTTATGTTTACTGTTAAGTGTTAATCATACATTTTGTTAGTTGTATCAATTTAATTTTTAGAACATTGTTAAGTTTTTAGAAAAGAAAATAGATAATTTTATATTGTAGAAAAAAAATTGGTTATTTGGTTTGTTGGATATTTGGAATTTTGGATTGATTGTTAAAAATATCTAATTTGCATAATTGTCAAGGATATTAATATCATCACAAATCTACAACACGGAATCACAATCCATTCAAAATGGGCCCAATAAAATGAGATCCATTTGTCAAACATCCAAATCCAAGAAAAAAGCCTGTTTATTGGTGATAGACTAATGTCAGAAGAAGGCCAATTACCATTATCCACCACGGCACACACGTCTAGAAGCCTAGTTAGCAAAACTAACACTCGATCAGATAGTCATCTCGAGAAAAATCAATGGTCAGGATTAGTAAGATAGGATAATTCTACCAGATTGACTGTTGAGCGTTGTTTTGTTGTTTTCGTACCCTAGTGCTGAATACCGTTAGATATATTCACATAATTATGAATTTTTTTTTTTTTTATGAAATAGAATCTCATGTTTGTTATTATGTTGACTTTGACCTTGCGAGTTGCGACTGCTCGCGCCACTAATGTTTCTTTATTAACCTAAACAAACCTTTTCAGCTCACACTCCACGTTTTCATTTCTTTCTCTCCGGCGACGAGCCGCCACTTTTATCCCAGTTCTCCGGCCATCTTCCATTAATTCCGGCGAGGTATTTGTAATCTTTGTTTTTTCGATCAGTAGTTTTATTCTCTTGATTTTCAATAAATACAGCTTAATCTCTCTATCTCTCACTTTTTAACACTGTGATTTGCTTCTGTAGGATTCAAAATGGCACTGCTTACCGCTTCTCGGAGAATCTCATCATCTACATCAGCAACTACGTTGCGTTATGCTTATTTCAGATCGTTCTTAACTGCGTTTCGAGAGGAGAGAGATACTTTTGGACCGATTCAAGTTCCTTCCGATAAGTATGATTTCACTCTTTTAAGCCCCTTTGATTTCAGTTGGATATGATAATTTTGTTCTGTAAAGTTCATCTCATCTCATTCCTTTGTTTCGTTTTACGTTTTCTTTTCGAATCCAATTTAGCGGATTGTTTGATTAGTTCTGTAAAACTAATTTTAGAAGATTAATAATTTGTATATAGTGTGTAAGTGTAATGGTGTTGATCAACATATAATGATGAAAATTTGATTTTGTATTTAGGTTGTGGGGTGCTCAGACACAAAGATCATTGCAGAATTTTGATATTGGTGGAGAGCGTGAACAAATGCCTGAACCAATTATTCGTGCTTTCGGCGTCCTTAAGAAATGTGCTGCCAAGGTACATACAATATTCCTTTATTAGTTTGTGTAAGTGATTAGTTGATTATGATGTGTTTGGTGTGTTATGTTGATGTTTTTTTTTTTGACAGGTGAACATGGACTATGGTCTTGATCCTACTATAGGGAAGGCAATAATGCAAGCTGCTCAAGAAGTTTCCGAGGGGAAATTGAATGATCAGTTTCCACTTGTCATATGGCAGACTGGTAGTGGAACTCAGAGTAACATGAATGCCAATGAGGTTAGCAATTAGACATATACTTGGAAATTAAGTTGTGAATTCATATAATTTAGATAGTTTTAGTTAATTTTGTTTGTTCCACAAAAAGAGAAGAGTATGAACATGGTTTTTAACAATTCTTTCTGCAGGTGATTGCAAATAGAGCTTCTGAGATTCTTGGTCACAAACGTGGTGAAAAGTTTGTGCATCCCAATGACCATGTCAATCGCTCACAATCTTCAAATGATACATTTCCAACTGTAAGCCTTCAATCTGACTAAACTTTGCTTGTTAAAAGTCGCTGAACTAAAATGAAATTTTGATTAAATATATGGCATGGTAGCGACTCTTGTTAAATATCCTAGTGTTGGTTGTTGGATGTTGATGATTGTGTTATCGGTCATTGTCCAGGTTATGCACATTGCTTCAGCAGTCGAGATAAATTCAAGTTTTATTCCAAAATTAAAGCAGTTACACACTTCATTAGAGTCCAAGGTAAGGTACATAATCTCTTTTGCACAAATGATGATTTATATGTTGTTTTGTTTGTTTTTTTAATTTCTTAATCTAGAAGCTGTTAAATTTTAATTGTTGGCTTCTGGGAGATAAACTTAAGTGTTTGTGCCCCCATGTCAAGCACAAGGTAGCATGTAATTCTAATACATTGGTCTCCATTGGCCTTGCTTCCATGCAAACTAAATATAACACTTGTAAAGTAATATCTTTAACTAATTAGATCTCCACATGTGAAACACTTCACCTGGGAAGTTAAGGTTGCTATTATGTGGTTGCTTCTATTGTGTTAGTCTGATCTCCTGTTATGTTGTTGTACCTATGGATTTTCATTCTGAAAGGTTATTGGGTTACTGACAACCAATAACAGCCACAAGCATTTTTTTTATTTTGTTGTATTGAGTATTATCTTCTATAAGTTGAATCACCCAATGAATCCTGACATTGAGGATATCACATGGACCACCTTTGTAATTTGCCATGTACATTTGACCCCTCGCCTTGGGACAGTAGACTGCTATGTCTAGATGGCAGGTGCAAGGCCAACCAGACAGGGCCACCTAAGAGTGCCCGTAATGCTTTCGTCCATCCATGTCCAACTCTTCAATGCCTAATCTTCTCCTCCAACCATTCTCGATAATCCCCTAAGAAATCACTATAAATGCTTATCTTAAGATGACTTGTAATAACCATGAGAGTTATATTTTTCTCTGTCTTGAAGTCATTAGTCCAATGTTTCGGCTCTTCAGGCCTTGGTTTATCCTCAGGATGAGTTTATAAAGTGATAACGAAGGTTGTCTATGTTCGTCATACTATTGCTCTTTATAATGTGAGGCTAGACCCTTCTACACATTAGAGTGGTGATCGAATTGTCATATGAAAGTCGCTCAACAAAATGTTTGAAGATGTATTCTTGTTCTCTTTTTTCCTTTGTTGCATAAAGCTTGATTAGACCTATCATATGCGACCCTTCTTTAGATTTATGAATTTGAGCTTTTTGTTTGGTTAAACTATCGGTACAGTATATGACTTTGTTTATGTACTCTGTTAAAGGATCTTAAATTCAATCTCGCTATCCTGAAATTAATATTCTTACAGTATACTTTGTTTATGTACTCTATTAAAGGATCTTAAATTCAATCGCTGTCCAGAAATTAATATTCTCACAAGAATTATATTTTTGTATGAATTTTACAGAGAATATCATGTTGGAAGAATATTAGATTAACCAAGAAATGAAAAGGTCTCAGAGAAAATTCTTCTTGTCAGTATAATTTTCTTAAATTTATCTGAAGACTTCCAGTAATATTGGAAAGATTAGTATATGATTAGCAAGTCCACAAAAGCATGAAACATAGATGAAAAGGTAAGTTAATTGGCTAAAATGGTTAGAGACTTTGGTTTTGATATGATAATAAAGCTGGCGCTTGCAAATGTTGTCAATGTTATCCTAGCTTTTCCAGTTTGAAAGGGCAACCTTGAATTCAATATGTTGTTAACTTGGTATACATTATATACTTATAGTTGATGATATGTGCAAATTTGTGCAAACTAATTTGATGCTTATTCTAACATACAAGGCAAATTAAGATATACTATATGTTACAATGATAGACGATTGATGGGCCAACAGATATATGTTGATGGATTCATCTGTCTTTTAACTATAATTCTTAAACTTTCGCTTACTATAATGTTGTTTGTTCGATGGAATTAGATCATGGCAATCCTGCTTTCTTTATGGGTGCACAACTTTTCATTAGTGACCAATGGATCTTCCTTCTTATTTGTATTTGCAGTCTTTTGAATTCAAAGATATTATTAAGATCGGACGTACACACACTCAAGATGCAACACCCTTAACTCTTGGGCAAGAGTTTAGTGGTTATACTACTCAAGTAAGCTGACTTTTTTAGGGCAATTTGGACGTCTTATTGTTTTATACTCCTGAGTATTGTTTAATACATGGTAGGTAACCTACATGAGTGAGAATTTATTTTGGAGTTGTAGTTGACAAAAACATTGGTTGCAGGTTAAGTATGGACTTGATCGTGTCATGTGTACCCTACCCCGCATGTATCAGGTAAGAAACTTTGCGAAAGTGTACCTGAACACTTTCTTTTTTTTGCTGGAGTTCTAATTGAAATTGTTGTTCGAGCAGCTTGCGCAAGGTGGTACTGCTGTAGGTACTGGACTGAACACAAAGAAGGGGTATGTGGTCTTCATGCTAGCATTCCTTAACCATCAATATTCTGATCTCATGTTCCTTTGAGGCATTGGTTTAGTACGTTGGGTTCATGCTATCTTTAACTGTCAATATACTGATCTGTCATGTTCCTCTGAGGCATTGGTTTAAGTCTGATTTTCTTTCCTAATTGTTGTATCATGTCAAACCTTGCAATTAACCATCAAATCTAGAGGAATTGTTCTAAACAACCCTTGAAAGCTAATGGAGTTGTATAATTACTAGCCTGCCAAAAGTATAAATACCTTTGCTTTCACATCATATGTTAATTGAGAAATGAGGAAAGACTGCCTAACTCGTCACACTTAGCATGAGTCACTAAACTTTGGCTAATGACATCTCTAGAGATGTATCTCAAACAAATTTGGGCAAACTATTGGAATTGGGGTTAAAGAAATTTATGGAGAAAGTGTTGGCACCTCACGAGTTGTTATGGGGACTCTTTAACTTAAATCATCCAGGTTGTCTTATTAAATGACATACATATATCAGTGAAAGGTCCTTTTCATGGTTGGTCTTATCCCATATACTTAATTTCAGGTTTGATGTGAAGATTGCCAATGCCGTGGCGGAGGAGACTAATCTACCATTTATTACGGCTGAAAACAAATTTGAAGCTCTGGTGGGTTTCTAAGCTGTATAAAATGTTCTCTTTATATCTTTTTTCTCTTATATGGTAGAGACAAATGAAAAACTTTAAAGTTTAAACATTATTTGATCATGTAAGTTTTCATTATATGCTTGATCTAAAATTATAACTAAATGTCGTACCAGGCTGCTCATGATGCTTTTGTTGAAACTAGTGGAGCCTTAAACACAGTTTCAGTTTCTCTTATGAAGATTGCAAATGACATACGTCTTCTAGGAAGGTGTGCTATTACCTAGCTTGTGTCAATTGTGATTCTTCCTCAAATAAAATTCTTATAATCACTGTGACTTACTTTTTCAGCGGTCCACGTTGCGGCCTTGGTGAATTAATTCTACCTGAAAATGAGCCAGGAAGCAGTATTATGCCTGTATGTTTCTTCTCTCTAGTCTCTAGCCTTCCAAACTTTGTTCATTTTCTTTGCTATAAAAAATTGATTTTTTTTAACTCCGGTTGGTTAGTACATATCAGTAAGATTTATCTCTACAATTCTATTAAAGCCTAATCTCAAGATTTTTTCGGTTTCAGGGAAAGGTTAACCCTACTCAATGTGAGGCACTTACCATGGTTTGTGCTCAGGTAACACTCGACACTCTTCCACCCTGGTTCATTTTACCTTGATTGATCAGTGAATCCTACAATGCGGACCTAAGTTTTCCCAAGTTTCTTGTAATAAGATAGTACTGTTCTTGTGGTGAATTTCAGTAGTACATTGGGTGGACTACTGATGATAATGATATTAGGCTTGCATTACGGCTTTCTAAAAATGTCTTTATTGGAAGTCATCTGCATTTTATCTCTTGCCCCCTCTTCTTTCTGATAACCTTTTTTAAGGCATTATGTGATCTTTTTGTAACAATTTCTCTTTTTTCTCGAGCCCCTCTATAAAAATGATTTTCGCATGCCCAAAACCTGCAATCATTAGGTTAGCAGAGTAGTGGGAGGAGTGGAAGACCACGATAGAATTCGTCAAGGCCCCTCCAACCCATGAGTCAATCTTAACTTACAGTATGGCAGTGCTGTGTAACCGTGTCCACTCCTCTTTGGTTTCAAAGGTGCTTTGGCATAAGACCGCATGGTTAGGTCATTCGTCCACTCTTTAGAATCTTGGGGGTATGCACATATGCTTAGGGTCTGCTTCATTCCATATGTTGGGTGGGTGAATGAGGTCAATTACGGACCATGCATCCACGTCCATAGACATGCGAACATGAGAACTGTTCTGTGATAGAAGCATCTTAGGTAAATGTGCTTGTCAGATATTTTTTAATGTTGTTATCCTTCATTCTGCCTTTTGCTTGTCCAAGATTGTCCCATCTATGTATCATGCACTAGAATCTGTTTCGTGAAGCCTATTGAGAAACATGCTTTTTTCTTTTTGCTGCAACATAGCAACAAGATAACCCTCTTTACCACTAACATCGGTTATGATATGTCTAGGAAGTGGCAGTAGGATGAGGATGCATGCTTCTGTAGAAATTATTTTGTTTATAATTTATATTAGTGGCACACTCTAGCATCAATGTTTTCAGATGTTCAGTTAGATCAAGTCATCATGGCTAACGGATCCATTGCTTAAGACAAGCACCTCAAATGTCAATTAAGTCACTACTCACTAATAATGTCAGCTTTGATATGATTAAGAAGTGGCAATAGAATGATGCTTCATGCTTCTGTAGAAGTTTTTTAATTTTTAAATTATTATAGTGGGTACACTCTGGCATTAATGGGTTCAGACGTTCAGTTAAATCAAGTCATCCTTGCAGATGACTCCATTTCTTAAGACAAGCACGTCAATTATATATATTTTTCTCTTGAGTAAAACTCATATTTGTTTTAATACCTGCAGGTTATGGGAAATCATGTTGCCATTACAGTGGGTGGATCTAATGGTCATTTTGAACTCAATGTATACAAGCCAATGATTGCCAGTGGTCTTCTACGTGTAAGTTCTGTGTTACTAAATTGTTTCATTCAGACAGCCAGAATATTTTAACGAGCACGAAGGCATCAAGTGCATTTTATTCTTGTCAAGTTTTCGGCAATTTTTATTGTCTGGCATTTGTGTCCTACTGCATTCCAAAACTTTGTTACCTTGTTCTTTTGATCTATGTTTGTATTTACTCAAAATTAACACCATGTATTCTTCACTGACAGTCATTGAGGTTGCTAGGAGATGCATCTGCATCCTTCGAGAAAAACTGTGTAAGGGGAATTCAAGCCAACCGTGAAAGGATTTCAAAGTTACTGCATGAAGTAAGTTAATTGAACTTGACAAAGAATTACATACTCAAGTATCTCATATATAAATTCAAAGTAACTGATTTTGATTTATTTGGCATTGCAGTCACTGATGCTTGTTACTTCTTTGACCCCTGTAAGTTGCCATGCCATTTTATAGGTTCTTTGTGAGTGTCTTTCCTTTTTCTGAGATCTGATCATTCTTCACTTTTGCTTCATCCAGAAAATTGGCTATGACAATGCTGCTGCAGTTGCCAAGAAAGCACACAAGGAAGGAAGTACTCTAAAGGTGACGATTCTCACTGCTCTAATACTTCTCTCAAAGTATTTATATTTATAAAAATAGTAAAATTAGACATACCGACTAATTAATAGAGATTACTCCACCTTTTATACAGACAAAATATTCTACTCCAGATTATTTTGTTTTGTGATCAATTTACCTATTGATTTTATGGTAGAGATTAGAGAAAGTTCTTAGTATAGCCTAAAAAAGATTTACTTCTTTTAAGTATTTTACTAATTGAACAGACTTCGATATGTAATTAATAAAAGATCGATAAAGTTTCTTATCAAAAAAAAAAAAAGATTGATGAAGTTAGAATCGATGATTTGGTGTCCAGTGGTCTACTGGTCATTTGGTCAAGGTCTTGGGATTGAGTCTCACCTTCATACTGAGAAGGGATTCAGGGGAATAATTGTAACTATCAAACAAAAAGAAAGAGAAGAACTTGTCTGGCATTTAATGCATGTCTTCTATTGCTTATCAGCTTATCTCATTTTCCTCATCGCTGGGTTTTGTTTATCTCAGATTAACTATATTTGAGTTTTGCAGGATGCGGCATTAATGCTCGGTGTACTTACATCTGAAGAATTTGACCAGCTTGTTGTACCTGAGAAGATGATTGGTCCCTCTGACTGAATGACGACATGCTTACAGCTGTGGATTTTGGCATTTTTTCCTCCCGTCGATCATCTAAAAAAAGACGACAAGAGGTGCTCAATTCTAATAAGCCTATTTCATGAACTTCATAACAATTTAGCTGATTTTTGGGAGCTTGAGTCATGCTTGTAGTTTATTGAGCTAATGAGAAAGCTCCACTCATTTTGTAAAGGGAACAACAAACACCAAAGGATATAGAGAATTGAACATAAAATAATATTTTTTCAGAGCAATTAAAGCTTTTGTGAATGAAAGATAATAGCAAAATTCCGAGGCCTGTTATGCCTATGAAATCTTAACCAATATCTGACTGTAGTTCCTTCTTGAAGTAGAAACTGCTTATTTTTGGATGAACTCTTAACCAATATCTGACTCTGCAGTATGTCCTCAGAGTAGAAACTGCTTATAATATCCAAAATAATTGATGTTTCTCATTCCTATCTGCATCAGCCTTTTACGTTATGTCTCGGAACTTCCATTATGAGGCAAATGCGCCAAAGTGGCAGACATCACTTCACGAAATCTATTTGCTCATTAACATTTAGAAATACACTTAACTAGAAAATAGAATATAGGTGTATTGATTTATATTGAACCAGCGAGATTGAGTGAAGCCAATATTATCATCTAAGAACATATAGCCTTGTGCACAATCATGGGCATTCAGTCATTCTCCCCAGGTGTTCATAGAGCTACTGCAACATTTCTCTCTTCATCATTATTTGCAGTCAATAGTAGGATTTCATGAGGTTAAGTTCAGCTTACTGGGCGGATGTCCTGTTCATCTTTTGGTTAGTTCAGCTTGTTTTTGCCACCTTGAGATGGGGTTTAAGCAATAGAATCTACCTTACAGATCTCCGTGTGTCAGACATAAGTAAATTATAGAGAAAAAGTTAAAAGACATTTTCTTTCAATCTTAATGCTGTTATTAATGCATTTTGATGGCTTCACGTTCATATATGATTTGACAGAAGCTATCGGTAAAGTTAAATTGGTGGGGATGCATTCAGGAACTAGTCAATTATGCATCTAATTGAAAGTGTTATTTGAAGCTTGAACTCCCTGGTGGACTAACCTGTTTATTTTTCTAACCTGGTTAGAGTCATCAGTTGATAATATCAACAGCAATACAGTTTTCCTGTAGGATGAACGACCTTCAATGAAATATCAATTGTCAAACACATTTTGGTACATGGAAGCGCAAGAGTAGTAGACTTGGATTATTTTTATTTCGTGTTCTGTATATATGAACATACTATTTAACCCAAAATGGCACATACATTTTGGATTCGATCCATTTTGTACAGTGACAGAGGTGATTTTGTATCACAACTATTTACATATTAAGTGTTTTTACTTGTGGATTTCTCTACGCCACCATGTACTAGACCTCAAAGTTAAGCACCAACCTTGCAAGTCTTACTTAACAAATCCCACATGGCCGGAAGAAGGAATTTCCGACCCTTCACACCATACACATTATAACTTGCCTTATTTTTAAGGTCCACCAACAACTTCCCAGGATAACCTGGATAAGCACCCTCGCCAAATACCCCAGAACAAGCTGTTAAAGCCTCTAATGGTGCTAAAGCATCACCTTGGAAGTAACCAGTATTGAATGGATTAGTTGCAGCACCAGACAGAATGGTTGCAACATTCATAACCATCCCATCAGCGCCGACACCATTCGGTGCAACAAGTGCCTTACCAGGAGGACCATATGCTGGAGCAGCATAAGGCCATGCACAGAGGCCCGGGCACTGAGTGCCTGGATCACCTACATGTGCATAAACCACTCTTTGACTTGGAGACACCAAGACAGTATTATGAAATCCACATGAATTCATGCAAAACTGCTCTACAATAACATCAGAAGCAGTCAGCACAAAGTATATTGCAGTAGGGTCAGCAAGAAAAGTTTTAGTTGCTATCATCCTTTTCACTAAAAAGGCTATATTGGCACGCTTAAGATTCTTCCCTAATGAACATTTCGCGTCTGACACTTCACCCAGAAGTTTAACTGTACCGGAAACTGATTTACCCTTTGTGTCTTTGTAAAATTGAGTGGTTTTCCACCACTTTGAAACAGTTGGGTCCAGTTTTGGATTGAGGTTTTGATTGAAGGAGGCAAAGAAGTCAGTTATGGTAGTCTTGTGCATGGGAGAGAAGACACCATACCAGATGATATACAGGTTGATGGGGCTTGGTCCAGTCATGATGGGTCCTTTATGGTATGTGAGTTCGCTAAATGGTGGGGTGACCAAAGAAGAAGGTATGCTTGGCATTTCGCTCAGCCCATTTGTCGATGGGAACATAGCCAAGACGACAGTAATGGTGAGGGGAAAGAGAAGAGGCCATAATAGGTTTATTCTCATTTTTGAGGAATTTCTGTTCTTGTTAGTGATGAGAACTAAGGTTGAATTGTGTTTAGATTATGCAAGAAGGGGTCTGTTTTATACGTGTGGTTGTAAGTTGTACCTCACCTTTGCTTTGAAGGCCTATTATTAGTAGGAGAATAGGAAATAGTCAGAATAGTCAGATAACTGATAAGAATAAGATTGATGAACATTATTATTGAAACTAATCAAGATGTGACACTACTCAATATCTCAATCTACATGAAAGATTTAATTATGTTGATTGATCAACAAATAATGCAAAAATGTCAAAAACATTGGATAAAAAACATCATTTACAATTGCATGATTGCATCCTATCCTATTATATTAAGCTTGTTTATTCTAAAGATTGTGTTTGTTAATCAACACAAGCTTTTGTGATCATATTAACCTTTTCATGTAAACTGCAAAACTTCAATTGTTAAAAATAATGCATTCTTCATAAGACAGATCATTGTGACTAAATAAAGCAGTTAACTAGAGTATCATCTTTTAATAGACACTGATGGATCATTGAGCAAGCGTGTGATGGGATGATTGAGAAGTCCATAGCATGGGCTCCATGTGATTAATTCTAAAGTTGTTGCAAATAATTTTTTCATTTGTTTGGATTGATTGATAATATTAATACAATAATGTGATGATAATGAAAGGATAAACGCACTTCTTATGAATTTCAATCACTTTATTGTTAAAGGGGAGGGGTTCCAGGGACTCAGGAAATGTTTGACTCAATTTTAACTCAATCCTATTTAGGGTACTTGTACATATTGGATTGGCTTGATTTTTGGTAGGATTAATATTTTCATTATGTACGACATCTTCACCAAAATTTATAATAATCTGAATTTTTTAACCTTAGAAAAATCATATTATAAGTTAATGTATTGTGGAACGTTCATTTTTACCGTTGAATTTAATATTATATTTGATGGGTCTAAACATATTCAAATGAGCTGATTTTTTATGTAGTAGATCTTTATAGTAAGAAGATCATATCTACCAAAAATCACGCCAATCCAATATGTACAAATACCCTAAATAGGATTGAGTTAAAATTGAGTCAAACATTTCCCGAGTCCCTGGAACCCCTCCCTTGTTAAAGAACCCCTACCCTTTTTTATTTCTTGTAGTAACCATCATAGTACAAAATATCGTTATCGACTAATGTATCGATCTCCAAAAAATAGATATATCGGGATATATTGGAATCTATCGGTGGATATTTTACATGGAATGTATCGACTAATATATCAATTTGTTATACAAAATATATATAAAATCAAATTTGGAAGTATATTTTCATAGTATTTACCTAAAAAACATCGTATCTACTAAAAATAGAATAAACAAATTATTTCAAAAAAAAAAATTTGAAAAAAAATAATATTTCCAGAAAATATCGAAAAATATCAGTAAATATCGGAAAATATCGAATATATCGGAATATATCGAAAAATATCGCCCGATATTTTACAGATACTTTAAGGCAAAAATTTCGGGAATATATCGTATCGTTTTCTTTGAAAACCGATAAATATCGCGATATATCGTGATATATCGCGATATTTTGTACTATGGTAACCATAGGTAAAAAAATCGTGAATATTTGACAACGAATATATCTGTTTTTCTAGAAATTGGATAACAAAATATTCGTGAATGATCGACAAATTTGTAACTTATAGTTTGTTTCTAGTGTCATATTTTCGACTATGATAATGGTAGTATAGTAAGTACTAAGTAGTAACTATGTCAACAATCAGCTGTGGAGGAGTTTCGATCCCACAATCTCTCCATCATTGCAGATGTATGTTTGACTTTTGATTAATAGTGAGCCGACGGGTTGTCGGGGTTGAGAGTCCATCTTGACTTCAATCTAAACCCAGGTCTCTAAATATGGGCTTTAGTCCGTTGGGCTTTATTAAACGGGCTGTCAGGCCTTTCACCCCCCAAACCTGACAACCTAATAAACCCCTCGCGCCTTTTCTTCTTCATCAAAGTTCACTACCATTAACGTTCAACTCTTTAACAACTCTCTTCTTTTCCCTATTCACAGCATGAACAATTAAGAAAGACAACACCAGGTTTGAATTCTTTAATTTTTCATTTCGATTTTGTAAATTGATTTGTGCTTATGAGTTATGATGTTGAAGATTTTGAATTGGAGTTCTAATTGTGTTTTTTTTTTTTTATCAAGAAGTAATTTTTGAATAATTAAGAGTTTTTAATCATTAATTATATTTAGTATTTCATGTTTATGAGTATATAGAAAATATTAAAAAAATTAAACAACATAGTAAATCATTTGCATTTTTTTTATTGGGAAGAGAATTTAAGTAGTTCAACATTCATTTGCATTGTTACTGACACTTGTTAATGACTCATTTGCCGAATAGATAGATAGATATATATAAGGAATATAGGATGGATATTGGAGATAAACAGTGGAATCAATGCAGGTAATTCTACAGTTTGTACATCCACACCCTTAAATATATGCTTCTTTTGATTTAGCTAGTGATAAGTTAATTGTTGTTGGTCATTTGGATTTTGTAGTACGAACGGTGATGATAGCAATGCAATCCTTTTAGTTGGAAAGAAAAAGAGGAAAACAAAGGTCCCAAAACAGGTATGTAGCATTTTATACTGACTGTCTCTTGTACTCCTACATGTATATGATTTATGTATCCTGACTT
Source organism: Aquilegia eximia (assembly GCA_023053565.1). NCBI lineage: Eukaryota > Viridiplantae > Streptophyta > Magnoliopsida > Ranunculales > Ranunculaceae > Aquilegia > Aquilegia eximia. Next base: position 9,266,777 of record JALIGU010000004.1, on the reverse strand, counting down.
GTGTGGCTTGTGCAAAGGATTTTTTAAAGCGAAAGGCACCACTCAGCAAGTCTCAGAAGAGGAAATTGAAAAAGTTGGAGGTTTGTAATTTCTCTAATGTTTGGGTATGTAGTTGTGTTCAATTCGAGATTGAGTAATTTTTCTTTTTGTGTATAGGAGGAGAAGGCGAAAGAAGGATTGTTATTTGAAAGCTTTAGGACCTTAGAGTACGTTACCTAGATGTTTTTTTTTTTTTTTTTTTCCAACTTATTGGAACCGCGTTACTCTGTCTGCAGAATAGGAGTAAGAGTTGCTTCTTATATTCTGAATTCTTTTTCAGGAAATACAAGATTCGAGATGAGGAACATTCGCTTCTCAAGTCTTCTGGAAATATTGGTCAAGTTCGTACCATTAAACTTAAAACTTTCCTTTATTTATGTTCAAAACTGCAAAATCCTTGTCTTAATCATCTTGTCATGCTGAAAAGACTCATTTAAATGTAGGTTGAGACTATGCACGAAAAACTTAGAAGGGCTGAACAATTTTCAAAGGTAGGTTTAGTTGTGCCACAAGATAATCGACCGTCAAAAAAGAGACGAAAAGAGGGTGCTTTCTTCCAAACCGAATCTGAAGGTGATGAAAGCTGTTCAGAGCTAGAGGGCAATCCAGATAATGTTTCTGGGGATATACTCGAAGAAAGGGATCTTGATCATGTGTGTTGTTCTTCAGACACTAACCAAGTGCCAACTTGTACCGATGTACTACATAAAGAATTTGAACCTGATTCAGCCTCCTCTAGCAAGGATTTGTTAAGTAATTATTTCAAAAGCAAGCAAGACTATCAGAGGAACCCTTCACTTATAGCTTGCAATCATGAAAGAAGAGAGACCACTGAGCCAAAGGTATGCTTGTGTAATCTTATCAAAACATTTCTTTACTACAGTAAGAAGAATAGAACTTCCTGCAAATAAATATAGCTTATATGCTATTGTAAGTTAATGCTATTATACGACCAACTTCTCAGTTTTCGTTCTTGATATATGTACTTAAATAGAGGCTGACATGTTATGGGTGGGACATGGGCAGGATATGACATAGACACTTCAGAACTTTCTTTTCATATAATCTAAAAAAAATACAAAAATGTGATTTGAACATCTTGAGATTATCTGGTTCCTAATAGTTGAAAACAATTATGTCACTTATTTGCCTCTTATATTTGTTGCTATAGTGCTGTTATTGTTGTTTTTCCCTTCTTTTTTTCGCAAATCCTGCCTATTACCTCCATTCTTCTCTAGGGAGTAACTACACGTGTATCAACATGTGCAACATTATAGGCACTCCCTTTCTTCACGTGATAATAGAATCATTCAGAAATGATAAATTGCATCCCCCTTTTTCACATCAATATCATGCATTGCCTCCTATGATTGACTGTCGACTGACTGAAGCTTTATGTGAGGTTAGGATATGGAGTCTGATCATCCAAAGGCAAATTTTAATAATAGTAGCACCCATGTTGAAGATGCTGTGCAGAAGCCTCTAAGTTCTCCAACTGTAGTGTTTGTATCAAGACCAGCTGAAATTGAGGAAAACAGGAAGGGTCTTCCAATAGTCATGATGGAGCAGGAGATAATGGAAGCTATAAATGAACATTCCATTGTTATTATATGTGGAGAAACTGGTTGTGGCAAAACTACTCAGGTTCCTCAGGTGGGTATAATTTGATGTTCTTATTTCACTAATATGAAATGTTACATATTGAGTTCAAGCTTTATTTTTCATATTCTAATTTTTTCACTTAAGGTTTGATTGGTGTTTGCAGTTCTTATATGAGGCAGGCTTTGGTTCAAGTAAGACGAATCATAGAAGTGGAATTATTGGTGTTACTCAACCACGCCGTGTTGCAGTTCTTGCCACTGCCAAGCGTGTTGCATTTGAACTTGGTTTTCATTTAGGAAAACAAGTTGGATTTCAAGTAAGGCATGACAAGAGAATTGGAGAAAACTGCTCCATCAAGTTCATGACAGACGGGATTTTGTTACGTGAATTACAGGTGTTTAACTTAAACTTTACTTTATTTATGGTTTTAGATGATACGTAACGTAGCTAACTAAACTTGTTTTAAGCTTGGTTTTGATTGCTTAGAAGATGCCTTATTTTTTTCATTCTTAAGTGGAGATTAGGTCCTTTGCTTTTGATTTTTTTTTTATCGGCAAGCCTGTTTTAATGAGATCAGTAACTCAAAGATGCACTATTTGGGATCGAACCCCAGACCTCTGGTATGTATCATCGATCAGAGGTACTACCAACTGGGCTCAGCTGGCAGCTGGTTTTGCCTTTGATTGCATGTTTTTTCTCTTTATTCTATCGGAAGTTGGATTTCAAGCATGCCTGTTTTCAGTAAGGCCGGTGACTTAACAAATTGGCTTGACCTTAACCTGTTGCATCACTTTCTATCCAGCAATACAGACCCATACATAGTTACCTCAACTCTAGATGCCTTCGTATGTTGTTCTTTAGGTTCCATGCGATGACTTGGACCTCCATGCTGTACTCCTATGTAACATGGACACTCCATACTTTTTCAAAAATCCATGTCAGATACACGGGTACTCAACACACGTACGACACACTTGCAAACTGATGCATTTGATGAAGGGTTAGGGTTTCATTTACAATAGTAAAATACTAAAACATGAAGAACAAGAACATGGATTAGAAAAGATGAGAAACATAATATATTATCCCCTAATATATTAAGAACTAATGAAAAGAGAAAAAACAAGCTGAGAAGGAGAGATGTGATTCCCTTCATTTAGATCTTAGATTATAAATAAATCACAATCCATGTTTCTGTGTCGAAGCGGATTTAAGAAGCCGTGTCGGACACCGACACACGTACCCGTGTCAATGTTACATAGTTGTACTCGAACAAGTATTTACTGCCATTTCCAAACCAGAAAAAGTTTCATCAACTTTGACTTCCATGCTACGACTTGGAATCAGTTGTATATCAGGTCATGGCCACACCCAAGCCTCCCCAAAGCCTAATCTTTTTACTGAAAAAACCCCATAAAAGGCGAACACTAGTTAATTCTTGAGCCAAACACTAATAATTCTTGAACACATGCATTAGTGGACTACTGGACTCATAAAATATTGGATCCTCTGACGAGGATCTTTGTCTATGAGTTAAGACTTGCCAGTTACATTTTAATTTCATATAATGAAATTAAAAATTAAGAGAAACCTCATTGAAACTTGTCTCATTGGAAACACCAGAGTATTATTCCGACAAACTTCTTCAAACATTGTATTAAAGAGAATTTCATCAAATCCTCTAATTGAGTGAAGGGATCAAGTATGTACTCGAATATAGGAGAAGAGATCGTTGATACAATAATTGTGAAACTTCGATGGTGCGGTCCATCGTCTTGTAAGCATTCACTTATAATCAACTGACCAAGATCTTATGCTCAATGTTCAGTATTTTATGAGTCCAGTAGTTAAACTTATTTGAATCTGACTCCAGTCCAAGATCTTGTGCTCAATGTTCAATTTTTGTTCTCATGATCATAGACTGTTATTTAGATGTTTTTCTGACTTGTTTCTGCAAATGCTTTCTTCACTTGATTTCAGTAAAGAATTATTTAGACGTATTTAAGATTTATTTTTTTGCTGATTAAGAAGCGGCCTTGCAAATACTATCTAGATGATTTTGGCAATATTATCATTGATTCGAGGATTTTGTGGTGCAGCATGATTTCTTGTTGAAGCGATATTCTGTCATCATTTTGGATGAGGCTCACGAGAGGAGCTTGAACACAGACATACTTATTGGAATGCTTTCCCGTACTATTTTGGAACGCCAGGTAAGTAAAAGCAGCAGGTTTAAATTCCATAAGTCTGTATTTTTTTTCCTTTGTTCTCTTTGGTTTTTTACTGTTGTGTTTGAGCGACAGAAGTTGTACCAGTATCAGCAAGAGAAGGTGCTTTCGGGTGCAAGTATTAATCCTGAAAATATAATATCTCCATTGAAGCTTGTGATAATGAGTGCTACTTTGCGGGTTGAGGACTTTGTTTCACAAAGGAACTTATTTCTTGAACCCCCACCAGTTATAGAGGTTCCAGCCAGGCAATTCCCAGTAAGTATCCATTTCTCAAAGAGAACAGAGATTGTGGATTACATGGGCCAAGCTTATAAAAAGGTCATGGCGATTCACAAAAGACTTCCAGCTGGAGGCATACTGGTATTTGTAACTGGGCAGAGGGAAGTGGAACATTTGTGCAAGAAGCTACGTAAGATTTCAAGACAGCTGACATACATCAAATCCAAGAGAGAAACAGAGAACGAAGTTAATGTAGCCTCAGAAACAAATTCCATAGCTCAGGATGCTAATATGAAGGACATTAGTGAAGCATTTGAGATTCATGATCCTACCCACCGTCAGATTGACAGATTTGGTGTTTTAGAAGAGGATTCTGAGAATTCAGATGCTGACGATTCATATACCTCTGATGACTCAGGGACAGAGAGTGATTTGACCATTGATGGTGATAGTGATGATGATGTTGGGGGTTCCTTGGGCAATGAATCCTCGGAAGCAGGGAGCCTTTCTGCATTAAAGGCTGCTTTTGAGGCTTTGGCTGGAAAGAATCCTCCCAAGTGCGATTCTGAGGTGTTAGGTCACTCTGAAACTCCGGTTACTGAAGGACGCTCAGAATCATCCCTTTCTATATCTGAGAAAAAACGTGGACCAAGTGGTCTTTCTGTTGGTGGATTGCATGTCCTTCCACTTTATGCCATGCTGCCTGCAGCATCACAACTTCGAGTGTTTGGTAAGGTCAAAGATGGGGAGAGGCTTGTTGTGGTTGCCACCAATGTTGCTGAAACTTCTATAACCATCCCTGGCATAAAGTATGTAGTTGACACTGGCAGACAGAAGGCCAAGAAGTACAACTCCACGAATGGTATGGAAACGTATGAAATACAATGGATTAGCAAGGCATCAGCTGCTCAGCGTGCAGGAAGAGCTGGAAGAACTGGACCTGGCCACTGTTATCGGCTTTACTCTTCTGCAGTCTTCAGTAACATATTTTCTGATTTTTCGAGTGCTGAAATATCCAAAGTACCAGTTGATGGTGTTGTCCTTCTCTTGAAATCCATGGGCATTGATAAGGTATGTCTGTTGTGAATTTGAAGACTATTTTCAACTGATTAGATCACTAGAAAATTGAAACTGCATGTCTATATCTTTGGTCCACATGTAGTTGTTCTCTATCTCTCTGACACATATTTTATTGGATTTATAAGCATAAAAAAAGTTGAGACATCTCTCAAATATTTATCCAGTTTATTTTTATGATCATCCATCAGTATAACATTCAACAACTTAAATCTTTGCCTGACCATAGAAACAGCGTTTAATTAGAGGTACTAAATCACTGATTGAGTCAACATCAGGTAGATCACCAAGTAAGTCTGACTGATACCATTGGCATGACTTTTCTTATTTGATGGGATGCATATGGCTTGACTCCACCAACATTTTTTGTAAACTATGGAAGCCTATGGTGGTTTAAAATAGTACATATAACTCTTACTGTCGTGAGTTTTAGCAATATGTTGAATATATCTGCTTGTTGGATTCCTTCGTGCATCTCCCCATCCATCTTTTCTTTTTTCTTTATAACATTGAATTCTTAGTTCAACTCCTTTGTCTTGTTCTTTTCTGGATGTTCCAGGTTGTAAATTTCCCATTCCCAACTCCTCCTGAGACTGCCGCTTTGTTGGAAGCTGAACGTTGTTTAAAGACTCTTGAAGCACTTGATGACGCAGGAAAGCTAACATCCCTGGGAAGGGCAATGGCACGGTATCCCATGAGTCCTCGTCACTCCAGGATGCTCTTGACTGTTATTAAAATTATGATGAATGTGCAAGGTTATGCCAGAGCAAACCTAGTCTTTGGATATGCAGTTGCTGCTGCGGCAGCTTTAAGTTTGTCGAATCCATTTATTATACAGTTTGAGGGACATCAAGGTGATAAAGATGGATTTGACCAAAATGAGAAGTCTGATACATTGGATAGGCCAAACATTGTGGACAAACAAGAGAAACTGAAGCAGAAAAAATTGAAAGAAGTAGGCAAAGTTGCACGTGCAAAATTTCGTAACCCTAGTAGTGATGCTTTGAGCATAGCATACGCTTTGCAATTATTTGAGCTTGCAGAGAGATCTGTGGAGTTCTGCAACGAGAATACGCTACACTTGAAGACAATGGAGGAAATGTCCAAACTCAGAAAGCAGCTACTTCGACTGGTGTTTCATCAGAAACCTGTTGGTGATTCAGAGCAGGACTTTGTATGGTCTCATGGTACTCTTCAGGATGTAGAACAGGCTTGGAGGGTTTCTGCCAGTAAGCATCCTCTTTTATTGTATGAGGAGGAACTGTTGGGGCAAGCTATCTGTGCTGGCTGGGCTGATAGGGTTGCAAAGCGCACCCGAGCAGTTTCAGGGTCATCAGGTGGACATAGAAAGGGTAATGCTGTTTGCTATCAAGCTTGTATTGTTAAAGAAACAGTTTTCATACACCGTTGGTCATCTGTTGTTCGGTCATCTCCTGAGTTTGTTGTTTACAATGAGCTACTCCAGACAAAACGGCCATATATGCATGGCGTAACAAGCGTCAAAGCAGAGTGGCTTATCAAATATGCTGGATCTTTGTGCATTTTCTCGAAACTCGAGGATCCAAAACCTTATTATGAACCTCTGACCGACCAAGTCATGCGTTGGGTAATTCCAACATTTGGCCCACATGAATGGGAGCTCCGACTGCATAGTTTGCCAATCAAGGATGATGATCTTCTTCGAGTGAGAGTATTTGCTTATGTTTTGCTTGAAGGCCATGTACTACCATGCTTAAAATCTGTACAAAAGTTCTTGAGAGCACCTCCAGCTAGCATTTTGAGGCCAGAGGCATTGGGTCAACTGAGGGTTGGGAATCTTTTAAATAAATTGAAGGGCAAGTCAAAGAAAATTGATAGCCGTGCCATGTTAAAAGAGACATGGAATGTCAATGCACATGCTTTGCATTCGGAAATTATAGATTGGTTTCAGAAGAAATTTCAATATCAGTTTGAGGAGCTGTGGGAACAGATGCATCGTGAAGTTTTGTTAAATCCCGAAGAGCTATATCCTGAATTTATCAAGATAGAAAAGAAAAAACAGAAAAAGCTACTAGTGCAAGTGCAATGAATACATGGTGACAGTATAACTGTAATACTTGATTCAACGACAAACATCAGTTCGTGAGAAATTTATGTGCTCTATAGTGTACTGAGGAGTTTTTATAACTTGGAGGTAATTATCTAAGCCTTCACATTTTTCGTAGGAAAGATGGGAGAGAAAGCAGACATTGGCAGCAGTGGTGGTTGGGGAGATGGAGATGGTGAGCGACTTTAAAGAAGTGAACATGTGAATAACACCACAGTTCGTAACACCTCCTTCGGTGAGAAATTTATGTGCTATTAGTTATGTGACTTTCTTTTTATGTGTTTTCTTTCAGTTAGTAATTTCACGAAAACCTTGGTCGATTGATTGCTAGAGAAAGAGAAACCAATCAGCGATCTTTTTCAGGCCTCTTAATAAGAAAAGGCAAATGAGTTTGATGATTGCTTATTAAACAATCCACACTGCCTGAAACCAGCTTAATCGATAGGTGTCCACATTTGCTAACAATGTTTGATCTAATCTTAACTTTTTTCAAGTTGGCAAGTGACATTGTAGAGGAGGCCTACATCTTTAAATTTTGCCAGAAAACTTTTTGTTAAAACAATCAGCTGTCGACGTACGTCGTCCATCCATCCATCCATCCATCCATCCATCCATCCATCGGCATAGTTTTTTCCATTTCTGGTGTCATGGAGATTACAAGATACAGTAGCTAGACTAAAACCAACTACTATACAATCACAGTATTTTTGTAAGTTGTTGTATTGGTCTGAGATTTTGATCATTTCATTGCTTCACATCTTAATGAATGAATGTGTCACCACTCACCAGTGACCATATATTGTTTGAGTTGGAATAGATGTTTTTGGTCCAAATTCAATCAATATGACAGCCAGAGTATATTTACTATTTTAGTCCCAGGTTCATGCATCAAGACGGTTGTTGAAAAAGGTCGTGGAAAGTCGCATTCTTGTGATAGATATTTAATAGCTAATATTTCATGCTCCACGTTACACTTATATTAAATGCTCCCATCCAATAAAATCCCTATTACATACATTTATTTACACCATTTCTATAATCTAATGAATCTTCATAACAATTTACTGCTTTAGATCAATATTTTCATCATGATATACAAATATGAACAATTTTTAATCTTGTAGTAATTTTACTTTTAGTTCATCGAGACCATTATATCATTAGACAATCTGAAATGTAGATAAACAATTCACGTGGGAACAGGGATGGGGTTTTATTAACGACTTTTATAAAAAAAGATCGTACGGACGAATTATACATATCAAAGTCTTACCCGTTGGATGATATACAAGTGTTCATCAATGAAAAAATAAACCGTCAATTTGGTATACTTTTAAAAGTTCGTTGATTTATTCGTTCGTGGGATAACCGTGTCTATTTTGCTTTTTATTACAAAATGTTTCCTTCTTGTCCGTGAAGCTTAGATTCTGTGTTTTGCTATTCGTTCGGAGAAAGAAAGAGAATGGGCGAAGGAGAAGGAGTTGTTGATGTTCTTCTTCTTCATCAGTTTAGATCAGATTCTGAAGTTGTTTAAAAAGATCGTAGATTGTTATCTGCAACTCTGTTTTTTGTACTAGTTTTCTTTGCTTGTGATTTGGTAAGTTTTTTCATTTCTTCTTTTTAGTTTAAATTTGACTGATTAAAAAGCGTGTTTTAGCTATGTTTTATTGTTTTCTAGGTTAAATTAGGTTGTTTTTAAAAAGATTTCTTAGTTATTGAATTAAGCAATTAATGTTTTCTTTCTTTAGAAATATAGTACTATTTCATTTGATTTGGATCAGTTCTGGATTTGAATGATTTTGAAATTTATTCTTTCAACACTTTTTTTACCAAAAAACAAAACAAAAGAAAATTATATTTGAATTGTATGAATCTGTAACAGATGTTCATCACTTTAATTAATCTTCATACTCAACACGAACAATAGTAGTATTGTTTCGAAAAGCCTGATAATATTCCATAAACTGGTCAAAATTACAGTAAATTGAGAATTAGAAGGTGTTTTCTAGGCAAGATTAGTAGTGCATATTGGTAAAAACTAAAAAGTGACATGGCAAAGTAAGGAAAATCCCAAATCAATTTCAACAATATGTTTAGGCTTTGGAGGGTCCAGATTTTAAGTAGATTGAGGCCTTTTACTATGGACTACCCACATGTTCCTTCTTGCTCAAGTACTGCCATTGTTCTTGTTTTACGTCATCAAACTATCTCAACAGATTCCCACTTAATCTTGACCTACCCAGAAAAGTAGTAAAACATTTCGTTCTACGATCATATAGATTATCTTTACTTGTCATATTCTTGTCTCTGCTAAACTCATCCTACGATCATATTTTTAGTCTGCTACACATTTCATAACCTATATAGTATTGCAATGTTATATACAGTTTGATTGGTGTAATTAGAAGACCTACATTGTATATACCCATACAAGATGTAAATATGCATTGTTATGTTGACCACAGACACAAAGCTTTAATATTGGGGGAATCTCTTCACTTTTAAAGGGTGTTTTATTTTTACTTAAACATTCTTATACTTCTACAAAATTGCACCTTCACTCTTAGAAACTTGGGAAACGTAATTATGTTTCTGCGCTTCTTACTCGCAGGTTTCAGGAATGTAGTGCAAACATATCTGGTCGGTGTGGTTGCTGGAATATGGAGTCCTGTGACTGTATCGATACGCAATGGCCTGCTGATGAGTTGTTGGTAAAATATCAGTATATATCAGATTTCTTTATCGCGCTCGCATACTTTTCTATACCTTTAGAGCTTATTTATTTTGTCCAAAAATCCGCATTCTTCCCATATAGATGGGTGCTTATGCAGTTCGGTGCTTTTATTGTACTCTGTGGAGCAACTCATTTGATAAACCTGTGGACTTTTTCGATGCACTCAAAAACTGTTGCAGTGGTAATGACAGTTGCCAAAATTTCCACTGCTGTTGTATCTTGTGCAACAGCCCTAATGCTTGTTCATATCATTCCTGATCTATTGAGTGTAAAAACGCGAGAGGTATTTCTGAAGAACAAAGCTGAAGAACTTGATAGGGAAATGGGTCTCATACGAACCCAAGAAGAAACTGGAAGGCATGTTAGAATGCTAACTCATGAAATTCGAAGCACACTTGACAGACACACCATATTGAAGACAACACTTGTTGAGCTGGGTAGGACTTTAGGTTTGGAGGAATGTGCATTGTGGATGCCATCACGTACGGGGATGAATTTGCAACTTTCTCATACCCTACGCCATCAGATACCCGTTGGATCTACTGTGTCAACTAACCTTCCTATTGTCGCTCAAGTCTTCAACAGCAATGAAGCAATAAGGATTCCACACACTTGCCCATTGGCAAGGATTAGGCCTCCTGCAGGGAGATATGTTCCACCAGAGGTTGTTGCAGTGCGAGTACCACTTCTACATCTTTCAAATTTCCAAATTAATGACTGGCCTGAGCTATCTGCAAAAAGCTATGCAGTAATGGTTCTGATGCTCCCAACAGATAGCGCCAGAAAATGGCATGATCATGAATTGGAACTCATCGAAGTTGTTGCAGACCAGGTTATCATAAATTTTTATTATTAAATTTATCATGATATAGGCTTTGTCAGCTACTAGAACTGGTTCCTCTAGGGAAAATATGTAGATAGTAACATTTTTAAGTGTCATATCAAGATATAAATGTGACCTTAAAGAATTCAGGAACTCATCTCTAATCATTTGTTTTGCTTGGTCCAGGTAGCTGTTGCTCTTTCACATGCTGCCATACTAGAAGAGTCTATGCGAGCTCGTGATATGCTCATGGAGCAGAATATTGCCCTAGATTTGGCTCGACGAGAAGCAGAGATGGCTATCCGTGCTCGGAATGATTTTCTAGCTGTCATGAACCATGAAATGCGTACGCCGATGAATGCAATCATTGCTTTATCCTCCCTGCTACTAGAAATTGAATTAACTCCGGAACAACGGGTAATGGTAGAGACCGTGCTAAAAAGTAGCAATCTTTTGGCAACTCTTATTAATGATGTTCTGGAACTTTCAAGACTTGAAGATGGAAGCCTGGAATTAGATATTAGAACTTTTAATCTTCATGGAGTTTTCAAAGAGGTAACTACTAGAATTTTCTCGGACTTTTGATAATATCTGGGATAGTATTCAAATATCAAAATCCATCTGATTTGGGATGATCTTTAATGTTGGCAATTCAATTTCCTCATCCCCATATCTGTTTTATATTGCAGGTTATAAATTTGATAAAGCCTATCACAGCTGTAAAGAAGTTATCACTGACACTAATGTTGGCCCCAGATTTACCTGTCTATGCTGTTGGTGATGAGAAACGGATTATGCAGATTATGTTGAATGTTGTTGGTAATGCTGTGAAGTTCACGAAGGAAGGCTATGTTTCAGTGATAGCTTCTGTTGCTAAAGCAGATTCCCTAAGAGATTGGCGAGCACCGGAATTTTATCCAGTGTCAAGTGACTGCCATTTCTATTTACGTGTTCAGGTCAATGAATGATGGATTGTTTTACTTGTCTTTTGTAGGTTTTTATAGTAATAACACCTTCTCAAAAAGTGGATTTCTTGAGTGCTTATAAAAGGGAAAAGGAAAAAAAAAAATACTAATTTGAACTAATAAGTGATTAACAGTTAAACACCTTTGCTTGCTTCTTTTCCTCAAATATAACGCATGCTCAGACTAGATGCTAACCTTTCTTTGTCTTTTATTGACTTTGTTACAACTTCATTCTTTGCAGGTTAAAGATTCTGGTTGTGGAATCACACCACAGGATATTCCACATCTTTTTACCAAATTTACACAATCTCGTAGTGGGCCCAATCGAAGTAATGATGGTACAGGACTCGGCCTCGCTCTCTCTAAAAGGTATACAACTATCTACATTATATCCATGAGAAGGACAAGAAAAATTGATAGAATTAAAATCGCCTATTTCAATTTTATTTGGTCATGTGTGAGTTTAAACATGATTATATCTGTTGAGTATTCTCGCTGAAGTCTGTTATTGATATCAAAGAACTACGAAATGCACTGCTTATAGTACAATAAGAAATTCATGCTGCTGTAGCATGTATATTATACCGCAGACTTTTTATATCAGTCAGTTATCTGAAAATTGTATACGTAGGATCTTGTTATTGATGGTTTATGCATAGTCTCACGTTTTAAGATGAAACCAGGTTTCTAAATCTCATGGAAGGTCATATATGGATTGAAAGTGAAGGCTTCGACAAGGGTAGCACAGTTACAATCCTCGTGAAACTTGGTACATGTGACAATCAAATTGAATCATCAAGTCTACAGATTGTGTCGAGAACGCGTCCAAGTTAATTAGAGATCTCAGTGAACCCAGGGAACTTTGTCAATACATTGGTTGGGTGTGGCATCTTCTAGTTTTTGAAATGGAAGAAGTTGTCAACAACACTAGATCTGCTTTAGCATCAGCAAAAACCCAAGCGCAAAATAGTTTGATTTCCACTTAATCTGAAACTGGCAGATGACAAGGTGGGTAGAAACTGTTGGATTTTTTCGTGTCTGACATGTGTTCCAATCATAAAGTAAGATTACTTTATATTGTTCAATTGTTGCTCTTATCGTAACAGAAGCAGTTGCATAGAGGCCACTTGTTACATAGAGTTTTAAATAATTGTTATATGTTCAATATATGGGGAAAATGTTTAGAGGTATCATTAAACCTGCATAATTGAGTCTGACTGTCTGGATGGTAATGCTTGCAATAAACTTGACTGTGTATCCAACGGACAGTTCAATGAGCAACCCATTGGTGCTCCCAGCTTCTACTATTCCTGTTGTTATGACTTTGCTAGCCCAGCATAATGTTATGTATCATATCTATCAAAACTCTGCAGTAAAGTCCGATGAATGATTATGTGAATGCAATTGTTAGACGGATAAATTGGGATCTGTAGTTGGAAATTAGGGTTGATCTGCAGTTGGGTGATGCTTGCGATTTGCTTACTGAGGAACTCCCTTCTCACTTCAAAACTTTAAAACATTGTTACACAGATTTGCCACGTTTTTTATGCAATCTTTACGAACCTTGCTGATTATCTCTTAATGTCATTTATTCAATAGAACACTAGAAAATTGGAGAGATTGGTTTGGATATGAATTGTTTGTTGGGTGCGCTGGACTAACATCATCCCTAACTATCACTGAAGCTAGAGTTGACAACCATTTTGCACAAGAGGGAAGCCCTCTCCATGTGTTTTCGAAAGGAAAAAATACATGGTGATGGACTGATGTCTAATTCGTTTGACCCTTCTATTGTTGTAAACTTGTAATACTAAGATGATTAAATTAGTTCTCAACTAAAATTTGCAGCGACAGTTCTTCCAAAATTGCGCAAGGTACTCTGTTAAATGTTTGTTACAACCCTTCGTATACTTTCCCATGAGCATCATCATAAACTACCTCCGAATATCCTCAGAGAAATGTTTCCCAATTTGCTACAAAAGCATATTAACTTGTAGATTAGTGAAGTTTTCCAATTCGAGTAGATTAGCTGTTTGCCGACTACAAGCCCCATCTAAAATCGATCTCTTAAGCCTTGACAAAGAAACAAAACCGATACGTCAAAAAAGTGTATAGGCAAGTCAAGGCTGTAAGCAGATAAATGTTGTTTTATTAGGACTTGGGATCTACCAAATAAAAGTTGACTTTGTTTACTCGGGATCCTTTGGGTTCCATCACTATCGATATGAACATCTTCGGCACAGCACCTATACCGTACTAATCAATGAGCAGTACATGTATGAACAATGAAGTCGTCAGGTAAACAAATTTCTGGCTGGAATGGAATGAGACAGGTTCTATCAGCTATTTGAAGTGGAGCTGCTAAGAGGATAACAACTTGACTTCCTCGAAAAAGGGTAAAAGGAGGTAGGAAAGAAAGCAAGTATTTGTGTAAACATATAGTAATAAACCCGAAAATTGAAAGACCAATTACTTTGCTCTTTCTTATACTTGTTTTTTCACTTTTTGTACATAAACATGCATTAATCGAACAAAAAATTGATGTGGAAAGGCAAAAGTTGATGCCATTCTATCAATGTAATATACATGTCAGCATGATCAGATGAAATAGAAAAACTGGAAGACCAATTAACTAGCTCTTACTCATGCCTGTTTTAGCAGCTATTTGGTATCAGTCTTCTGCAACTGCGAGGATGGTGAACAGTGGAAAAAGAGGCAAACGGCTGATATATCATCCATGGCAATTCCCCTTCTTTTATGTTTCCATGCATGGGCTGCGCATTCAACTAGTCGTTTAGATGCCTTTCCCCTTTCTGGTGTTGAAGAAATTATATCTACTGCTTCTTGGTTGGAGATTACATCCCATACCTGAAAGTAAAATATGACATGGCTTTTATATTGCAACAATTATATGGTCTCAAAATGCAACCACATGATACCCCTGCAAATATGAGGGTGTAATTATTCCCCGACAGATATTCTATTATATAGAGATTACGCAAAACGCATAGCAATGCAGTAATTAGATTATAACTTTGCACAGGAGATAGTTTAGGGTCAATCACAGTGGTGCTACTATATTAACAGCACTTAAACATTCAGGATCTGCAGTACCTATTTGTCATCGATAACCTTAATCAAGTTTTTAAAGATTTTTCATCAAGTGAGTCTTGTGATGGCCCTTCTAACAGAAGTTAGCGAGGTAAGGTAAGATTTTTTTCAGAAAAAAATGCAGTTTGAAATCCAAGCAAACGCTATACATTGTAAATAATGCAGTTAAGACAATTTGAAAGTTCAATACATACCCCATCCGTTGCCAGCACAACAAACTGGTCTTTACTGCTTATATTCCTTTCCGTCACTTCAGGGACAGAAATAAGCCCATAGTCTTTAACACAGTAATCTCCGAAAGCTCTTGACATTGCCAATCCTGGTGTTTCCCCATCGGGTAACCATACCCTATGAACCCCTGGTTCATCTTGTAAGCAGAACACCTGCCCTTTGCACTGCACTATACGTTCAGCCTCCTCTGCGACCAATACAACACAAGTCAGAAAAAGTAAACTCGTTTTGAGATCAGATATAAACTGCAGATAACTTACGAGGTAAATTTGGTTTGAAGTCAACAGTAAGCTGAACAGGAACCAATCTTCCATCATCAGAAGTTGTAGCTAAAACAGCACGAGAATCACCTACATTTGCTATGATAATGCTTTCACCCTAAATAACACCAATTTAGGGCATCATATTAGTTTTGCTTGAAGTGGAGTGAGAATGAGTTGATATATGGCAGAACCTGAAGAACTTTTGTCAATTTCAACAAAATATACACATAGGTAATATCTTCCCTTGAACCAGAGTTGACAATCTAGTTAACAATTGCAGTAGGTTTGATGCAGTGTTAACAGTGAATATGGTGACAAAATGTGCCAAAGTGCCAAATAATGTTCAGTAGCTTAAACAGATCTCCAAAGACTGATACTTCAAGAATAATTGGATGGTAGGAACTTTAGAAAAGTAATGGCTTCTGGCTATGGTCAATAGGGACCCGTTGAGTGAATGTTTCCTATGATAACATATATAGTAATAGCCAGTAGGACATTACGATGCAAGTAACAATCATAACCAAAAATACAAACTGTTAGCGACGCTTATATCTTTTGCAGGTTGGTTTCCTTTGCTTCAAATGGGAAGCACTTTTTCGCATAAGCAAATGAATATATTGTTTCCGTAGCTTCAGTAGCTTGAAAAACAAGATGTGAAAGTCTTAAAGGAATTCAAAAAACCGTGAGATTTTCTAACATCCACTCAAAAGCTTGTGTAATGCAAAGAGAAGGTTTCACAGCAACCCAAATCATTCAGTCATCCTTATCTGATATTCTGGCACAAAAGAATATTTCTCCTTATATTGTCTTCCTACTGAAGCTTCACATTCACATACTTCTAATCTAAAATCGAACTTAACTTTAAGCTGGAAAGTAAACATACTTCTAATTTCAAAATGTGTTCACCATACCCATTCCATGATTATCAACTTCTTACATTGAATGTATGATTTTCTCTTCATGCAACCAATGGTGAGCAAGTGGTCAAATGGCAATTTTTATCTATAATATTATCAATTGCTTCGTCTTGTGTCGAGTAGTATTCATGCGCGGAAATGCAAATTCGGCACTGAATAGAGGTTTGTTGTCCAGATTTGTTTGCACATATAAAAATGTAGAACCTTCTTGTGCAGGAAGCTTTAATTTTTGCGTCATTTTCAGATAGCATATAACAGACATTAACATAGAACAACAAAACTACTGATAAGACTTACTTAGACATGCTTCATTCTTATCTTTCTTTGTATGAGCAAAATTTATAGAATAAGAAATGTCCATTACCTGGCGGACAATCGACAAAGCAGTGGTACCGCTGTTATAGGAATCGATCTTATTATGTTGCTCAAGCTCCCGATCAATAGTAGCACAAGTCTTTAAGTAAGATTGCTTCCATATATCTAACCGTTGAAGTATCTTATCCGAAGTCAAATCACAATTCGCGTTAAGAGAAGTTAAAGCTAGTGTCTCCTGCCAATTGCACAACAAAGACGATGGCATCGACTCCCTGACCTGTTTCGCTACAAAATGACCCCATGGACCATGCCCATCAAACACTCCACAAAAGATCATGTCTTCTTGGCATCCAAATTCCTAATAATTCAACAAATTTTCAGTGTATCAATGACTTCACTACCAAATAAGTATATACCAAAGTAGCAACTATAGGGGATAGAAATATAGAATCATATTTCTTACCTCCCATACAATGAAGCAATCTTGATTTGTTCCTTTCTGCCCTCTTTTAGAATATTGAGAAACAAAATTGCTTGAGCCATCGGCATTAACAATGCCCGAAGTACACAAAATCAAGTTGTTCTTCTTTGCTTCTTTTGCCATGGCTTCTGAGACTTGTTTTGCTGTGACATTCTTTTGATTCTTCCCTCTTTTGATCGAGAAAGAACTTGCTAGTCCATTAAACAAAGTCGAAAAATTCCCCATTTTTTTTTTTTTGCTGAATTCTGAATACCCACCACTCAAATCTTCACTCTCTTCAACTTCTGATAAAAATAAGATTGTCAGAATATTTTCAAACAAACAAAAATAGATCAAAACTGAATCATTATTATAAAAAAAAAAGTACATGTATTCAATACTAGGAAGAATCATAGAAGAATATTCATTACTAGTTGCTATTTTTACTAAAAATTATCATCAGAGAATCAAAAGGTTCATAGTTTTACACCCTTTTTGTTAAAAAAAAAAAGAGAGAGAGAGAAATGATTAGATATTGAACAACTTGTCTCATCTCATCTATATCTACTTCATCATTAAGAAGAAATTTGATAAAAAAGCGATAAAGAAAAGAAAGACCTCTTTGTTTGTTTGGAAAGTGTGGGGGTGTTGTTAAATAGCCGGAAAATGATGGATTTGGCGGGAAATGATAACAATCTGCCGGATTCCGAGAAAATTCCGGCAAATGGAAGAAGTAAGGAAAGAAGGTTGATAAGTGGTAGAAGCTTGAAGAAATATGTTGGAATCCATCATAAGATGTAAGTTTTATCTGTTTCTTCTTGTATGAGTGTGATGAGAGACAAGAAAACAAAGGCTTCTCTGTTTCTCCCCTGTTTTGTATTGAGGTAATGAGGTGTACGTTTAACTTCCAAGTCTCCCAAAGCCATAGAAAATTAGCTTTTAATTATAAACATACTATAATATTATCTATGTGGATATTTATGATTATTTTTAAAAAACAATAAAAAATATAATATAATAAATATTTTTTTATTAATATTTTTTTTATGCGATCATACCAATAATCAGAATACATTTTTCATTACTATAGTTATCTATAAAATTAAAATTACCGTTAGTCTTGGTGGGGAAGAGTCTTTATTTTGCCAGCACTCTTTATAGTTTTCACCAGTCACAACCATTAGTTTTTGGCTTGTACATTTTGCAATATGAGCCCAAACTTGAACAAGACTTAGAACTAAGTTGTCAAAACGAGAACGATAGAGCTGAACTTGAACATATTGAAGCTTGACATGTTCGGCACGAGGGCTATTTTTAGTGGAAACTGGCTATAATATAGAGCTGTGCCTGTGACAGTGTGACACAGTAGGGACTAACGTTTCTGTAAAGGCAAAAGAGAGAAACTGGGAGAAAAAGGAAAGCAGACAGACAAATGGAAGAAGAAAAATGGATGGATACAAATGGTTTTAACAGGCACCCATCTTCTAATGTCGGTCGACTAAAGAGTTAGCGACAAGGGTTGGAAGAAAGCAAAAAAAAAAAGTCTAACCCTACCCATCATCTTAGCTTACTGTTAAGGTTAGGCCTCCAACTCAAAACTAATTGACAATGAATAATGGTTGAAATTCCTGTAAATATTGTCCTTGCTTGGCACACAGCTGCTACTTGTAAACCAATAATCCCAACCTTTGTAGAATGTCGACATGAAAACTTCAACAAGCTTCTCAGTCCCCCAAGCTCCCATTCAAAGTAAACATAATTTTAAGAGAACAAGATATAGTTGTTTTGCGTATAAAATTTGTTTACAGGATTTAAGCCATGCGTGTTGACAAAGCAAATTAATCTGTTACATGCAAAACTTTAGTATATTATCAGATAACCGCAGACATAACTCTTCAAAACACTGGAAGGGTTATTGTCAAATAGACCAAGTCACCCAAATGAAACCAATCAAACTATAACCTAAGTGATCAGTATGCCACTAATTTGAATAATGCTTGGTGGGAAACACAAGGTTGTTCGACATAATATTGTATTAGTAAATGATGATTACTGGTCACAATTTAAAAAAGATCAATGATAAGCTATAATTAAATAAGGAACTTTTTATGTTTTATGACTTTGTTTTGCTGATTAAGGATATGTATTAAACTATATTAACCTTTGCAAATATGCAGAAAGTTCAAAGGTTATATAAAAACTACTACTGTATCATTAATCCCTTTAGCAGTTTAGCTTATCTATCACAACACATGGCTTATTGTTTGCCACTTATTTCTTAATACATTCATAAACAAGTGTTAACATTTAATCTCAAAAGTTTTGGATCAGTTAAACAAAGTCTGACATTTGAAAATGAAGAAAGTAAAGCCTCAATCTAGACCTAGATTCTAGAAGAAAAAAAAAAGGCCAACACACTAGTGGATATAGTGATCATAAGAGGAAATAGTAACAAATAAAATTTTTGGTCTTTGACTCAACATCTTGAATCCAATTAGACCCTAATGCATTATTTCAAAGTGCAAACACCTTTATTAGATTGTGAGAAGTTACATCTTACATCAAAACTTACATATTTGTGGGCCAAATAACATACTTTTCCTAACTTTTTCTTGGTCACATTCATGATTTCCCATTTTGGAGGTAGTTGAGAGTTGGAAAATTGCTACAACCTGATATCCTAAACACTTAGGATTAGGTGTTTTACCTAAACCAACTCATTACCTATATTTTAAACCAGCAACAGGAAATGCAATTACCTGACGTAACAGGCAATCTAAATAACAATTTGGATGTTCATGATCACTCAAAAAAGCCAACAGTTTATAGATTAATTAATCCTTAAACCTTCTTATAGGATATGGCTAACCTAATACTTTGAGACATATTTATCAATATCATCAACATAGATTATATCAATTAACTAGAAAATTAATCTATTTTTCAACATTTTATATGCAGTTGATCATATCACCATAATGACTAACCCCCCACAAAAAAAAAAAAAAAAAAAAATTGTTAATAATATGTTATCACATATTTTTGAGTCACATTATTCTCATATCACGTATTCCCGCATCTTTCAGAACTTCTAATTTTTCTGAGTCACATTATTCCCATATTGTAACCATCTTCTTTATTTCCCTAATCCCTAGCTGCTGAAGATTTTTCAGGTGCATTTTCATTTGAGATTAATCATAAAATAAGCATGAAACCATGAAGTAGATTCAAGACTATAAACTTCAGCAATTATTTTTAACACATTTGTCTCAAACCTTGTTGTCAATTGTCATCACTCATCACTCATCACCGACCATGAACATAAACAACAAAGTAAGGACTACGACAGTATTACTAGTTATCTATGATCTATTTACATAAATATTCTTGAAACTACATGAAAACACACAGGAACTTCGATATCAATCTTGACAGTTAAAACTACAGTAATCCAAATCTCATACATCAATAAGGACAAGAACATATCATATATCTTTACAACAAATTATCTGGGAAGATGTGAATATCTTCAATAGTATCAATTATTTTGTAGATCACTTGGCATTTAAAAGAAACAAACATGTGATTATGGGGTGTGAAACTTGTGAGGTGTGAAACACTTGCCAGTGAATACAGAACGGATATATGTTCTATGTATGTACATTAGTTTGATTGATGGCAATTTATATCTTGTGGTCCAAGAGAGGTTGAAGATGAAGATTGCGATGTCGGTATAATGATAGAAATAATTATAAAAATGATTAAAGTTATGAAAATTATTTAAATGAGTGGGGGCCTGGGGAGCCCTTACTAGATGCCACGTGATGTGGAAGAAATTTTTGTTATGGAAACAAAAACAGGTGGGGCGGTGAACATGAAAATGACTTCCAAGCCTCTAACAACTCCTTAACATTTATTTTCCTGATAAATACACCCACTATAATACTACCTTAATCTAAATTTATGAGATTGGTAATCTATGATTAGATTCAGTCATTTTACTGATATTAATAATGTGGATCCCTCTCTTCACAATATGAATTGATTTGTAAACAAAGATATTCAGTTTGTTCCTATATTTTGGACCCTGGTGTAACCTTTTTTGTTTGGCACAGCCCGACGTAGCCTTGAATCGATGAGTGGAAGCGAACTTTTGATCATTTGACAAGTTTTAAATTGGAAAAAATAATGATTTAAATTTGTCGATCGTTCAAACAATAATAATATTTTCTAAGTACCTCAAATAATCATGAACAAAATGATAAATAATTGAGTAAATTAGTAAGGAGAAATGCTGGCATATCTTTTAATAAAATGTCATACAGTACAGTATATGGTTTAGAAGATCATTTAGCATTGTTCAGAATTCTGACTTCCATGTACAAATATGACGTCCACCCACTTAAAATGTTTTTTTTAAATTGAGTAACAATCAAAAAACAACAAATTATCGTAAGCAGTATCTCCAATAATTCGATATTTTATTTCTTCTTCCAGAAAATTTAAATGAAGGACTCGTTCCAGTCCAAGTTGGACAGCGTTCAGTAAAATGTTCCAATTGTGTCAACGTTCATCAGCTACAGGTTTAGGTTTCAAAGTGGCAAAGTTTACTTTCCCTCTTGTACAAAGTAAAGAAGTTTTGAAGCAATGAATGGAAATGCTTGAAGACTATAAATCTATGCTAGCTTGTATATAGTGCAGACCATCACCATTTCATTATCAGAGACAATAAGCTTTGAAATTTAACCACAATATTGCAATGTGCCATACTGTTAGACTGGATTTCATACGTTCCAATCAGGGACCCACATGGAATTCCACATTGCCGATATGTAATCATTTAAAAAACGTTTTTATATTTTGTCGAAATGCCCACATTTAACAATTAATAAGAGTACAAATACGTTTATACAAAAACATAAATAAAATTCTTCATATCTTGTGGTTTGAATAAGTTATGGCTCACAGGAAGAAGTCCCAAGACACCAGCAGAAGTTGAACAAAGAGCAACTCACACCTTATAGTAGAAAGGATCCAATCATTCAAAGCTAAGCTTCAAATTATTCACAAAGGCCCAACATACTAGACCCCACCCCAAAAAAGGAAAACAAAAATATCATCTGAACATACGAGAAAAACAATAGGCTGCAGGAAAGAGAACTCGCGAGATTAGTTTTGATTATTCGCTTGTTCATCTTGAAACTGTCTTAGGAGCTGCAGTGATTGGTAGTATAGATTGAGGTCCATGCCATCCACATTCCTCCCGACCCTCGCTTGCAAAATGGCCTGAAATAGCATAATCAACATATAGGATAGGTGCTATACAACTGACATAAAAATTTGTTCAATAGAAGAGTGCATGGTACTAACTTCATTATCAGGTTTAATGTGAAGTTCACCGATGAACTGGTAGATGGAGCCAATGCGAAAGCTGAGGTCCCTCAGGTGCTGGGTATCAACTTTAAGATTGATGCTTCCATCAACAATTACAGCTGTGGCAGTCTCTACAGAATAATCTTGTAGCCTAAAAAGAATATCAAGACAACAAATGATTCATCTCTCCAGTACATAGTTTGAAACTATAACAGAGACAACAGTCATAACTAATGTAGATAGTTTCCTTCAGTTATTCCAGCTAGACATTGTAATCAAGCGATATAAAAAAATCTGACTGGCGAGTAACACAAATATTCAACCCTAATCTTTTTTCCAAATAATGTTTTTGTTTCTCTAATTACATTACAGATACAATTTGTACATATTAAATTATATTGATTTATGGTGGTCATATATTTCAGTTATAGACAAAACACAAGGAGATACATAACAATCGTAATAGTCACTCATGATTCGACCACTATGGTACAGAAGAATGCAAAGAAATCCATAGCTAATCATATGGCAGCTGCAATGCTATTTAGGACCAAATAATTTTCCTGATACAACATGTATGCAATTCACATTTTGATACATACCACCTTTTTCTTTTCTTTTTTTCGCACTTGTAAATTTTAGGAGTCAATCCAAGTGTCTAAGGAGACATTTTGTTTCTTTCATGTTTGCTCATGCAAAGAAGTGTGATCCATCATTTGACATCACCAATGAGAATAATAGTGCTTAGTAGTTTTCTTTAATGCTTTACTTCCAAATCAAGCCACAAAAAGGACTACTATGTGTCTATTACATTGCTTAACCGGATTCAGATATACAATCCTTCCCTTACCTGCACCAATATAATGTTCATACTTCTTCCTATTTTACACTGGAATGCACCTAAAGATGGTACTTTTTCCTCACAAGAAAGACCTTATATAGCTTTTAGCAATAGTTTTGCTATGCTTAATCATTTATTCATGAACGATCTTCCATAATGAATCCAATTAAAGAGAAAGAAACATTTTTAACAAAGTACTCAATTCTCGAAGTTTTTATATCATTCAAAATTAACACTACTCTTATATCAGAGCACACATTTTTCACAGCGTTGTTTTAATGATGCATAAAAAGGAATTATATTAAAATACAGAAGCAACTCAATAGGTCAATTCAGTTACCTACTTCCCAATTACTCGAAGTGAAGCTCCATGCTTAAGAAATGGAGAATTCGGATGTAGATCTTGTAGAGTAACCAAAAGACCAGGTTTTATTCCAGAAGATGCCATGGGATGATCAACAACACACCCGTAAACCTGCAAATTGAGCACAATATGCCTAAGCTGACACCAGTATCAACAAATAATGAGTAAAAGGAAGCAGTCATTTTTCAATCCCAATTATGCAATGCAATACAAAAATCAGCCAAGTTCATAAAATGTACCAAGGGTCATCTCAAGAAGCATATCAGCATATATGATATGTACGTAAGGGCCATTTCAATGAGCATTTGATATGCAAAATGTATTACATTTTACTTCAAGTTTTCTTAAATCTAATATTCAATTCATAAATCCTATTTGTTTAGGGTTGTCACAAATGGATCACTTGTCACAAAATTGTTCTAATGTCGATAATCTGAGTTCATTATCATTCATAGAAGGAATTGCATCAAGGAAATTAAATGTATCAAAAACAGTAAATATGATACTATAAAACAAAATATTATTTTCAAAAAACATTTCTATTAATAAGAACTGAGTTAAACGATCAAAACAATATAAAAAAAATTCTACATGATTCTTACTCTACTTCATTTCATAATTCTTAATTAGTGATATTAACTTGAAACTAAGAATAACTCACCTTTAGTTACTGAAACAAAAGTGTTGATGGTACAAGAAGAAAGAAAAGGATAATTGCAGATTCTTAAACCCTAGAAATAGAGAAGAAACAGAGTTACAGAGAAGATCACAATAGAGGTTTTAGCATAGTTTTCATTTTGGGCCTAATTAGGATTTTAGTTCTAATTGTATGGGCCCCCATTAACTTTCAGCGTAGATAATATGCACAACCCATAATATGCACAACCCATGATTTTAGTTCTAATTGTTGAACCCGTGCTACGCACCGGGATTTGTGTTATTTAATCAAATGAACAATCACAAGTTTTTTTTAATGCCCTTCTCAACCTAAATTTATATTCTTAAGCTAAATTTGTAGAGATTTATAATTAATATTTTTTGTATTTAGTATGGTTTTTATATATGAATTAAGGATTTTAAATAGAAGAAGAATTTAGTAGGAAAAAGGAGATTTAGAATCAAGTTTTAAAGGGTTTTAAGGTTTCTATAAATCTCTGTTGACATAGAAGGTGAATTTCCTTTTTGACTACAATTGGGCTTTAATTGGGCTTAAAGTTGGACTTAAGTTCTATTCTCAAGTTGTTGAGAACACGCCACATAGCACTTGTTAGGCTCCACTATTATATAGTACAAGTTGTTGAACCTGTTTTTTAATGCTCTTCTCAACCTAAATTTGTAGAGATTTTATAATGACTTTATAAGTGATTTGTTGAACCGAGTTTTTTTTAATGCCCTTCTTAACCTAAATTTGTAGAGATTTATAATTAATATTTTTTGTATCTAGTATGGTTTTTATATATGAATTAAGGATTTTAAATAGAAGAAGAATTTAGTAAGAAAAAAAGAGATTTAGAATCAAGTTCTAAAAGGTTTTAAGGTTTCTATAAATCTCTCTTGACATGAAAGGTGGATTTCCTTTTTAACTACAACTGGGCTTCAATTGGGCTTAAAATTGGGCTTAAGTTCTATTCTCAAGTTGTTGAGAACACGCTACGTGACACTTGTTAGGCTCCGCTATTATATAGTATATAGATATAGATTTAAGAGGGAACACAGTTTTCAGCTTGCGCAGTCATGAACAAACCTCAGTAGCCATGGCTTGGTTGCAGCTTGTGCAGTCATCTGAACAGGCAAGAGATGCTAGCTTTATTGTAATGCTAAAATTAGATACACTAAAATTAGATACATCAGAATGCTGTTTATAATTTTATTTTTCTTCATTTTATTAATTCAAATTTTATTTCATTAGTAAGTAATTCGTTTATACAAAATTACATCAGAGGGCTTGCCTGTTTGGAAAGAATACATTATACATTTCTATGACTGTACAATTCTCATTAATATAGAGCTTTACATATATTCTTATACCTTTGAAGGACAACATTTCAGTAAAACACCTGGGGGAACCAATGTTCACTCTCGTTAAATACTGGTCTTAAATTTTCTTGACACATAAAATCTAAAGGGAACGAAACAAGATAACCCTTTATAGATTCTAATCTTTCCATTGGATCTGTGGCTTTAATATCTCCATTTTGATAGGACTCTAACTTCTCTGGAGCTATACCTAAATCAATGGTAGTATGGCCTAATCTCTCCTTCCAGTATGCCATGCTTTGTCTAAGTTGCATTCTGCATAATGATAAATCAACTGTAAGTGTAATGTGAGAGTATAAAAACAACGAAAAAGAAAAATTCTTAAAGACTTAGAATTACAGCTGGCACACACCTGTTGTGTATGAGATCGTTTGGAATGCACGCAAAGACATCTTGGTAAATCATGGTATTAGTCTGTACATACAATGGAATACAGAAAGTTAGTTAGTTGGAAATAATCAAAACATTAATGGCAATCTCCAAGCAAACAATCATAATAATACATGAGCCAAGTAGTATGCCACAGCAGTAACGAAACAACATTTCTTATGCCCCATTAATTACATGTCTAATGTCATGGAATATCTACTTTTATACCCCTGTATATTAATCTGAGGGTTGTCAGCCATGCAATCTGAAATGTCATTCTCAGGGATATTATCATCTGGTTCAAACACTTCTGGAAGCTAATGAGAATTTGTGAACCAATGGACATACTAAACAACCAGACACCTATACTAATTATTTTGGCTAAACTTCAAACAAGGCAGCACATGAATTCAGATTTAGTTGTTTTGAATCCATTCATGTCAGGCATATGGTATGCTTGCTCAAGGAGCAAAAAGGCACGTCTCCAAATGTCTCAACCAAAGCCCATTTGAAACATGTATTACTTCTAGTTCTAGCTCTTGTACTTCGATTAAGCTAGGTGCTTAAACTATCACTATAAAAGATAATAAATAAAAGAATGAACATGCACTTTCAAAGAGAAACACCCAAAAATGTCTTATATGTAAATTGGATAGGTTCATAATATGCTGATGCTCGCTTATAAAAAATTAAGTTTTCCTTCATCTCATTTCCTCTCACCTTTGCTGTTGCCATCCAAATATCTTTATATGTTGTATCCACCACGGGGTCACTTATTTGATCAATCTGAAAGATAGGGTTCATAATCAGATGAATGACGTGCACTACAACAAAAATCATCAGACTATAATTACTTGTTCTACTATCATCTGTTGCTACAGTTACAAGTTGTTGACCCACTCTGCAATTCAGAGAAAGTTGAACCAAAATAGACTGGAACCAAAAAGTTAAAAGGGTAGAACTATTCTTTTCCAGTCAATAATAGAACATTCACAATTGCCTCTACCTCCCAAGATTGTTAAAAAAAATCAAATGAGTCCATAAAAGCAAAACATACTGACCTCATCTGCATGAAGACCAAGGTGCTCAGACCACAACGAAAGACGAAGACTAAAAGAAAATTTGCCAGCTTTCCAAGGCTTTCCATTCATTGATGAATCGACAAATTCTTTATCTTCGATAAGTATGCCAATCTGAAAGACAAACACTGCACTGAATGAAGCTTCGACACAAAGAAACAGAGAAGAGAAAATATTTAGACTGCAAAGGAAAAATCCTATACAGACAAAAAATGACTATGCTCTATTGCTCTCCACAAAATTGTTGCAATATCTTTGCATTTAACATGAAGTAATAACCAACAAGAGATTGAATGGCTTATTTCGTGCATATAAAGATGTGCATTTAGTCCAATCAAATGATTCTATCAATGATGTATACACGAGAAGCAGATAGCTGAATCAAAAAAGACACCTATTGTGAAAAGTGCAAGGTAACCATTGATGTAAGGTATCATTGATGTATACACTAGAAGCATATAGTTGAAACAAAAAAGACACCTATTGTGAAAAGTGCAAGGTAACCACACCATGGATGTGAATTTGGCATTCCAGATTCTAGTCTCAATACAACTGTAACGACCATCTCTAAACTCCCTGCTCTTTAGATTCTTTAAACCCTTTCTAAATGGGAAATTATTGAGAAATCATCTCTTCTATTCGATGAAAACATTTCAATTGGAATTCGGCTGATAATTTTTTACTTTCGATGCAAACGGTGATTACGCCAGTTGTTCCCTTCCAAAGAGTTTAGAGGGCAAAATATTGAAAGTAATATTGGTACGCATGGGAAGCTAAACACCCAGACCATTTGTTTTATGAGGATATAAAGTTAATTTTTGAACAGGTCCTGGCCAGATACAGTACCTAATTGCACTTCTTTTTCTTTGAGTGATTGTTAAAGTGATCAACTATTTGTAGTGAAGGTGGGACTTTGCCACCTTCGCCGAAGAGAACTTTGGTGCATATTCTAGTCTTTACCAAATATAAGCACTCCAGTAATTGGTCAAAATACTAATTGAATTTTTGAGTCCCTTATCTCCCACAATCACAAAAACGCAATATTTACAGTCAAAGTCACAGCTTCAACATAAGAAACAATACGATACCTCTGAATCTCTTGAACCAAGCAAGCTTCTATCATTTATGTTAGCTGATCCAATTAAAGCCATACGGTCATCAACAATCATCACTTTGCTGTGCACATAAATCTGTGAATGGCATACAATTAAAACCCTTTTAGGCAAAAGCAAAGGAGACATTACACAGTAGACACTGGAAGTGTTTCAACATTATAGAGTAGATATGCCTAAACAGGCAAGGAATGTAACCTGACTAGTGGCAAGAGGACCGCCATCACAAAGTCGGCCGTAAGTTCGAAGACCGTAAAAAGAAATGTAATCATGAGCTTGAGGACCGATCAAGTTATAAAGATTATGCAATATTGAATTTGGTCCTCTGCCTATGGTTCGATACTGCCAATGCATTAGAGCTCTCACAGATGCCGCACCACCATCATCAAGACCCCCCTGTAGAATTGAAGTTCAAAAGACACTATAAAATCAATATATTTATCACCAGCAAAGCCATACACTTTCTAAGGTCATCTACAATTAGAAGTTTAGAAAAAACATATAACCTGGAGTTGGTAGAGAGAAAATGACCAAGAACTAATACCTGGAAGCCAGGTAAAAGCGGTATGACAATGATAACTCTAAAAAACTTTTGCTCTTTGTAGGCTCGCATTATACGTCTGTACAATGTTTCCAAGACACGATTTTGTATAGTATCATCTCCTGAAAGACCCGATATGAAAAATTGATTCTGGGAACAAGAAGCCAACAAAGGAAAATATCAGTATCTTCCAGTATAAAAGGGAACTTAGGCTTCCACTACAAAAAATTATACCTTCAGAAAAAGGACAGTTGCAAGTATAGTAATAAAAAAACCTAACAAGGAAGATTTGACAACGAAAGATCGACTATTGTAAGGGTCCACTATTGTAAGGGTCTTTCTCACAGTCACAGATGGGTTCTGGTGAAACTTTTATTCACCACTCCAACTGTGCAAGTAACTGTCCCTTTTCAATAAAACACCCATTTAACAAACAAAAGACAATGAAAGGGTCGATCCAAAGCTACAAACAAAGAGAGGGCTGACATTTCAAAGATATTATCTTGGGTAGAATAATGTATTTTTCGCATAGCTTGTAGGGTAAACATTTTATAAGTGGGTACATCTAACACTTGATCTTTGGTAAACGATTGTTGATACACAAAAAAAGAAGCAAAAACGTAAAGCTACAAACTACAAAAGTCACCCCTCAAAGCAAAAAAAAAAGTGATATCATGTTTTTTTACCAATGTAAAGAAAACTCAAAAACAAAGCAATATAGTAGCCTCTCACTCTAACCAAAATAAAAATAAAAGCTTTGGTTGATAAGGTAATAGTTGAGTCGCTCTCAATGGCTACACAATGGACAATATGCATCAAGCTTATTATCCTCTCTGTACATTCCTATATATTCTCTAATAAGTTAAGTGGGACATCTTTACGTACTGATCAACAACCATATAAAATTGTTTTTGAGGAAACCCACTCCCATGTCCCAACACATCCATATAGCAATCAGGATAAGGTGCATCTGGATATAGGCAAAACATTTACCAAAAGGTTGAGGCATTTCAACCCACATAATACTACATGGTAACATTGTCACACTGTGTGTACCAAACATTGTGCACTTCAGTTTCTTGCAATGGCTACTAGATAACATAGGTAGGAAAACGAGATAAAGATGGCATTTATGAAATTTTATTAGCAAAAAGCCAATCAGTCTACTCGATTCATCAAACTGCCTAATATAATGTCAACTTCCAAAATATAATTAGATATGAAATTACTACCTCAATGTAAACGAAGTATTCTGCTTTCTCTATAAGTGAGCAATGAGCACTGTGAATGCTCTCTTCAGTTTGGCTAGTTCCAGCAGACCACTGACCTACACTCCTAATTACCTGCATATTAAAGGACATAGAGGATAAATTCCATGAACATCACAAAATAAAAACTTCACTGTAATCTTAGAGAAAGTAAAATTTTTAAACGTGCTAGCCAACAAATTAAAGTTTCAGAAGTGAACGACTTCTAAAATATGACTGCAAATTCTTGGTTTGTGATGCACAGTTATTAAATTATATCCACAGCTAGTATTGTTAGACAATTCACCAACATCCTTTTGTTGCCAGTGGAAAAGTAATCTTTTGTTATCTGAAGAACACTGAAGATATACATGTTCAACATTCCAGCCAGTAGAAAATGAAGATTGTAGATGATGAAGATTTGTGTAATCTTTAGTTAAATGTCTCAAAAAACGAAGGTGCATTTAAGCAGTAGACTGTCACTTATTCAAGGAGAATGGCTGAAAAATTAATTGTGGATTGATTTGGACTTGAAAGTAACTAAATCCCTACAACATAAACACTCAAAAAAAGTAGTAAACATCTTTAACAGAATTAAATGTTTAATAATTCAATGAAATTAAAAAACAAAACACACCTGACAACGGCATGTCGTACGAGGACCAACTTGTCCAGATTCATCAATTGAAGCGACCTGATCACCTCGCTCTTGTGTTTCCCACCACTCCTTGTCAGAACCATGTCTATGTGCATATGCTATCTCCAGAGACTTCTTCCTCTGAAGATCCATTGAATCAAGGTCATCTACGAAGTCTTTCATCTGAAAATCTGAAACTAAAGGATCAACTTTGGACTTCCGCAAAGAGAAGGGAAGACTTCGACTGACCCTTCTTGATTGATCAACAACATTATTAGTTGTATCCAAGCCATTTAAGTTCTGATCATCACAGCCAGCATCTAGTCCATCAGCATCTTGAGGCAAAAGCAATGGGATGTCTTGTACTGATGATCGTGACGAGAAGGAATCCTGTCTCTTTAAGCCTATGTGATTGTGTTCAACTTTTTTGCTTGTGTTCTCTATATCTATGCTCTTTCCCATGTAATGGGGAATAACCATGTGTTGCTGAGGCATAAGTAGTGGTATTGCTTGCTCATTTGGAGCTTTATTTCTCTGAAAGAATGTGTAATGATGCTTAAAATCCAAGAGATTACATTTAAAAAAAATAGCACCAGATGGTGAGAAAATTACCTTGGCAAAGTTCCAACGCTGAACAAAGTGTCGCGCTATATCGCGACAAGGTGGTCCCCAGACAGCACAATGGACATCATGCCATGGCATCCGAGGATACTTTTGACGGTCCAATTCATCTTTCATTGTATCTTCCCACGAATTTGGTTCAGACTCTCTGCCAGGTTAACATCAAAATCAATTAAAGAGCTAAAAACAGTGAAGCAAACTTCTATTCTCATTTCTAAACAAAACAAAATTAAAGGTACGAATTTATATCTGGTTTTAAACTAAGTAACATTGACATGTGTCCGACACTGTGGGACTGCCCTAAAACCACTTTGACACATATTATACGTACATGGATTGTATGTTATTTGCAATCCATAATTGAGACAGTCGCATAAAGAACAACACCTCTCCTTCTCATATTTATTTTCTCTTTTCTTTACTTGTACTAGTATGAAGAAATAAAATCTTGCTTGTTTCCTTGTTTCTCTCATCTTTCTTCTCCCCTGTTATTTTTCTTCAAATTTTAGCATTCCAAAACAAACTCTTACACACAAAACCATATGCATCAGTTGTGTGTCCCTGCTGTTTGTGTATTCGATACAGATTTTGAAAACAAAAATGGTATCCATGATAAATAGGTTTATATCGAAATCTATATAGCCTTATGAGCAGGGTTGGCCTCTAAATGACGAAATACCACATTTGCACTTGAAGTTTTAGCATCCAAAAGAAACTATCAATTTTCAACATATTCCGAAAAGAAAATTTATCTAGAATAGAACTTGCTATAGCCCATGCACTTTAGCAAAATCGCTGTAAATGTTGAATTGAAGTGTGAAACACTGGACAGCAGATTCGAAAATTCTGACAAATTAGAGTCCCTTTCTTCATAGACCTTGGCGTGATGTGGAGGGATCCTGGTCAAGACTTATGCCTTCTCTTGTAATACTATGCTTTGTGGAATCCAATCTAATACTGATGTAGGACATGTTAGAAGTTACTATTTTAATTCTAAGTATGAAATAGGTTCTAGGATATATTGTTTTAGGTCTAAGTATATTATATTAGGAATCATTATGTTTTTAGAAGTCGTTTTAATTTAGAAGTCCTTTACTTGTTAAACAAGTTTCTTGCTTTATAAAAAAAGCTCTAGATTATTGTAATAGTTAGAGGTTGATTATTATTGAATTGAATTGAAGAATTGCTTCTTGAGTTATCCTTGTTTTCTTGCTAGATTATTCATCTTTTCCTTTTTTTTACTTGGTGGATTCCAAGCTTCTCGTTCGTCTAGGTTCCTAACCCTATCTTCTCATCTTCTTTGAGAGATTCTTATCTCTTTCTTCTAAGTTCTACATTAAATACCCCATTGGTTACTTTTTACTACTTTGTCTGTTTCTGTGTCTCTTGCTAAGTTGCTAATTTGTAATAGGCTATTATATATGTACTGACCAAGAAAATATTTAGTAAAAGCTAAGAATTGATTTTTGCAGTCATGCAAAAGCTTGGTGAAAGACCAAAACACACTGCGGGTACAATCAAAGCGAAAGCATGATCTGGAATGAACTCAGAACTCTATCTCCAACCACTTCCATAAAAGAGGTGTGAAATTCCTTAGCCAGATACAAATACCAACAAATGAGAGTAATTTTCAGCTATTTAATGGCAGAAGATGGCAGTTCCCTACGTAGATCATGTAAATATCAAAACACTTGAACATACATACATGATCAAATAATAATTTATTCTATTGCCTCCTGACAAATAGAGTTACTTCCCAGCTTCTCCCCATTCAATGTTGTCAAACCCATTTATGTTTTTTATAAAGAAACTTTTGTTTTTTTATGCATATAACACTAAATGTCCCTAATTCATATGGAGGAAAGAGCACGTGTGAAGGAGAACTTCACCCTAAGCAAGGGTAGGGAATACAAAAGATCAAAGCAATGTAAATACAATATCCCAAAAGAAAGAGCTAAGTGTGATGAGTCCAGTTTAGGTTGTCGTCTGTTCCAATTGAAAGAGCACGGAAAAAATTGGGTTTCAAATTGAACTTTTAAAGTTTTCAATTCCACTTCTTCAAGATTAATGAATACATAGGTTCTATAGTTCTATTTCACACCTAAAAGGTGATTTTTCATATGCAAGTGTAGATAACATACAATGCACCCCATTTTTTATTTTTACTTTATTGGCAAGCGAGGTTGAGGGGACCCCTACCCCATTTAATTACATGAGGAAACTTTTATCAAACAATCAGCTGCTGACATGTTTTGAACCCACAACCTCTCCACTTTGTGAGAGGGATGCAACCGTTGAGCCACAGGCTCATCTGCAAAATATGAGAGGGATGCACCCCAAAAATTGATAATAATTTGGGTAAATAATCAGACATTGCATGGAGTGCACTCCTAGAAGTTAATTAGAATTTTGATGCCAAAAAAAAAAAAAAAAAGAAAAGAAAAATCCTGATAATTCTAAATAAATTCTTTAAAATGAAACCGTGCAGCCATCCTCATATGTATTGCTTACATGCAGTACCAATCTTTATTCCAGAAGGGGAAAAAAAAAAGCAGTAAGACCTACCTAGGATTATAATAGTCCTTCCCAGGCCATATCTGAGGAGGGAAATCACCCAGTTTGTGTTCAAACGTGTCATAACGTCCAAAGCATAGATCCAGACCTCCAATAAAGCATATACGGGAGTCAATAATAACAAGTTTTTCATGGTGGGACCTACATATAACCAG
The DNA here is from genome assembly GCA_023053565.1 of Aquilegia eximia. Classification (NCBI taxonomy): domain Eukaryota; kingdom Viridiplantae; phylum Streptophyta; class Magnoliopsida; order Ranunculales; family Ranunculaceae; genus Aquilegia; species Aquilegia eximia. Next base: position 9,232,754 of record JALIGU010000004.1, on the reverse strand, counting down.
GAATTATCATCAGTATATGTGCAAGGCTAAGTTAATATGGAATGTAAGAAACTCATAATTTCCACGTTAAATCTCTTCTTCCAAAATGATTTGCATACCACTGAAAAACCATAGTCGAAAAATGATCAGGATAACGCAATACTCTCACATTTTCGTGAATGTTAAGAAGCTTCCTCTTACTATACACACTGTTGATTTTCAAAGCAAGAGCAACTTCCTTATAAAGAAGAATGTAAATCTGCAACAGTCCAAAACTTAATCAGAGTCTGCAAAAATCTATAAGATTTTAATCGAACATAATAACATTCATCCAGGAATAGCGTAGCATCTTGCCATAAAAGGAACTTAAGCAAGCATTGCACTGAGCAGCGGTGTTTTAAAGTGATAAAGTTTCCATCTATGTTAGGCTGTAAGCTAACACAGAAATAATATGGTACAATATGAACTTTTTTACTAGAACAGAAATGAGCAATGTAAATTCTCTAAACAAACATATCATATTTTGATGATAATCAAAAAAAAAAAAAAATCGATTAAAATTCATTGTTGAATAAAGATGTTGACTCCGGAAGAAGCCAAAACACATGGGTCGATTTATAACCAGATCACAACCAATCAGATTAACAGTTTGCAACTTCTGGAGTCTATCATGTAAGATTGCTAAAATGGGCCTACTTCAAAAATGCTAGTTCCAAATCATTCCAATATTTTTCAGAAAAATCAGAAATCGGAAAATCGAAAATCAGAACTAACATATTTTGTTCCAAATTCGGAATAAAAATCTCCACCCCTAGTAACCAAGATTTGATATCAACAAAATGGTGAAATTAAACTTGAGAGAAAGGCACCTGAACACCTTGTTTGGCTTTTGCCTCCAAAATTGCATCGAGCCGAGATGACCCATGCACATGAAAAGGACGTCGAAGATACAATTCAGGGCACAACCACCAATCAGTAATAAATATCTGCAATGCACTTCCAATCATTTATTTTTTATGATTAAATAAATAAGGACATATTTAGCTGGTATTGAATTCAAACCGCATATTCCACTTGAAGAAAGATACCTCTGACTTTGCTTCCTCAAATGCTGACGCCATTGCGCCAAATGCAGCTTGTCCGTCAACAAACCATTGGGCTTCACTACCATCCTCAGTTAAACCTCTCAGTGGAGCAAAAGAACCGAAGCGATGCGGATGACACCATCCCTCTGGAGGCTTTAATCCGGTATCGTTAATTGCAGAAACCCAATCTTTGACTTTAGCACTAGTTCTTACTCTTAACTTTACATTCTGATTACCACATGAAATCTGTTTAAATTGTAAACGGCAATTAGTCACATTGGTACTTCTATAAAAACCTAAGTGTATCAACTAACCATACTACTTGCTTATTCAACCATTTTTAGTCTTTTTCTGTAACAGATACATACACACATTTATATTGCAATTCAAGGCCACCGATATAAAAAAATCTCCCCATCTAACTACAAAGTGATTAAGAACACCCCTAAGATCCACAACCGCATTCAGACTGAAACAGAGGTGGCCCTCGATGTATATAAGGGTGGGATTAGCAACTGCATGAACTAAGAAATGTTATCATTTGCTTTCCTAACCAGAAAGGGAAGGACATACAGCCTTATTTTAAGAGATTGTAATCCCTTCTACTTGTTCATATAAACCACACTATAACACTACATCACCAACGTACATGTACTTGTGTGTGCTGGTGTTTATATAGAGACAGATTTGGTTTCCTCAATAATTTTTAACTTCCGATTACGGTCCTGCAATCCATATAAACAGATGGCTGTAAGCTAAATTTACAACTGGAGACATAATCCTCTATGATGGATTCAAAGAACATTACAAGATAAACTTCTTTCAACAAAAAATTAACCAAAATAGAGGACCCTCTCACCTCTGATGCTCTCAAAGAAGGCGACCAAGAACTAGAAAGAGTTTGTTTTTTCTTCTATTTATTATAGTAAAATTGAATCCAGATATTTGTGTTTCATCTTTCATGCAGCCGTAGGTACTACCACAACTCCTTGTAGCCATTAACAGAGTTTAGATGTATAAAACAACACCATTAAAGGTCAGTAAAACTTGGATTATAGCAATAGATTAAGAAAGTACAATTCCTTCATTCATTCTCTCACTTCAGATATCTATACCAGGCTACCAGCAAATGAGATTTCAACCAAAAAAACGACCAGTGAGGTTTAAATTTTGATTTTAATTAAGGAAATGAGAAAAAAAAAATGTGATATCCATCTATACAGAGTGTTGGGTATGAGGCTGCTCAAATCAAATCGATATCCGCAAATGAATAAAAGGTAGCAGGTTCTAGGGTCCACCATTATCCTACGACCCAACCAACTCTTAAGAAAACATGTATATATTTGCTCAGATTAAAAAAAATAAAAAATTGAAGCGAAAAAGAAAGAAAAGAAATTCTTAACTTTATTCAATAATACAATCTTGGAAAAGCCAAACAGTCAACGGTCAATCACAGATGAAGAATTGGGCAAAAAATTTGTCGGATAAAAGAAACCCTCACAGTAGGACCAAATTGAGTAGTTCATTCTTCATGTCCAACCACAACCATGAGGTTGGTTTACTCAATCTTTGTTTCTAACCAAAAACCTTAGGAGAGAGAGACAAGTGACTGTTTCTAGGCATGGGGTTGGTTGGCATCACTCAAGGGTGTGGTGGGGTTTGGAAGGGGATTTTGAGAAAAAATAGTGATTTCAGAGCTAACGTGAGGTTCAAAGTACGTAGAGGAGATAAGGTGAGATTTTGGGGAGGACGTCTGGGTTGGGAAGAGACACTTATGAAGACATTTTCTGGATTTTTATGTCATGACCAATTGCAAGAATTGTACTATTTCTAATTTTACTTGTGTGGAAAATGGAGTTACTTTTGGGTTATTGATTTGAAACAGGTATTTAATGACTGGGAGATACACGACTTAGCACTTTGCTGGCTCGGCTCGGGGATCCTCCCACGCCAAGTCTTCATGGGGACAAACTAGTGAGTCCAGGAGCCTAAAGGATGTTTCGCAGTTAAGTCTTGATATGCAGTTCTTCTTCTCAAATCTCATCACTATCCCCCACCTCTTCCTCATCCTCAGTTCCTCTGAAAGTATTGTTGGGGAGTAATAAAGCCTCCAAAAGTCGCTTTCTTTACTTGGTGCGTCATCCTTAGAAAAATCCTTACTATTATAACCTCCGGAAACGCTCATAGTTATTTTTTGTCCTTTGTGCATTCGTGATGGAGAGTCAGTTAGTCATGTGTTGATTAACAAATTCATTGCCAGTTTTCTATCTCAGTATGTAGTTATTTTCTTAGGTCAATGGTTATAGAGTGGATGGTCCTTGAGTCGGTTAATGATCTCCTTTTGATATGACGTAAACTGGATGCAGCATCCCGGGCTAGGAAGAGATTATGGAGTATTATTCCTTTTGTGATACTCTTGGGTATTTAGCTGGAACGGAATCGTTGTCACTTTCAGGATACAGTTTGGAATGTGGATCATCATATTCTGGACATCAAGGGGTTACTTTACCTTTGGTGTCAAATATGGTCGGACTTAAGGGGTACATTTTTGACATTTGTGTTTTCGTGGGAGTTAGTGTTATTAGATCCTGGATAATTGCTTGGTCCTCCTGTGGGTAATTGTGTTCTTTTTGTAGTATGTGTGGCTTTGACCAGGGATAACTCATCCCTCGGTTCTTTTGTACTTTGTATCAGTTTCTTTATCTTTCTATGGATAAAATGATAATTTACCTCTCAAAAAAAGAAAGCAAGGAGAGTAGATTGCTTTCTGTGAACAAGAACAAGGAAAGGAACAAATCCTAACAATAGTGTTATCTTATCCTTGGATACCTAAGTGGAAGTGGAAGGCCAAATTTAGGCTTCTAGCACTTAGATTGTTAAAGATAAACAACCTCGGCTACAATTTCAATTATCTCTGCTCAATCATATCAATCTCATAGAACTTGTGTATATTCTCTTAAGTAAAAGGGGCTATGTATAACCTCACCTTAAATGCATAACGTAAAGGATTGCGCTCCTTCATCTCTTTTGCTAAGGACACCCGGCCTTCACCAGTTTCATCTGAAGCTGGTAATACATCAAAAACAATAATATCTAAAAGTTTGGTGTCAAGAGGATCTTCCAGCAATGCCAAGAACCCAGGTTTCAGCACACCCCACACCTACATTCAATTGTAGACGAGATTAACAAGTGATTATTTTGATGAAGATATACAAATATAAGTCTAATTATCAAATCTACTTCACAATTGCTTCTCTTTTTTTTCTATTGTAAGAAACTCTTACATGTTCATACTCATGTTTCTTGAAATATAAAAACATACAGCATTTCATATTTAGTAGGTAATAAAAGCCCACTTTGACTGAAACTAAGTAAAAATGTGGAGCAGTGCAGGAGTCATGTTATGATATAAAAAAATTCTCCCAACTTATTACAATCGGGCTTATAAGCAACCATTCGATAGAAAAAACATTGGTGTGATCATTATACAGTAATTAGCATAAACAGAGATGGTTACACTTTTTTTTAATGAAAATTGAGTCGGTCACTCTACAGCTCCTTAAACTGAATCAGAGTAATTTTATCCCAACTCAATAAGCACTTAAGAACAAAGAGCTAATTATTTTTGTAACAATTGTTAAACAATAATATCAGGAGTAAAACATTATTAATTGCCAAAAAAAATTATTATACGTATTAACCACAAATCGTGAATGTACAAAAACGCAAATTCAGACTTCATAGGTGCAGATTCAATAACTTTCCTCCTTAAATTCGTCGTAGTCGTGAACTGTGGGTGAAAACAACAACTTATGCACAGGAAAATGATTATTAAAGACTGATATCAAGCTAAGACATAACTGAATCAGAATGAAAATACAGAAAAACATAATTGGAAGAGGGAGAAAAGATAAAACTGCTACATAGTTTCTGTATAATACAGTTTCATTCAGCGAAGGATGCGTTGAAAAGGTGCATGCAGCATAAAAATGGGATCACTTGGTGGGATGGACACACAGAGACAAAAGGGTGGAACTTCAAATTACTAAAAATCGTGAATTTGCGTCCAAAAAGAAAAGGTTTGTCACCATAGTTTAGAAAAGAACACAGAGGATCCTATCTGTAAGACACCTATCTTCACACCTAAGGGGCAACAGAACCACAAGTACATGGTTCCTATTGCAAAAGAACAAGAAATCGATGACCTTTTCAAGATTGTGAGACTCGAGGAGCATATTTTCTCAAACCATATGATGTACATAAGGTACATGTCATGTAAATAATAAAGTGTCCACCATTTTTTTCTGATGCCAATCAAAGTACATATACTCAATGCACAAGACAAAAAAACAAAACCCAAAAAAAAAATCCCTACCACCTGCTTTCCCTAAACACATTTACAGCATCAGTGACCAAGTGGGGACCATATGTATATAATGAACTATAATAAAGAAATAGGACCACATACATCATATATCCTACATGCGTACCAGCCACATGCCTTCGACATCGCATTATAATTGTATGTAAGAATTTATTTGCAGGCATAAGCACGGTAAAAATCAAGCTCTACATATAAACATCCATATTCAAATTCACAGAGGGACCAAGTGATGAGATGATGCATTATTATAAAGACTAAACTGATTATATATTCCTACAATTGTACTGACAACATGATGTAGCACCCCATTATAATGTTTGCATGGATTTATTGTCACAGGCAAGACATGAAGTACATATATTTCTTCTAGGAGTTTAAAATATTACCTTTTGCCAGTTATCATTGCAACAGCTGAACATCTGGCATGAACAGCATTTTCTATCATCGCCATCCTTGGAAATTTTAGGTAAATGCTTCACCATGACATAATCTTCTTTCAGCTTAGGCCCATACTCTGATGCAAATGATAACCTGGATACCTCCAAGAACTTGCACACCTACACCCAAAAGCACTCATTAAGAAAGAGGCAAAGCATAATTTATTGGAAATCAGAAATAAAGATTTACAGCTAGTAAGTGAAAGAACCTTTTAGGAATATAATCACAGATGCCAAGAAATGGATGCATAACAAATTCAACTTTCACAGAAGATTAAGGGCTCTGCTTGGTTCAAAACATTGGGATGCAGATAGGAAAATGTGCAAATGGCACTTTATTGCACTGCATCTATTTACATAACAAATAACTTACCTGTGTTTGGTTGAAAAATTCAAGAAGCCGACAATCTGACCTCATACCCACCCCCCATCCCCATCTCCATCTTTTATTAGTGAAAAATCATCATCTTCTTCAACCAATTTTATTAATTGCAGAGATGCAATCAAAAGTAAATCCCAAAAATGAATAATATAATTAAATAGATTTAATTAGGAAAAAACTGCTTCTCATTTTGAGATTTTGGGACAAATCTTATTCTTGAATTTGAGTACGGTTGGTTCTCTAATTACTTGCTGTTCTCTCTTTCCATTTGAATGTCTTAATTCAGAGATAGTGATGTTCGTCAACAATTACTTCGCGCTAATCTTCCATCTCAATCACGGTAAGAAAGAGAGGACATTCAGTATTGTTCTTGAGATAAAGCTCAGACAAATGAATAGAGGGAAAGATGAGTGAAATCTCCTATATCATAAACATATCAGATCCAAGAACAACCCAAGGGAGACACAGAGAAAACAGTGAATCTTGAACAAAAATCGTAATTAATTCTATCTTCTATGGAGATGACGAGTTGCAGGTGAAGAACGGTTTTCCATGAAGCCACGAAGGTACAGAGCTCAAGATTGCAATTAATTACATTGATTTTTGCGATGCAAGTAACTAGCTGATAGCTATATATAGGTGGGAAAACTGGGTAATGGGTTGCAAGTAACAGTATTTTGCAATTGGACTACCAATCAGGTTTTTGAAGCGGTCAGGTACAATTGGGTGCAATTGCGTCTCATTGCACTGAACCAAGCAGAGCCTAAATTAACTAAGAGAAGATATAAATATCCAAAATCATTAGCACATCCATATACTGCCCTCTTCTAAAGAAAATACTTTTTAATAAAGTTATAGCAAGAGGCGTGAGTATAGTTGAATAAAATGTAGTTGTTCTATGAGATGAAGTAGGGCATGAAGTTTGTAGCACAGAGGACTAACCCCTGTGAAAATCTCCTATACATAGGATCCCAACTGATAATAAGTCTTATATTGTGGAGACCTACAAAAGACTGGCCCAAATGCTTAGAAATGTAACAAATACTTTAGAACCAAGACCAACTCACCTTTTGGCAAGGTTAAAAAGTAACTCCAAATGTTTACATGTATTATAAACAACTGAAGATATGGATCATTTCATCACACTCCCAGCACACCTTGAGATTAAAGCGAGTGGACTACTGGATTAATGTTTTGTCAAGTCAAGAGCGAGTTTTTTACTTTTTTACACCTAACACCTCAAAAATCCACTTCCTGCCATACCCCGTAAATCAGGTCGAACGCCTTTTTTTTTTTTTGCTGAATAGAACTTTTATTGATTTGAAAAGTAAGTTTACAACAGCGAGAAAAGGTTGGTGAAGCAATACAAAAATCAAAACACCGCTATAGATTACATATGATAAAGAGTATACTGCTCCTTCCCCATTATTGATCATCTCCTCATCATTTTTTCTTGAAAATTATACTGTTCCTTGCCACTAGTAGTGTCTTCCATATAACTGCCCCTAGCTTGTTACTCCCTCCCCTTAGCCAGTCTCTTAACATTTCCTTCTGTATGAGCTTTCATACCCCATTAAAAATTTTCATACTACCCAATCTCTCTTACATTCCACGTCACAGATTTAAATGACAATGGAAGCTGATTCCTCCTCAAACACCCCAGAATTGACTTTCCAGCCGTATCGGCTCCCTTACGCTTATTGAGGGCTAATTTGATCAACTCCCCCTTCCCCAAGACTGCCATCTACTCGCAGTGTGACCTCAATCCAAACCCCTAATGAAATTGCATATATTCATTAATGCCCTCTTCAGATCTGCACTTTTTAAGTTCAATAGCATATCCACCTTGTCATCTGTGACTTCAGGATCAAGTTTCAATGGTGGTTCAGACCTGCAGTTGAATGCCCCATCTTCCAGTTCCTCCTTACAACTTCTCTTGCTCGTCTCCCACCTCTGTCTATGCATTTTCTTTGATTTGTTTTTTCTTTCAAAAAAGTTTATAAGGTCTCGCCATGTAACTTGACAAAGCATTAATGAAATCGTCTACTTAAGATTAAAGCACACTGTATCTAGTATATCCAAGATCTTGAGTCGAAGGGTCATATGCTGTTACCTCCTTATTCAATAAAATTTACAAGTTAGACCCACTAACCCTCAAAGTAATGCACTCAATGGAGATGGACGACTAATGACAAGGGATTGTTGTCCTAGAGAAAGGTTCTTCCCTACATGCAATCTTAATTTTGTGAGTGATCTTGTTAGTCCTTCAAGGACTTTAAGGGAACTCCAATTGAGACTAGAAGCCTGAAGGTGAAATTCAAAGGTCTCATCTAGTTAGTTATGAAAATGACTAATCTAACCAAGTATTTCCAAATATTAGAGGTGAGTCATGCAAAATATAGTTCCGCTTATAAATTTACAGGAAACGGTTTGTCTATCTAAATACTGTACCTATTGTAATGAACGTCATTGTCAAAGAAGGGGTACCTAAATTTTTACAAGCAAGATTCTTTAAACCTACATTGTATAAGAAACAACCATACACTATAATCTACAGCCATCTCGAATAATAGCGCAAAATAAAACTAAAAACTGTACTATCACACACACACACACAAAAAAAAAGGAAAAAAGTAACGGAAAAGAAAGCAAGTACAAAGAAACGGAAAAAATGTGCCCAAACTCATCTGACAATATGTATTTTCTGATCAAAAGTTTATACCAGGTAAAAAACAAAAAGAAGAATCTAAAATGAGAAGCAAGAAGGATAACCAAGAGCCAATGTACTAAGTTATATAACTAATAAATACAATAAAAAAAAAACTGAAATTTTTTCAATCGTAACTCGTAAGCATACCAACCTCGCGGGAATTCGCAATGTCCAAATTTCCAAGAAAATGATTCAAATAACCTTGCATTGCCACCTTCGCACTGTCTGAAATGGATTGTTGTCTTCCTAATGCAGGACGAATGATTGGCAATGCCGCTCTGGATGGAACATCTCTGAAATAATATCAAAATAAAAAAATTAAAAATTAACAAAGTCTAACATAAATTTTTTTTAAAAATGTAGGTAAAGGCAATTTAGCAAATGATGCACCATGTAGCCACCTATTTTTCGCACTTTCATCATGATGTAAATGAACAGCATCGTCATCAGCTTCATCATCATCTTGCACAACTGTTGTATGATCCCCTATTCCTAAGCTTTGAAGCCATTCTTTAACCTTTCACATAAAATTTGAATGGAGACGGTCGTCAGAATACATCACCTCAAGGACACTTTCTATATAATAAAATACATGCTCAATTCAAATATCACAAGAAAAAACAAAGCAATCAAATTATTCAAACAGCAACAAGAACAATAAGCCAATAATAACAACAAAATATATACCTGCTCTTGTTTCTCATGAATTTCCTCAATAATTGCTCGTTTCTTCAATGCAAAATGCAGAAAGATGACTTGTGAAGCTTTCTTATGTAAGCGCCATTTAAACTAATGGATGGATCAAAACACACATATCAGATATCTTTCACGAACAATGGAAAACAATTATGTATCCAAAATCTAAATACATCATCTATATTAAGTTCATATTCTGTAGTCCCTCCAATGGTCTAGCTTTGACAGCACATTTAAGTAACAATAGGCTAAGACAGTCACAATATCTCCATTTTCAACTGGCCTTTTTACAAAGTTGGTCTACTAAGATGAACCTAGAGTACCCAATCGAAACCTAACAATGTGTAGAACTCCATATTTGTAAAAGTTGTTTGATGCCTTTTTCTTCTAAACTCTATCAGCAGGAACATAAAATTCAGGCAAAGTAAACTATTCACGAACATGAATACCATTTCACAGTCTTCAAAAATATAAACATTGAAAGATTTAAGAAAAAGTTATTCGGTAAGTATTAAGGAAATACTTGGAAAAATAAGAAGAGAAGTTATCAAATATAAGTCATTTGGAAAGTATCTTTGGATAATTCACGTCAAAATTTTCAATGGGAAGACGAGATCCAGTCCTGACACATCTGTCAAAATTTATTTCAACAAATGGTATTGTGGTGTGCATTACACCAAATTTTATGCAAGTTGTTATGTAGTTTTTACCCTATATATGTACACTTAAAAAAAAACTATTGGTCTACACTCTACATAGCTTACCACAGTACCATTATGTATGCAATTCTAAATTCACCATTAAACACTATAAATATTTATTCAAAAGTTTGTTGTCATTTCTAAATTGTAACTATGAATGTGTTGTAATCTACCAATCATGAATCAAAGGTTTAAGTAAAACTGATCTCTTATTGGTGCAATCACACTAGAATGAAAGAAATCAAAAAAATCAATCCATGATATAAGTTAATAAATATCAAATTCATGATAAAATAATGGAAATAGAAGAAAACCTGTTTATAGTGAAGTTCAATAACGTAAGAAAGAAGCATAGGACTAAAATCTGCAGCATCAGGACGAGAAACAGAAACAATTTGTGCTTTAGGTAATTCATCAAAAATCCAATTAGGTTGTATAGAATGAGAAGAAGATGAAATCAATGGTTCTGATTGCATTTGAACGTAACGATGTAAACCACTGGATTCCAATTCTTCTGTTTCCATAATTACGATTGTTGATGAATTTAATATACTTTCGATTCAAAAGAAATTCGAATCTTTTTTTTTATAGATCCAATACGTATTATGTTTACCGGATAATAACCGGTTGATAATGTCCAGTTGCCGGTCGTCTTAATAAAACAGGAGGAACGAGAGAGAAAGAAAGAAAGAAAGAGAAAGTTATTAGAGAAACGTGTTTCGTTTTTTTTGTTTTTTTTTTTTCTTTTTAGTAACAGAGAAGAAAGTGTAAACAAAGAAAAAAAAAACATCTCTGGTTTCTCCGAGTTTTGTTTTGTTTGTTGTAAGATTAGAAATTGCCGTTGGAGACGGGAAATGTAGGTTTGGACTAATCAATCTTTATACACGTGTTATTTGACATTTGTAGTGGTTTTTAGTTTTATTTTTTTTTTAAAGGAAAAAAATTATTCATAACATAAACAAATTGAAATTTGCTACTATAGATTAACACCAGTGCACCACGGCACCACCATGGGATCAATCGCATTAAAATAGACCTAACTACTCATTTTAACCACGTACTTTTATGCATTTTTTTAAAATTAACAACATAGTTTTAAGTTGACAACAACGAACTTTAATTTAAATTTTAAAATTAATATGAATGTATTAACAGGGTTGTATGATTTTTTTATTTTTTTTTTGCTTGTTGTCGGGTAAACACGCTGCCAGAAAATTGACTGTGTGGAAAGTCTATAATAGATGGCATAATCACTTTATTATTTTAAAGAATATAATAATTTATAACAAGCGTCTTTTAATACTTCAACTTTGATTACAAATTTACAACGTAGAACAGAAAACATCGCAGAACAATATTTACACATCACCGTTGGTGTGTGTTTTTGTTATTATTTGTGTGTATTTGACTATTTGACCACCACTGTAAAATAAATCACCTGATGAGTGGATGAGGCGTGTAACTGCAAATCTGCAATATTGCTTTGCTACAAAGAAGATGCCAGGAATTGCTGATTGGTTGGCGAACTTGAGTGAAGCAAATGAATCTATTGTATTCTTCAGGCCTCCATTCCAAAAGGAATTGCTTGATTTTGTAACACAGGATGTATCTGGTACCTTATTTTTTAGAAATTCTTGATAATAAACTGGTAGGGGTCTAAGCCAACCCCCAGCTTGACTTTTGCAAAAAAAAAAAGTCCTCGAAGAAGAAACAAAAATGTCTCAGTAGAAGAATGACCCACAGGTTTAAGGCTTTAAATCCCAAGATCAACAAATAAGCAAGTTTTAATGGCCAAGAAATGAGTCATCTGCGTGGCCAGCAAATCTTCATTCACCCCATGCGGACCAATTTGTCCCTACCAGGCTACCACAGTCTGCAGTGCCAAAACATGGTTTCTTCACGTTTGTTTGAAAGAATATCCTCATCTGTCACGTTTTTATTCTCATGAATATGCTTACATAGCTTATATGATTGATTCATTGATATAGTGTGTATAGAGACAACAATTTGAATACATTGTTTTTTTTTTTTTTTTTGGTTCAAGAATAATACATTGGTGACAAAGTCGAAAAATAGTGATTTGCCCTTTGGGTGCATGTTTGTTTTGTTTAGTAGCTAGCTAGCAAGAACCTTACCATATCTAGTCTACTACTACAAGCAACAGTTGCTTGAAAGAATATCCTCACCTGTCACGCCCATAAAAATGTCTAGTTAAAATCGGCTCGGAACAAAAACCTTCAGGAAAATTGGCGATAACCCCCAGGTTTTGGTCACTCTTGGCAAGAACTCCCTCATTTGTCCATTTTTGGCGTTAACCCCCCAACCCCCCAAATTAGACCTTGTGTTGCCCAATTTATCCCTGACCCCTCATATTTGAGTAAACCCCCTAATTTATCATTAACAGAAGTTTACTAACACATGTTAACGGCGTTAACAGAACCCCTATTTGCCTAAACCCCGAAAAGTAAAAAACTAAAAAAAAAAAAAAAAACTTAAAATTTAACTGGACCATGTCGGTCAGAGTTGATTTTACTTTTGTTTTTAAATATCGGGGGGTTTTCACAAATATATGTTCTGTTAACGGAAGTTAACCATTGTTAGTGAACTTATGTTACTTAAATTTGAGGGGTTTAGTCAAATAATATGTGATAGGGGTATATTAGACAAAAAAATTGCTGAAGTGGGGGTTGGGGGGTTAACGCCAAAAATAAACAAATGAGGGGGTTCTTACCAAGAGTGACCAAAACCTAGGGGGTTATTGCCAATTTTTCCAAAACCTTCTGATGAGGTTTTTCATCAAGTTTATAGAATTTTTGTTCCCAGCCAATTTCAACTAGAAATTCTTACAAAGCCATGGAAACAAGCAAGTTTTGGTGCTCTAAGGGCATCTCTAATGGTTCATCAAATCTATCATCAAATTCAAATTTGATAAAAAAGTGAAAAAAACTCCATCTAATGGAGCATCAAAAGTTTTTCAAATTTGATATTTTACCAAAAATCATTAAAAGTTCATCAAATTTGGTGAAATTTTGATGAAAAGCTTCAGGTTTGATACTGGGGTGAGGCGGGCAAGAGAAGACCGCTTCACTTAAAGCGGCTAATGAAGTGCCACTTCAAGTGGCACTTGAAAGGCCGCTTTAACTAAGTGGCACTTTTTTTTTTTTTTTTAACTAAGTGGCACTTGGACATCCACTTAAAGCGGCACTTTATTACCCGCCTCACTAAAGTGGCTCTTGGATGCCCGCTTTAAACAAAACGGTGGTTTAAGTGGCACATTGTTACCCGCCTCACTTAACCATTGGGTGAAGTGGCACTCCAAGGCCCGCCTCATTACATTCAAGCGGTGTCCATAGGCCCGCTTTAGTCTCTTTAGTGAAGTGGTCATCCATTAGCCGCTTTAATTTGTCGAACCATTAGAAGGAGCATATTTTTGAATCAAAACTTTCATCAAAATATCATCAAATCTGTATATGTGGACCACCAAATTTGCCGAACCATTAAAGATGCCCTAATACTCTAAATAGCTTTCAGAACTATTATTTGTTAAAACGAGAAAAAAAAAAACAAAAAAAAGTACAGGCCGGGCCCGATTATGGACATTGAATTTAAGCCGTGAGTATTGACTCACTAATCTCTGACTCCTTCCCGCTTTCTCTTCTCACTCTCTCAGTCTCTCTCTCTCTTCGCTCGTCTTTGGTTTTGCAGCAAAAGCTTCGTTTGTAAAGAAACAAGGTAATCATTTTGGGTTTTTCTCTAGGGTTAGGGTTTCCATGTTCATTATCTAACGTTAAAAACTCAATCTTCTTTAAGTAGTAAATTTTATCATTAGCTTGTCTTGTGTATTGCACTATTGCTTACTGCTTAGCTAGCCAATTTTAGTTCTTCTGATATTGCAAGTACTGTAGTTGTTATAGTCTTAATTAATGTACTGTTATTGAAAACCAAAGCAATAAACACGAAAAATCCTACATTTGTGGTAATTCTGTTAATAAGCATTTGTTTATAAGAATTGCAGTAGACAATTAGGGTTTTCTTTTCTAGTGTTTGAACTATAAAATCTGGCTAAATTATATTTTTTTTATTTGAATTTGTACATAAAGGTAAGATATTTCTAAAACCCGGGGGGAAGGGGGATTTGTTGTTATTAAAGAATAAATCATAAGCTAATTGGTTTCAGTCGTTTTGTACATTGCATTGTATTCTTCTTATGTATGTAACAGTTATACATAGGTATTGGTATTTTTCTTCATTTTGGATTCAATTCATGTAACAGTATTCACATTAACGATCAAACTAAGCATTATACATTATATTCGCCATAAACGTGCCTTCCTTAGTACCTCACTAAGGGGTTATTAATGTCGTAATTTGGGCTTTTAAGTTTGACTATCAAGGAAAGTTTACATTTACAGAAAATTTTCTAAAGCCAACACAATTGGTCGGGTTTGATAGGTATGTATTACTTAGTGTATCCAGCCAACGGATCCTGTTAAAAGAAAAGTTGACCCTTATTTCCCTCAAACACTTAAAGCTGAGCATGCAAGTCTCTCCATAGTAAACAGCAGTAAAGAATGGTTACATTTAGACAAGCTTTTTTTTCCGGAAGAATTTATGTTTTGTGCGAATGATTTTCACTCTTCATTGTCATTTACCAGTGGAAAACATTTGGTTGATAAAAAACAACCTTTTATGATATCTTCCAGTTCTATTACATCTCCTCCTTATTTCTTGGTTCCTTTGCCTCTTCATTTTACGTTGAACTAATGAACTATGTAGGTACCAGTTTGATTTTGGTGGCATAAGGTGGTGGAACAGATTTTTTTTTATTTTTTATTAAGTACTAAATTTTATAAGTAGAATAAATGATTTTGTAGACTCTCTAATAGGAAAATCATAAAGAGGCGAATGGGATTGCAACATACCTCTGGAGATTTGGTAGGGAACATGGAAGTGGATGGTTTTCGACGCCTGTTTCCTCTTCCCTTCTTTGAGCGTTATCTTCTGGAGTCGATAAGGCCAGATGCCAGGCCCCTGAGTTCAGCCAGAGATACGACTGTGGCTCTTGGTTAGTTTTTATCTTGTTCTTGTGTTTCTTATTGAATTTTGACTTTCAGTTTTTGGATTTTTAAAATTCATATTGCTGTTCATAAAGGAGCTGTTGCATCTGCTGACGGTTCGGCATTGGCAAAGATCGGGTACACAGTAAGTGGCTTTATCTTTTGCTGTTATTTTTTTAACAATTCATCTGTCATATGACTATACACGTTTGTGCATAGGCGACTAGGCGTATGACATTGCGAATGAGCCTGTGGCTCAATGGTAGCACCCCCTCTCACAAAGTGGAGAGGTTGTGGGTTCGAAACACGTCAACAGCTGATTGTTGATATAAGTTTCCACACGTAATTTAAAGGGGTAAGGGTCCCCTCAACCCTGCTTGCCAATCAAAAAAAAAAAAAAAACACTAGGCGTATGACATGACTATTTCAATAATGTAAAGAATCAAACTTTATTTATTTGTTGCACAGACCATGTTAGCTGCCATTAAAATGGAAGTCATGACTCCATCCCTGGGGTCACCTGATGAGGGCGGCATAGGTAAATAGGTTTTTCCCCTGTTCTTCTATCTTTACATATATAGTTTTGGGTTTTGTCTATTTTCGGAAGTGAGTGACTTAGTGTTATAATGACTTCATTTCCAGCTGTTGATTTTCACATGCCTCCGGTGTGTTCTCCACTCATTAAACCTGGTTGGCCAGCTGAGGCAGCATCCGTTCTTTCCAAGCAATTAACTGATGTTATTATAAGGTCAGTAAACTCTTAAACTGTTTGTATCTGTGAATGGTTGTGAGACTCTCAATACGATCTTCTACTCGCTGTCGTCTTTATTCCCTTTTTTAAACAAAAGTTGCAAATCTATACATAGAAATGCTCTTAAGTGGGGCTTGAATGACTATCCTACAGATTCTATATGATTCCATAGTGTTGTTGTGAAATTATATATATATCTGTTCATGATTCTTCATTAGATTCGATAAAATATATATGTTTCTAATATGCACTACAAAATGTATTGTTGAAACAGTAATCATGGCTAGCTTGTGTAGTGCTTAGATTCTTATGGCCTTTATGGACCTCACCTGAAATGTTGTATAAAATGCAACTATTGTTTACACCCTGATACGAAGTCCTTTCTTTTTTTGTGTGGATTGGCTTCACCTCTTCTCTGGCTCAGATTGGTTTTTGAGTGGGAAGCTTGAAATCTAAAATTCATGGTAGCTTGTTCTGTTTGTCCAAAAGCCTAGCTTTAGATAGTTGACACACAATTCAATGAAGAGTGACTTAAAAAGGTGTATCTATTACTTTTTATTTTATTCAGCAAAGCTGCAGTTGCGGTGCTCTGCTGAGAATTGGAATTCCTTGGCATCATTTGGGGCCTTTTGAGTGTGCTTCTTTTGTCTTTTCTCATGCATAAAATCCTGACAGGTCTCTGGCCCAACAGAAGTTGCTCCTGCATGAACTCTATTCAACTTTTGTTTGTTCTTTTTGATAATCTGGATTCTTTTGTGGCATTCACGTGTAATGTGCTTGGGTTATTGCAGTTCTGGAATGGTCAATTTAAAGGAACTATCTTTGATCCCTGGGAAGGCTGCTTGGATGGCATACCTGGTACTGGGCGCAAACTGAATGCTTATTTAATTCATCATAAAATTTTAAAGAATAACACTAATACATACACACCAGAAAACATTCTTATGATAGTGGTCGTAGTGTCTTACCTGAAGAATTAGATCAACTGTCACCAAGTGTATGGATAAATCATGTCTCGAAGAACACTCACTAACACTAGCACAAAATAATATAATTTCACCAGAGTCTTCCATAATTTGGGAGCAAAGGATGACATTGGGACCTTGACTTAAGAAGCCTTAATACGTGATGCCATAGACTATAGGGCTCCCTGGATCGTGTGGACATTCTTCTCATCTTACTTATAGTTAATTTTTTTTTTATTAGCGATTCTGCTGGTGCATCCTAGATCAACTGGTAAGAGGAAGAAAAATACGAATATAAAAAGGAATGCAGGCAGCACAGTGAAGAGAATGATCATTAAGGTTTAATATTCGTCCATATGATTATTCTGCACAGTGAAGAAGACAGACAAAGAAAACAAAAGATAAACAACAAACAGAAATGGTTATATATTATATTAGTTTCTCTGATATGTGTATGAAGGGAAGCGGAACGTTATAAAAAGAAAATAGTCCCATCTTGATTTATAGTTTATCAGCTTGACGTTCTTCAAAGATGGCTGAGGTAATTTTTCTAGTTACTCTTCCCTTTATTGGATGACAAATTAACTTTTGTATTGCAGGATGTCTATTGTTTAAATGCCGATGGTGCAATATTTGATGCTGCCTTGCTTTCAGCAGTTTTTTCATTTTCCCATTGTAAGATCTGTTTCTTAATGTCTTTATTTTTTCCTTATTCTGGCACCATTAATGAATTATTTCGAACATTTGGCTGAATAATTGTAATGTGAACATTGTGGATAAGGTCTTTGTTTGCAATTGAAAGGGGTAATGCAAAACTATTAAATGAAAAACAAAAGCCTAATACTGAGATTGGAGGCAGAGGGTAGGCTTTTTAAAGAGACAACACAAAACAATACAGTGAGGAGTCTCACTAAGACTAAGATGACAAGGATATAAGCAAAGGACATCTACTCATCTATCCATTCTTAAGCTCCTGGAGTTTGTTTTTGTAGGAAGAAGTTGGTCAGGAATATTAGAGATATATTGTGTGAGGAAAGTCCACATGATTTCTATAATGCTAGAGTTAGTTGTCCGGCTGGTGCAATTCTCCACAAGTATTCTCTGAGTTGCTCTGACTGACTGACTGACTCATAGATCCCCAAATGTTATGCTTAGCTCAACAAACCTGTCAGACGCTCAAAGAGTTAATCTAAGGTGGCTCAAGTCTCTTAATCTATTGTGCAGAGCCTTATGGGAGCCTTCAATCATTGAGCCGAGTGAAAACTCATAGTAATCCTTTATCTCCACCCTACTCCATAAAGTGCAGATCTAGTAACTTGTTGTCCACCAACCCCTAACATTATCTACATATGTGATTGTTGTATTAATCTTCAAGCATACATAGTATGGTCTCGTCGACTTTGACAATAAAGTAGCCAGGTCAAATCCTGAAATACAGATACTTCTTCCACATCTTTCAGCATTTGCCCATTCGACAAATCTATCTTTTCTTTGCATCTTTCTGATAAAAAATCACGAACTTTGTATCATGTGTTCATACCCCTGCATTCAACTTTAATTATTTATGTTCCCATTCACTTGCAGTGCACATCCCAGCAGTTTCTGTCACAGAAGATGGAAGAGTAGTTGCTGTTTCGGGTGAGCTAGTTGAAGGCAACCTGGTGAAAGAGACACCAATTAAATCAATGAGGAAGCTCACGTTGAGTTGCATTCCATTCTCACTGACATGCCTTCTTCACAAGAAATATATATTGGCAGACCCCACGGCAGAGGAAGAATCCATTATGGAAACTCATGTAACTGTAGTATTGGATTTGTCTGGACGGCTCGTGTCTTTTTACAAGCCAGGGGGACCTGTTCATGCACACACTTCGGCACTTCAGGTTTGCGTCCTGTTTCTTAATTCATGATGGTAGCTGAAACTGAAATACAAAAACACCACATGATTTTCCTTATAATATGGTCCCTTAGGTTTCAGTACCATGTTTTCATAGTCTATTATAGAAGAATAACTATGAACTGGCAAATGATCTAATTGTTAACAAGATTGCATAATGGCTGCAGGATTGTGTTGCACTAACTAGGCAAAGAGTGAAGGAACTCCAAAAGATTTTAAATGAAGCCATCGCTGACATGGACCTTGATTAGGTCTAATATAAATGTTTTCGTTTTCTGGGCATAGCCATTGAGCAGCTGAAATTTTGTCCCTGAATAGTCTGTTCTCCAGTTTTGAAGCATGTCTTCCTTCTTCGCTGACGGTTTAGATGTTCTAGAAGCACCTTTTACACCATAGAGATTATCATTGTGATTAGATTAGTATGTGGAGTATTAGTGAATCTTGGGTTTTGTGTATATTCTTGTTAAGCTGCCTACGTCATGAATCTTTTTTCTTAGACTTCATTTGCCAGTTGATCTTGTTGCCATTCTCCTGAAGAAAAACCTCCATGATCCTTTCCAGTCAGTCCAGACCTTGGTGGCAGAAATTAGTTTTATTGAAGTTGCGTACAAAGATCTAGTATATATGTTGGTATGTTGTGTCTTTTGTATTTCTTTGTATAACGGTCTCTTTTGGTTGAAATAACTGCACTTGAGCTATGTACAACTGACAGCACCATACACATATCTGACGAGGATGTATTAAGAACACTTTTTTTGTTCACCAGCCATTCCGACTGTCTGACAGCATATGGTGGGAAAAAAAATTGTAGTTAACATTTGAAGTAGGTGTCCTTTTATTGTGGCAGTTTAGGCATAGGATCAGGGTATTATCATCCTTTTAACATAATAATCAAATTCAAGTTGATATGATAGATGGTTGGCATCATAAACAGCCAATTTGAGGTGGTCAATGTCTTGAATAGTTAAATGTAATCCTTCTTCATTAGAGCTATATTCTTAATTAACACTTAATTGATGTTACATATTGTTAATGAGAAGGTATGTAACATTTAGTAGTAACACTTAAATAACTTCATTATTTTGTCTCAAACAGCTTGCTTTAACTTTCTTATATATACTCCATTGAACCTCAAACTCAACAACAACAACACAATCTTTCTTCATTCAAATCAGACAATGGCTTACTTGAAGGTTTCTTCACGTCTTCTTCTTTGTCTGTCTCTTATTTTCTTTTTCTCCACCCTATCTTATGCCAAAGTTCACAAGGTTCGTGAACATAAGCATCATCATGGGCATTCTCATCACCACCACCACCATCATCATAATCATTCGCATTCGGATCACGAAAATAATTTCAAAGCTGTTACTGCTTGCCGCAAATCTAACACAACCTACTTTAGGCTATGTGTCTCCTTACTTAATTCTAATCTTACTAACCACAAACTCAATGCTGAGTCAATCCCAAAGATCTTTGCCAACATTGCGTTTAACAACATCAGTAGGACACATACAGACATCCATAACCGTGTGAATAAGACCTCTGATTCTCATTTGAAGAAGACCTTGAGGAAGTGCGATGATCACTATGATGAAGCCGTCAAACCAATCAAAGATGCCATTTCATATCTCAACAAGAAGGAATTCAAATCTGGCGTTAAGAAGCTAAAGTCCGCTCTTAAACATCTCACCTCTTGCATCAAAGAGTTCAAGAAACATACCAGTTTGGTATCTCCAGTGCAATCGATTAACAATGTGTCTAGCCAAATCATAACCATTGCTATTGATTTAGCTTCTCACCATGCTAAAAAAGAGAATAAGAAAGATTTAGATAATTAGATTAAACAATATTGAAATGTTGTAATTAATCAAGTTGAGTGCTATTGTGCACCATTTTTCATATCAAGCTGTTCTTTTACTAATTCTGAATTATGTTGAAATCTGTCTTCTATATACTTACAAGTTACAAACAGTAAGAAGAACTGAAGTGAATATTCATATATAATGAGCAAGAGTATAATTTCATTGTCTAAACGAAGATGAGCTAGGCTCATGAACGACCAGCCTAATTAATTATTCACCCGACGCCACACAGGTCAAACATGCACCTTCTGATATCAACTGTTGAAATTTGAAGTGCCTTAAGATATGCGCCATGGACATCACGATCGAGCTTGCTTGTGTATCTTTAAGCATTTTTTGAGGTGTATCATTGAACATTTGCATTGGCCTGATAAATTACAGTAGCCTGTGCATCTATATGATTTTAGCTAATTTAATTTTGTAATTCATATATAAATGATTTTGATTGCATGATATAGATTTGATCATTGCAAAAGAAACTAACTCTCTTTGAGTTTATTGTTGAGCAGTTGAGCTGAACAAATCTAATTAGTATAAACCCCACAGCAGTTGTGCATTATATTCCCCAACGATAACTCACCATTTCTACCAAAAAAAAAAAAAAAAAAAATGTACCTGTCAAATTCCATCAACATGCATTAGCTGATACACACAGCAAAGGTTGTCGAAGCGACGCACACGGGTTTGTGTACTACCACTGCCATGGAACCAAATAATACAGTATAACTTCCTTGTTGTGCTAATCTGCCACCTGTTTTTTGTAGGTGAGGTACATCTTATTTTCCTAGTGGGAAATGTGTTTTAGCAATTAACATTGATAATGAACCCAAAATCATACACGCATTGATAAGTTCAAGTCATAATGCTAAAACAGTCTATTGTACGTAGATTCAATTAATAAGTCAAATCAGTTTCTAGTGATGTAGATCAATTCATTATTGTCGACTTAATTACTAAATTTAACTTTCTTATATATACAGGAGTATGAAACCAGCAACACAACATTCATCCTAAGGAATCTAACAATGGTTTCCTTCAAGGTCTCTTCCGATTTTCTTATTTGTCTATCTTTCCTTTTCATCTTCTCCACTCAAACGTATGCTATCCGGGGGGAAATGATGACCCCTTTTTGGAATACTCGTAGGTTTTATATATTCACGTACACCTGTCAGAACTCCCAAACAAAATACTACAACCTTTGTGTCTCCTTGCTCGAATCTTATTATCACGCAGCCGAATATACTTTTGAATCTGTTCCAAAGACTTTTGCTAGTAACATTGCTTTGAACAATATCACCAGTACACAAACTTACATTCATAACCTCGTGAAAACTACGGTTAATGCCCATTTAAAGAGGAGTTTTGGTGAATGCAATGAACATTATGTTTCAGCCATAAAAAATCTCCGAACATCTGCCTCATTTGTTGAGAAGAATGACTATAAATCTGCTGTCAAGGAGTTGAATTCTGCTCTTAAACATGTTAAGTCTTGCGAGAATATATTGAAGAAACATGGTGGAGTGGTTTCTCCATTGACGTCCACTAATGAAGTGTCAAAACAAATCCTAAGTGTTGCTATCGATCTTGCCTCTCAATGCATAAAAGAAGACCAGGAGTTCAAACACTTTTTCAGATCTATGGCACTTTGTTATTGATGTTTTATTTTCATCATTAAATCATTAATAACTAGTTAACTACCACTGTTCTACGTACTAGCTGTTTAACTTCTTAATATATGCTCATACAAATGGCAAAAACAATTGATAGTTGCTTGAGCATGAAGACAGGAAATCTGAACAGCTTTAGGATTCGAATGTGCTATTGTCTGCATTTCTGCTACTTGTTTCCAAAAATTATGAGCTCCACATGGATAGCTTAACTCAGCTATGGATGGCTGCTCAGTTTGTTTCATTTCCAGCTACTGCTTGCCTCTTCATTAAGGAATGTAGATTTTCCACTGTTGCGTCTTGATTGTTTGACTAGCCAAGCAACGGTTCAAGCTTTACAGAAGAATGAAGTCCCTTGGCAACTCACAGCTAGATGGAAAAAGGTGAGACAGAAAATGAAAGAACTGAAGATCTGCCATACATGGAGGGAAGCTAATTTTGCAGCTGACATTTCAGCTAAGAAAGGAGCTAGTCTTCAAGATGGCACATTGGCTTCCTGGGAGGGAAGGCCTCAATGGCTTAAT
Organism: Aquilegia eximia; assembly: GCA_023053565.1. Classification (NCBI taxonomy): domain Eukaryota; kingdom Viridiplantae; phylum Streptophyta; class Magnoliopsida; order Ranunculales; family Ranunculaceae; genus Aquilegia; species Aquilegia eximia. The sequence continues at coordinate 9,209,657 of JALIGU010000004.1, read as the reverse complement.
AGGCTGGAATCTCCAGATTCTATGTACTGCAGGTTTACTAATATGTGATAAGTATGGTTGTAATTGGTTCTTTTTTATCAATGAAATTTACATGTTTAGCAAAAAAAAAACAGAATTGCTCTGGTCTAAATTTGTAATCAGGTGGTAATTCCTAGTTGTCTGATGGACAATAACATTTATAAACAGATCAGATTAAGATAGCTCTTCATGCATTTTTCTCCGTTTCTCCAACAACTGGTCAAGTCTTCGTTTCCTGTTAAATTGTTTAGGGCATCTCTAATGGTTCATCAAATCTGTCACCAAACTCAAATTTGATGAGAAAGTGAGAAAAACTCCATCTAATGGATCATTAAAAGTTCATCAAATTTGATATTTCACCAAAAATCATCAAAAATTCATTAAATTTTGTGAAAATTTGATGAAAAACATCAAATTTGATACTGGATTGAGGAGGGCAAGAGAAGGCTGCTTCACTTAAAGCGGGTAATGAAGTGCCGCTTCAAGTGGGCAAGTGGCACTCCAAAGTCCACTTCAATTAAGTGGCACTTGGATGTCCGCCTCAACTGAATTCTTATTTAGCTTTTTCTTAAAGCGACACTTCATTGCCCGCCTCAACTAACTGTTGGGTTAAGTGGCACTTGGATGTCCGCCTCAACTGAAATTTTCGTTTAAGTGGCTCATCAAAGCTCGCCCAACTCAAGTGGCACTTCATTACCCGCCTCAATTTGGTGAACCATTAGAAACTGAAGTTTTTTCATCAAATGGTCCATCAAATAGGTACCAAATCTGCTGAGGTGGCCCATCAAATTTGGTGAACCATTAGAGATGCCCTTAGTAGCCGAGTATCTGAATCAGAAGCATACCTATTTAATATAGGGATTTTTAGACTTAAACCCCCCTTTTATGGTCACGTTTTGAGTAAACCCCCCCCCCCCCCCTATTTGTCCAAGTTTGGACTTTACCCCCTCTCCGTCTACTTCTGTCAAATTTAACATCTATTTTTATTTTTTCTTCCTAAAATACCTCTCTCTCATATTTTTAGGGGGTTAAGTCTAAAACAACAATCGAGGACATTTTGGGAAGTTATGTATATGAAGATGTGAATATATGTGAATATATTCACATATATGTGAAGATGCTATCATTCTGCAACCATGGGAATATATGTGAAGATGCTATCAAATTTCCTTATTGTCAACCTTTTGCAGAAAGAAAACTCTAATGGATTGGTGTATCTGAAGTGATATAGTAGTTGGAACTTATTTACCACTACCGCGTTAAGGAGGGTAGTATCATTTTCTTATTTATTGGTGAGGTCAGGCAGGATGAGTAGTTTAGCTAAAGATAATGAGTTTGGTACACAACTGTGTATCTGTGTTTAGTTTAAGAAAACAAGTCCTTGTTAATAATAGTGAGGAATTTTTATTTTTTTCATGCTAAAATATGAACTGTCTAATAACGCTGCGCAATCAAATATCACTGTGTGTCAGGAGCAATAATTGGCAAGAGCTTCGTCTATATTACCGGAACAAATTAGAATCAATGCATTCAGAATTACATAATTTCATGAAACTGTAACACTACTTGGAAAATAAGAAAGAAGAAGCTGAAGCATTCATGAGTAGATTCATTGACCTGTTTTTAAGCAAATATAGTTAACTATAACATTCTAATCAAAACAAGTTTTGTATTGCTGGAACAGTTTCTAATGTAGGAGATCCATAATTAGTGTAGTTAATTAATTAATGAACTTAATTTTCAAAGTTAGACAGTTTCCTATAACTTTGGTACATATAGAGAAGCAACAACACAAATATTTCTTCATTCTAAGCAAACAATGCTTTCCTTCAAGGTCTCTTCCCACCTTCTTCTTTGTCTATCTTTCCTATTCATCTTCTCCACCCAAACTTATGGTCTTTTTGGTGAGGTGGGGGTCGATAGACTTAGGTTTTCTACGTTCACAACAGCATGTCACAACTCCCAGACAAAATACTACGATCTTTGTTTGTCTCTGCTCAAAAGGGCACCAACTACTTTAGAATCGATCCCGAAGACTTTCGCTAACATTGCCTTAAACAATATCGGCAGTACACATATTCAAATCCATAACCTTGTGAAAACTACACGCGATACCCGTTTGAAGGAGAGTCTTGGTGAATGCAATGAACAATATGTTTCAGCAACGAAAAAAATCCGAACATCCATCTCATTTATTGATAAGAATGAACCTATATATGCTATCAAGGAATTGAAATCTGCTCTTTACCATGTCAAGTCTTGCGAGAAAGAGTTTAAGAAACATCGTGGATTGGTTTCTCCATTGTCATCCAATAACGAAGTGTCGAAACAAATCCTAAGGGTTGCTATTGATCTTGCCAGTCGCCTCCCATGCATAAAAAAGGACTAGCTAGCTATGATCAACCACTTTTTAGGACATGATGTTATGCACCGATGCTAAAGCATCAATAATTCTCACTGTTTCTAATGTTTAATTCTTTTTAATACATATGCTTTCTCCTAAAGATTATATAAACAAGGCTTGTTTTGAAAAAAAAAAACAACATCATGTGTATTGTTTTGGTTTTGCACTGAACAGTTATCTATGAAACAAGTAGGGCTTAGTTAATTTAGCTTAATTACCTTTTCTCACTACATTTGAATTCCAAAACTTCATAGCTTCAATAGTTCATATTGAAACAAAAACAGCGGCAGTCATTTAGAGTTACTTATTCTTGATGTCTTACGATACTCTTCTTTTCATTCTCTCCCCATATGAAAACCAAGGCTGCAAATGTTGATTCCCATGACCTATGGTATGAAAGCCAACTTTACTTCCATCCAGCCAATGGGGTTGAGGTGTTCTGTTGCCTGTAATTTATGTATATAATCCATATATATGGCCCACAGGCTTCTTCAGGGCCAAACATTAAGCATGTTTTGTACATGCAGCTAGTTCAGTTAGGAACAAGACTGAATTTTCTTGGACCAACTAGGATAATTACTGTGTTTCAATGGGATAAAAACAGTTTCTAATGTTAATAGCTAATTAATGAGCTTAATTACTTGGTTTTAAGCATCTTGCTACAGCTTTTTGCCTATATATATGCTTCCATTGAAATTCAACTTCACACTGCACAACAGCACAAGTACTTGTGCACAACAGCAACAACAATAGTACAATACTAGTACATAACCTTTCTTTATTCAAAGCAAACAATGGCTTCGCTTAAGATTTCTTCTGGCACGCTTGCAAGGAATCAACATGGGACCCAAAATATTTTGATCTATGCGTCAACTTGCTCGAAAATGTTAACGAAACCTACAAACAAGGTCATGAGATTATCCCAAAGGTTTTTGCTAACATTGCCTTAAAGAACATCAGTAGCACACATGTATACGTCCATAACCTGGCTGTGAAAACCACTTGTGATTCTCGCTTGAAAGAGACCCTTGGTGAGTGCAACGAAAACTATGTTGAAGCCATCAAAGCAACTAGAAAAGCCATTTCATTTTTGGAGAAGAAGGAAATCAAATCTGCGGTCAAGGAGTTGAAGTCAGCTGTCAGAAATGTTTCGTCATGCAACCATGAGTTCAAGAAAAAGCCCGATTTGGTATCTCCATTGATAAAAATTAACAAGTTGTCTTACAAACTCGTAAGAGTAGCTCTTGATCTTACCCTTTATGCTGAAAAGCTGGACAAGAAGCACTAATATTTATACTTAGTGATTGAGTTGATCGAGTGGTGTTGTACACCATTTTAATTTTACGAAACCAGTTTTCCATTAAAAATCCACTAAACTGTTTTTGAAGATTGTAAAACTCAGTTGTTCTATATTTATTTACATTTACATTTGAATGATGTTATTGATCACATTGTGCTTTAGAACTGAGAGTTAAAAAAGCAAGAACTAATACTAATACATAAAGTGCACTAGTCCAGTCATATCGGTAAAAGTACGTGTATCGATGTTTGGGTAGGAACTCAGATGCCCGTTAACAGAAATACACGCTACCCTAGTACTGTTACTGTGCACATCGATGTTTGGATAGGAACTCATAATCTAACTGTTGAGGTGTTTCGATTCCAAGCGCTAACATATCCACTGCACTACTGCAGGATACTGTAACTTCGTGAATGCTCTTAATCAAAGGCGGCCATAGGCTCAAAATAGGCCTAGTTTATGTTATGAAACTTCTTTGCCGAATGAGAAAATAAGTTGTGTTTTCTTCAGTTGATGTGTATTAAGTTCACTGATAATACTAATCTCATCTATGGCTGAATGCATGGCAAATGTTTTCAAAAATGTGTTTTGGCATTGATAATTGATAGGCCAAACCATATGTCTATAACTTTTTCTGGCATTAGAAAAGTAACTCTTTCTAAATTCTAATGGTTCTCATTGACAGTTTCCTCTTGTTTTCCTCTTTGTAGTACAGCCAAGAAGGTAGACCATATTTATAAATGGACAGATTAATTGCTTGGTTTTAAACTTCAAGGCCGTTTCATAAACACTTCATATATAACTCAGCCCAATCTTATACTTGTGCTTCATCTTAAAAAAAAAAAAAATGGTGTCATCTCCCTGTTTTCCCCACAAATTGCTTTGTATATCTCTTCTTTTATTTGTCACAGTTCAAGCTTTCACGACAGAGGCCATTATTGATCTTGATAAAAAGAACCGGAGTCCTCCTAGTCCAAAGAATAAAACACTGAATTATGGTCCTAAGACGCCTGGTCCGATTATAGAAGCCACTTGCTCCGCATCCAAAACAGCCTACTATGATCTTTGTATCCATTCTCTCCGAGCCAACAATGAAGCTATCAACTCCTACTGGGACTTCCTTCCTAAGATTTCTGTCACTATTTCAGTGAACAACATTACCAATACCCAAAATTACGTCGATAATCTATTCAACAAGACTACAGATGCTTGTTTAAAGAATCATCTTGACACATGCAAGGAAAAATATGCTTGTGCTCTTAAAACCGTTCTATCATCTTTCAAGTATTTCTTCAGTTATGAGTTTGGACTGATCATCAAAGACTTGCAAGCTGCTCAAACGCAGATCTCACTTTGTGAAGAAGAGTTCAAGAATGAACAGAATCCATTGGCACCAAGGAACAAAATGGCTACACAACTATTAACTGTTGCCATTGATCTTGTTCGCCTTCTAGATGCTCCACCAAAGAAACCCAAGACTAATTAAAAGTAAATTTTGTTATAATATATGTAATAGTTTCTCTTTCTCCATCTGTTTTATAATTAATTCTAACACTTTTGTTTTCCAATATACTCATAACTTACTTCTCTAATTTTATTTTTTATTACATTTCTGTTATTTATTTTTTTGCAATGGTCAATCTTAAACTTTATACACATTGCAACTCACTTGTGAAACATATAGGTGAAGCCGTGAAGGTTAATGGTAGTAAGTTCTATTAAAAACTTCGAATATAGAACTTACTGCAATGACAGCTTGCCCTGAATTTGGCTTAACTTTCTTTGGGTTTTTTGCGATCACAATAATCATTGTCGAAATTTATCGAATTTTAAGAAGCTTGTTTGAGCATGAGAGTCATAAGACCGACAAACAAAAGACCAAGATAGATTTGACAACCCTACTGGTTTGCAGGTGCAACCAGTAGCGCACACTCAAAAGTCATATCCAATAGTTAGAAATATAACAGCACCGAATACCATACTAGCAGAGACGACAACCAAGTACAGTAGGTGCCCAAGCTAAACAGTGGATACTTAATAACTTCTAAGTTCTGACCATATTTTAAAATTTTGTTACATTTCGCGAAATTTCAACAGTATATGCCGATATTTGAGAATTCAGAATCACGAATATCTATGAAATTTCGCGAAACTCCGCTTGCAAATTATATTTCCAGTGTCGGAACCTCGGCATATGCCATTATTTTAGGAATCAAGATTTCGCTCGAAATCGAAATTTTAAACTATGCTTCTAACTACACTCCATTAAACTTGTTCAGAACATTACACGGACTATATATACTTAGTTGGGCTTAAAATCAGACCAGACTAAGCCCAGCCCATAATAAGTAGAAGAAAATGCGAGAAAGAGCAAGAGAAGAAGCAGACCAAAATCAATTTTCTCCAAGCTTTCAGTTCACTGGTTTTAGGTCATGGCGTTTTTAACACGACGAACACTTGCAACTTTCATCACTCGAACACTCTCTTCACCTTCTTCATCATCTTCTTCTTCTTCATCACTTGTTCGTTCAAGATTCTCTTTAGCGATTCTTGATAAGCAATTCGTTCCTGAATCAAAGGTATTTCAAACAACTCAATTGAGAACATTTGGGTCAGGTTATTCACCATTGAATGATCCATCACCAAATTGGAGTAATAGACCACCTAAAGAAACAATACTTCTTGATGGTTGTGATTATGAGCATTGGCTTGTTGTTATGGAATTTCCACAAAACTTATCTGAAGATGAAATGGTTTCTTCTTATGTTAATACTCTTGCTTCTGTTGTTGGAAGGTTTGTTTTACTTATGTTTTTTTTTTCTCTCAAATTCTGTTTATTTATTTATTTATTTTTTTTTTTTTTGGGTAATTTATGTTTTTTTGGTTATTGGGTATTCAGTGTTGAGGAAGCAAAGCAGAAGATTTATTCAGTTTGTACATCAACTTATACTGGTTTTGGTGCTTTGATTTCTGAAGAACTTTCTTATAAACTTAAAGGTATGTAAATTTTGAACTTAGGGTTTTTGAGGTTTAAGGTGTGTTTTGGATTTTTCATTTTTAATATATGGAGTTTTGTTTTGTTGAAATTAGGTCTGCCTGGTGTTCTTTGGGTGTTGCCTGATTCATATCTGGATGTTCCAAATAAGGATTATGGAGGTGAGTTGTTATTTGGAAGGAATTTCATTTTCGGGAGTTCTTAATTTTGATGGAATCCATATTGAAAATGAGTTTCTTTTTTGTTGTTGGTGGACTTTGATTAGGGGATTTGTTTGTTGACGGGAAAGTTATACCTAGACCACAGTATCGTATCGACCAGAGGCAACAAAATAGAGGTAATAGGCCTCGTCCACGATATGATAGACGCAGGGAAACAATGCAAACTGAGAAGAGAGAACCAATGCAAAGAGGTAATTGGGCTCATGATCAGAGAGGGCCTGTATCTCCACCAACTGCAGTGACTGGTCAGAATTCATTTAACGGTGAAGGTCAGAATTCGTTTAACAGTGGACCAAGAGAATCCTATCCTAATCATGGAGATTATCAAAGGGGTGGTGCATGAGTAGTTACTTATCAAGTCTCGAGTCAAACTAAGGTTTGTAGGAAATATTGTTTTTGAATTTTCAGACATGACTTGGTTCTCTTGGTGGATCTGAAATTTATGTCTAATAACATTTTCAGAAATGTGCATATTTCTTTGGCATCATTCCATATTTAAATTTCAAACAAAAGAAAATTTAGCCGAAAGCCAATGGCTAATGGCTTTGTTTGATCCTCCTTCAGTGGCATACTATTGTTGCGTGAAAAAGGCCAGTGTGGCCTGTATATAATATTACTATCATAACATGTCATGCACTTCTGGTTTTTATTCAGTCTTTCAGTCTTCAGAGAATATTTGTTTGATCCGTAACTGTGTTTATTGATAAAATTTTATTTTAGGTTGTGTTTTGTGAAAGATATTTTGCTTTCTGGTAAATGATAATGCTATTTTCATGAATTTTGCAAAATCGACAAATTTGGTTTATGTATTCCTTTTTTGATGGAAGGTTTTGTATTCGTACAACTAGCAGTTAATATATCACAAATTATCGCCAAAAATATGAAGAATAATGAACATGATAATGTGAATAAATAACTCACAAACGATGACAATTCTCATGATTATCTGATACTCCTAGCTCTCTAAGTCCATGTAGAGTGTTGCACATGGAATTGCTAAGTTAAATCAGGTGAGACTGTCATGAGTACCATGAGGAACGAGTGACAGCTACTAGAAACATAAGCTCACATAGGTTATGTAATGGGTTGACTGATAGAAATTGACAGCATTTCTCAGAGAAGAGCTTGTTAAGATGAAAATATATGTATAATCTAGGGTGACAACGCTGTTTCGAATGTTCATAGAAGCAAGAAATTCCATGGGACTAGTAAATGAGGTTTTACTTATACCTTTTGTGGTATTGAGTATGGTTTTTTATTGAGTACTGTGTTATATCGTGGATTTGTTGTTTTCATGTTAAATCTGGATGGATCAGCTAGTGCAATTTTATCTTTCTTGTTTCAAATTTCCTTTAGGATAGTCCTTAGTATAGTTATTCTTTGACTCATAGGTTGAGGAGGATGGTGTTGTATGTAAAGTTTGGATGGAGCAATCTCATTCCACTTCTGAAGTATGATCTTCGTGGTCATTGTCTTCATTCTGAAAGAATGTTTTAGAACATTATTTTTGATGAAGACAAATAAAAGCCGAAGTTTGTTGAGGTCATTGCAAAAGATAGCTGGATAACACATGAAAGGTTTTCGTAGTATATTCCTTAGTATAGTGCTGGCTGTAAGTCGATACAGGCCAGAGTGAAGACCCTGACCTGGTGTTTTGGTTGCATTTGGTGTTCCGATTTAGTTAGAAAGGCTCTACTTCTGGAGTTCTGGTTGCATTTAGGGTTCACGCTTAATTCTAAAAGTTATTCTTCTTTTCGTGTGTGTTACCTACCAAACCTACTGGCAGGTCAAGTTGAATTATAGGGGGCATATCATGCTGTTGCTCTGGATATGTTGGATTTGCATATTTTTAGCTTAGACGGAACTGCTTCCTCATGTCATTTTCGTCCATGCAAAACAATATTGACAGATTGGTTTGCCTCTAATTCACTCACGACAAACTTGTTTTCTGCCTTGCTATTTATCTAGCATATTCATTAATGACAACCTGAAATATGTACAAAGCCAAGAAACTTGTGGATCTATCAGCATTGCCCTCAGTTTCCAAATTAGAGAAAGCGACGCAAAAAGCAATTTCCAGTCTCTTAATGTAAGAGATGAAATTGTGCATCTCACAAGTAAAGTTTTAATTTGGAGGGAAGAAAATGCAATTGGCATGTAACTTTAGAAGTGGCGTCTCTTTCATGAAATTGCAGACATGCAACAAATTTAACCAATCACACTCAGCTAACTAAAAGAGAAACATAGCAGGCCAGAAAAGAAAGGTTTGATAGAACATAAGATAAAACCACAGCCATGAGGGGTGGAAGGTTTATCACTTGTATTGTTTTGAATTTTGATAACAGTTGTAAATCAAAACATATATGCATGATAATCATCCCATTTAGCACTCATAAAACATATGTATTTCAGGATTTTACAGACAGTTGTTTCGTTTACAAATACAACAAAGATTGTTGCAACCTCCAGAGTCACAGACCAGATTTAAAGGTTTATCAACATATCTACCTTTGCAACCCCTGGCTTGAAGTGCCAAAGCACATCAGAGGAAAGCAACGACTCATCGACTTGGGATTGGTAAGCAGCTTTAGCTTCTTCAATCGCAGGATGCAGCACAAGTTCAGACTGTTTTGTGCTGCAAGCCTTTAGACAAAATTTAAGGGTTTATCAACCCATCTAACTTTGCAACCTCTCGCCTGAAGCATCTGAAGCACATCGGAGGAAAGCAACGACTCATCGACTTGGGATTGGTAAGCAGCTTTAGCTTCTTCAATCGCAGGATGCAGCACAAGTTCAGACTGCTTTGTGCTGCAAGCCTTTAGACAAAATTTAAGGGTTTATCAACCCATCTAACTTTGCAACCTCTCGCCTGAAGCATCTGAAGCACATCGGAGGAAAGCAAGGACTTCCGATTGCTAAGCAGTTTTAACTTCTTAATCCGGTCGCAGGACGCCCTCAGTGCAAGCTCCAACCCCTTCAATGAGACTTGGGTGAGGTGCACCAGTTTAGCATCCTGCAGGCACTTCATGTTGCCCATCACTGCCATGAGTCCCATATCTGATACCGAGCAGTAGCTCAGATTTATCTGCACAACAAACAATATTCATTAAGTATGTGATAATGGGAAGTCAAACTCAGACACAAAGATTAATCACAAAAGAAACCAAACCTGTCTGAGGTTTGGTGAATAATGAGCGAGAGCCCACAAGCCTGTGTCATTGATGCCGTAACATCTCTTCAGGTCTAATTCCACTAAGCTTTTACAGCCAGCTGCAATTGCCACTAACCCTACGCTTGTAATCTTTTTCAGCCTACGCATCTCCAGGTCTGATAGATCCTCCAGTGTGCTTACAAACTTCAATCCCTTGTCACTAATTTGTTCACAGTAGCATAAGTTCAGTTTTTTCAGCTTCCTACAGCCACCACATATGGCTATCAACCCAGCATCAGTGATACCCGTGCAGCTGCAAGAAGTAATAACCCAATTATACAATGTTGAAAAGACTTTGTAACACCAGAGCTTAGTATTCACAAATTATATTAACAAAAAAAGTTTTACCGATATAGATCAAGTTCTTGAAGCTTAGAGCATTTAGATGCTATATATGATAGACCCTTATCTGAAATGTTCAAGCAAAGCCCTAACTTCAAGCATTTGAGCTCAGAACATCTAGACAAACACTTGAGCCCTGCAAAAAAAAAAAAAATGATATATTTGAGTAGAGAACAAGAATCAGATGTATTACATGGATACATTGCATAGCAATTTAATGTTACCATCATCATATACGCCACTACAATCAGTGAGATCAACCTCCTCAAGATGAGCACAATACAAGCCAAGCTCATCAAGACCCTTCTTTGTGATCGAGTCGCAAGATTCCAGTTTAAGGCATACAAGTTTCTTACACGACTTGGCTACACAAGCAAGTGTTGCATCGGTTATCAAATTACAGCATGTGAGATCAAGGGTCTTCAAGTTTCCTTGGCGAGAGACAAGAGCTATGATGCCTTCATCAGTCACTCCTGTACATTTGCTCAGTCCTATTTCGACCAAGTTGTTGCAGTTCTGACCAATGGCAAGAAGGTTTGAGGTGGAGACACGAGCTCCATCAAGTTTTAAAGAACATAGGCTTTTCAAGTCCTTGAGTTTGGAGACAAAGGTGGTGGTAAGATCCTGGAAAATTTAAATGGTTCAAGTTCTAAATCTGAAGTATTTGCATAAGTTACAATCAAATGCATATGGAAGTCAATATTTACTCACAGAAAAGCAGTAACTGGCACTAATTTGTTGAAGACCATCATGACCTTTAACTACTGACATTAATCCAGAGAAACTCACGTTGTCACATCTTGATATATCGATACTCTGCGATCATAGAAATATTCATTATATATTATATCAACGAAACATTCATTAAAAATTATATCAACGAATTCATACTACTAATAATTTTGTCGTTTTCTTCGTACTTTATATTATTATTGATAGAGTTGAGAAAAATGAAATAAAAGTTATTAGTGCAACCTATTTAAGCACAGTCGAGCCCAACATCCTAACATCCAGATATTGGGCGCAAAAGGAGCTTCGAATTTTTTCTGTTGACAGCGTACATTTATTTTGCAACTAAGGACTCCCAATAAACACTCAGGACAACCCTGGTTCACAGGCCATGTAGTTGTTCGTGTAAATCTCAACTATCCCAACTCAGAAAACATAATTGACTAAAAGTTGCACTAAAAACAATCGAAGAAAATTCCATTGAAACGAAGGCCCTGCCTAGGTGTTGCAATAGATGGGTAGTTTACAGAAATTTTCCAGTGAATAGGCAATAGAGAAAATTCATTTGGCTCAATGTTTTCACTGGTTCCACAATAAACATTACAAATTTCAAGGAAACTAGAAATTGAATTCTAGTGAGAGTAACTTATACACATTCCATACAATTCATGATCAACCTCATACCTGAAGTGAATTGTTCCCATTTCCAAGATAATGTAAGCCTTCATCGTCAACATTGGAGCAAGCCACCATTGATAAATCTTCCAGTTTTCGCAATTCAGATATTGAACTCAAAGATTTGTTTGTCACCTATATGTAACCCAAATTATCAAAATTCCACAAAAGAATATCATAAAGTTGCAAAAAATGGAAAAATAACTAGAATTAAAAACTACCTTGAGATAAGATATATCAAGAACTTTCAAATTTGAACATTTTTTCGACAAAAGTTCAATTCCAAGATCTGTTATCTCCAAACACCATTTCAAATTAAGTTTTTCCAATCTTTCACAACCAACAGCAATAGCAGCTAAACCAACATCTGTTACACCTAAACATTTCACCAGCTTAAGATCTCTTAAATTCTTGGCGCAAGATAGCGCATAAGCTTCTCGATCTCCAAGTTTCCAACAATAAGATAAATCAATTTCTTCCAAACAAGGAAACGATTTCACTATCATTTCTAACCCAGCCGATCTCAAAGCAGTTGCTCTAGATAAATTTATCCTTTTAAGATTCCGATTCCAGCGATTTGACTCAGATCCAAAAACAAATGTAACTGTGAAATCATCAATACGTGGACAAACAGAGAGGTCAAGAAGTTCTAGATCTTTGTATTTTCGTAACAGAGTTGATAATGAGTCTTGTCGATAAACTCGAAGAATTTTCTTATGAACCGATTCAACTCGGTAAAATTCCTTACAAACTAATCTCCATGTTTTACGATCAGAACTTTCCGTAAGCTTATCGAGAATTTTTAAAACTAAATCTTCAGTTAAAACTGTTACAATTGAAGAAGAAGAAGAAGAAGAAGAAGAAGAAGAAGAAGAAGAAGAAGAAGAAGAAGAAGACATACAGAGTTTTCGATTCTTCATCATATTTAAGTAGGAACAAACAAGAAAAGAACACGAAGATGAAGAAGAGGTTGATGAGTAGTCATTTCGATATCGGAAATTAAACGACGACGTAGTGGAAACCCGAAACGAGTGTTTCGGCCGAAACGTTTTTGTCGAGCTTGCATCGTTCCGTGTTATTGTTTACCGATGAGTATTGTAGCAGATAAACCGCAGTTGATGATGATGAAGATGAAGAAATGAAATGTTTCTTTGATTTTGATTTTAATGGTCTGGTTAAGAGTTAAGACCCGAAAGAGGTAAACACCTTCTCAGAAAGAAGCCTTCACCAAATCCAATAACTCTCTTACCACTAATCTTCTTCAAAATGTGAAAATGTGTAATTGAGTAAATGTGGTCCCATATTCAAATGACCAAATTACCATAAGAATGTTGGTTTATGTATTAGGTTTAATGTTAAGAAATAAAGGGTATTATTGTTATTTTGAATGAAATAGACATCCCGATTTGTGAGGTAGTGTTTGGATAGGAGCGTACCGGGGTAGTACTAAATAGGTACTACATACCAAGAAAAGAAGAGCCGAAATGTTTGTTTTTTTTTTTTTGTTTTTTGAAATATTGAAAATGAAGTACAAAAGACCGTTCTCAAGTAAAGTTAAAAAAGAAAGAAAGAAAGAGAAGAGAGCTGTCTAGAAGTGAACCATGTTTTCTTTGGTTTTGGAACAGAGACTTTTTTCAAACGGTACACGCAGAAGAGAGAGAGAGAGAGTCCGACCTTCACTAGTGGCGTACGGAAATATGAAGTGGGACCTGCTAACGTGCAGTGCCCGTACCTATCTATTGACTGAAATGAAACGGCATATAAAATATAATTTTTTTATTATAAGAGGAAGAAGATAAGTTGAGAGTGGGTAGGGCCTACTACCAACTAATAGTTGGAATACCACGGAAATTCGATGATTCGCATCTTTATCTTATCTTATTACACGTATCAATACTGTGCAATTAGTAATCTTGAATTTGGACTGAAAAGGCAAAAAAATGGGTCAAGATTCAAACAAGAACATTTGGATTTTGGAATTTGAACACCATATGTACGGTATTGGTTGTACCTGGAGTCCTGACATAAGTTGGAGACTTAGGGCTGGGCTTGGGAATGGATCCATTTCAATCCTACATGTCTAAATGCACTCTCTGTACAACGCACAACCTGTTTAATTGCACAGTTAGTGAGAATTGAGAAACATCTTAAAATTATATGTATTATATTTACACGTTGAAATTATAAATTATACTTAGATTTTAGATTAAAATTAAAGTAAATTATTTTTAAATTTATATATATTTAATATTTTATTCAGTGTTATCAAACCTAACTCGGAAACCAACTCAGTGACTTCACTGAGTTACTGGGTAGTGGTTCAACCACTGGATTAACTAGTCCAACCAGTCAAATAATTGAGTTAAAACTAAACATATTTTATCAACAATTATTATGAGTATATTGGTAATAGAAGTATTGCTTGCCTTCTTAGGTCGCACGTTCAATTCTTAATAATATATTTTTTTAATTAAATTCAAAATTAAACTAATTATGGGTCACCGATTTTTTAAAAATCGGTAAATTTCGGCCGGTTTTAGTGGTTTAAAGTGGGTCATTTGTAAAAATGATCTAATGACTAACCTAGCCCGGTTAAGACACCAGGTCACCGGTTTTTTGAGTTAACTCGTCAGGCCGGGCCGGGTCTGATAACACTGGTTTTATTTACTTTTTAATCCATATCAAATTATAATATTATATTATATTAGGTATGGATTTTGCAATCTGCATTAGGCAATCGTTCACCTTACTTTGTAAACGCACATCCTTTTATAAACGCAAAATATTTGTTGGTCCCAAAGGCGTGCATTTAAACAAGTTTCACGGTAAATGGTAGGGCTGGCAATGGACCAGTTTGGACCGGATATTAGAAATACCAGACCCGAACCATTAACAAACTTAATAGATTCGGGCCCGAATTCAGACCTTATCGGGTCCAAAAGTGAAAAACCATACCCGTACCAAACCTTAACGAATCGGATCTCGGTTGGATCCGGATCTTTTGGCTAACAATTGATTTGTTAAACTTATGTACACCAACTTAGAAAAAATATTTTACTTTTTTAGAATCTAGATATATTTTGTAAATATGATAAATGATTTTATTGATTTGTATGTTTTTAAGGTAATTGATATATATTTGGAAGGCAGTTAGTATTAGAAATTGTATTTGCAAAAGTCAAGTTTCTTAAATATATATAATTTTTATGACATATTTGTAGTGTTAATAAAATTAAAATAAAGAATTCATGTCGGGTCCATATCAGTTTGGTATCTATTAATTCCATACCCGAACCAATAAAAATCGAGTTCTATTTTTAGGAACCAGACCCGAACCAAAATATAAAATTATAGTACCAAACCCGCTCTTATCGGTTCGGATTTCGTGTTTAAGTCGGTCCATTGCAAACCCTAGTAAATGGTGAACATAGGTCAAATTCAAAACGATATGTTTTGTTCCCTTATAGAGGGATTTAGACCAACACTATTACACTAGTGTTTTATAAATTTATAATTCAAAGATATTGTGTATGTATATACATATCGAGCTACATCGATTTCAAACTTATTTTCATCGAGCTCACCAGAGCTGAAAAACCTATTTTCAACGACTTGGCCTGCCTGATGTGCAGTACAAGTCATAGTCCAACTTGGCCCAACTCGATAACCCATGAGCTCGTATGGCGCTTACGTGGCAATGCATGTTAATGCCAACAATTATAAGATCAAGATCAAATATTCTTCTTTATTATTTGTCCGTTATTTGTCCGTTACAAAGTTAATGTGATTTGTCACTTGTAACAATTGCCCTATATATAAAAGACTCGCTTCTTGTAAAAGAGACTCATATTCTCTCCTCTCATCTCTAGTTCTCTACTCAATAATAAAACACTCATCTTTTCCATGGATGTAGACACGTAAAATTCATGTGTCTATTTACTTATTTTTTGCAATCTCCATTTTAAAATTATCTTCTTTATGTAATGTATTTACAAATATTTTGTCTGTATCTTCGAATTGTGATTTCATAATACTATACTAGTGTTGGTCTAAATCCAATTATAACCAAATAATATTTCTGGGTATAACATAGAGATGTTGTTGTCGTGGAATACCACCTATTTAGCCTCGAGCTGAATGGGATTGTTGTATTAATACAGAAACTAGACTGGAGAAACTAAAATAATACCTAAACTTCACCTCATGATTAAAGAAATCTTTATATTAATAGCATAGGTGAAAATATCGTTTGAGGGCGGATATCCGACCTGTGAAAAAACGGAAAATATCGCGGATATCCGACCTCCTGTGTCGGATTTTTGAGGTTTGACAAATTCGAAAAAACCGGAAAATATCGCGGATATTCGCGAATATTCGCGAAAAATTCGGCAAATTGGGAGGTTTTCTGCACTTTTCGTGTTTTTTTGAATTTTTCGATATATAAACTTATAATTAAAAGAAAAACATACATTACAAATTAAACACACGACAAATCATACAAGGAAGCTAAGACGGAACTATTACACAATATAGTTTTACTCATAGGTGAAAAAATCGTAAATATCGGGCGGATATTCATAGAAATTTTATATGTTTACAATACAAGAACTAAACACAAACAACCTTATTACAACTCAACCCATAGTTTTATTTTAATAATCAAAATAAAAGACATGCTAACCCCAGAATGATAGACGCCCCTTGTCAAACCGATGAGCTTCGAGTCGCATACGTGTGGGGACGAACTCAGTACAGTAATATTCTCATGACATTGTTTGCTCGTACGACCTGAATTGGTCAATATGCATATCATATGCATCTTGATCCATACAATACGGAGCAAATGATTCAAATATAGGAAATCTCGAGTATTGTTGAACCGGCATTAATGTATCGGCTGACTGCACGTCGGACCCACTTGTCATTGGGGCCAACCAACTCCCTATATTAGGAAACCAAGAACCACTGTCATCTGGTTGGGTTTGGTAGGATGGTACACTGGAATCATCACTTTGGGAGGTTCCTATGTTACCATAAGAAAAATGAGCATGGGAATGAGCATGTGTTTGGAAACATGCCTTGGATACCAATTATTCATTACACAAATTTGATACCAATTATTCATTACACAAAAACAAACCTTGGATACAAATAGTATACTGGTTTGCCAAAAGTGAGAGAGAACTTCACTTTGGCATGGGCGTGCTTTTTTTTCGTTTCTTTCTGATATATTGCTCTTGGAGGGCCATCAAGTTCGTCGCGAAAGTTTCCAAACGTCTTGTGCCTTTTGGACATTTTTTTGATAATCTCATCGAAAATTCTAGTTCGGGGGGATTAAAAATAAATGTGTTAATTTTAAAATCGAAAATTTCCAAAATTTCGATAAATATCGGTTTTTGCCGATTTATGCCGCGAATATCCGATAAATGCCGACCGGCATGGGGTGTTTTAATATCCGAATATATGCCGTATGCCGTACCGTGCCGATCTCTGAAAAAACGGAAAATATCGCGAATATCCGACCGGCAAGAACGATATTTTCACCTATGATTAATAGAACAAATAATGCATGAATCTTATTATAAAAAAAAAACAAACATGAATCTCTCGCACCAATTTAAATATATTAGATCGATCTATGTGCTTTGCCAGCTGGAGTTGCTTAATAAGTCTTCATCACATTTTAATAACCTCCATTTTTAACGTTAGACTTAGTCGAGGTGTAAACAAAAGGTCCAACATGGTACAGCTTCATCTTTTTGTTTTTAAGGATTTTAAAAGAAGAGAATGGAAGAGCACCACTTAAACCCTTGTTAACATCAGTGGGTACATTGCATGATTTGGATCGAGAGCTATCTAGGTATGCTTTGCATTTATAAAGCTTGGATTTGCTCTCTTGTTCTGAAATAGGTAATGTGGTGATGAAGTAGCCCTTTTTGTCAGTTGCCTTGCTCAAAATAGAAAATGGAGCTGATTCATACCCATTCTTGTTTATGCTACAACATGTTACTCTTGTCACAGCTCCTACAATGCAACCAGAAATGAAATAAACCACATTATTTCATATTAAAATGCAAAATTAACTGATGAATAATACAGCTTGCATCATGACCTGAAATCTAAATATGAGGATTATGGAATAATACAAATATAATATCATTCTACAAAATTAAAGGGTATTTAAAATTACCTTCAAGTGGGACAAGCTTAGCTCCTGATTGACAATATACGATTCCTTCCACACCAATGGTCTTGTAGAGTTCCTTTACTTCTTCCTTGGGCTTCTCCAAACTAGGCTTCAATTACTGCCCATCAGGAACATCTGACTTGGGCTTTTCCAGTTTAGGGTTTTGATCTAATTTTGGGTTACGAAACCCAGTAAAATCAGCACAAACACTATTAATGGTTAGAGACAACAAAGCAGCAAGTAAGAGATTGGTGAGAGCCATAGGTTTGTATGTAAGAATGTGGCAATTGTGTTTGGTGTTCTTGACACTTGGTGAGTCAGAGAGAGTGGTAGTGCTATTGCTATATGTCTATCGTATGATGATCTGATATTTATAAGGATGTTAGATGTTTCAAGCTTTATAATATTCTCTAAAAGAGTTTACATGGGATGCACGATGCATAGAATCATTCTAAAGAGATTGGAGGACACGATAGTTAAAGACTTAAAGAACTACAAAATACATGCATTGACATGGGTACCAAGAAGGCAAGAAATGAGGCATATATGATCGTAAAGGTATGCATTTTAAATTATGTTTGACATGGGGTGCTTAGTCAGTTAGACAGCAAATTTGGACCGCATCATGAACTACTAAATAAAATGTAAGAATAAATTAATCAACATCTGTTCTAAAAATAAAACATTTAAAGTAGTATCATGTAGTTTTCAGTTGTAAGTTGTAACCATAGTTTAAAACCCCGATTTCGAGCGAAATTTTGAATCTTGAAATGAGTATTCGTGAATATTTACAGATATTTCTCAAATCCCAGTATAATTCATGAGATATCCATCTCCGATATTTTAAACTATAGTTGTAACTATAGAATTTAGAAATAGAATGTATTCTTGAATATCAAAATCATCATTGATCATCCAACCTATTTGGTCTACAACTACATGTCGAGTGTTGACATGTTGTCAGATGTGGCGCACAGGCACATCCTACAAAAAGCCCATTAGCTTACCAATTTGAACTTCTTCATCAACAAGCCCACAAAATTCTATCTTGTTGTGCTTGATAACAACTCAAACACACCGTCCAGATAAAGGCCCATTAGTAACCCCATTTCGTAAGGTGTGGTAAGATTCTCCAACTCAAATTCTCCCTTGCCAAAGACAATTTATGCAGTTACCAAAAATGAAGGCACAATGAAGACAGAATTGTATTCAAAGCCAAAAACATGCACCATTACGACTTACATAGAACATTTACCAAAAAAAAAAAAAAAAATTCTTTCATTTGCTGCACATTTTATTCATAAATCCTTTAGGGTCTGTTTGATTCGAGCTGTAAACCAAATTACCTGTGAAAATGGAGGGTTAAAATTTAAATATCGAAAAAATCTCATCTTTAGTTTTGTGCAATTACTTATATGACCCTTCAAAAATATTTCTTAGGAATGAATCCCGTGTTCCCACCCCGGTCTCCAATCAAACAAACCCTTAAATATATAATTTAAAAAGATTAAAGAGATTTTTGGACATACCCGTTTGAAAGTAGAAATTTGAGATACCCTATTTAAATTTTTTTTTTTAGATACCCCATTTCAAGACGTGGTGTTATCTTAGCCATCCATCAGAAAATTAACCTACGATTATAAATCTCT
The DNA here is from genome assembly GCA_023053565.1 of Aquilegia eximia. NCBI lineage: Eukaryota > Viridiplantae > Streptophyta > Magnoliopsida > Ranunculales > Ranunculaceae > Aquilegia > Aquilegia eximia. Next base: position 9,189,926 of record JALIGU010000004.1, on the reverse strand, counting down.
TCTGTCTTGAAAAGAGGTATATCATTTTTTTTTTCAAATAGGGTATATCAATTTTATTTTTTTTTCAAATGGGGTATCTAAGTATCTTAAATTTCGACTTTCAAATGGGGTATATCCAAAAATCTCAAGATTAAATTTTCAAAAGAGGTTAGAGGGACTTCTATTCTTCTTGTTTATGTGAAAACGTTTTGTCAACAATCAGGTGTTAATAAGAAATTACAATTCTACAACCACTCCGCAAAATATGAGGGATGCAGTACACAAAAACAGGTTAAGCCAACGACTAAAACATCCTTGAAACGAAAAGACTAATTAGGGCAAAGACAAAGCATGATTCTTGTTGCCCTTTTAGTCCAGTTAGGTGTTGTTTGTTTTTACCTCTTATAAGAGGTTGGATTTACTAGAGCCTCTATTAAGAGATGGACCACTAAAATGAGATGTTTGTTTTTCACCTCTTAGAAGAGGTTACTAGAGGTTTGCCTCTTATAGGAGGCTGATTTTTGGTAGTGGTAATGACCTTGCTATTAACCTCTTATAAAAGGTAGACATTTTCAAAATACCTATCCTACCCATGATCTTTATAATGTTTTCCTACCCCTAGTCCTTAAATATAAAATACTTTAAATTTTTTTTAATTTCTCCTTCTTTCACATATTTTTCTATCTCTCTTATATTCATGGAATTTTGTTTTTCTTAATTTAAAAAATTATTTTTTTTTTAATTTTTTTTATACATTTATGGAATTAAAAAATATTTTTTTAGAAGAAGATATAATTGTAAAGTTTACCTCTTATAAGAGGTTTTATAAACAAACACCTTACATCTTATAAGCTCTTACAAGAGGCAAAAACAAACAATTTTCATGTACCTCTTAAAAGAAACAACCTCTTACCTCTTAGAGCATTCCCAATGCAAGGTGGATTTTGGGGGTGGGGTGGATAAATCCACCTTGTAGCCTAAAACAATGTCCCAAGGGGAGGTGGATTTTGGGGGGTGGCTGCCCACAGGTGGTAGAACCGGACGGCATGTTACATGCCGTCTTACTAAAAATTACAATAGGACGGCATGTAACATGCCGTCCGCATATTAAAACCAAACAGACGGCATGTTACATGCATGCCGTCCAGATTTTAAAAACCTAGAGACGGCATGTAACATGCCGTCCGAAATCTAAAAACAATCAGACGGCATGTTACATGCCGTCCGACCTGTAACGGCTATAAAATTCAAATTTTGCAGCAACGGTCATCTACTGGTTCATTTTTTTGCCAAATCTATATAAATATGGACATACATGTATGAACTACTAAAAATATTTTTCTGCTAAAAATATGGCTACTTCTTCACAAAAAGCTGCACAAATTGCTTGGACAATGCAAGAAGATGAAGCTTTGTGTCGTGCTTGGGTCACCATTTCCGAAGATCCATCCAAAGGGCGATTTCAACCCGTTAGTGGGTTTTGGGCACGAATTCGAAACGAATTCGTTTCGATGCAACCTTCTAGTAATGAGAGGACTCCTGATGCTTTATCTTGTCGTTATAAGCATATCCAAAAGCATCTAAACAAATTTGTTGGATTTATTGAAGGTATTGAAGCAAATCCACCAAGTGGATCAAATCACGAAGATTGGGTAAGTAAATTCTTTTGAGTTTGAAATATTTTATTTATTTTCCAAGTTAGAATTTTAGTGTGTTTGACCTTATTTTAATTCTATAATTTTTCCTTTTCATGATCAAATTATAGGTTAATATGGCTAGAAGTGCTTATCAACTTGAAAAGCATTTGGTTTTGATCATGCATATGCAATCTTACAACATTCACCAAAGTGGAATGCGTCATTTGAAACAGAAAACGAAGAAAAAGAATGTTGTGCAAGAAAGTCCACCTCCTACTTTTGGTCAAAGTCCAATATTCAATGACTCACCAAATGTCATAGAACGTCCCGAAGGAAAGAAATTGGAGAAGGATAAGAAAAGAAAGGGTCAAGAATCGCTTAAGCTTATGGAAGGGTTTATTCAACGTTTGGAAGGAAAGTTTGAAGTTGATGATGCGGTCATTGCTTCTTCGCTTGAAATTAGGAAACAAGAGCTTGAGGCGCAAAAGGAAAGGACTAGGGTCCAAGATGAGAAAAACCGAATCAAGCTTTTCGAAACCGAATCCAAAATCTTAGCGACCGATTTAACAATCGTTGATCCACGAGCACGTGAACTAATGAGAATGAGGCAAACCCAAATTAAGAACAAATGGGGTAAGGAATTTAATGATATTGGGGGTAGTGGTTATGATTCTTCCGAAGATGTTTAGTTTATCTATATAACCATAATGCGGCCTTGTCTTTGTAAGCCCTTTGGGCCTTGTCTTTGTAAGCCCTTTGGGCCCTGTCCTTGTAAGCCTTCGGGCCATGATTAATATAAAAAAAAATTCAATAACCATAGTGTCAAATAGGTTACATCGGGATTTAAAATGGCTCTATAGTGCCATTAACATAAAACACACACTACACATCAAGGGGTTGGTTACCATCCCAATTCCAAAGATGCTCTACCAAATCGGCTTGGAGTTGGGCATTTTGAACTGCATTTCTAATAATACCTCTTTGGGTAACATAATGAATCACATATGCCATACCAACTGGTATAAACCTTGCGGGTTCATTTTCCCCCCTTCCTCAGGTTCCCAATTTTCAACTCCGGTCAAGCGTTCATCATCAACAATCATATTGTGCAAAATTATACAAGTTTTCATAATTCTCCCAAGTTTTTCAACTGAATGGCATAGTGCAGAATTTTTCACTATATGCCATCTAGCTTGCAAGACACCAAATGCTCTTTCAATATCTTTTCTCGCAGATTCTTGTCTTGATGTGAAATGACGCGCTTTAAGTGTTCTTGGGTCTTTAATTGCTTTAATCAATGTTGCCCAATTGGGATAGATACCGTCGGATAGATAATAACCTAAGTTATAGTTTCTACCATTAACTACATAGTTGCAATTAGGAGCAGTACCTGATAGAAGAGTGTCAAATACATCTGAGCGTTGTAGCACGTTGATATCATTATGAGAGCCCGACACGCCGAAGAACATGTGCCAAATCCAAAGATCTTTATCAGCTACTACTTCAAGAATAAGAGTAGGGTCTTTCATATGCCCTTTATGTTGCCCTGCCCAACCAGTCGGGCAATTCTTCCAGGTCCAGTGCATGCAGTCAATAGAACCAAGCATTCCAGGAAATCCACGTGCCTCATTTTGTGCAAGAATGCGATTTGTATCATCTTGATTAGGTGTCCGCAAAAACTCGTCTTCAAACACAACAATAACTGCATTACAAAATTTATGTAAAGACTCAATCGCTGTGGAATCTCCAATTTGGTGGTATTCATCACAACCATCAGCTGCACACCCTGATGCTAATTGCTTCACTGCAGCCATACACTTCAACAACCCAGGAACCCCCCATTTACCAACTGCATCTTTCTTATCAACAAAATAAGGATCATTTTCCCTTACTTTAAGATAAATGTACCAAAAAAGCTCTCTTCTCATTCTATAGCGACGTCGAAATTTGTCAGGCTCATACTTTGGTTTCTCGGCAAAATAATCTCCAATAATCAGATCATGACATACACGCCTATCACGATGAGTATAGAATCTTCCAACTACAGACCCACCTCTATGATCAGATGTGTTTGCTTCTTCCAAAGCATGATGCAACAATGGTACCATCCCAGTCAACAACTTTCTTCTATTTCTATGTGCTCTTAATATCATCTCATTCTCTTGTCTATTTCTCTCCATACGCTCGTAGTCGGCATTATCAGATGAGCTAGATGATGAAGAACCAGCCCATAATTGTTTGTTATGGTTGTTTGCCATTGTTTGCTAGTGTTGAACTGGTGTTGAAGATAGAAATGTGGAACAGAAAACTGGTGTTGAAGATTTGAAGATAGAAAACTGGTGTTGAAGTGTTGAAGATAGAAATGTGGAACAGAAAACTGGTGTTGAAGACTTGAAGATAGAAAACTGGGGTTGAAGTGTTGAAGATAGAAATAGCCCGACAAGTAGGATGGTAAGCCCTAAATTGTCTTTCAAGTACAAAGCATGGTAACCCCTAAAATTCTTACCAAATGCCGTTGACCTTCTCATTTCAACGCAGTCAAGCATATACGGACGGCATGTGACATGCCGTCCGGATGATTTATTTGAAACAGACGGCATGTCACATGTCGTCCGTATGATTTAATAGAAACAGACGACATGTTACATGCCGTCCGACTGATTTATTAGGAACAGACGGCATTTTACATGCCGTGCGGATGATTTTTAAGGACAAACGGCATGAGAGATGCCGTATGTCTCTTAAAGTTCAAAAACACAAAAAAGGGACAGATCTTTTGCTGGACTCCCCTGTTTTCCTGAAAATTTGTCGACTCCACTGCCGATCACATGTAAACAGAAAAAATAAATAAATAATAAAAATATAGTAGCCACACAAAATATTTTTACATATTAAAAAACAATCCATATCCGCCCGCACAAATTAAATATTTGTCCAAAAGTTTGGATACAAAAAATAAACTACTCGTGCTTGTTCTTTTGCGTCGTTGCCTCCTTGTTGGACGGGTTTGTGGTTGTGTGGCCATGTCATCCAAGCCCGGTTGAAATGATCCCAACTGAACTTGCAATCGGGCATTCTCGTCTCTTTGTGCTTCAAGATACTCGAAACTCGTACGAGATTGTTGTAAGAGTGTATCTCGCAAGCCGTACACTAAAGATTGCGACTGAATCAACTGAGCACGCATTGTTTCCTAAAAAATAAAAACCATATTATTGAAAATGATATTTTATATTCAATATATTATTTAACTCTATAATTAAATAAAACGATACTAACCATATCCATATCCTGTAATTGTTGAGTGAGCTCGTTCATGTAAGTCTCGGGGGCTGAGTGGACTGGTATATACGTCTCTAAGCCGTGTGAAGTAACCATCGAGCACTGCCATGGGTCATCGGGATTGGGAACTTGGGGTACATGATCATATCCACCAGAGTGTGAACCGTACGTAGACGAGAACTGAATGTATACATCACTACGCAATGTCTGACTAGTAACACCGTCAAAGTTCGGTCCTCGATAGGTAGTCGGTGGTAGTAGAGTCCCACGACTAACTCTAGCCCAATATTTCATATACTCCCTCTCATCCTCAATAGGTAATAAAAAGTCCGATGCTAGTGGCCATTCCAAGTGCTCCTTAAACCATGCCAAGGTACAAAGATCAACATCCATAGCTGTCATGTCAGATGGTGGTGGATAAGGAATCTGTGGTGTCCCAGTACACTGTCTCCAACACCTATCACCTAGGTACCAAGTCCTAAACCCATCGGGAGCCATCAACACCATCCTACGTCGACTCATTTCCCTAGCATGGTAAACATCTTTAGATTGACGTCTAAGTGGTCCCTCAGTCACATCCATTGTGTCTATCTTAAACACTGATGCATCACTCCACGGTTGCCAATTAACTCCCCTATCACCCCTAAGCTCTATTTGGCCTCGTGTAAAATGGACATTGTGTTTCATTTCATTAAAATGTGGGATCCTACGATCTTTACCCCAAGCACGGATACGAGGTATAATATCATGATCCATAGTTTCATCCAGTGAGGGGTTCATTGTACGAAAGTACTCATACCACCAAAACTATAAGCTAAAAATAAATGCATGCGTGTAAGCAAAAACTAAATATAAATGTATCTAGTAAACACTAAAACTAGCATCACGTAAATGCAAAAAAACAATGATAGGAAATATTTAAAAACTTACCGGTAAAATAACCACAAAGCCAACAAGAGATCCGTGACCACTAGGTCGAATGGCGGCATCAAGACCATGGTACAAATGGGTCATAGTGGCTCCCCCCCAATCAAAGTCCCACATCTTATCAAAATTTAATAATCCACGTAGCCACCCCATACGAATATAACTATCTCGATTCTTAAAAAGAACATTACCCACAAAGTAAAAAAAGTATGCAAGAACATACTCATTAACACACTCATCCGGTAATGCCCAATCTTTTGGCTTACTTCTCAAAAAATCAATATATCTATCTTTGAACCAAGCCGCCCTAATTCCCCCATTCTTCCAATCTTTTTTTCTATCAAATCTTGCCGATGGATTGTCAAGACATGGAAAATAGTTGTGAAAATCATCAAACATCTCCATTGTATCATCAAATGGAACCGTATCCTCAATACCCACACTTAACCCCGTTAGCATAGTAAAATCAAGTGGGGTTATCCCGGCTTCACCCCATGGAAAATGGAATGTATGTGTACTATCCCACCACCTCCCTACTAAAGCATACTCTAAAGACACATCATTCTTTCCCCAATCAAAAGCTATAATTGGACCTAAGGGTGTACATGATAACATAGTACATACCCGACCGAAATTGGGATGAGTTTTGCTCGTAAGTAATTTCCACCAACCTTGAGCCGTTTGATGAACGCAACGAATCTTCCATTGATGGATTTTTTAAAAAACAATTAATAAACAACAAAACAATGAAAACGACATTCGTTTATGTATTTTAATTTCTAATGGGCATTTAATCAAACACTTTATAAACAACACTACCAAACCCCTAAATAAAGTAAAAAAAATTTGTAAATTTGTTCTCCATTTCATAGGTAACATGTGTCTCTCTACTTGGGCAAAGGGTAGGATGCAAATTGGGTGCAATTGGGTTGGAAAATTGTAAATGCGGCACAAATGCCTCATTTTCATCAATTGCTTCGGTATTGAGATTACGAGGTGTTGAAGATGACCCTCTACTTGATTTATGGGTCATCTTCTTCCTATTTAACCATCTAGATGCTGGTTTAAATAGGTCTGACATTTTAGATTCTGGTAAAACAGCAAGAAAAGGGAAGAAAGTTTGGGGAAGATAACAATGGAGGCAAAAAGAAAGAAAAGAAGAAAGAAAGGAAAAGATCTGTCTACTGATTCGAATGTTTTGGTTTATATATGAAATCCGGACGGCATGTGACATGCCGTCTGGACTAAAATAAATACGGATGGCATGTTACATGTCGTCTGAAGTTAAAAAACAAAGGGACGGCATGTGACATGCCGTCCGGATGTTTAAATTTTTTTTTTAAGTGCAGACGGCATGTAACATACCGTCCGCCTTTTAAATCCACTCCAAACCCCCACTATGCGTTGGGAGACTACCACCCAGGTACAAATACACCTCTCTCTTTAAGGTGGATTTTGTCTAGGTGGACCTACGTGGAGGTGGATTTATCCACCCTTCATTGGGAATGCTCTTAAAAGAAGCAACCTCTTATAAAAAAAACAAACAGCCCCTTAGTCTTATTGATATGATGTTTTACGTCTAGAAACAAGGTTCTAGTCTATAATTGCCACTAGTCAAGTAGCTACTACTAGCTAGTAGCTAAGAGTTAAAAGACCAAATCTTGGTGACGAAGTTTCTTTGGGACTTGCTGTTATCCACTCGTCTCAGACACGAGACACCAAACCACGAGGAAACAAACACTACAAATACTTCCTCCCCACCTCTATTTCTTACCGACTTAGTTATACTTCCAATTCAACAACTTCGTTCTGTTCTGTACTTCTGTCTATCTATTTGTGTTCATTTCACCTCCCTTCTTTAAAACAAACATTCATATCTGATATCTATAGTAATCTGATTCTGCTAACATGTGTGGTGGTGCTATAATCTCCGACTTCATTCATCCTCCTAAACGTGGTGGTGGTAAGCGCGGCATTTCTGCTTCTGATCTTTGGCTTAATCCCTCCTCTTTTGAGTCTCAATTCAACCATTTCAAAGAAAAATCTACTCCTTCAGGTAAAGACTAAAAGACCCCAATTTAAATCATCTACTTCCATTTGTTTTAGCTTATGCTCTGTTTTTTAAGTTGGAAATTTTCTTTGTTGAATTTATTCAAACAGGTGGTGTGGTGGGTTTTGAAAAAAAAGAAAAGTATGGGAAGAGAAAGCGAAAGAATTTGTATAGAGGAATTCGACAAAGGCCATGGGGAAAATGGGCAGCTGAAATTCGTGATCCAGGAAAAGGGGTTAGAGTTTGGTTAGGTACTTTTAATACTGCTGAAGAAGCAGCAAGAGCTTATGATAAAGAAGCAAGGAAGATAAGGGGTAAGAAAGCTAAAGTTAATTTCCCTAATGAAGAAATTGAAAATTTTCCAAGACCCAATTATCATAATCTTTCTCATCAAATTGTCAAGAGTGTGGATGATTCAACATTATTTTGGGATTTTGGATTTGATGGTGGTCATGATCTCAAGAACTATGAATCATTTACTACTAATAATAGGGATTCTGTTATTAATGATGAAGAGAAAGAGAAAAAGGTGGTTGTGGTTGTGGAAGATAATGAGCAGGAGGAGAGTGAAGTGGATAGGTTGTCAGAAGAACTAATGGCATTTGAATCCTATATGAAATTCTATCAGATTCCTTATCTTGATGGTAGTGATGAAGTTGAACAACAATCTATTGGTTCAAATTATCCTGTTCATGAAAATGTTGTTGATTCTACTATGAATCTCTGGAGCTTTGATGATGTTCTTCCTCCTCCCATGAATTCTTCTGCCACAGTTATGTAATCTCTGGAGTTGATTATTTAGCTTAGAAATTGCTTCATTTGTTGTTTCATTTTGCTTTTGTTGTTGTTCGTTCTTCTTGTTAGTTGTTAATTTCCCTAATTGGAAATGAAATGTATGTAATCTTAATGTAATTATTTAATTTTAATAATAAATGGAAATCAGTGATTTAAACCAGATTTTTCTCCTATCAATCACATAATTCATAATACTATTAATACAGTACCATAAACCACCACCTGGTCGCAGTTTGGCACGCAGGTTTAAACTTTAAATGATCAATGGTCAACACTTTGATGTGTGGTCAGAACTCACGAACACCAAAACGAATTTTCTCTTGGTGTCAAAAAAAACATGACAAAGTTTTAGAGTGAGAGATTCCCCTGCTAGGTGCATTTCACCTCATGTGTAAATTGTAAAACGTTGCATAGAATTATTAGTTCAATTGATCTTCTCATAAGTTACTTGTTTGTATATTTTAAACACAAAGGGTTAAATCCAAAAATAAACAAGTTGGCAATTTGACTATTTGTTTTTGCGTTAAAGTTGGCAATTTGGATTGAATCAAGCAAGTTGATGAATTTTCAATTTAATAGTTGCTTTAATGGTTTTTGGTTGTTGTCTCGTACATTCAATGATTCAAAACCAAAACCAAAACCGAGGGCAGCATCCCCAGTTTTTCATTGTGACTGACGTACATAGTCGTAGTGTAGTACAACTACAAGGACTAGTAAAAACAAATCTGGTCAAAATCACGTACTATCAACTTGTTATTATGGCGTGTTTTTGCCAAGTTTTAGTCTAAACATTCATTTCAACTGTTTTTGTCCAGATTGATCCTAGTGAAAGAACTTGTACAGAGCAATTCAACAAAGGCCATGGGTCATGGGTGAAATGGGCTAGAGTTTGGTTGGGTACTTTCCATGCTGCTGACCTGCTGTAGAGCTAAGAGCAATCCAATGGGAGGGCAGTTTGGTGCCCTCCACGTAGGTGCCACATAAGTAAAATCACCTTCAAAATCACTCTCTATCCATGGTAGTCAAAACCCCTTGCGAAGTGGTGTCAATGAAAAAATTTGGAAATGTCAGTTTAAGAAAATTAAATTGCTTATAAGAAGGAACTTTGAGTTCCGGTAATTTTACTAAATATAAGACGGAACTCTGTATTTTTTTTTTCTTAAAGTGTATAAGACGGAACTCTATATTCCGTTGTTTTTTTTTTAAGTGTATAAGATGGAACTTCAAGTTCCATATGAGATAAAGTGTATAAGACGGGACTCACAGTTCCGAAAAAGTGTTGAACCGGAACACTGTGTTCCGTCTTATGCAATTAACATGGCATTTTGGATGGCACTCTAATCCCCTCTCACATGCCATTGAAACTTCTAACCACCTTTAAATATTTAACCCACCGTTCCATTGGGGAAGGAATTTTGGCTGAGAGGGCATTCATACTACCGCCCTTCTCAAATGCTCTCCCATTGGGATTGCTCTAAGTAGACAAGTAGTAATTTAAACCTGGTCTCTGGAAGAAACCAAGTAGCACTGCATGATTCATACATACTTCATGCAACTCAGGTTTACAACATACATCATGTTACGTTAAATCCAATGGAGTTTCAACATCTATATGATCTATACAACACACTTCATCTGAACAAATGTATACAGTAAAATGAAAAATTACCCTTTCTAATTTGGGTTTTAATCGCACTATACAGTATAAACCAGAAAAGTGGAGAACATTATCCCTTCTAATCTGTTGATCGATTTGATTTGGGTATAATGGCATCTTTATACAGCTTATCCCCACACTCTGCAGGGGAATAGTTGATTCTGGACTGCCTTGATTTATCAACTTCAACCGGTGCCATCACTGCGTTGGCATTCCAATACCAAGGTTGAAGTAAAGGCGAACAAGGAGATTTTAGATTAGACGTCATCGAAGGATGCATTACCATAGATCCCCAATCTCTCAGTCCAATTTTGTGTTCCTTCAATCTCCTTCTCACCAACAAATTGGCCATGTCTTCACCAGCCATCTCTGATACGCTTCGAAGTATAGCCATGCATATTAGTAACACCAGTACTGCATCTTCTTCTGGTAGTAACTCCACCACGACTAGTCTCCAATTGATCAGTGCTGTCGCTTTTCCATTCGGGTTACCTGGTGTGTACCGTACAAGTGTAACAAATGCATCTTCATCTTCTTCTTCATGTACTTTATCATCAACTTGATACTGCATCTTCCTCCCTTTCAGTATCCTAACCTGTGACTGGTATTCACATTATGATAAATAAACTGTGGAAAAGAAGGAAATAAGAATAAATTGAATATCTCTACTTACCGAATGATCAGTTGATGTACTGTTTTGCAGGATGAAAATAAGACCAGATGAAGCCCAACGAATCGTCAGCTCATCTCCTGTTGACAGACTCCATGAAGCTTTCTCTTTGGATTTTTCTTTGGGAGTGGCAGTTCCGGCCACCTTCTCTGGAATGTTGTTTGCATAATCAATTGAGTGGAAATAAAGGTATTTGCTTCTCTTTAGTAACATAAGCTTTATAATTGATTACATTATATAGTCATAAGGATTGAGTACAGAACTTCAGAACATGATTACAACTTTACTCCAATAAATTTCCAAGAAAAAATGATAGAAGGATATATGTCAAATATAATACATCTAGATAGGGCGGGAGGAAAGTAACACGTCTTACTGTTACCCCTTAAAACTCATACTATAGGTGAGTTCTTTTCTAGTTGAAACATGCTAGCTTTAATTAATATATACATTAATGCACATCATTATCCAACACACTAAAACGAAGAAATAATTCAGTAATACATCATCACGGATATTAGTTATGGTTCTTGATGGTTTGATATCCAGGCTTTTCTCAAGCATAGGGTAAGGAATGTCGTACAATCTATATGGTAAGCTCGTGAAAGAAGTTTTGTGTAGGATTTCAAAGGAGGGCACAAAGAAAAAGGTCTGAGCATCGTGTCAGAGAACTAAAGAATTCTGACATAGAGGGAAGCAAAGGAAAACGCCAACATAACACTTGATGAACAAACAACTATAAACTAAATTGTGTTCTTACTTCGTAACAGATTACGAGAATAGAAATGTACGACAGTCATTACACTGTACTCAATTGCTATGGAAGATCTTTGGAATATGCGCAACGATCAGAATAAATTAATCAATAATGTTTGCATCACAATATAATATGTAAATGTTGGATATAAATGCATAAACACAATCATTTTTGAGAATTTTAGAAGCTGTAAGAAGTCTCGACCATCCCAATGACTAGGGCTTTATTTCTACGTTGTTGCAAAAATATGGCTTTAGTAAATCTTTTATGTCCAAGACTTAAAATACTTGGTTAGAATAAAGCAACTATGGGAGAATATATGCATACCTGGGGCTCTGCCTATAGAACCTGCAATATAAGTCCAAGAACCCTCACGAATTTCTACAATTCTGTCTTCCCATTTCATAATGGTAGGAATTTCACCTCCTCTCCTCCATATACCTCCTCCCACTCTGACCAAAATCCATAAATAGTCAGCAAAGAAACTGACAGGATAAAATCAGAGACTGAGTAGATAGTCTTAAATACCGGATTCGAACAATGAAGCATTCCCTTCCCACATGATCTAGAACAGTGCGAGATAACCACCGTCCCTCTTGAGGTCTATATCGGTTCATCTTCAGTACATCATCCGATATCATTGCACACGAATCATCAGTCACTCTGTCTGGAACACACTTTAACAAATATGGAGCTTGAACCGGCGGTGTTATTGAAGCCACTGCTCCCACTTCCTTATTCCCAAGTCGTTTCCCAACTATAAGACATGGTGCACGAAGTAAATCATTCCATAGAAATACAATCGTACTTTGAACGCTTTTCTTGAAACAATTAGTGCCACGCCGTCTGAGTTCAAGAATAACACCTCTAGTACCAAACTCACAGTAAAAATGCCATGTTTTTTTCCATGTATTGGAGGGCACTGAGCTCATGTCCTCATCAACTATCATCTCTTTGTGACATCGGATTATATGAAGTTGTAGGAATTCATTTTTCTTCTCTTGTAACTGTTTCACCTCCGCTTTTCCCCTCACAAACATGCAAAACTGTAATATCAGTACAGTAGATTAGTGTCTGCTGTCAAAAGGAAAGTAATACAAGTAAATTATGTATTCTAACCTGGAAGGCTTAACAAGAATATCTATCTTAACAAGAATATCTATCTATAAGCAAGCATAAATGTGACAAAGATACAAACTCACACAGCCATACTTCATGCTCGTTTGCGGCAAAACCAATAAGCTAATAACGTAGAACTGAAACATGTCATTTGGACCTTTGTTTTTCCTTGGGAATAGTTGCGTCATGTGATCCACATTTAAAATCAAGGTTTTTTTAAAAGAATTTCAGCCACTAAATTATAATTCTATAAAATAATGAAGCTTTCAAAGCCCTTAGATTTTTGTCAATTTCGGATGTATGATGTACTAGCTAAAATCACCAACTACTCTGTTCTTTCGTGTGTGACTTCACCTGAGAACATTGGTTAGTCGAAAGTTGTTCCAAAGGTAGAGTGAACTGAATGGTGTTTGGCTTGGCTTGAACCAATGTTATAAACAGCAATATACTGATAGTCATTTATATAAGAGTACCTATTGCATCTACTCTGACTGATCAATGCCTGCAACGTACACGTCCTATTCGGACTGTCAGTCCCGAATAGAAATTTAGTACTGAGATTTCACCTTTTTACCGTTGACACAACTACTTTAATCTTTATTCTTAGAATAAACAAGCACATGGATAACTGGGTTCAAATGTTCAATGGTTATATAAGATTGATAGTTAGACTGACCTCGAGTAGAAATCTGGGTTCCATGGACTTGTATTTACTGTTAACATCAACATCTGAAACTGCCCAATAAACGGGAGGCTTTAATGATCCAACAATCTGATCAAGCAATGCCCCTGATTTCTCATAAGGTTGATCAAACACTTCTTCCCATAGCTTCTTAGTAGCTTCAATATCACCGTCCTTTAATGGATCCCAAATACCAACCATTTTCTCTAAATCCGCTTCGATCCCCTTCACATCCTCTGCGTATGTCAATGGATAACTCTGTTTCAATTAATAAAAAACGAACATTTACACAGATAAGAAGAAATTTAACCAACTATATCAATACTAAACAGAGAAAAAATGCACCTGATGTGTCAACAACATTAGTCGAATATCCAAAGTAGGTGCAAGTCTATATTCCCCATCTTTAAATCTCGGTAACAAACACATAAACTCCTTGTATCTTTGTTTTGCTGAGATTAGATTAACAATTTCAAACATATAAGGTTCAGAGAATCTTGAACACAAAGATTTATGCCTCAAAACCTCTTCAAAGATATCTTCATTTGTAACTATTTCTTCTTCCTTTTCATCACAAATGGCTTCTAACATAAAAGGTTCAGATGGGTATCTGTCACTCCAAACTCCATGGCAGCTATTCAAAGCATAATCTTCAATCCCTTCATCATGTATCATTGGTTTCTCTATTATCTTCTCAAATTTTAACTGGCAATATCGCCGATAACTTACCTGCAAAATGGGCTTTTATTAAATTTCATAGAATTGCCAGAAAAAAATGATTGAAATCAGCTGATCATAAATTCTTACTGGGTTAAGAGTATGACAGTGCCAAACCCATTGTACATCTAGAGGTGGAAGAAGGATTGGTGGTGTTTTTCTAACCGTTAGATCAGAAATCAACGGCATCCAGAGCTCATCATACCTATAAATCAGTCCACTTTTAACATCCCATTGATCAAATTACTACCAATAATAAAAATGCAAAAATTAGAACATTCACCTTCGAATAGCTTGGCAAAGAGAAGAGTTGTTGTCAAGCCAATGAAACTCAGCAGCTGTTCTAAGAAAAGCCAAGTGTCGTCTTGCCGCGGCAACAAGATCTATACTCACTTGAAAAACTGCTTTCTCATCCGATATATCCGAAACATGTTTACCGTTACTTACTGAAGACATGTTACTTAAGGTTAGAAGCTAATGTAAAGTAGAGTTTACAGAATATGGATTAGAGATGATGAGATAGCAATGATAAGGAATTTTTTTTTTTTTTATAGAATGAGGTAAGATTCTTGTTTGAGAGAGTGGAGAAAGTAACTAAAAGTTATGGTTGAATGGACACATGGTTTATTTTATTATGTTTCTTTATGAAGAGTGTAGGAAGAAGAGATTGAAAAAAGTGATATTTTTGCTAAATAAGTGATGATGGGATTTAATTATAGTGTTGCATTATGTAGTATTATAAGAGGAAAATCATCAAGTTCTTTCAGCTTAATGTGTTTAAATTTGTTGCAAAGTAGTTGAAGAGTGGGTCCAAAGAAGATGGTGGCATGGTGCGCTTATGCACATAGCACGCTTATGGTTAGTGGTGACATATGAACTCTAACTCCTTAATGGCCATTTTCTTTTAGAGCATTCCCAATGGGGGGTGGATTTTGGAGGTGGGGTGGATAAATCCACCTTGTAGACAAAAATAGCTTCCCAAGGGGAGGTGGATTTCGGAGGTGGGCTGCCCACAGGTGGATTTGAAGGTGGATAAATCCACCTTCAAATCCACCTGTGGGTGGTAGAACCGGACGGCATGTTACATGCCGTCCTACTAAAAATTACAATCGGACGGCATGTAACATGCCGTCCGCATATTAAAACCAAACAGACGGCATGTTACATGCCGTCCGAAATATAAAACCTAGAGACGGCATGAAACATGCCGTCCGAAATCTAAAAACAATCAGACGGCATATTACATGCCGTCCGACCTGTAACGGCTATAAAATTCAAATTTTGCAGCAACGGTCATCTACTGGTTATTTTTTTGCCAAATCTATATAAATATGGACATCATGTATGAAGTTCATACTATGAACTACTAAAAATATTTTTCTACTAAAAAAATGGCTACTTCTTCTCAAAAAACTACACAAATTGCTTGGACAATGCAAGAAGATGAAGCTTTGTGTCGTGCTTGGGTCACAATTTCCGAAGATCCATCCAAAGGGCGATTTCAACCCGTTAGTGGGTTTTGGGCACGAATTCGAAACGAATTCGTTTCGATGCAACCTTCTAGTAATGAGAGGACTCCCGATGCTCTATCTTGTCGTTATAAGCATATCCAAAAGCATCTAAACAAATTTGTTGGATTTATTGAAGGTATTGAAGCAAATCCACCAAGTGGATCAAATCACGAAGATTGGGTAAGTAAATTCTTTTGAGTTTGAAATATTTTATTTATTTTCCAAGTTAGAATTTTAGTGTGTTTTGACCTTATTTTAATTCTATAATTTTTCCTTTTTATAGGTTAATATGGCTAGAAGTGCTTATCAACTTGAAACTCGAAAAGCATTTGGTTTTGATCATGCATATGCAATCTTACAACATTCACCAAAGTGGAATGCGTCATTTGAAACAAAGAAAACGAAGAAAAAGTCTGTTGTGCAAGAAAGTCCACCTCCTACTTTTGGTCAAAGTCCAATATTCAATGACTCACCAATTGTCATTGAACGTCCAGAAGGAAAGAAATTGGAGAAGGAGAAGAAAAGAAAGGGTCAAGAATCGCTTAAGCTTATGGAAGGGTTTATTCAACGTTTGGAAGGAAAGTTTGAAGTTGATGATGCGGTCATTGCTTCTTCGCTTGAAATGAGGAAACAAGAGCTTGAGGCGCAAAAGGAAAGGACTAGGGTCCAAGATGAGAAAAACCGAATCAAGCTTTTCGAAACCGAATCCAAAATCTTAGCGACCGATTTAACAATCCTTGATCCGCGAGCACGTGAACTAATGAGAATGAGGCAAACCCATATTAAGAACAAATGGGGGAAGGAATTTAATGATATTGGGTTTAGTGGTTATGATTCTTCCGAATCTTTGTAAGCCCTTTGGGCCTTGTCTTTGTAAGCCCTTTGGGCCTTGTCTGTGTAAGGCCTTTGGGCCTTGTCTTTGTAAGCCCTTTGGGCCATGTTCTTGTAAGCCCTTTGGGCCTTGTCTTTGTAAGCCCTTTCGGCCATGTCCTTGTAAGCCCTTTGGGCCTTGTCTTTGTAAGCCCTTTCGGCCATGTCCTTGTAAGCCTTCGGGCCATGATTAATATAAAAAAAAATTCAAAAAAACAAATATATATATAATCAGATATATATATATATAGGTCAAATACATTTAATAACCATCTTCCGAATTTAATAACCATCAAATACATTTAATAACCATAGTGTCAAATAGGTTACATCGTGATTTAAAATGGCTCTATAGTGCCATTAAAATAAAACACACACTACACATCAAGGGGTTCGTTACCATCCCGATTCCAAAGATGCTCTATCAAATCGGCTTGGAGTTGGGCATTTTGAACTGCATTTCTAATAATACCTCTTTGGGTAACATAATGAATCACATATGCCATACCAACTGGTATAAACCTTGCCGGTTCATTTTCCCCTTCCTCAGGTTCCCAATTTTCAACTCCGGTCAAGCGTTCATCATCAACAATCATATTGTGCAAAATTATACAAGTTTTCATAATTCTCCCAAGTTTTTCAACTGAATGGCATAGTGCAGAATTTTTCACTATATGCCATCTAGCTTGCAAGACACCAAATGCTCTTTCTTGATGTGAAATGACGCGCTTTAAGTGTTCTTGGGTCCTTAATTGCTTTAATCAATGTTGCCCAATTGGGATAGATGTCATCAGATAGATAATAACCTAAGTTATAGTTTCTACCATTAACTACATAGTTGCAATTAGGAGCAGTACCTGATAGAAGAGTGTCAAATACATCTGAGCGTTGTAGCACGTTGATATCATTATGAGAGCCCGGCATGCCGAAGAACATGTGCCAAATCCAAAGATCTTTATCAGCTACTGCTTCAAGAATAAGAGTAGGGTCTTTCATATGCCCTTTATGTTGCCCTGCCCAACCAGTCGGGCAATTCTTCCAAGTCCAGTGCATGCAGTCAATAGAACCAAGCATTCCAGGAAATCCACGTGCCTCATTTTGTGCAAGAATGCGATTTGTATCGTCTTGATTAGGTGTCCGCAAAAACTCGTCTTCAAACACACCAATAACTGCATTACAAAATTTATGTAAAGACTCAATCGCTGTGGAATCTCCAATTTGGTGGTATTCATCACAACCATCGGCTGCACACCCTGATGCTAATTGCTTCACTGCAGCCATACACTTCAACAACCCAGGAACCCCCCATTTACCAGCTGCATCTTTCTTATCAACAAAATAAGGATCATTTTCCCTTACTTTAAGATAAATGTACCAAAAAAGCTCTCTTCTCATTCTATAGCGACGTCGAAATTTGTCGGGATCATACTTTGGTTTCTCGGCAAAATAATCTCCAATAATCAGATCATGACGTACACGCCTATCACGATGAGTATAGAACCTTCCAACTACAGACCCACCTCTATGATCAGATGTGTTTGCTTCTTCCAAAGCATGATGCAACAATGGTACCATCCCCGTCAACAACTTTCTTCTATTTCTATGTGTTCTTAATATCATCTCATTCTCTTGTCTATTTCTCTCCATACGCTCGTAGTCGGCATCATCAGATGAGCTAGATGATGAAGAACCAGCCCATAATTGTTTGTTATGGTTGTTTGCCATTGTTTGCTAGTGTTGAAGATAGAAGATAGAAAACAATGGTGTTGAAGACTTGAAGATAGAAAACAATGTTGCTGAAGTGTTGAAGATCGAAATGTGAAAAAATGATGTTGAAGTGTTGAAGAACATACATAGCCCGACAAGTAGGATGATTTTTAACCCTGTGCAACAAGTACAAAGCATGGTAACCCCTAAAATTCTGACCAACTGCCCATTGACTGTCGGTTTTCAACTCAGAAAAGCATGTACGGACGGCATGTCACATGCCGCCCGGATGATTTATTTGTAACAGACGGCATGTCACATGCCGTCCGGATGATTTATTTCAAACAGACTGCATGTCACATGCCGTCTGTCTCTTTCAAAAACAAAAAAAGGGACAGATCTTTTGCTGGACTCCCCTAAAATTCCTGAAAATTTGTCGACTCCGACGCCGATCACATGTAAACAGAAAAAAAAAAATAATAAAAATATAGTAGCCACACAAAATATTTTTACATATTAAAAAACAATCCATATCCGTCCGCACAAATTAAATATTTGTCCAAAAGTTTGAATACAAAAAATAAACTACTCGGTTACATCATAATCATCATCCATCCAAGCCATGCTCGTACTCGTGCTTGTTCTCTTGCGTCGTTGCCTCCTTGTTGGATGGGTTTGTGGTTGTGTGGCCATGTCATCCAAGCCCGGTTGAAATGATCCCAACTCCGCTTGCAATCGGGCATTCTCGTCTCTTTGTGCTTGAAGATACTCGAAACTCGTACGAGATTGTTGTAAGAGTGTATCTCGCAAGCCGTACACCAAAGATTGCGACTGAATCAACTGAGCGCGTATTGTTTCCTAAAAAATAAAAACCATATTATTGAAAATGATATTTGAGTTTTCAATATATTATTTAACTCTATAATTAAATAAAATGATACTAACCATATCCATATCCTGGAATTGTTGAGTGAGCTCGTTCATGTAAGTCTCGGGAGCTGAGTGGACTGGTATATACGTCTCTAAGCCGTGTGAAGTAACCACCGAGCACTGCCATGGGTCATCGGGATTGGGAACTTGGGGTACATGATCATATCCACCAGAGTGTGAACCGTACGTAGACGAGAACTGAATGTGTACATCACTACGCAATGCCTGACTAGTAACACCGTCAAAGTTCGGTCCTCGATAGGTAGTCGGTGGTAGTAGAGTCCCACGACTAACTCTAGCCCAATATCTCATATACTCCCTCTCATCCTCAATAGGTAATAAAAAGTCCGATGCTAGTGGCCATTCCAAGTGCTCCTTAAACCATGCCAAGGTACAAAGATCAACATCCATAGCTGTCATGTCAGATGGTGGTGGATAAGGAATCTGTGGTGTCCCAGTACACTGTCTCCAACACCTATCACCTAGGTACCAAGTCCTAAACCCATCGGGGGCCATCAACACCATCCTACGTCGACTCATTTCCCTAGCATGGTAAACATCTCTAGATCGACGTCTAAGTGGTCCCTCAGTCACATCCATTGTGTCTATCTTAAACACTGATGCATCACTCCACGGTTGCCAATTAACTCCCCTATCACCCCTAAGCTCTATTTGGCCTCGTGCAAAATGGACATTGTGTTTCATTTCATTAAAATGTGGGATCCTACGATCTTTACCCCAAGCACGGATACGAGGTATAATATCATGATCCATAGTTTCATCCAGTGAGGGGTTCATTGTACGAAAGTACTCATACCACCAAAACTATAAGCAAAAAATAAATGCATGCGTGTAAGCAAAAACTAAATATAAATGTATCTAGTAAACACCTCAACTAGCATCACGTAAATGCAAAAAAAAAAAGATAGGAAATATTTAAAAACTTACCGGTAAAATAACCACAAAGCCAGCAAGAGATCCGTGACCACTAGTTCGAACGGCGGCATCAAGACCATGGTACAAATGGGTCATAGTGGCTCCCCCCCAATCAAAGTCCCACATCTTATCAAAATTTAATAATCCACGTAGCCACCCCATACGAATATAACTATCTCGATTCTTAAAAAGAACATTACCCACAAAGTAAAAAAGGTATGCAAGAACATACTCATAAACACACTCATCCGGTAATGCCCAATCTTTTGGCTTACTTCTCAAAAAATCAATATATCTATCTTTGAACCAAGCCGCCCTAATTCCCCCATTCTTCCAATCTTTTTTTCTATCAAATCTTGCCGATGGATTGTCAAGACATGGAAAATAGTTGTGAAGATCATCAAACATCTCCATTGTATCATCAAATGGAACCGTATCCTCAATACCCACACTTAACCCCGTTAGCATAGTAAAATCAAGTGGGGTTATCCCGGCTTCACCCCATGGAAAATGGAATGTATGTGTACTATCCCACCACCTCTCTACTAAAGCATACTCTAAAGACACATCATTCTTTCCCCAATCAAAAGCTATAATTGGACCTAAGGGTGTACATGATAAAATAGCACATACCCGACCGAAATTGGGATGAGTTTTGCTCGTAAGTAATTTCCACCAACCTTGAGTCGTTTGATGAGCGCAACGAATCTTCCATTGATGGATTTTCTAAAAAACAATTAACAAACAACAAAACAATGAAAACGACATTCGTTTATGTATTTTTATTTCTAATGGGCATTTAATCAAACACTTTATAAACAACACTACCAAACCCCTAAATAAAGACAAAAAAATTGTAAATTCTTACCTGTGTGTTCTCCATTTCAAAGGTAACATGTGTCTCCCTACTTGGGCAAAGGGTAGGATGCAAATTGGGTGCAATTGGGTCGGGAAATTGTAAATGCGGCACAAATGCCTCATTTTCATCAATTGCTTCCGTATTGAGATTACGAGGTGTTGAAGATGACCCTCTACTTGATTTATGGGTCATCTTCTTCCTATTTAACCATCTAGATACTGGTTTAAATAGGTCTGACATTTTTCTTTCCGGTAAAACAGCAAGAAAAGGGAAGAAAGCTTGGGGAAGATAACAATGGAGGTAAAAAAAAGAAAGAAAGGAAAGATCTGTCTACTGATTCGAATGGTTTAGGTTATATATGAAATACGGACGGCATGTGACATGCCGTCCGGTCTTAACAACATACGGACGGCATGTAACATGCCGTCTGGACTAAAATAAATACGGACGGCATGTTACATGCCGTCTGAAGTTAAAAAACAAAGGGACGGCATGTCACATGCCGTCCGCACGTTTAAATTTTTTTTTACATGCCGTCCGCATTTTAAATCCACTCGAATCCCCCACCCTCCCTTGGGAGACTACCACCCAGGTGCATATCCACCTCTCTCTTTGAGGTGGATTTTGCCTTTTTAATCCGACGTGGCGCCTACGTGGAGGTGGATTTATCCACCCTCCATTGGGAATGCTCTTAGTCCTTCCATTTTCCGAACTATGAATTTATGAAGTACTGTACTACTTGTTGGCGTCACAGAGGTGTGTTCTGTGTTCAACAATGACCTTAGAGTCTTAAACCAAATGTAAAAGAATCGTCGACTAACAAGTGTATCATTGGACGAGGAAGAGGATCACCATGGCAAGTAACTGGGATGGCGAAAGCTAGTTTGAAGTTTGAACTGTGGAAGGACATGTGTGAGTGATTTGTGTTGTCACTCTCCATTTCATTATTAGTCAAGACATGTAACATTACGTGTCTGAGTATTGTTATAATAATTGAACTAGTGCCTTGTAATCCCTATTATAGATTAAAAGCATGTTTATGACAGATTAGAAGAGGCTTAGGCTGATGACAGATTGATCTACTTCTTGATACACATACTGTAATGTCATGATTCTTAGACTTCAGCAGTATTTCTAAAACTATGATTACAAGCATTCCTACGCTAGGAAAAAAGACTGAAACTACAGTATTTACAATCATTAAATTTCTTGAGATTGAGTACTAGGAGGCTTATCAGAAGCTAGGATGTCGTCAAAATGATGGAATAAAGACATTTGATATTTGGGAATGTCATCATCATTAGTATTCATTACCATGACAGCATAAATAGACTGTGAATGGCAAACCATGTGTGCAGCTCAGTACGACACAAGTCCACTATGGGCGTAGTAGCAAAAAATAAAAAACCAATACCTCAGTTGTGTATGAACTACCTTTCACAACCCTGCCTCTCAATCTATTGCATATGCCTACATCTACAATATGTATTTGATTTGAAACTACCACTTATTTTGTTTCCAATAATTATCCAGAAAACCAGAGATTTTATCTTACTCATAAACAACTCTGACTCAGGGCCACAGTGTCTGGGGTCAAGATACTGAGTCCCAGTGCAACCTAACACAGCCCACAAACCCTGATCAAACCTCCCAACTCCCAAAGTAACCTATACCCATAGACACAATGTCACACAGACATCTGGCCCATGATACAAGTATACAACTAAAGTCCTCATATTTTGAGAAACTGGGTAGGCCTTGGAACTGACTTCAAACTAGAACCAAAACATATCTCTCTTTTATCAAGACCTCTTCAAAAGAAGAGCTTCTACTTTTTTCTTTTTTTTAACGCTAAGAAACTAGGTTATGAGGAGAACTAAACATCTGACAGTCCTATTATATGTGGGAGACGACCCCAAACCTCTAATACGGTTACCAACGTCCAGACGACCCAGACCAGCTGGTCTGCTGGATAATTACAAAACCAACATCAACAATCCGCTAATCGTTAGTTTGACAATGGGTTTGATTAAATTTTGCTTCTACCTTATTACTCGAGAGTAATAGTAACTACTAGTAAGATCACTTACCTCTCTATACACATCAAAAGCCTCAAAGAGTGTTCTGAACCTGCCATTTACATTAAAAAACGAAGAAACCAGCGTCTCTGCTGCAATATGTAGCAGTCCATTAGCATCGGAAAAAATTGATTCTCCCATAGGATGTCTGTGTTTACCAAAGAGCACAAGTCTTGCAACGATTCAAAATACACTAGTTTTCAAACACACACACAGACATGCAAACACACAATAAGAAAGAAAATTACACACTACTGTTATGAGAATATGGCACCAGTAACCTAGCTTTGACAACAACTACGCGCCTACGCCATAGACCCACACTCCCACAGTTCACCATACTGTCGCTAGTTTAAGCAAGAGCACATTCTTTCAGACTTAAAAGTGATACTGTATTTAAGCAAAGGTTTCATGTCTTCTACTCAAATAACACATTAGAACCAGTTATTCCGTCTGCATTACAGTCCATCTAACCAAATATAATAGCGAACCAGCTTGTCGCCCTCATGAAAGATGTTCTCACAATTCAAAAAATCTCAAACTATGGCATACCCCATATAACTAACATATAGCCCAACGGCCCCAACCAGTATGAAAAAACCCACCTCATGGTTATGCAAAAGTCAATGTACACATTCATTTCTTCAGCGAAATACAGACACAGACTCAAATTACGAATGCTAACACTGAATAATATTTAATCAAACATTCCTTTTATAATAAATCAGAAAACGAGGTGTTAACTACAATGGAGGATAATATATTGATATATACAAATATTTACATTGAACTGCGAGAAAATAATTAAGAATTTCCATTCTTCATCTATATCGAATATCTTATTCCAATTTCTCTATTCAATCATAAAAACTATTCCACAATTAATCTCTGTCGCTAGTTTAAGCAAGAGCACATTCTTTTAGACTTAATAGTTATACTATGTTTAAGCATAAGATCCATGTATTCTACTCAGATAACACATTAGAAAGAGTTTATTCCGAGTAGCAACAAGTTTACAGTCCACCTAACCAGAAATCATTTCAAACCAGATTACTACCCTCATCATGGAATTCTCACAATACAAAAATCCCAAACCGTGACATACAACATAAAATCGCCACACCACAACCCTTTATGAAAATGACCACCACCTAGTAATGTGAAACTCAATGAAAGCATTCATTTCATCAGAGAAACAACACAACCACCGGACACAAATCATTACAACACACATTCAGTAAAGATTAGCCAAAATCAATAAACCATTTCAACCACGATTCCTTTATATAATAATTCAGAAAACAAAGTGTTAACTACAATGGATATTTATTAATATATACAAATATTTACATTGAAATATGAGAAAATAATTAAGGATTATCATTCTTCTTCTATAAAGAATTTCAATTTTCTCTATTCAATCATCATGGATATATGACTAAACCCTAGCCAATTTCAAATCAATAAACAGTCACCAATCTGATTGGCACTTTCTCTCTAGATGGATCACCAAATCCATTTTCACCAATTCTAAAAATCTTCTTGATTGCAAAATGCATACAATTATAAAGTACAATCCAACCAATTACCTTATAAACAAAATCAAAAGCTGGATCAGAAAACGACGAAGATGATGATTCATCCCAATCAGCTCCACCATAATAATTCCATCCTTTATCACCATTTCCACCACCACCACCACCACCACCATTACCACTACCACTACCACCAAAAGGTCCATCACCACCATCACTATAAAACCCAGCTTCACCATGACCATCATCAGATTCCCCTGTTTGTGATCTTCTTCTTGTACGTCTCTTTCTTCTAGTAAAAGTTCTTGGTGTTCCTCTTTTATATATATTTGGTCGAACTGCAGGTGGTGCCATTGAATCAACTGGAGAAATTGAAGCTGAGATCGAAAGCAGAGTTGATGACGACGAGTTAGAGTTATGACGATTGAGAATAAAATTAGAAAACCCTAAAACTTGTGTTGTTGTTGTTGTTGGAAGTGTAAATGAATCAGTAATTGCAAAAATCTCCATGTTTGTTTGATCTTTGATCTGATTTACGATTTGGGAATTTTTTTTTTAATCGAAATCGAATGTTAGGAAAGAAAAGAGAAGAGTAGTGGTGGAGGAAAGAAAGAGAAAGAACGGACTCAACTAAGGTGCCAAACAAGACTTCCAATCCACGTAAAATAAAAGTCTAACAAGAAAATGGAGTACTTAAAGACCGATTCTATTTCACGTAATTTTATGGGCTTCGATTTTAGTTGTGTAATGGACAAGGCCCATGAAAATTGTTCAAAATCTTTCATGGATGATCATCTTTTTGCAAGAGTTTAGAACTTTCAAGTGAAGCTTGTTGAGTTTCATGGTTGGTAAGAGTTGGTTGCAATCATAGTTCAAAACCCCGATTTCAATCAAAATTTCGAATTCTGGAAAAAACGGAATTTACTGAGATTTCCACCCTAGAAACCAAATTGGAAGCCAAGTATTCGTGGATATCTATACTACTATTATAAATTTAAATAAAATTCAGTTAATGAGAATTGAGAATTGAGCTTTAGAATTTTGTCACCTAATTCTAACTGAAATACATTTGTCATGATTTTTTTCGTAAATTTACATAATACCCTTGAAGTAATGGTTTTATTGTAATTTAACATATTTTTATTTATTGTACTGAATTTTTATATATTTCGTGGGATTGGTTTTGCTATTCAAAAAAGGCTTGCAACGCAGTTTGTAGCGCATTTGTCCTCTACCTTTGTATAATTCTTCAATTTTTTATCACTAAAGTTTATTTTAATTAATTAAAAAAAATTATAATAAAAATATGTAAAGATAAAAATAAATTCATAAATATTCTTGTATCCGATTTCTCAAATATCGGCATAATCTACGGGGAGGGGATCTGATATTTGAGAAATCGGATACATACAACTTCGCAAATACTAGGCTTCCAAATTGGTTTCTAGTCTTAAAATCTTAGTAAAATCCGTTTTTTCCAGAATTTGAATTTTCAATCGAAATTGGGATTTTGAACTATAGTTGCAATTACATTAACAAGGCTCTCAAACAAGTTACAGATTAAAAGATTAAATATAGTGTTTTTTTTTTCTGATCAAATTGTTAAAATAACAGTCAGTATCATATGCCATTATACATTTTTTTTGTGAGATGTTTACATCTATCACCTATGTAAGTTAGCTCACTGTCAAGTTCAGTGACGACTATGTCAAACAACGTGATTCATTGCAAGAAAGAATTGACATTGATTTTGGAACTTTTGTACATTTATTTATGGCACCATGGTTGGAATATTTTTAAGAGACCAAAAGTCTCTAAGGTCTAATATATTAAATCCATATTGCAGAAGTCATACTGTGCTAATGTCAATTTATCATATCATATCATTTTAGTATTCGAGACATGAAAGATCAAATTTTATTTTTCATTAATCATAAAACAATTCAAAAAAAAAAAAAAAAAAAAATGTATGTATTGTAAAACTGTACAAACATGCAGGCCTGC
Source organism: Aquilegia eximia (assembly GCA_023053565.1). Taxonomy (NCBI): domain Eukaryota; kingdom Viridiplantae; phylum Streptophyta; class Magnoliopsida; order Ranunculales; family Ranunculaceae; genus Aquilegia; species Aquilegia eximia. The sequence continues at coordinate 9,163,227 of JALIGU010000004.1, read as the reverse complement.
CTTAGTTCCTTTACTCTGCTTTAGGCCTGACTTCAATGCCTTCAAGTATGAGTCCTCCTTTTAAATGGCTACCCTTGATTTCCATCAAACTCATTTTAACTTCTCCTTCATCACCATTATTAATGAAAAACTCCCCCAACTCAATCTCCATCCATCCATCTTTTCTATCTTGAGGGACCTTTGCATTACCGTCAGTCACTCTAGATTTCGGAACTTGGATCCAATTTGTAAAATAAACTTGCTCCAAATTTTGTTTCTGACTATTTTGACGACGTAGATATGTAGTACTAGTAGAAGCCTGATTTCCAACTTCAACCAAAGTTTCTGATGGTACTGAGTCTAGCCCGTAAGCACGATCAGCAATCTTAAAAACTAGATATGCAACATAAGTCGTTTTCGGGGATAACATCCGAGCATTGATCTTCCCTCCAATTTCTAACCAAGAAATGGTTCTAAGCTCAACTACCTCTGAAAATCTGTAACAGTAGCAGACCATCAGATTAAATTTAATTTCAAATATGGTTTATATGGTCAATTTTTGTGCACACATACGGCTTACTACTTTTCAATATACTTGTTCTTGACCAAGAAAAAAGAGAAAGGTTGGCTATCAATTATTTGAAGGAATGATAAGGATAAGATATTTTTACCTTGATTGGGGTATAAATTTCCAGCACCAATGCAACGAGTCATGTCCCCATGGAATAGAAAGCTCCCTTGCACTCAACATGTAACATTTTTTCCCAGTTGATCTCTCCAGCCAGAAATTCTGTAATTTCATTATAATGAGAATTATCAGTCATCATTATTAAGAATATGGACATTTGGATGATAAAATTTTAAGTTCGTGTGTGTTTACCTTTCTCCCTTCATCGATGAGAATGGAATCACAGAGGTGAAAATAGAGCTCCTTTTTTGAGGAGAAATCTTGAATGGGAGTAACACTAGTTGACAGAATGTTTTGATAATCAGATGGAAGAAATTTCTCCCATGCAATATTTGAATCAGCAGCAGATCTTACAGAAAAAGAAATAGGCGAACAACGACACACATCTAGAGGAGTGGTTAGCGCAAAAATTGTAGAAATGCATTCTTCAGGCAAGTTGTAGAAATTCATTTCATTCATCATTTGATAATGATATGATGAAGTCTTGCTCTTCTCTTGAAATGGCATTCCTTACTCCTTAGTCCTTATATAACATGTTATTTGTCAACTCAATTATTTGAAGAAGAGAATTCCACCAACACACACTAAAATGGTTTGCATTAAGAAGGGATTGTGATACAAAACTGACTAGATAATGGTCAGAGACAACCAACCAGCAGAGTGTATGAATTGACTAATGTTGGTCAAGGAACAAAATCAAACCATGGACGTGTGCAAGCAAATTGATCAGACCATCCAATGGATATATAGATGTGGTCATGTGGATGAGAGTTGTAAAAATAGAAAGATAACTAAGATTAGCTTTAATCTTACTCAATACCGCTGTTGGAGCTTTTATTGGTATTTGGCAAAATCAGGCAGTTGGAGGCTTGGAGCCTAACATAACAGTGTCGACATCATTCCTTGAGATTGAGTATACTATGTGATCAGTATATATTGACTAAATAACACAGAGAATTAAGAATATAAAGTCTGTCGACTGTCGTGGATGGATGTATTTGAAAGCATTTAAATTTTGTGTTATCACAATGTCATCATCTTGGGAAATCATATTGACACCCTGCTCTTTACAAAGAGTTATTTAACATATTAAAATCACCCGTTAAAAAATTATGTACAATTGCTACTAAGAGCCACACACCAATCTAAATTAAAAATTTATTAGAAAAATTTAAATTTTTTATATTCCTTATTTTTTCATTGATTTTTTTTCCCTTTTTTCTCTTTTTGTCTTCTCCATTGACAAAAACCCAAATTATGACCCTTGTTTGCCAAAATCTTAAATTTAATACTTTATTTAATATTATTTTAGGGTTTTATTTGAACATTTGATTTACTTAGATGTTTGAAGATCGAATTTTAAATATCAATATATTTTGTTGAGAGAGAGAAGAAAGAAAAAAAAAAGAAAAAAAATTGGTGGCTCTTATCATATTAGGTGTCTTTAACTGGTAATAATTTTTGGATGGGGTAAGCTTAATTTTTTGGATAACTCTTTATAAAATTCCGGGTGTCATTATGATTTCTCTATTTATATGTTTCAGATAGTTGGGGGCATGACTGCTGGCCTGGAGGCATGCAGTTCGAATGAGGAGATAGCTGGGGCATTGTCGAGGGGATTGCTGCTGGTGGTGAAGGTAGCCTGGAGGGAGGTGTGCCTCACCAGGAGACATGTGGTTTAGCTACCGACCAAGGGGTCGGTCTGAGCACCAACATGTTGGACGAGGGTGACGACCCAGTAGGTCTCATGCCTAATAAAATGCACGACAACCGAGACAAAAAAAACCGCAACAAAAACTCTGGAATCCGCAATCAAGACGTTGATGCAAAGCATTGCCCCACAAGTATGACTATAAGATAATAAACATGTAGGTGATTTATTTGCAGGCGTGTGTAGACTTTAACTCGTGTGTGATACATGTAGATCACATATTGAAATTGAAATTATCATGAACATTTGTTGATCACGTATATTGATATTGAGATTGATGTGATCAGTTGTCGATCAGTATTGATATTGATATTGATATTGATATTGATATTGATGTGACCATTAGAGATCACTGATATTGATGTGACCATTAGAGATCACTCTTGATATTGATATGGATGTAGGCCTGTAAAATGGGCCGGGTAGGGCTAGCCCGGCCCTTGAACCCTCGAGCCCTCACACTTTAAGGCTCGGGCCAACCCTACCTTAAAAGATGATGAGGGTCGGGTTAGGGCGGGCCAACACAAAAATTGTAAAAACCTCACCTGACCCTTAGCCCTTTATTTTAAAGGGTTGAGGGCCGGGCTCACGGGCCCGGTTGATAGGGTCGATACATAGAATTATGTTTTACTTGAAAAAAAAATATGCGATCATGTTTTTATTAATATCATTTTAATATTTTTGAAAATACGTATAATATGTTTCAATTCTTAAATGTACAAATATATTTTTTTCACCATCAAATTTGTTATAGTATATGATATTATTTTATCCAAGAGCATTACGATTAATAATTACAAAGAACTCGTAGTTAGATGTTATCTTATTACTAAAATTTCAAACTTTCAAAATTTAATCCTAAATTTATAAAATTCTAGCATGATAAGTATAAAATACACATTTAAAATAATAATCTAATTACCATTTATTACATGCTCAATAATGAAATAGATGGTTAATAAAAAAATATTCTATTGAGAATCAATTTCTTTTAGTTATATAATAGTTTTTTAACAATTAGTTCGGGAAATATTCGATAAACATTTGATAAATATCATATAACTTAAACAAAAGTGACATCTATGTCTAATTGAAAAAATCTTTACGATTAAAACTCTAAAAAAATGTTCAAATTTTGATATATAGAGAAATATATTAAAAATTATACATATATTTATGAGGGTCGTAAGAGGGCTTTGAGAGGGTTAATTAGGGTCGGGCTAAGGGTAGGGTCTAAGATTTCCAAAGCTAAACCCTAACCTGACCCTTAAAAGGAGAGGGTCGGGCCGGCCCTACCCTAAAAATCATAAGGGTCAAGCTTTAAGGGCTTTTTTTCGTTGAATGGGCCAGGCCGGGTTTAGGGTCAAAGTGCTATTTTTACAGGCCTATATGGATGTGACCATTAGAGATCACTCTTGATATTGATATAGTGATGTGATCATTGGAGATCACTCTTGATATTGATAGTGATGTGATCATTGGAGATCACTCTTGATATCGATAGTGATGTGATCGTGAGAGATCACTCTTGATATTGATATTGATATGATCATGAGAGATTACTCTTGATATTGATGCATACGCCCCCATGTAGTGATACATTAGGTGAAAAAGGGAATCGCCCCCAAGCGTATGATATAAAAACGTTCCGATCATAAAGACGACACCATTAAAGGTGTGATGAAGATAGATGGTGACGCCCCCAATTTGTGTGATAAAGGGGTGAATAAAAGTATCGAGTTTGAGTTGACTTATCATATGCTAGTACCATGTATAGAACCCTACTTTTCAGAAGGAATCAAACTCTTTCTTCTCAATGGCAACAACTAGATCTCAACAAAACAAGCTAGCAAGTAAGTAATGGCGGACGCCAAGAAGGTTCAACACATGTGCAAGCTCGCTCTCAAGATTCCAACCCTAGAGAGCATACTGTCATTTCCAAGAGAGTTCCATCTAATAGCGAAGAACACTTGGTTTATTTTTCTTCTCAACCATCAAAATCTAAGGAGCCTACTCAACATGAAGAAGTTATGATTTCTGAAAACGAATACTTATGCTGTAAACTCAAAAGGGTTCGAAAAAGGAACAATGGTCTTAGGAGGAAGTTGAAACATGCGAATCATAATGGTAATGAATGTTCGTTGACTCCATCTTCTTCAAGCAATTTTGATAGGTTCGAAGTCAATCCAAATCCAAAGAAAAGAACTCGACTTTCAACTATCCCGGAAGTTGAAGAGGATGTTGAGTAGGCTCCTTAGATTTTGATGGTTGAGAAGAAGAATAAAAAGAAACTGAGTGTTCTTCGCTATTAGATGGAACTCTCTTGGATGTGACGGTATGCTCTCTAGGGTTAACCTTGAGAGTGAGCTTGCACATATGTTGAACCTTCTTGGCTTCCGTCATTACTTACTTCACTGTTTTGTTGAGATCTAGTTGTTGCCATTGAGAATAAAAAGTTTGATTCCTTTTGAAAAATCGGTTTTTTGTGGGGGGAAAGAAAACCTCAGTCGGCGCCAAAGTGTTTCAACTGGATTTCACATCAATGTGATGTAAAATTAAGAAGAAACCCCTAATGTTATGATCTAAGTTATTGGAGAAGATGATGACGAAGGAATAAGTTTTTTGTGATTGATAATGGCTGCACTAAGTTGCTTCTTAATTGCCTACGTTATCCATAAGAGAGATGGAATCAAGCATTTTATAACGTAGTTCAAATGTAGAGTTTGATTAGGATTAGGATGTGATCCAATGATCCCTAATATATTGTAGTGTTGTAGTCCCATGTATTTGGACCATATATTGACACGATAATGTACCTCATGTCCTATTATCTTGGAGACATGAGTTGTAGAGATATTGAAATTGTAATTGGATTAAGAGTTGTAGAGATATTGGAGTTGTGGTTGAATTAGGGAAAATCTCTTCAAAGATGTAGAATTACCATATTACCCTTATTGAATATAATGGAATTAAATAGATAGAGCCCATGATTGATATTGAATGTAGTAACGGGTCTAAGCCTTATTACTAATTGAATTGAGCTTAGGGTCTTATTGATTAAAGTCTTGGGTTTTGACTTGTAATTGACTTGGACTTGAACCCGTTAAGGGGGTCAAGACACACACACACTATCCTTCCACATAAGCTTCCCAAAGATGTAAGTTTTCGACACCCCAGCACCCTTTCTTTTTTTTTTCTTTTTCTTTGTTAATGGAAGGAGAAATACTTCCATTCATTCTAAGAAACAGAGTTTTACCACAAGTTATCTTGTACATATATGAGACAGAGAAATGAAAAACACAACAAACAGTAGCAACTTGCCACAGAGCCCATGGTCACCAGCCAACATGGCAAATTCCCAGTCCAGAACTCAGAAACTTAGTGAGCATTACTGTCCTAATAAGTCTGACTTGTGAGAAGCAGCAACAACAGCCTTCTATGTCCTGTCAGAACATCCCTGCAGCTCCTGAATGCACACATTGACTTTCAGCACCTGTCAACCACAACAGATTCCCAGTGCAGCAGCAAATCTGCCAGAGTGAATCCCTTATTCACATCTACAGCCTTGCATACAATGTCCATATCAATGAAGAAAATACATTAAGAAGGCATTTGGACTTTGGAGCTTAATTAATATTATATCGACGATATTCTTGAGACTGTGAGTATATTATGTGATCAGTTTTATTGACCAAATACATAAAGAATACAGTCTATCGTGGATGGCTGCAAGGGTTGGTGCACCTAGACTCGTTTAGTTTGAGCTTAAGATTATAATTCGGCCAGAGAACATATTATGATTAGGGTCAATCTAAGATGATTAAGTTGTAGGAAGAAAACCCATATATTTGTTAATTAATCGGATTCATTCAAATTTGTCTTATCACAGTGTTGTGAGAATGTCTTATAAGAGGTGAGGGAAAAAACACAAATAAGCCCTCACAGTGTCATCATACTACAATAAGTGCCAGATCTTTGCGCACTTGTTCAGCCGCATGATGTTGTGGCAATGCTCTGAGTAAAGTGCAGAGAGTTAACATAGCAAGGATTGCAGTGTCAATAATGCTCTCGGTCAGGGAACATATCCTACTGTTTTTTCTGGTGAAGTCACACAATAGAACAACGCCTGCGTACTCCTTTCTTTATCAGAAATTAACTGATAGTAGGCAAAATAATGAGTGTTCAAAATAGTATTATGAATTTAATTTATCATTTCAGCTAGCTTTCGTAACAACAAGAGTACTAGCTGACTAGATATGATACTGTATGCACACCATCCTTCCATACAATTCTTCCAAAGACATAATTATCAGCAGCCCTCTCTCTCTCTCCTCTTTAGCGGTTTTAAAATAATCTTGAAATTTTGCTTTTCGCCAACCCTTTTATATAGTTCTCTGGCTTCATTGTCACAGAAGTATATTTAGGTCCATTAACATTCACCTTTATACACTCAGGGTACCAACGTTTTAACAATCAGTGAATGTGTCGGGGATTCATTATTCACGAGAAAGCTATTACTCTGCCTCATAAAATTTATTCTAGAAAAAATCCAGTTTCCGAATCAAACAGACCCACTGAATAAGATTGATGAATAGTGAATATAATACATATCAAAGAAATTGAAAGACTAATTATTGATTGTAGGTATTAAATCACAAATGATATAAAATTAATGGTGTAATATTCAGTAAACTAATTAAGCTGCCTTTACAACGATAGGACTAGCTACATTATGCTTGCCATCACTCCATACAAGCTTCCCAAAGACATAGTTCTTAGGTATCCTAGCCTCTTTAGCATTCAATATAAGCTTAAAACTTTTCTTTTCGCCAACCTTCTTAAACATTAACGTCTTAGGTTTGACTGTCAAAGAAATTCCTTCGGGCTGGATTAGATTCACCTTATATGTCCCAGGTGTACCAACATTCGTAACAATCCGTCTCACGGTGACAGACTTTGACATTTTAGGAACAGTTATTGATGGATAGTTGAAGTTCAATAGATTATAAGACTCGGGGCATTTGAATGGTTTATCAACAAGTCCAGATAATAATTCCTTTTCAGTGCCGTTTGGTTCGTATACACATAGAAAGTTCAAGTAATCCTTCATTTTTAGGTCGTAGACTAAACCAGGATCTGCAGCATTGTTTGGCTGAATGTGCCCTGCACCCATCACGAATGGTGTTGCTGGCTTTCCGTCAAAATCTTTAATTGGTTGATTGGTGTTATCAATTGTGGTTGCTAAGAAAAATCAAATTAAGAAAAACTATTGTCAATATCTATATTGTGTTTACAACATCCATCTTCATATAGAAAAATATTGTGCTAACCTGTGGTCATAATTGCAGATTTAATCATTGCAGGGCTCCAATCAGGATGGATTGCCTTAAGTAGAGCAACAACTCCAGCCACATGAGGTGTTGCCATTGATGTGCCTGTTACAGCCTTATATCGGACAACATTTTTGTACCGTGCTAGATGAGGAACTGCAGCTACAATATAAGTTCCTGGCGCGATGATATCAGGCTGAACATGTAAACAAAGAAAAATGAGTGCTCATGTTATTTCTTTGTTTGAACTTTGAATGGGTATGTTTGTGGAGAAAAAGAAACGAAAAGGGGAGGAACGCCCAAAGTTACAAACCTTGAGGATCTCTGGTGTTAAGCGATTAGGCCCCCTACTTGAATATCCACCCACTGTAGGTGCTGGTTTTGTATTTATCTCTACTTTCACCGGTGTAATATAAGCAATAGGTGACCTATGTAATTGAGAAAACATATTAATGGTTTAAGCATAATGCATTATTATTTGAGAGGAACACATATTATTTCTACATATAACTTATTAAATGCACTAGAGATTATATAAATGCTTCCCAAAGATGAGTTTTTATAATTAGATAGATATTTAAACTTACTTGGTATGATGTATGTAGTGTAAAATAGCTTTCGAAGGATCATCATCTAGTGATACAGAAGGAATGTTGGCTTGATCTGTTCCTTCCAAACTCAGCAATATCGTTTTAGTCGCACTGACAAAAATTAATCCCGCAGCACCAAATTCTTCCAAAGCTTGTACACACGAAGTATTTAGGTCATTGGGACTAACAACGATTGTTCCCTTTACCTTAGCAGGAACCAGTTGTGAAGAGTTACATTTACCACTGCATGCATGAATCAACAAAGAATGTGAATTTAATTACAAAATTCATATTGACTAATTAAAGGAAAGGCTTTTCATGTTGGTTCCAAAGTAGGCTTGAGGGGAATAGTGTATATACAGAACATATATATACAGTATATATGCCGAGTCACGTAAATAACTTTGAGTTCAAGCTAAAACTTTTGAAGTATTTAGTATTTTCACCCTGAAAAGATTAAAACATTTCCTGCTAATGCATTTTCAATGGGCATAAGAGGATATAGCTTGTTCTCCATCCACGTCCTTGAAGTTGAAATGCTCTCCCCCTATTTCAAAAAATAAAATAATATACATGTAAATTGCGTAACATATTCTTAATTTAAGTTCTCCTAGTATCACCATATTGGCCTTCCAAACACAAAACAGAAACGACTCATCAATTTAAACTTGCGTAGCTCTATTTCATCATCATCATACCTTGAGCCTTTGCTTGTTTCCAAGCTCTACATATGTTGTGAATGTTCGATCGATTGTGCTTGCTCCTACAGTTATGACCCATGGAGCGACATTGGTAACTGTAGATTCATTTGGTCCACTATTACTAGCTGCCATAACCGACACAATACCCTTTTTTAGAGCGTGTAATGTGCCAATTGCTAGTCCATCTTCAAAATACTTTGTGGCCTCGTCTGAGCCTAGAGAAAGAGATAACACGTCAACACCATCATGTATTGCCTCATCTAAAGCTGCAAGTTCATCACAACCTTGTATCCCCAATCCAAAAAGAACCTTATATGATGCAACTCGAGCATTTGGCGCTCCACCTTTTGCAGTTTTGTTGGAAAAACCGGTATAGTTTACACTTACAAAGCCACCACCTGCTGTGGACAAAGTGTGTGTCCCATGACTATCTATATCCATTGAGGTAAGATACTTCTTATCCAATGTCTTATTCAATGCCACTTCGTATCCTCGATAAAACTTTCTCATTGAGATCAACTTCCTGAGAAAATAATTGAAATTGAATAACAATAACCATACGATAATATATGCATGTCCAACTACATACATTGTTAAAATAAACCTACCTAGGCTATGTATGTCAAAAGAAAGGTTCTTGTCTAGTGATACACTTATCCTTACTACTAACTAGAATATCACCCTCTTCAACTTAATTATTCAAATAAAAATTAAACTAAACCTGTTGCAAGAGCTCCCATCATTATCATTGTCTCCACAATGACCTTTCCACTTTGAAGGTATAGGTCCCATCCCATCGTCCTTGAAACTCTCAGAAGATGGATCAACTCCTAAAAACCCACAGATAACAAATGTGATATAATTATAATTAACCCAATAGTTAAACCATAAATTAAGTGAGAAACATGGCGCAATATTTAACCCGATATGATAAAGAAAAATTACTAAAATTTAGAGTATATATATATTGTATGTACCTGTGTCCATGTTTGCAATAATTATATCTTCACCCATAGATTTCTTCCAGATTGAATCAGGTGGCACTACACCATCTTTCTCCATCCCAAGAAATTCCCATGTTCGTGTGGTATGAGATTTGAGTGTGTTACATTCAAAAAGTGATGAAACGTCTGCTTGCTCTGGGTAGGATTTGGGAAGGATGAAAAATAATGAAAATGAGAATCGATCAGAAGATAAAAAAATAGAACGGTAAATATGATTACACGTACTTGACATATTTTTTGCTTCTTGAGGCTCTAGCATTGCACTGAAAGCATTGATATGTTTTGTGTGGGAGTAAATCATCGCTTCTTTCGCCTTTTCTTTGCTACAAAAATTAAGCAAAAATCATTGTTAAGCCCTACATAATTACATTACAAAAAGTACTACTCCTCCATAGAAATACATGTAATTAGTAAAGTAAGGGTGGCTAGAATAAATACCCTCCTAAGAAAGATTCAAGAAATTTATAATGTTTTGCCTCTGCACGAGCATAATCTACGAATGTTGGCTCAAGGCCATGTGAATGTGCACCAAAATAAACTGCATATGGCTGCGCGTAAATGAAAATGATGGAATTATAAGAAAAAACAACAACTATAAAAGCAATAATAGGACATTATTGTAGAAGAAAATACAATACAATAATTTGGCACCTTTTTTGCGGCAAAGGTATGTGCTTCCAGTGAAATGAAAACAATTACAGCCAAAAGAACACAAATGGAGAACTTGTTGATCTCCATGTTTTGCTGAAGATGTTAATTTTTCTTCTGTAAAACTACAAAATATATATAATTTTTCCTGCTTAGTTTAGTTGTTTTTTTTTGTTCACAATTAGTTGGCATTTACATGTAAATTAACAATAAATAGCAAATTAACAATATTGGACAGTAAGATATATTTATACAATATTAACTAATCTATACTCTCTATTAAATCAAAGTTGGTTTGCTTAACCACATTGCTTAAATGTCATTTCTGAAAACATATGGTTTGTGTCATTGCTTGGATGTCATAATTTCTATGGGCTTTTAATGGGTACTATTTCTTGGGCATGTATCATACACGGGCTTTAAATGGGTTGTGCTAGAGGCACACCCCATTTTACTTCGGGCACACTCCCAAACAAAAAAATTAATGACATTTATGTCCAAAAATTAAATACACCCTAATTTTATTTAGAAAAACTTGTTAATTTTACACATTTTTTATTCAACAGGTCACTCATTTAAAAAGGGGTGTGCCCATTAACAACCACCACTAAACCTTTTAATTCATCGTTAACATCTATTTTACTTCACTTTGTTCATTCAAAAAAGGGTGTGTTATTTTACAACCACCATTAAACTCTTATTCTCACTATTAAAATATTCTTTCACTCTACTTTGTTTATTAATTACTATTATTAATAAAAGTAGTGATGAAGTCGATAAGAAACCAACAAAATTACACATGGCAGCTCTTGATGCAATGATCGAGGTTTTAGGATAGGAAAATTTAAATACTCCAAAATTTGTTAGATTTAAAGACAAAAAGATTAGTTGGGACTACTTGCGAAATGGTAAATTAAAAAGACCACTAGATTTATACGCACCATAAGAAGATTGGTTTGATCTAATAAAAAAATATTCGCGAAAAAAAATCCTCCATCATCATCAAAGGTAAACTATAACGTTATGATTGTAATTGAAACCCTAAAGACGATCATCTACACCATGACGCTGGTCACTATACTCAATGGTCAGTACTACGATGCTGACCACTATACTTAATGGTCAGTATATGGGTGTTGACATATTTAAGTGGAGTGTGCCCCCCAAGACAAGACAACAGTATGGTGTTTCACTCAATGGTCAGCACTATGATACTGACCACTACACTTAATAGTCAGCATATGTGTGACGACGTGTTTAATTGGGGTGTGCCCCCCCTCTAAGATAGTAATGCGCTGCTACCCGCTGTACTCAATGATAAACACTATGATGCTGACCACTACACTTAATCGTTAGCATATGGGTGATGACATGTTAATTGGGGTGTGCACCCTTAAGGCAACAGTACGGTGTTGCTCATCGTAGTCAATGATCAACACGATGATGCTGACTACTACATTTAATTATCAGCATATGTGTGGTGACAAGTTTAATTGGGGTGTCCCCCCCCCCCCCCCCCCCCCTAAGCAAGCAGTACGGTGTTGCCCAATGTGGGAGGTGTGCCCCCTTTCTTTTTACGTTTTTTTTTGTCATATAAATATACAGTTTGGGTAATTTATTTGTAATTACAGGAGGAAGTTCCAAGTGATTTCAATTCAAATAGTTCAACATTTTTATTTAATTTTGTATTTTGTATTTTTATTTTTGAAAGCGTAACACTATAGTGCCGCCCAAATTAAATCTTCCCAACAGTTGATCGCCGACCAATATCCACTATAGTCAGCATGTTTTTGTCAAGTACATTAGACATGAAATAACTCAATTTTAATTTTAAAAACGTAGCACTATACTGCCGCCCAAATCAAATCTTCCCAATGGTAGATCGCTGACTAATATCTATTATAGTCAGCAAGTTATTGCCGACTACCTTAGACATAAAATAACTTAATTTTTGTTTTCAAATCATAGCTATGGCCACATTACTAGTACATTATTACAAAAGTATTGGTGATTAACAAAGACGTCTATAAATGATGAGACGGATACGAACAATACAATAATTCAAGTAAAACATGAAATCATAGTTTGCAACAAATTCAGGTTGTTATTAGCAATGAACTACGAAAATGATAACAACAAGAATAAAATTTTAGTTACAATCGATAATATTTGATTTTTTTTTAACAACATGCTAAGTGCAATGATTATTTTATCACAACTAAATTTCTCGACAAAATAAATTTTACAATTAAAAAATTTAAACTTCCCATTACAATAATATGAGTATATTTTTAAATAAAAATATCAGTTGTAAAGAAAATCATGTTCTCTATTGATCAAAACAGTTTTATTAATTATAAATTTTATAAAAATCTAACTATTATTGTTGTTGTTGATTTGTTTAACACAAAATGGTCGGATAAAATGTCAATGAGAAATCGAGTGAATGCATGATGATCATCAAAATTCGAATATTAATTCTCCGCGACATTGTATATTATACGTTACAGAACCTATTGTTTAATTGAGATGCATTGTTAAATGTAAATTAAATAGTTGTAGTATCCTATTTATTTTGTTTTGGGTTATGGTATATCATTCCTTATTTTACTGTATTGTAATCACATTTTGATTATCAATAAAATTATAATTATAAATAAAAGAAAAAAATGTTTTTTTCACACACAACTATGTTGGAGGTTTTTTTCTTCTATCGGAGATATTTTAGGAGGTGAAAGGGTTTGTGTTTCGGAGAATTTATTTTAGGAGGTGTAGAGTTTTTCATACGAATCATTTTTTTTCCTGCTAAAAACAAAAGATAGGCGTGTGCTCGAAGTAAAACACAAAAACATGTTTTGCAAACTGTTTAACAGGTTATTATGGGTGTAAAACTTGTTTAGCAGGTTGAAATGAGTGTATTTAAGCTTTTGTACGAGGAGTGTGCCAAAAGTAAAAAATGGTGTGCCTTTAGCCTTAGCCTAAATTTTTTTTTTTTTTGGATTGGGTTGTCCGATTTCATGGAATTTTCTGTCCTTGCATTTTCTAAAAATTTACAATGTATGCCACTGTCAAACAGATTTTTAATCCTATAAATACAAAGGTTATAGTTTCTACCTTTCAAAACCAGGAGAGAGAGAGAGAGAGAGAGAGAGAGAGAGAGAGAGAGAGAGAGAGAGAGAGAGAGAGAGAGAGAGAGAGAGAGAGAGAGAGAGAGAGAGAGGTAATGGTGTGTAAGCTTCAGAAGCGGTTAGCGGGCGTCGGGCGAGGTGTTGAAGTGTGGTCAGAAAAAAGTTAATACATAAGGGCTTAAGGCACAAGACATCGATTGTTCAATGAGCTTGACATATGAAGTTTAGGAGATCAAGTTAAACAACAAATTTTCATATAGTCATTTGGCCGGTGTAACATGCATCTTCTTTTTGGTCAAGTTAAATGACATTATATTTGAACTAAAAGTCTAGAACTATTTTTAGCTTTATTTTTTTCAGCTTCATGAGAATGTTAACAGGAAAACTAGTTTCTCCCTCTTGCCCATGTCTAGTTATGTCAGATAACAACATTTACGCAAAGGGAAACGTACCTATAGTTTCTCTGCAATGTGGTGGACATTCTTGTCACCACAGCTGCGCATTTGATCAATTTTAGTATTCTACTAGTACAATCATAGATGGTGTTTTGATAAAGGTCGTCAGCCAATAATACTATCATCGTGATTAAGGATAAGTCGTGTGATCGAGGCTCACCTATAACTTTGGAGCATATCATCAACATCAGTCAGCCTTTGGTTATCTCTATAAGTATAGGGAACTTCTACCATTGTGTTGTAACTGATCACATAATATAACATTACAGTGACGACATTCTTGAGACTGGGTATATTATGGGATTGGCAAAGTTCAGGAAATTTTTCTGTCAAGTCCTTCTATAATATGGCTTTGATTGATCACTGTGAGTACCAAGCAAATATCGCCTCATTCCCCCATAAATTAGCTTGGGACCCACCTGTCCCTACTAATGTAAAATTCTTTCTTTGGTCTGTTTTGTGGGGAAGAATACTGACTGTCGACAATTTGATTTCTAAGGGAATCATGGTGGATGAGAGGTGTGCTATCTGTAATGGGGAGAATGAAACAATTATCCATCTCTTCTCTCGCTGTCCAATCACCAGATCAGTTTGGCAGAGACTAACAGGGCATATTCAGTACATGGATAATGTTTTTACCCAGGATGACATAAAAGGTTTACTTGGGAACTGGCCCAAGTTGACTGGTACAAGGTTGGCGCAGGCTGTATGGTTGATACTCCCTCATGCGGTCATCTGGTGTACTTGGAGAGCTAGAAACGAGAGGATATTCAAAGGGGTGGTGACTAATGTCAATTCATTGGTTAAAATCATTAAGCTCTCAATATGGGATTGGCTGGAGGTTGCAATGGGAGGGACAGAGTTGAAACGTAGCAGTAATGTTATGCAGCTACTGCTGGACTGGCAAGTCACCGTTGAACTTCACTAAGCTGGATTGTAATGGCTGAAGCTAAATCAAAGTCAGTATGGGGATCTCAACGAGCAGCAGTGGGCTTTAGTCATCTTGAATGCTAAGAGGTTGCAGGTCTGTTATCTTACTGTGCTTTGGAAGTGAAGGGAAAGATACAACACTTTTGTAGTCTTTGCTGGGGTCTGTCTTATGTATTACCTTGTCTTGGTGGTAGCATGTATCTTTGAATAGTTAAATACCTAACGGTACAGCTTGTATGCTGATCAGTATGTAATAGTTCAGAGCTTTTAATAAAACTACTACTTTATCAAAAAAAAAAAGTTCCATTGACGAAGTACATAAATAATATAGTCTATCGTGGATGGCTGTAAGGGTTGGTGCACTCAGTTAGTTTGGACTACTTAAGATTATAATCCAGAACATTATTATGTTAGAGTACATCAAGTTTTCTAGACATATGTGGGGAGTGGTAGCTAAACTGTTTGGGCATCACAGGCAACCTTGCACTATAGATGAGGTGATAAAAAACGAATAAACAACATAGCCCATTAGTGAAGGAGCTCTGGCAAGGAAGCACTTGGTACAACTATGGAAATCTGGAAACATGAAGTTATATGAAGACAAGTGCGCACACAAGCACATGACAAATGTTGTACAATATGTCGAGCAGCAGCGATAGATAAGAGCATACCTAGCTATGATAAGGAAATGCAAAATTTTGTCACTGACTTAGTCATTCTTCACAATTTAGAACTCTAAGCAGGTATGAGCCAACCAACCAGAGTAGTGGAATATTACTGGTGCTTCCCTCATGCAGGATATTTGAAAGTAAATGCTGATGGCACATCTAAATGGAAACTAGCTAGGTGCATCGATCTGGTTAGGGAGTTATATTTCGTTCAAGCACAAGTAAAGTACTAAGGATAAAATTTCTTGTTATTATGCTGAGTTTGTACTCTGTAGCAGGGTTCAAAAACTCGTCGAGTTGACTCGGAACTCGGCCGAGTCGACTCGACTCAAAAGAAAACTGGGTAGACTCACTCATATTACCCGGTAGTCATGACTCGCCGAGTCGAATGAGAAACTCGGCCGAGTTGGGCCAAATTAGTCCGAGTCAAATCATAGATTATTGTTAAAATTTTAATCTAGTGTGTATTGGATAATACCTGCATATTAATAATACTATTTTCATTAAAATAAAAAGCCTAAAAACTAAAATCATCAACAACAACTATTTTTTGGCATTAATATGGACTAAATATATGTATGAGACCACCATATATTCAAGTGTTAGCATATTCACGACTCACCGAGTCGACTCCCGAGTTTTCGATTAAACTCGACCCAATAAGATTTCGAGCGAGCCGAGTTTTTGAGTTTTTGAACTCTGCTCTGTAGCTATCATAGAGAGTGTCAAAATAGCAACAGAGCATGGATGGAGCAACTTATGGGTTGAAGCCGATTCTGAAGTCATTTCAAACTAATTATATTCACTGAAAGTTAGAGGCTGAATGAGAGAAAGTCAAAAGAAAAGAACTTATGTTTTGCTCACAGTGAACAAGAGAGAAGTAAACACTGTGGCTGATGCGTGTTAAAAAAAGGGCTATTTTGTATTTAGTCCCCCTAGAAGATTGCTAATTAGCAAGTGGTCCCGAGTTTTTCGTTTATTTGTAAATAGTCCCTTTTCTGTCAATTGACTGTTAGTCAACTTAGTTGACCAAAGTCAAACCATCCATTTTTTTTAATGTCTAAACTACCCATGCACGTGTTTTCCACGTGACACTACTCAAACCATTAAAACTTTTTTTTTTTGGTATTATCACTTTAGTTTTCATTGACCAATGAAATATCGACACGTGGATAATACCAAAAAAAAAAAAAGTTTTATTCTTTTTTTCTCTCTCTCTCTCTTCGAAAATGGCCACGGATTTGGATGAGCATCCTTCTTTAGTAATTACTCAAGAGGACGAGATTGCGGAGGAAGCTCAATTGGATGCTAAGACTGATGATATCCACCATTTGCTCAACAAGGAGGAGGAAAAGGAGGAGGAGGTGCCGGAGCAGGATCCTTCGCCCCAGGTTGTTGTCGGTGCTTCTGCTGCTGGTGATTGCAATGGCATTGTTGTTCATCATGATCATGATCTTCTTCAAGAGACAAAGGAGCACGTTGACGACGCTGGTGCTGATGCCGATGCTGATCCTGATGCTTCTTCTTATGTTATTGTTGATGCTGCTGATCCCATGTCAGATCATCCTTGTACCACTACCGATGGGTCTCTACAAGATGAATTACAACAACCAGTCCCTACCTCCACCGAAATCAAACCTGATTCCCCCATTGAAGACAAAACAGATGAAGATGTTGTTCAGGTGGTGGAGCACCAGCAAAATAATGCAACAACTTTCTCTGATCATTCTCACCTTCAAGTTGATGCCACTGCTGAAGAGCCTTCAAAATCCGAAATTCAGGAGGAACAATCTCAAATTGAAACTAATGCCACTATTGAAGAAAAAGATAGTTTAGGTTCAGATGTAGTGCTCAGTGAGGATATTAGGGAACCTACCATTGAGGTTGCAGACATTGTCCAACCTCAATTGCTTCAGCCTGCCTGTGAGGAAAAGGTTCAAGAGGAAAAGACATTGCCCCAAGTTGAACCCAACTCAGACCAACTCACTCGTCCTGAGGACAAGGCTGACGATCAACCTATATTGGTTTGTGAGTCAGAATCCAAAGAAATTCAAGAATTGGATCCTGAAACTGAGGTTGCTGATTCAGTTGAAGCCCAACTGCTTCAGCCTTGCGATGGGGAGAATACAAATCAACTAGCAGCATCTAAAGAAGCGGAGGTAATTCAGAATTCTGTAGTTACAGTTGTAGAGTCCCCTGAATCTGAACCACATCTTCTTAATAATGACGAAAATATTGAGGAAGAAAGTAAATTAGAGTTATCTGAAGAAGCTTGCCACACTACTCAGATCACGGCTACACCTTCTATTGAAACTGAAACATATAGGACTGATGATGAGAAGGAATGTGAAACAGAAACTTTAGCTGATGAAATTCCTGTGGACGAACCTTCCACGCATCTTGAAACAGAAAATCTAAATTCAGGAACGGTTAACTCTCCATCAGATGATGTGCAAGTAGAAATAGCAGCTGCAAATGACACAACAGATGAGATAGGAGAAAGTCTGATTGCTTCTCCTGTCGAACAGACGCTTTTCAATGAAATATCGACACGTGGATAATATCAAAAAAAAAAAAAGTTTTAATGGTTTAAGTAGTGTCACGTAAAAAACACGTGCATGGGTAGTTTAGACATTAAAAAAAAATGGATGGTTTGACTTTGGTCAACCGAGTTGACTAACAGTCAATTGACAGAAAAGGGACTATTTACAAATAAACGAAAAACTCGGGACCACTTGCTAATTAGCAATCTTCTAGGGGGACTAAATACAAAATAGCCCTTAAAAAAAGGTAGCCACTTGCAGAAGGGGAAAAGGAAAGCCACCATATATACAAAGGAAAACCACCATACAACCTGCCTATTGAGAACCCTGACTCAGTGAATGCTTGGGCTATTATAATGCTCAAATATAATTTTGTTTTCTTCTTTTCAACCTTAATACAAATTACCGTCAGCAGAGAAAAAGGAAAAGATCAATCTGAGATGATTAAGTTGCAGAAAGAAAAATTGTTTATTTGATAATTAATCGCATTCATTTAAATTTGTTTTATCACAGTGTCATCATTTTTGTGCTATCAATGTTGTCGTATGTGTGTTATAACAGACACACACAGTGTCATCATACAAGAAGTGCCAGATCTTTGAGCTCTTGTTCACCCCCATGATGTTGTGGCAATACTCTGAGAGAAGTGGACCGAGTTAACATAGGATTACGACGTTGATAATGCTCTCTGTGGAGGATTCCTATAGTTTTTCCTGGTGAATTCACAGTGTAGAACAGTGTGTGGCTACTTGTAACACCCTAGGTCAACAGGTGGTTTGCCGAGGGGGTGAGGGGGATGTCTTGGCATTAGAATATAGGTATAGATTCGTCATATATAATCACCGAGGCCTTTTGGGTTCACTTGACTCCAGAGTTCGAAAGAACTCCGGAGTTAAACGTGCTCGGGTGGGAGTAATCTCAGGATGGGTGACCTCCTGGGAAGCAGGTTACTTCCCATAAAACCCCACACTATCAGATGACGGTAGTGGCTAAGTGGGGACAATATCGGTGATGATATAGGTCGAGTCTTTACACTACTACTTCCTCTTAAATTAAGTGATACTAAGCAAATGGTGTTCAAAATAATCTTATGAATTTAATTTATCATTTCAGCTTCCTTAACAACAATAGGACTAGATACTGTATGCACACCATCCTTCCATACAATACTTCAAAGAGACATAATTCTCAGGCCCCTTCAAAGTAATCTTGAAATTTTGCTTTTCGTCGACACTTTTAAATTTTAAATAGTAAGTTCTCTGGCTTCACTGTTACAAAGATACTTTCAGTCACGTTGTGTACGCTCAAAGTACCAATCTATTATACTATATTAAAGCAGAAAATACCCCTAAGAAAATATCTCTTCAATTAGGCTATCAATTAGATTGAAATTGATAGCCTAATTGAAGAGAATTTTCATTAAGTTTGGGTATATTTGTAATTACGCAAAAGTGGACCACCATTACAGATATAATTAAGCCCAGTTAGACCATGGGAATAATTAAGCCCAATAAAAAAAATTAAAAGAATACCCAATCCCAAGTATAATCAAGTCCAGCCCATACCCAATTTGACCAAATCACAAGCATAATTAAGCCCAGTAAAAAAAATTAAAAGTATACTCACTCCCAAGTAGAATAAAATATAATAAAACCTCGATAAATTAATAGCCTTGGGAATAGAGAAAATTATTAATTTATCAATTAATTAATAAACTATTAATTTACATAAACAATATATTTTCATGTATATCTTTCTTTTTAGGGGGCTAACATGATGAAGCTGGATAATCATTTTATTCTAGAACCCGTTCCACGAAAAGAAACACTAAAATCGATAATGATATTGGAATAATTTCTTTTTGCAATACAAAATACAACATCAGATCAACTCATCACACTACAAAAATTTAGAGACGAGGTTCAAACCAAAATCAATTTTGAGAAAAAAAAATAATAATTGACTTTCATTATAAAAAAATATAAAATATATTTATATATCAAAAAAATATTAATTTATATATTAGTTGGGCCTTCAAAGATTTTTCTAAAATGTATTAATTATCTAATAAATTTAGCGAAATATTAATTTATAAACATATGCCCAAGTTGGGACCAGCCAAAAATATTATTTAAAGGAGATAATTAATTTATCGGGTATTATCTTATCGAGGTTTTATTATATCTTTTCAATTATGCTGAAATTGATAAATTAATTGAAGAGAAATTCATTCAATTTTGGGTATTTTTGTAACTACACAAAATAAATAAATATGGGTCAATATGTAATTTCACATATTAAATACAACAACCTTCATAAGTAACCCTAACTCGAATTCTTTATAAGCAGTAAACCACATTAGCACCACTAAATCTAATACCAGTAATTGACTACCATTGATAAAATGCCCTAACTCGAATTTCTTTCACTTCAACAATTTTAACTTCAATAACTTTATCAGTAATCTTTTTTGAATAAGTAGCTAAATATATATCCGGTGGAAGTAGTGATTTACATTGAAATCACCAGATAATTACTACGTTTGTACAGCTTTTCCATCTATTATACTCTATTAAAGCTGAAAATACCCTTAAAAAAATATCTTTTCAATTAGATTGAAATTAATAGCCTAATTGAAGACAATTTTGATTGAGTTTGGGTATATTTGTAATTACGCAAAAGTGGACCACCATCACAGATATAATCAAGTACAATAAAAAAAATTAAAAGCATACCTAATCCCAAGTATAATCAAGCCCAACCCGTACACAGTTGGACCAAATCACAAGCATAATTAAACCCAGTAAAAAAAATTAAAAGTATACTCAATCCCAAGTATAATCAAGTCCAGCCCGTACAAAAAATACAGTAAAACCTCGATAAATTAATAGCCTTGGAACTAGAGAAAATTATTAATTAAATGAGATATCAATTCATCTATTAATTAATAAATTATTAATTTACATAATTAACAGTATATTTTTTTTTTTTAAAAGGGGGGAGGGCTAACATGATGAAACTGGACAATCGTTTTATTCTAAAACCCGTTCCACGAAAAGAAGCACTAAAATCGATAATGATATTGGAATAGTTTCTTCATGCAATACAAACTACAACACCAGATTAACTTATCACACTACAAAAATTCAGAGACGAGGATTAAACCAAAATCAATTTTGAAAAAAAACAAGCAACAATTGACTTTTATTATAAAAAAAAAATATAAAATATATTTATATATTGAAAAAATATTAATTTATATATTAGTTGGGCATTCAAGGATTTTTCTAAAATGTATTATCTAATAAATTTAGCGAAATATTAATTTATTAACATATGTCCAAGTTGGGACCAGCCAAAAATATTATTTAAAGGAGATAATTAATTTATCGGGTATTATCTTATCGAGGTTTTACTGTATCTCTTCAATTAGGCTGAAATTGATAACTTAATCGAAGAGAAATTCAAAACTCACCAAGATTTACATTGAAATCACCAAATGATTTATTACGTTTATACAACTTCTCCATCTTCCTCTTCACTCAAAGTCTATGTCTGCTTATATGCTTATATTTGATCCATGTATATTTGATGTTTGCTGAAGATCTCTCGACGACACAGAAATCAAAACTCACCAGTATTCTAAGTCAAATGGGCAGCTATGCAAGTTTATTAATAAGATCATTAATAATATTAATATGATATTATTGTGGACACATGTCAAACATGTTTGTGATGGTCATTTTCAAGTACATTCTCAATTTGACAAAAAGTATATTTTGCAGGAATATGGAGAACCAGTAATCTATTTCTTTTCCTTGCACTTAGTAGGCATTGACAAAAAGTAAATAAAAATAGAAAATAAACTCCAATAAAAATGATGATATAATCTTCAATACATTTCAATGGTGGGGATACGAAAAGGGACCCAAGTAGCAGTAAGACTTATTTACTGCAATTTCATGAAATTTGAGTTTCTCTTAATTTGTGATCTAATGTAAGTAAATGTGTTGCAGATGGGACTATATCAAAAAATGTCGTAAGATTCACACAGACATGGATTGTATGGTTGCCTTCCGGAAATGCTTAACTACATGGGCCTAACGGGATCTCTCCGTCACATTACAAGTAAGTCATCTTTATCATCATAATAGTTTGTTAAATATTTCGAATTTTCATGATGTTAACTGTTACAAGCTAATTAAGAAACGCTCGACTGCTAATGGACTACTATGAAAAGATTGTTTCCCAAAGTGATGAAGC
The DNA here is from genome assembly GCA_023053565.1 of Aquilegia eximia. Classification (NCBI taxonomy): domain Eukaryota; kingdom Viridiplantae; phylum Streptophyta; class Magnoliopsida; order Ranunculales; family Ranunculaceae; genus Aquilegia; species Aquilegia eximia. Next base: position 9,140,589 of record JALIGU010000004.1, on the reverse strand, counting down.
CTCAACAACCGAACCAGACTAAATTCTAATTGAAACTTTGAGACTTGAGAGTACTGCAAAATCCCATTCGCCTAGATATCTTCAAATGTTTTTGGGTTTAATTTCCATGTATATATAATAATCTCTATTATACTATATTAAAGCAGGAAATACCCCTAAGAAAATATCTCTTCAATTAGGCTATCAATAAGACTGAAATTGATAGCCTAATTGAAGAGAATTTTGATTAAGTTTGGGTATATTTGTAAGTAGGCAAAAGTGGACCACCATCACAGATATAATTAAGCCCAATTAGACCATGGGAATAATTAAGCCCAATAAAAAAAAATTAAAAGAATACCCAATCCCAAGTATAATCAAGTCCAGCCCGTACCCAGTTGGACCAAATCACAAGCATAATTAAAATACAGTAAAACTTCGATAAATTAATATCCTTGAGACTAGAGAAAATTATTAATTAAACGAGATATTAATTCATCGATTAATTAATAAACTATTAATTTACATAAACAATATATTTTTATGTATGTCTTTCTTTTTAGGGGGCTAACATGATGAAGCTGGATAATCATTTTATTCTAGAACCGGTTCCACGAAAAGAAACATTAAAATCGATATTCAAACCAAAATCAATTTTGAGAAAAAAAAAAACAATAATTGACTTTCATTATAACAAAATATAAAATATATTTGTATATCAAAAAAATATTAATTTATATATTAGTTGGGCCTTCAAGGATTTTTCTAAAATGTATTAATTATCTAATAAATTTACCGAAATATTAATTTATCAACATATGCCCAAGTTGGGACCAGCCAAAAATATTATTTAAAGGAGATAATTAATTTATCGGGTATTATCTTATCGAGGTTTTACTATATCTTTTCAATTATGCTGAAATTGATAAATTAATTGAAGAGAAATTCATTCAATTTTGGGTATTTTTGTAACTACACAAAATAAATAAAAATGGGTCAATATGTAATTTCACATATTGAATACAACAACCTTCATAAGTAACCCTAACTCGAATTCTTTATAAGCAGTAAACCACATTATCACCACTAAATCTAATACCAGTAATTGACTACCATTGATAAAATGCTCTAACTCGAATTTCTTTCAATTCAACAATTTTAACTTCAATAAGTTTACCAGTAATCTTTTTTGAATAAGTAGCTAAATAATTATCTGGTGGAAGTAGTGATTTACATTGAAATCACCAGATGATTTACTACATTTGTACAACTTTTTTGTACAACTTTTTCATCTATTATACTCTATTAAAGCTGAAAATACCCTTAAAAAAACATCTCTTCAATTAGATTGAAATTAATAGCTTAATTGAAGAGAATTTTGATTGAGTTTGGGAATCAAGTTCAACCCGTACAAAAAATACAGTAAAACCTCGATAAATTAATAGCCTTGAAAGTAGAGAAAATTATTAATTAAATGAGATATCAATTCATCTATTAATTAATAAATTATTAATTTACATAATTAACAGTATATTTTTATGTATATCTTTCTTTTTTTTAAGGAGGGGGGGCTAACGTGATGAAACTGGACAATCGTTTTATTCTAAAACCCGTTCCACGAAAAGAAACACTAAAATCGATAATGATATTGGAATAATTTCTTCTTGCAATACAAACTACAACACCAGATCAACTTATCACACTACAAAAATTCAGAGACGAGGTTCAAACCAAAATCAATCTTGAGAAAAAACAAGCAAAAATTGACTTTTATTATAAAAAAAAATATAAAATATATTTGTATATCGAAAAAATATTAATTTATAGATTAGTTGGGCATTCAAGGATTTTTCTAAAATGTATTATCTAATAAATTTAGCGAAATATTAATTTATTAACATATGCTCAAGTTGGGACCAACTAAAAATATTATTTAAAAGAGATAATTAATTTATCGGGTATTATCTTATCGAGGTTTTACTGTATCTCTTCAATTAAGCTGAAATTGATAACTTAATCGAAGAGAAATTCAAAACTCACCAAGATTTACATTGAAGGTAAAATTGATAAAAAATACAACGTACTTTACACTATTTTCCACTTAATACAACGTACAAAAAAACTGACCAAATGATACTTGAACTTTCAAAAAGTTTCCACGTTATACAATCTGTTAATTTCATACTAACAGACTGCTTAGTTGTCAAAAATTTATCTACATGGCTTTATTTAATTAAAAAAAACTTAAAAATAATTTCCAACACAACAAAAACTGCACGTGTGTCTCATGTGACAATTACTATTTTCTTACAAAATATCCTTAAACAAATTCAAAAATGACCAACTACTCCCTTTCTTCTTTCTTTAGTTCTCTATTATTATTTATTATTTATAGAAGATTGTTAGTTCTAACAACTTCATTACTACGTACTTCAATTGTTGAACACTTTCTCGATTTCTACATATAAGATTTCAAATAACCCCACACTTCAATTTTCTTAAAATTAGAAAAAAAAATTCGATTTTTTCAACCCATTTTTTTTTTCAATCCAATAAAGATTGTTGTTATTATTGTAACCATTTTGAAATTTTGAATTATGAACAATACCCATAGTTGATTGTTTAAAGAAGTTATTTTATTTCAATTGGTCTTTGATTTTCTCAATTAATTTCATATTGACAAATAAAAAGTGCATCTAATACATTTCAATGAAGAAGAAGATCCAAATTTATGTGAATAACAACAATTAACATTAGAAGATAAAGACATTGAGTTAAATTTGAGAATTTTCAATTTAGGGTTTTTAATTTTGAAATTGGGGGTTTTGGTTTCAATTTGAGGGATTAGTCTTATAATGAAAAGAAGATGAAGGTCATGTGAGAAACACATGCATTCAATTGTTGTGTTGGATTTTTAAATTTTATTTTTTATTTTTCTCACATGCCACGTAGATAAAAATTGTCCACGTCATTCAACTGTTAGCAAGAATTTAACAGATTGTATAACGTGGAACTTTTTTAAAAGTTCAAGCATCATTTGGTCAGTTTTTTTGTACGTTGTATTAAGTGGAAAATAGTGTAAAGTACGTTGTATTTTTTATCAATTTTACCTACATTGAAATCACCAGATGATTTATTACGTTTATACAACTTCTCCATCTTCCTCTTCACTCAAAGTCTATGTCTGCTTATATGCTTATATTTGATCCATGTATATATGATGTTTGCTGAAGATCTCTCGACGAGACAGAAATCAAAACTCACCAGTATTCTAAGTCAAATGGGCAGCTATGCAAGTTTATTAATAAGATCATTAATAATATTAATATGATATTATTGTGGACACACGTCAAACATGTTTGTGATGGTCATTTTCAATTACATTCTAGATTTGACAAAAAATATATTTTGCAGGAATATGGAGAACCAGTAATCTATTTTTTTTCCTTGCACTTATTAGGCATTGACAAAAAGTAAATGAAAATAGAAAATAAACTCCAATAAAGATGATGATATAATCTTCAATACATTTCAATGGTGGGGATACGAAAAGGGACCCAAGTAGCAGTAAGACTTATTTACTGCAATTTCATGAAATTTGAGTTTCCCTTAATTTGTGATCTAATGTACGTAAATGTGTTGCAGATGGGACTATATCAAAAAATGTCGCAAGATTCACACATAGATGGATTGTATGGTTGCCTTCCGGAAATGCTTAACTACAGGCCTAACGGGATCTCTCCGTCACATTACAAGTAAGTCATCTTTATCATCATAATAGTTTGTTAAAGGAATTTTCATGATGTTAACTGTTACAAGCCAATTAAGAGACGCTCGACTGCTAATGGACTACTGTGAAAAGATTGTTTCCCAAAGTGATGAAGCCTCAACAACCGAGCTAGACTAAATTCTAATTGAGACTTTGAGAATTGAGAGTACTGCAAAATCCCATTTTCCTGGATATCTTCAAATGTTTTCGGTTTAATTTTCATGTATATATAATAATCATTTAATTTCATTACTCAAAGATTTATAATAATTCTAAATGAAATCATACCAGATCATATTTTTATGTATATATAATAATCATTTAATTTCATTACTCAAAGATTTATAATAATTCTAAATGAAATCATACCAGATCATAGACTTTTGAAACGGAGTAAACAAAATATTACAAGTTACAAACCAAAAGCAATATAAAACCCCCCAAAAAAAAACTTTAAAACAATCAGATATGCCCATGCATTGCACGGGCCTAAGGACTAGTATTTGTATGTAACGGGAACAATGAGACGATTCTACATTTGTTCTTGCATGCCAACTGTGAAATCCTGGTGGGAGTGTGGGACAAGGTTCTTTGCGGTATTATTGATTTGATTTGAATTGTCCTTCTGTAGGCTGCAATTCAATTAAAGATCTCCTTATTCAGTGGCCCCCATTCTCTCTTCTTTTTGGTTATTAATAAAACACTAATTTATCAAAAAAAAAAAATCAAACAGACTCTTTGAATTAGATTGATGAATAGTGAATGTAATATTAATTCAGTAATAATTAGAATTTACAACACTTAACCTGCCTTTACAACGATAGGACTAGCTACATTATGCTTGCCATCACTCCATACAAGCTTCCCAAAGACATAGTTCTTAGGCATCTTAGCCTCTTTAGCCTTCAATATAAGCATATAACTCTTCTTTTCGCCAACCTTATTAAACATTAACGTCTTAGGCTCAACTGTCAAAGAAATTCCTTCGGGTTCGATTACATTCACCTTATATATCCCAGGTGTACCAACATTCGTAATAATCCGTCTCACGGTGACAGAATTCGACAATTTAGGAACAGTTATTGATGGGTAGTTGAAGTCCAACAGATTATAAGACTTGGGGCACTTGAATGGTTTATCAACAAGTCCAGATGATAAAGTATATTCAGTGAAATTTTGCTCATATACACATAGAAAGTTCAAGTAATCCTCCATTTGTAAGTCGTAGACCAAACCGGGATCTGCAACATTGTTTGGCTGAATGTGCCCTGCACCCATCACGAATGGTGTTGCTGGCTTTCCGTCAAAATCTTTAATTGGTTGATTGGTGTTGTCAATTGTGCTTGCTGATAAAAATCAAATTAATAAAAAGTATTGTCAATATTTATATTCTGTTTACCACATCCATGTTCATATAGAAGAATATTGTGCTAACCTGTGGTCATAATAGCAGATTTAATCATTGCAGGGCTCCAATCAGGATGGATTGCCTTAAGTAGAGCAACAACTCCAGCCACATGAGGTGTTGCCATTGATGTGCCTGTTATAGCCTTATATCGGACAATATTTTTGTACTGTGCTAGATGAGGAACTGCAGCTACAATATAAGTCCCTGGCGCGATGATATCAGGCTGAACATGTAAACAAAGAAAAATTAGTGCTCCTGTTATTTATTTATTTTTTTTTTTGAAGTTTTAATAGGTGTGTTTGTGGAGAAAAAGAAACGAAATAGGGGAAAATGCGTAAAGTTAAAAACCTTGAGGATCTCTGGTGTTAAGCGATTAGGCCCCCTACTTGAATATCCACCCACTGTAGGTGCTGGTTTTGTACTGATCTCTGCTTTCACCGGTGTTATATAAGCCATAGGTGACCTATGTAGTTAAGAAAACATAGTAATTGTTTAAGGACAATGCACTATTAATTTCTGTTGGGAGGAACACATACGATTTCTACGTATAACTTAAATGGTTATATAAATGCTTCCCAAACATGATTTAAACTTACTTGGTATGATGTATGTATTGTAAAATAGCTTTCGAAGCAGAATCATCTAGTGATACAGAAGGAATGTTGTCTTGATCTGTTCCTTCCAAACTTAGCAATATCGTTTTAGTTACACTTGCAAAAATTAATCCAGCAGCACCAAATTCTTCCAAAGCTCGTACACACAAATTATTTAGGTCATTGGGACTGACAATGATCGTTCCATTCACCTTAGCTGGAGCGAGTTGTAAAGAGGTACAATTTTTACTGCATTCATGTTTCAACAAACTATGAATGTGAATTTAATTAACGATGCATGGCTAACTAAAGGAAAGGCTTTTCAAAATGGTTGAAAAGTAGGCTTGGGAAGAATAGAATATATATATGTTTCATCAGGTATATATGCCGAGACACGAAAATAGTTTTGAGTTCTAGCAAAATCTTTTGAAATATTAAATATTCTCACCCTGAAAAGATTGCAGTATTTCCTGCTAATGCATTTTCTATGGGTATAAGAGGATATTGCTTGTTCTTCATCCAGATCCTTGAAGTTGAAATGCTCTCCCCCTGTTTCAAAAAAAGAAAAAAAATAATATACATCTAAATTGCATAATATATTCTTAATTTCAATTTTTCTAATATCACCATATTGGCCTTTCCAAAACAACATGGAGTGACCCATAAATTTAAACTGCTCAACTCCATTATCATCATCATCATCATACCTTGAGCCTTTGCTTGTTACCAAGCTCTACATATGTTGTGAATGTTCGATTGATTGTGCTTGCTCCTACAGTTATGACCCATGGAGCGAGATTGGTAACTGTAGATTCATCTGGTCCACTATTACTAGCAGCCATAACTGACACAATGCCCTTTTTTAAAGCATGTAATGCGCCAATTGCTTGCCCATCACCAAAATACATTATGGCATCGTCTGAGGCCAGAGAAAGTGATAATACGTCAACGCCATCATGTATTGCCTCATCAAAAGCTGCAAGTTCATCACAAGTTTGTACCGCCCTACCAAAAAGAACCTTATATGATGCAACTCGAGCATTTGGCGCTCCACCTTTTGCAGTTTTGTTGGACAAACCCGTATAGTTCACATTTACAAAGCGACCACCTGCTGTCGACAAAGTGTGTGTCCCATGACTAGCTTTATCCGTTGAGGTAACATATTTTTTATCAAATGTCATATTAGAAACCACTTCGTATCCTCGATAAAACTTTCTCATTGAGATCAACTTCCTGACAAAATAATTGAAATTGAAAAACAATAACCATACAATAATATATGCATGTCCAACTGCATACATGGTTGAAATAAACCTTCCTATATATGTCAAAAGAAAGGTTCTTGTCTAGGTGTACACTTATCCTTACTACTAACTAGAATATCACCCTCTTCAACTTAAGTACTCAAATGAAAATTAAACCAAACCTGTTGCAAGAGCTCCCATCATTATCATTGTCTCCACAATGACCTTTCCACTTTGAAGGTATAGGTCCCATCCCATCGTCCTTGAAACTCTCAGAAGATGGATCAACTCCTAAAAACCCGCAGATAACAAATGTGATATAATTATAATTAACCCAATAGTTAAACCATAAATTAAGTGAGAAACATGGCGCAATATTTAACCCGATATGATAAAGAAAAATTACTAAAATTTAGAGTATATATATATTGTATGTACCTGTGTCCATGTTTGCAATAATTATATCTTCACCCATAGATTTCTTCCAGATTGAATCAGGTGGCACTACACCATCTTTCTCCATCCCAAGAAATTCCCATGTTCGTGTGGTATGAGATTTGAGTGTGTTACATTCAAAAAGTGATGAAACGTCTGCGTGCTCTGGGTAGGATTTGGGAAGGATGAAAAATAATGAAAATGAGAATCGATCAGAAGATAAAAAAATAGAACGGTAAATATGATTACACGTACTTGACATATTTTTTGCTTCTTGAGGCTCTAGCATTGCACTGAAAGCATTGATATGTTTTGTGTGGGAGTAAATCATCGCTTCTTTCGCCTTTTCTTTGCTACAAAAATTAAGCAAAAATCATTGTTAAGCCCTACATAATTACATTACAAAAAGTACTACTCCTCCATAGAAATACATGTAATTAGTAAAGTAAGGGTGGCTAGAATAAATAAATACCCTCCTAAGAAAGATTCAAGAAATTTATAATGTTTTGCCTCTGCACGAGCATAATCTACAGATGTTGGCTCAGGACCATGTGAGTGTGCACCAAAATAAACCGCATATGGCTGCGCCGTAAATGAGAATGGTGGAATTATAAGAAAGAAAAAACAAGAATTATATAAAAGCAATAATAAGACATTGTAGAAGACACATGGCTAGAATGCAGTAAGTAATTGGGTACCCTTTTTGCTGCAAAGGTACGTGTTTCCAGTGAAATGAAAACAAATACAACCAAAAGAACAAGAAAGGAAAACTTGTTCATCCCCATGCTTTGAGTCTCTTTGATTTAGATGTTAATTACAATATATTCTTCTTCTATGAAATTTCAAAATATTTATACTTTCTCCTGGTTAGTTCAGTTTTTTTTTTTCATCACATTAACAAAACTGATTAGTTAGCATTTGCACGTAATTAACAACAAATAACAAATTAACAATATGGGCAGTTGTCATTCACTCATTTTGTTTTTATTAAACTTCAAATATCAATAAAGGCTATTTGTATGGGCTTTTATTGGGTACTATAGTCTTAGGCTCGTGTGTTACACATGGGCGTTTAATTTTAATTTGGATCGGGTTTGTTGGTTAATTAATGGACATTTCTATCCTTGCATTTTTCTAGAAATTTACAATATATGCCACTGTCAAAACCCTAATTTGCAGATTTTAATCCTTTAAATACAGGCTTGAAAAGAGAGAGAGGGAGAGGGAGAGGGAGAAGAGCTGCAATGGTGTCTGCGCAGCTTCAGAAACGGTTAGCCAGCAAGGTGTTGAATTGTGGTAAAAAAAAGGTTTGGCTTGATCCAAATGAAGTCAACGAGATCTCAATGGCTAATTCCAGTACGTTCTTTCAATCGTTTTCCTTAATCTTAAACTTCATTTCTGTTTAAGTCTTGAATGTTAAATCTATCTATTTTACTAATTAGTTGATTGATTAGAGAAAGTGATTTTAAAATAAAAATGAGAAACTTAATTGAAGTTTTATGCTATTATTTTTATTTAGATAAATAATTTCGATTTATGAGTTTTTAATATGATTTTGGGAATTTGGGTTTTTTTCTGAAATTCTCAACTTAGATTTTTGTAATCCTGTTCTGATATGAAAGTTATTTTTATTAATTGTAGGGCAAAACATAAGAAAGCTAGTGAAGGATGGTTTCATTATTCGTAAACCAGCAAACATTCACTCACGAGCTCGTGCACGAAGAATGAAGGAGGCTAAGAGGAAGGGACGTCATTCTGGATATGGTATATATTCCCGGAAACTGTTTTATTGTTTTGTTTTCATTATTTGATAATTTATGATAATATAACAGATTGGGAAATGAGCATCAGAGGGTTTGAACCATTGCTTGGGATTAAGACCTGCCTGGCCGCCTCTACTATTTACCACATTTAAAATGAAAACTAATGTATTAAAAGTGTTTCATAATAGTAGCTGTTTAGATGTTAAGTTGTTAACATTATCCTTAAAATCTTTGTAGGTAAGCGCAAAGGTACTAGGGAGGCAAGGTTGCCAACAAAGGTCCTCTGGATGAGAAGGATGCGTGTGCTCAGGCGATTGCTTCGCAAGTATAGGGAATCAAAGAAGATTGACAAGCACCTTTATAGGGACATGTATATGAAGGTGAAGGGTAATGTTTACAAGAACAAGCGTGTGCTAATGGAGAGCATACACAAATTAAAGGCCGAGAAAGCAAGAGAGAAGACTATTGCAGACCAGTTTGAGGCTAAGAGGATTAAGAACAAAGCTAGTAGGGAGAGAAAGCATGCTAGGAGGGAGGAGCGTTTGGCTCAGGTATGAAACTTGATACGGGTCGTACATTAATATCAATTATCTTGAACTTTGGTTTTATCATTATCACTTTTTTTATGTTGTAGAATCACAAGATGAGGAAATCTTGCTACAATAAGTTGCTTGGTTTCTTTATCCAAATCCTGAATGTTGAAAAGTTTTGAGTTGTAACAGGGACCTGTTCAGCATGCACCACCAACTCCTGCACCTGCAACTGCACCTACATCCCAATCAGCTCGGTAAGAAACCACAAGCTTCGTGTTTAGTTATTTATTATTGATTTTATGTGATACTGTTATTGATTAGTGTAATTGTATTTTGTTGTGTTTTGTAGAGAAACTAAGAAATCCAAGAAATAAGGCTCAACATGATGAGATCTTGCTGAGGTTTATCGTGATTGAAATGTATATCTTTTGGTAGGTAGATTCAGGAAAAGTATACTTTCCTAGGAACAACTTTTTTTAATCTTAAAATTTTGATGCCTTTGTTCTTTTATACTTTGGAAACGAGATGTGTAATATGGATTTAAAAAGTTAAATGAAACTGTGTTTTGTTACCTTTTGATGTGAATGCCCTAAATGTCCAACATGTTTTCTTCGTAGACAAACATTGAGTTGTAAATTAGGCAGCCCCCTTGTGAATAATAATATGGCAGGGGTGAGATTGTGCTGCTCATAAAATGATTATTCTGCTCTTCATACTTGCTGAGATAGTTTTTGAAGTGATCTCAGAAGCTGTTCTAGTATGCTCAAGCACATTTTATTTATTCATGCCAAACATTGTTTTTTCTTAGTTATAATTTAGAAGTCTGCCCCTGATTGGTCTTTTATTAGGTCGCTTAAATAGTTCTCTGGCACCCTTCTTGCTAGTATTGTACCGGCAACCCTGATGTTATTCTTTTATGATATAGTTTTTTCTTCCCTTTGCATTTTGCTGATGTTTTTGTTATTGAATCTTTAGATGCTGGTCTTGTAAGTTCAAACACTTTTTTAAAGGTTTTAATTATTTTAGCTTTATAAAGTAACACATGTATGATTCAACGTTTCCCTTGGTTGTGCTTTAAAGTTTTAGGAAAAAATTGAGTAGGCATTCAGGCAGCCTCCTTGCCAATGATTAAATGGCATGTGTGGTGTTATTCTGCTCAAAGATCAATTTTTTTGCTCTTCAGACTTGCCTAGGTTGGGTATTATAATCTAATCTTTGAAGCTGGTCTAGTATGCTTAAGCACATTTTAAAATTAAACTGTTGTCTAGTTTTGCCCCAACTTTATGGTCGCGTGTTTATATGCTAAGGACTGAGACATTCGGAATGCCAACATGCAAAAGATTATATGGCATGGGTTTTGTTATTCTGGTTGTTGATCTTTTTTCTGCTCATCGGATTTACTGAGGTTGGCTACTAACATCCAACCTCAGTAATTTTTGGTGCACTTTCTTGCTTACTTGATTGTTGAGCACTTGGTTTATAGTTTAATATTGAGTAGACATTCAGGCAGCCTCCTTGCGAATTATATAATGGCATGTGTGGCGTTATTCTGCTCATAGATAGAATTTTCTGCTCTTCAGATTTGCTGAGGTTGGGTATTATATATATCCAATCTCTGAAGCTGGTCTAGTAAGCTCAAGTACATTTACATTGAACCCTTTTTTTCAAACTTGATTATAGTGCTTTAGTTTTTATCTTAAATATTGAGTAGACATTCAGGCAGCCTCCTTGCCACGATAAAATGGCATGAGTGGTGTTATTCTGCTCATAGATCACATTTTCTGCTCTTCAGATTTGCCGAGGTTGGAATAACTCCACTCTTTGAAGCTGGTCTAGTAAGCTCAAGTACATTTTAAAAGTGTTGAACTCTTTTGTTCAACTTTATTGTAGTGATTGTAATTTATAGCATAAATATTGAGTAGACATTCAGGCAGCCTCCTTGTCAAAATGGCATGAGTGGCGTTATTCTGCTCATAGATCAATTTTTCTGCTCTTCAGATTTGCTGAGGTTGCATTTTATAATGCAATCTCTGAAGCTGGTCTAGTAAGCTTAAGTACATTTTACAATTGTTGCAGTCACCTCCCTCCACTCTGTATCCATGGATCTTGATTTAATTCAGTGATTTTCAACAAAACGTTATTTATGATCCAATTGTGGTTGCAGGATGCAATCAATGGCTTAACTAGCCTTGTTTGTCTTGAGTGACTAGTTTGGTTATAGTAAAATGTACTGCATAATATGATGTCAAATTCATCACTCTCGTTATGTCTGTGTAGAGTTAGCCAACTAGTCCAACGGATTGGGCACAGCTGCAAAAATTTGTATCAGCAGATCAACAAAACACTCTGGCCTGAACAAGGTGTCAAATAAAATTAATCCAAGATCTTGTAGTCTAAGCCGCTAAGGTGCTGCTCCTGCAGCACATGTGAAGACCAAATATAAAAAGATTTTGAAAAAAATAAAATTATTGCTACAAATTTGATCTTTACAAAAATAAAAATAAAAATAAAATACAAGTGCAATAATACCATAAGACATTCTCTTTGAGTTTCATTCTTTTGATTCAAAATGATGTTCAATTGCTTCAAATATAATTGTGGTTCAATTAGTATATACACAAAAGGTAGCTAGACCAATTTTGGTAGCCTGATTACTGTATATATGCACAATTAATTTCTAATTTTGTTTCTGTTTATAGTACAGTATATTTTTCTTTTTCTTGTTACTACTTGCTATTGAGTAATAGTCCAGAATAACCGGCATGGTGGCGGGCCAACCTCATACGTCCCAGATGGCTCGACACCGGCACAGTGTCAAGCCTCCCCACCCTTAGTCAGGCAATAGGTTAAGGTGACCCAATCGTATATTAACAAGAAATTTTAGTTTCTTTTATTCCATGTGGGACTAAAATCTGACACTGTGGTCTGGTCATGATGTTAGTCTGAAAGCTTCGACCTTTTTCGGATATGAAGTACCAACTGCTCCACTACACAACCTTTTTGTTACGTAGAAAACAAGACAACCAGCACAATATATAATTATATATATTGTTTAGACTATCAATAAATTAAGCTTAAAAGGGTTACTCTCTTGGCTCAAACTTGAGGCCAGCAAAAAATGGAAATTAACAAGGACTTGATTTCAATGATTAAATTAACCAGGCTTAGTTCTTCATCACTTCTCCTTCACCAATCAATATACACTTGAACCCGTTTGTCTAAAGATTTAGCCATGGTAATCGTATTTAAGTTTACCAAATCTCACTAATAGGTAAGACTTGTGGACTTCACACAAGGGATTGGATTCTTCATATCCAAGTATGCACCTTCAGTATTAAAGCAGCTTGATTCTGCAGATGTGCTTCCATTTGCGTAAGTCAAATTGATATCTCTGAGATGAATGTTCTTGCAAGGCACTTTTGGACTGCAGAATATACTTACGGTAGAGGCAGTTTGAGATGTACCCTTAATGTTTCTGAATTGAATGTCACTAAGCCCAACAGATGATATCTGCAATACAAACACCAAGATGAATCCGTAAGCTAATCAATATAAAGAATGTATGTACAGTCATTTTCAAGAATTGGGTAAGCGAAATCTAACTCACGTCTGAATCACAACGATGTCCTGGACAATACTTCTGGTCGATAATAATCGGATTTGAGACGTTGATCATTTTGATGTTTTCGAATGTTATATCGTAGACCTTTATTGCTTGTGGTCCTGGCCAGGTCTTGATCCTGAGACCATTGGTAGTGCCATTAATCGTGCAATTATTTACAATTATTCCAGCAACATCCTCCTCATTGTTATACTTGCCGAGGCTGCCCACACTGTAAATGAATTTCATGAATATGGGCAATTGATACCACTTCGAATGTAGTTTGTTAACTGGGTGATTTTCATGACAGTAATATGATGGCCAAATGGTTGTGTTACCTGATGCCATGTCCTGGTCCACAGTATACACCAAAGATTCCAATGTTAGTGTTGCCTGCTCCAATTGATACACAATCGTCCCCTACACCAATTCTTGAAGAAGTAATATTGATATCAGAAGAACGACTAAGGTGAATGCCATCAGTGTTTCGACTGTTTCCAGGAGCTGTGATGTTGATTCCACGCATGAGAATGTTACTGCTGTCTAAGAAGCTTATGTGAAAACATTTGCTATTCAACAAAGAAATATTGCTAATAGTTGCATTCGAAACTTTCTGAAATCTTATAGACTGCAACAACAGAGTAACAGACAATAAGCTATCTCTATCATTATCAAAGTAAAAAACATTAACATAACAATGATACTTACATGGGGATATTCCTTGCATCTCCTTTTACCACGACAACGAGGCCGTGTCCAGGATTCTTTACCCTGACCATCTATGATTCCAGTGCCATTTCCAGTGAGAATAAAATTGTTCAGTTTTCTTATGACGATCCATGAAGGTTCTTCAAAAGCGTGTATATCCGATGGTGCCTTCAGTGTTCCAGCAATCTCAACTATGAGAGGGTAAGTGTTGTAGCAAGGGCCTTGGAAGGTGACTGGATTAACAAAGAATGTTCCTTCAGGAATCAACAAGGTTGGTTGCCCATCCCAATCACATACATCACTCCATGCAGTCAAAAATGCCTGAAATGGTCAGTAACATTATGTATTAATACTTGATTAGTAGCCCTAGTTTATGACCTAAATAGTTTTTATTGCAGGATTTTCTTTCAAAATTAAAAAGCAAAATGTGCTTCGCTCGAAAAATAAAACTTCATTTAATCATCTAAAAGATGTGATTACAAGAAAAGCACCTCCCTAATTGGTCAAATCCGCAACATTTCTAAGTCCTAAATGGTGTAGCGCCTACCTAGTGGAGCCACAAACTAGGAGCAAATCAATTCCATGTAAATGTCTAGAAAACATATAACCCGAAATGTTGAACAATATTCTTGAGCACTTGGATACAGTTTAGTCCAGGCAGACGCAAAACCGTGGTAAAACTTACCAATTGGCTGTCTGACTTCCCATCTGAAACTGCTCCATACTGAGTCACATCGAAAATTCTTCGCATTGATTCAGGTACTGTGATACTGGGTTCACTCGATTCTGAGATTGGTCCAGGAGCAGAAAATGGAGCTGCTTTTGATGGATGAGGACTTTCAGAATGTGGACCCGGAGCTCCTGCAGGTGAAACAGATTCAGGCTTTGGACTTGGTGCTGGTGCAAATCTTGAACAATATGTTGTCTCAAGTGTCAAACATATGAACAAAAATGTGATAACTGTCCTCATGAAAGCTACCATTTTGCCAATTTTATGAAATATAATTGGCTAAAACTATGCAATTTAATCCTAATTAAGCTTGTCCAAGTCTGAGCATCCCGGGCCAATTTATATTGAATTTGCTTCATAATCTATCATTAAAAACTTTGATTAATATGCATGAATTACTTGGCTAATATCTGGGAGGAGTTTCTATACAATTTTGTAACTCTAATCAGGTTACTTACATTTCCTTTAAGATAGTAATTACTTACTTTGAACTCTCATAATCTCATTGTCTCAAAACTGTTAGTAAATATGAACAATTGCTAGAAATATTCTAATTTTGGTGTACATAGATTTTTTTTTTTTAAACAGTTTAAGACTATAAGTGATATATAACATGAATAATGATCATATGATACAAATGATCATATTTGGTGGGTTAGATATCCCATAAGTAATATGAATTATGATCATATGATAATATGTGAAGAAATTACGAGAGAAACCGCTTGAAAAGTGCTCAAGCTAAGCGTTGAAATGTGATTCTCATAGTACAAATGCACTGTCTGCTGGCTTTTTGATCATATCATAGTGTGTGTTCCAAAAAAAATATATATACCATCAAATCGTGATGGATCTAATTTGAATTTTGAAGGACTAGAATCATCCGTTAAATTGTGATGCAAATCATAGATCATGGTACGCAAAAATAGTCGAAAGTAGACATTATTAAGTCTTTATTTTTTTTTCTCATTTTCACATAACATGCACAAAGTAGGATAGATATCTACATTACATCCATGGAGGATACATACTTAATTATAAGAGAAAGAGCTTAAAAAGCAGCTGGCTTAGGAAAATGCTACATAGATCTTGATACATACTTAATTACAAGAGAAAGAGCTTAAAAAGCAGCTGGCTTAGGAAAATGCTTCTTGTTACGTCCATCTAATATTATCAAGCCACCATGCAGTTGGGCTGCCTCATAAAAATCCATAGGTTCCTTTCTAGGAACATTTCGTAGTATTCCGAACAGAGGTTGCTGAGGTTCAACATGAGTACTAGGCCTTCCTTTGCGCAATTCTTCCAAAAGAGCAAACCCCTCCATCCCAACTTTCTTTAGATAAGCCTGTTGTGGTGCCATTCAAACTACACACAATAGTTAATCACTAAACCTTAAACACACAAGTACACCTTTTTTTGAGTTGCACCATATAGTTAGAGTGGCCTAAACCTTATATAGGGAAAAATTTCCAACTTCCAAGTTCCAATTCTTGTGGATAAGTTTGTGAACAAGATAAAAAAAAAAAGTAGGGAGGAAAGTGGTGTGTTTATTGATCTGCTTTCGGTGTGGTCATGTATATTCTTCCAAATATACTCTTCTCATCTTCTGTGGATATTTATGTCTCTTCTTATCCATCCTTTTTTCTTTGGTCCCCTTTGATCAATTGTAGTTTCCATACAACTTGGATTGGTGTAAGTGCATGTTCAAGAACAGATTCCTTTAACTGTTTTTTGCAATAATTAGTGAAACAGATTTTCTTTAAACCAATTAGATATGGTAAAGTGGTGATGAACTGATAAATAATGGATTAACCATATCAATTAGAAGATTATAATGGATTAGGTGCCCAGTTGTATAATTAAACAAGTGTTTAAAAGGTTTTTGATTCGAATACCACTAGGATAAGTTTGAACAGAAACTGAGAATCATATCTATAAGCTTTTTTTTTTTTTGACCAACCAAATTATTGTAGTGTTCATAAAATCTAGGATTACATCAGCAGCATTACATCAGCAGCATCTATATGTTTACTTGTTCCTAGCTATTACTTGGAAGTTGGAACATGTATAATTTGCCTGGGAAACCATTTCAAGGTTATCAAAGGGGAAAAAAATCCCAAAAAAAATGGAAATCATTTCAAGCTTTTTTTCCCTAGTGAATTCCTAATTTCATATTGGTTAGGACATGTAGATTTGTTGCATTTATTGAATTTTCGATTACTATTGAAATATATAGTCTTGCACGGATCCAAGATTTAATTTTGGGTTGGACTTATATACAGTAATCCAAGATGGGTAGGGCTTGTATACAATAATTTAAGAATTTTTTCTTTTAGTGGTGGGCTTGGGAATTACTATAACTACTAATTTTTCAAAATTTCACCCCGGGCTTCAGCCCAGTCAAGCCAACCTGTAGATCCGTCTCTGCATGGGACAATTACAAGCCTTAATATATACAAAGAATTAGGCTGTAAGGCCTTATTCCAACTTTTTTTTGCCAAAAAGACAAACTTAGAATTGTGGTTGTTAAAAGGACAAACACACGTTAATAATTTGTCAAAAGGACAAACCCGGATTTTGACTTTATCAAAAGGACAAATGCTTATGACCAGACTTATAATCATATATAGTCACACTTTTTTAAAATTTTATTTTTACCCTTATATACATGTGATTGCCATTATGATTATACGTGGATCATACACACTTAGAGGTGGCTAATGAGACGAGCTGCTCGAGCTCGGCTCGGTAAAAACTTGCTCAAGCTTGTTTATTAAACTAAATGAGCCGAACGTGATGACATTTTTAGGCTCGATTATAAATGAGTCGATCCCAAACTATTCGTTAAAAGCTCGAGGCTCAGTTGAATAATTAATTTTAGATTTTTAGAAGACTATATCCACACAGTTATAATCGACAACTTATATGCATTCATAACCAAGAGTTTTAATGATTAACGTTGAATAATTAATATTAATATACTATGTGTTAATAGTTTTTGTTACAATATCTATCTCAAAATCGCACTTACATAAGATTAATTAAGTTGGTTTCATTATATTACTTTGTGTATGAGCATTATTTGATTATTTCAATGTTAAACGAGCTCAAATTTTAGCTCAAGCTCGTTTAAAGCTTGAGGTCGTTTAAAGCTCGTAGATAAACGAACTTAGACGAGCCGAGCTTGAACAAAAAATTAGGCTCGTATTCAAGCTCGAGTCGAGCTTGAACACTTAAAACTCGTAAAGCTCGGCTCGATAGCCACCCCTATACACACTTATCCCTTCGATTTATGTGATCACAACTGTAATCATACTCATTATCATAAGATGTTTATATGTGATTAAGACTATGATCATAAAGTGTTTTGGAGCGTTTTCAGGGATGATATCCTTGCCATTGTGCGTGAGTTCCATAGTTCTGGTTTCCTTGATTGGCGTGTAAATTCTACTTTTATCACGTTAATTCCAAAGAAGGAGGGTGTTCTATCTGTTGGGGACTACCGACCCATTAGTCTCATTGGTGGAGTGTACAAGATTATTTCTAAAATGCTCGCATTAAGGGTTAAACAAGTGTTACATTTTCTTGTGTCTGATACTCAAGGTGCCTTCCTTGGGGATAGACAAATACTGGATAGTGTACTCATTGCTAATGAGAGTATTGACGCGAGACTACGACAAGGGGATCCAGGGATTTTGTGTAAGATTGATATCAGTAAAGCATATGATCATGTGAACTAGAACTTTCTTGATTATGTGCTAAGCAGGATGGGGTTTGGATTGGGATGGGGGAAATGGATTCATACTTGTGTGTCTACAGCACGGTTCTCAGTGATCATTGAAGGCTCACCGAAAGGAAATTTTAAGGCCCAGCGAGGTATCCGTCAGGGGGACCCACTTTCTCCGTTTCTTTTCATTCTGGTTATGGAAGCTTTGTCCCGCTTCACTTTGAAATGTATGCATGATGGATTATTGAGGGGTTTCGAGATTGGGAATGGAGGTGTTACAGTTGGAGTTTTACAGTTCGCAGACGACACCCTTTTTTTCACTGAACTTACGATTCAGGCTCTGTCTGTGCTTCGGTTAGTAATTACTTGCTTTGAAGCCGTGTCTGGACTAAAGGTTAATATTTCCAAATCATCCATTTTTGCGATTGGGGAAGTTCATAACATTGAGGATTTGGCTCGCTTTTTGGAGTGTGGTGTGGCTCAATTGTCAGGGAAGTATCTTGGGTTACCTTTAGGGGCGCATTATAAGAATGTGGATGTGTGGAGCTCGGTTATTGAGTCGTATCAAAAGAAGCTGAGTGGTGGAAGCATAAACTTATGTCCAAGGGTGATCGTCTACTTCTTGCCAAAAGTACTCTGGCAGGTCTTGCCATCTATCATTTGTCCCTCTTCACTATCCCCTCAAGCATTGCCGAGAAACTTGAGCGGATAGTAAGGAATTTTTTTTGGGGCTCTAGTGAGAATAAGAAGAAAATGCACCTTGTGGCTTGGGATACAGTATGTTATCCCGTGTAAGAGGGTGGTTTGGGTATTCGTGATTTGAGGACCATGAACCAAGCACTCCTTTCAAAATGGATATGGAGATACGGACGGGAAAAATCTGCACTTTGGAGAAGAGTCATTGAGGCTAAGTATGGCGAGAGTGATAATAGTGGTAAACCGAGGAAGCTATCTCAACCTTATGGGTGTAGTCTCTGGCGCGAGATCCAAGTTGTGCAAGAGGAGTTTTTTGAAAACATCAGGCAGGTGGTCAACAAAAGGGATAAGACTCGATTTTGGCATGATAAGTGGCTAGGTGATACCATCTTTTCAAGAAGGTTCCATAGGTTATACAAATATGCTTCTATAAAGGATGGTACGGTAAAAGATCATTGTGGTGTTGAGGGGATTTGGGAGCTCCATTTGAAAAGGTCACGCTTCCGTGAGAATGAAATTACTCAATTGGATCATCTTAAGGAACTTCTTGAGGGTGTTTCTCTGAGTGATGAGGAGGATGGTTGGGATTGGATTTTGTCGGGGGACAATGTTTTTTCAGTGAAGTCTTGTTATTCAAGCCTAGTGAACATTGGTGAAAGGCGATCTTCCGAACCATATGAGTTTCCTTATAAAGCAATTTGGGAGCCGAAGGTGCCTATGAACGTCAAACTTTTCGTATGGAGTTTGATGTGGGATAAAACTTTGACAATTGACAAACTTCAAAGAAGAGGCATGGTCTTGACAAACAGATGTGAGCTATGTAAATGTGATGTCGAGTCCACAAGACACCTCTTCTTTACATGTACAGTCACTAAGGAGATTTGGCAGGATTTAATTTCAGTTTGTGCTAGAGCTTGCGCTGAATTTCACACTGTGGAGACTCCACAACAGCTGTTGAACTGGTGTGGCCAGCCTTGAATGCACAGGGTGTCAAAGGTAAGATCTGGAATATTTTGCCGTATGTAGTATTATGGCGTGTCTGGTGAGCGAGAAATGAAGTAATTTTTTAGGGAAACAATCATAGTGTGTCTAAGATTGGGATTGCGATTAAGGCAGCTGTGTGGGCCTGGTTAGGCTGTGATCGAGATGGTTCAGAGTTGAGGAAGGACATCAGGTTCTCTGACTTACTTCGTGACTGTAACTACTTTATGCAGGAACAGTGGTGATGAGGTGTTCTACTGAGCACCATGTTGGTTGTCTGCCAGTGCTGGTTGTAGCTACTAAATTGCTATAGCTAGGTGTATATGTGAGTTTGATTAACACTCCACCTGACGATATACAATTCTCTGTATGTGCTGATCAGGCTTGTAAATCTTTTTGGTGTTAAATATATTGTTACATTGATAATAAAATAATAATAAATAAATGTCATTACAAGTCTGATAATAACAAATAAATGTGATTATAAGTGTGATCATACATACTCGTGTTGTGATTTATGTGTGATCATAATGAATAAATGTGATTACTGGTCTGATCATACCAAATAAATGTGATTATAGAATCTGATCTATGATCACATTCCAATAATGGTTCATTTGGGTAGGGTATAGTTTTACTGTATTTGGTGTTATGTAGTATATGATTAGACATGTGATCATATGATTATACGTCTGATCATAGGGTTGCATAAGATCACATTTAAACTAGGGTTCATTAGAGTAGGGTATAGTTTTATTGCATTTAGTGTTATGTAGTATATGATTAGATCGTGATCATGTGATTATAGGTCTGGATCATAGGGTTGCTTAAGATTGCATTCCAACTAGGGTTCATTGGGGGTAAGGTATAGTTTTATTGCATTTAGTGTGTATGTAGTATATGATCAAACATGTGATCATTAAGGGTATTTCTGTCTAAGGGAGTTAATTGTTATGATTAGACCTGTGATCATAAAAACGTTGTCATTTTGACTAACTGAAATCTTTTATGTCCTTTTGGCCTAACCGAATTGGAATCGTGTCTTTGGCCCCAACTCACCCTATATATTGGGCAACACCACTAATTCCCAATTGATTTTGAGTTGGACCTAAGGCTTTAATAGATCCACTCTGCATTGCAACATATCTTCCGGGAGTTTGCTTTATTAGATTTCTTGTTTGTTTTTTCCTTTAGAAAATGTATCAATGATCACAACCACCTGACCGCCAGCATGCACCATCAGGTTCGATCAAGACTAAACAATGGACTCAAAGCACAATTTTTATACAAAGAAACCATCACCACGACACCATATATTAATGATAATGGTGTCGTGGTGATGGATAGAGATTGTTGTGTATTGGATCGCAATGCGCAGGATCATAGCTTATATTAAGTGAGGTCTATAGGATCATACCTTATGTTTGTTTCTAGAAATAATGTAGGTAGGAATTCTACTCCCATAAGTACTTGGTATTCTAATTGGTAATTGGTATTGTTATTCAATTAGAATCCTTGTATGGATTAGGAACTCTTGTGTACTTGGTATTCTAATTGGTAATTGGTATTGTTATTCAATTAGAATCCTTGTATGGATTAGGAACTCTTGGGTATTATATATACTCAACTAGTTGGCTATTGTAAAAGGGTGGTAAGAAGAGAGAGTGAACCAAAAGGTGAAAGCTAGATAGGGAGAGAAGTTTATGAGTAATAGGGTTTCTCAGGTTCTAGTGTGAGAGAGAAATAAACAAGTAATTATAGATTTGTAATTAGGTTGTTTTCTTTTCTCTGATTAGTGAAATCTTCTTGATCGGTTGTCGGGTGGAGTAGACAGGTTTATCGAACCACGTTAATATTGGTGTTATTGTGTTTTTCGATTACTTTCTCTGTTATTTGCTATTATCTAGATTATCGGTATTACAACCAATCCTTGGGTTAAAGCTTCCGTTGCACAACAGAGATAGGTAAAGACTTTGTGTTAAGGTGGCATGAGTTAAAGAAGGTTGTATCATTGTGTAAGTTCACCTATGTATATGGGGTGAACTTTAATTCCACATGTAGTGAATTATATATCTAGATTACTCCAAGCTCTTCTCTAATCTATAGGTTGTGAAGGAGAGATAGTTGAAGACCTTAAGTTGAGAAAGATGATGCAATTTACAGGTGATTTTAGGAAGGATGCCGCCACATTCTTGTATCCAATTGGTTTTGCGATAGAACATATTCAAATAATCAAATTCAACGGCCCAAGAAAAACTTGAAATAGAAATTTAATCTTTGAGATTGAGTAACTGTTATGGTCCCTCTAGCTCATCCTTTTTAAGAAGGTAATCCTTGTATTTGTTTTCCCTCCACTTTTGTTGAGAGGTTTTTTTCTTATAGCTCTATCCTGTTAAAGGAAAACCTCGTGTCTCGACTCCCTCCAATGATTATACTCTTGGGGAGATTTGTATCATTGTGTTTGTCCTCTACTTTTGTTTGTGTAATTCTTTGAACCCCTCAAGTTGGAGTGTGTATGGAAATAACACCCAACTTGGGAATTAAATGGTGAAAAGAATCCTTTCCCAATGGTTTGGTGAACAAATCTGCAATCTGATCAGCGGAAGCAATGTACCGTGGTCGTAATAGTTTTGCTTGAATTTTCTCACGAATGAAATGACAATCCAATTCTATATGCTTGGTACGTTCATGGAAGACAGGGTTTTCTGAAATGTGAATGGCAGCTTGATTATCGCAAAACATATGCATAGGAGAAGGATGGGGAATACCCAGATCTTGTAGTAAGTATTTTAACCATTGTAATTCACATGAAAGGAGTGACATTGATCGATATTCGGCTTCAGCCGAAGAACGCACAACAACGTCTTGTTTCTTAGTTCTCCAAGAAATTGGACTGGTACCTAAGAAAGTGCAAAATCCAGATGTCGAACGACGAGTGATAGGACAGCCTGCCCAATCAGAATCACAATATCCACTCATCTGAAGGTTGCTTGATGAAGAAAGTAAGATACCTTTTCCAATTGATCCTTTTAGATAACGCAATACACGAAATGCTCCATCCATGTGGGAAGTGCGAGGAGAATGCATGAACTTACTGAGGACATGAACTGAATATACAATATCGGGTCGTGTAACAGTGAGATAGATGAGACGGCCTACCAACCGACGATAAGGAGTGGGATCAAGCAATAAAGTTCCATCGGTCTTGTGTAAATGAAGATGTTGTTCCATGGGAAAATCAGAAATACGACCGCCTATTAGACCAGAATCATTTAAAATATCCATAGCATACTTACGTTGAGTAAGGAAAAGATCGGCTTTAGAACGAGCAACTTCTATGCCAAGAAAATATTTGAGTCGTCCAAGATCTTTAATAAAAAATTTCTCCTCCAAATACTGTTTGAGATTTTGAATAGTAAGAGGAGCATTTCCTGTGATGATAATGTCGTCGACGTAAACAAGAACAAATGTTGAAGTATCACCTTGAATTTGAGTGAATAAAGAGTAATCAGATTTTGATTGTCGAAATCCTGCTTGGATCAATGTAGAAGAGAATTTGGCAAACCATTGCCTAGAAGCTTGTGTCAAATCATATATAGATTTGTGAAGAAGACAAACTCGATTCTCCCCCTGTTTAACAAACCCCAGAGGAAGATCCATATATACTTCTTCATGAAGGTCCCCTTGTAAGAAGGCATTATTCACATCAAGTTGAGAGATAGACCAGTTCTTAATAGCAGCGAGAGATAATAAGAGGCGAACAGTGACTAATTTTGCTACGGGAGCAAAAGTGTCATGATAGTCAAGCCCTTCTATTTGAGTATATCCCTTAGCAACAAGTCTTGCTTTGTATCGTTCAATCGAGCCATCCGAGTTGTACTTAATTTTGTATATCCATTTACAACCAATAGGCTTTTTACCAGGTGGTAGTAAAGTGAGACTCCAAGCTCGATTTTTGTTAAGAGTCGAAATTTCTTGGGACATAGCCTCTCGCCATTGCGATGATTTTACTGCTTGAGAAAAGGACTTAGGTACGACTGTAGAAGAAATAGAACATAAAAAAACTCGGTAGATGAAAAATGGTTATATGAAATGAAGTTATGGAGGGGATAAGGAGTACCTTTTACCTTAGATTTGGAGTGGACTGAATGTGCCGCATGAGGAAGTGTAGGGCAATGATAATCTGCAAGATAAGATGGAGGACGTCGAATACGAGGTGGGTTATTAGGTGTAGGAGATGCACTTGTTTCTTGATCAGTAGTGGATGATGTGGTATTATTTGATGTGGACATGCTACCAGGAACAGAGGGTAAAGGTGCATGGGTAGCATCCAAAAGTGGAGTGTTTGTAGTGTCACTCATATTGAATGGAGAGTGATCTAATGCATGTTCATCAGAAATAGGAGATGATGGCAATGATGTATCATTAATAGTTGGAGAATAATTAAAATGCTCGTTGTCAGCAATAGGCAAAGGAATCACAGAGTCAACGAAGAAGGATGAGATAGATCAGTATAAGGAAAAACTTTTTCATAAAAAATGACATCTCTAGAAGTATAAATTTTCTTAGAGTTGATGTCGAAAATTCGGTATCCTTTTTGAGCATAAGGATAACCTACAAAAATTCCTGGTTTAGCACGTTGATCAAACTTATGCTTGACATTTTGATTTTGAGCAAAACAAAGACAACCAAAAACTCGCAAGTGAGAATAGTTTGGTGGTGATTTAAATAATAACTCATGAGGAGATTTTTCAGACAAAATAGGTGAAGGGGATTTATTGATGATGTAAGCAGCCGTTAAAATACATTCACCCCAAAAAGATAAAGGCAAACTAGCTTGAAAACGTAAAGCACATGCAACATTGAGAAGGTGACGATGTTTACGTTCTACAACCCCATTTTGTTGAGGTGTAGCAACGCAACTTCGTTGATGAATAACACCATGGGACAAAAAAAATTGTTGCATTTCACGGGACATGAATTCAGTTCCATTATCAGAACGGACAGTTTGAATTTTTGAAGAAAAAACATCACCTGTACCATACATAAGAGAAGATATTTTTGAATTAAATTGAGTATGGACCATGGCAAAAAAGGATTTTAAAATATTTTGTGTTTCCGATTTGATATGCATCAGATAAATCCAAGTATTACGAGTGTAATCATCCACAATTGTTAAGAAATAACGAGCACCAGAATACGAAGACAAGGAAAAAGGTCCCCAAATATCACAATGTATCATTTGAAAAGGCCTAATAGATTTAATTGAACTGGATGGAAAACTTAATCTTAATTGTTTAGCTTGAGGACAAACAGTACAAGATTCATTATTTGAACAAGAAATAAATGGAAATTCCTTAGCTAATGAATGCAAACGAGAAAATGAAATGTGTCATAAACGCCAATGCCAAAGATTACTGTTTGGTGGTTGATGGATAGCAGCGGAGATAGATGCAAGTTGGAGATGATACAACCCCTCATGAAGACACCCCAGGCCAATCCTCTTCTTCGATAACAGGTCCTGGAAAAAATAGAAATCTTTGTAAAAATGGGCTGAAGTTAAACCTGATTTAGTTAACTCGCTGATTGAAAGTAAGTTCAAATGAAAGGAAGGAACGCAAAGAACATTATCAAGTATTAATAAAGGGGACAAGATAATTCGACCCACATGAGTGATAGGTGCATGAGTATGATCAGGAAGTCTAACAAAAGAGGTAATTTTGCAAACAGTATAAGATGAGAATAATGATAAAGAACTACAAATATAATTGGATGCACCCGAATCTATTATCCAAATGGACGAAGATAATGAAGAAGCAATACCTGTCAGATTTGCTTGAAAATTAGAGCTACCTGAACCGAGCATAGATAAAAGCTTAGCATATTGTTCTTGAGAGATCATAGGGGCAGCAATAATCTCTGGTTGGGCTGCAAAAGCTTGTGGGGTTGAAGTTTCTGATGTTCTGGTGGGTTTTCCATGCAACTTGTAACAAGTGTTTCGAAGATGACCTTCTTTATTGCAATAATCACAATAAGGAGCATTACCATTCAACTTGTAACAAGTAATCCGAGTATGGCCTTCTTTATTGCAATGGTCACAATAAGGACGAGATGTATTACCACGCCGCTCGCTATAAGATCCCTTTTTCGAATTTCCTCCAAAACGATTTGGATTGGTATTGGAACTATTCGAACGATGCTCTGTCCGAGTAATATTGAGTGTCGCAGCCTCAGGCACTGGTGAAGACGACACTTGAATTTCTTGTTGTTTTTCTTCTTGACGCACTAAATTGTATATTTTTGTGACAGTAGGAAAAAAATCCATTAATAAGATTTGACTGCGGATCGCAGAGAAACGATCATGAAGACCTTGTAGAAATTCCATTGCACGGTCTTCTTGAAGAGGATTAGCTACAGTAGCTAATCCACTACCACAAGTACAAATAGGAATAGCAGATAAAGAATTTAATTCATCCCAAAGAGATTTAAGAGCAGTAAAATAAAACGATACCGAGTTGTTCTCTTGCTTTGATGATGAGATGGATTGTTTGAGTTGATAAACTTTGGGTGCATTAGTTTGAGAAAATCGATCACGTAAATCTTTCCAAATTTCATAAGTTGATTCAGCATAAAGGATGCTATTACGAATTTCTGCTGTAACAGAATTAAGCAACCAGGAAGCAACAAGATCATCGCACCTGGACCACTTCTGCAACTCATTGGATTCATCAGGTTTGGTGACAGAACCATCAACAAAGCCTAGTTTGTTCTTTGCTCGAAGAGCTCTTGTGATTGAACGCAGCCATGTACTGTAATTGTCACCAGACAATAAAGGAGATACTAACACAGCCGTGGGGCTGTCTGAATGGTGGACAAAAAATGGTTCTTGAAAGTCAACATTGTCGTCAGATTTGGTTTCACCAGATTTCTTTGCTGGAACTTCAGTAGTCATGGTTAACAATGATGATTAATAATGTCGAAAGAGAAAAATAAAATCAGAAAAACAAACCTTGCTTTGATACCATGTGAAACATATCAGAGAAGGGAATGGAAAAGAACACAGCGACTTTGTTTGTCTGCCTCAACTTGAGGTTGGACTTGTGAGATTACATATATATATATATATATAGATTACAACTAAGTACAAAAGGAATGTACTTGTTCCCCAAGATTACAAGTTAGGAAGTTTACAAGTTAGGAAATAGCTATACATGTAAATTCCTTGATATGCAAATCAAACCAGCCATTCCCTTGCTGGA
Source organism: Aquilegia eximia (assembly GCA_023053565.1). Classification (NCBI taxonomy): domain Eukaryota; kingdom Viridiplantae; phylum Streptophyta; class Magnoliopsida; order Ranunculales; family Ranunculaceae; genus Aquilegia; species Aquilegia eximia. Next base: position 9,113,163 of record JALIGU010000004.1, on the reverse strand, counting down.
CATACTAGATTATCTTAAGACTTATCAATAAAATTTATTTTAGTGAAAGAAAAAAAAAATACCACTTCGAATCTGGAACAGGCCTGGAGCCTTCTTTAGCTCATGCCACCTCAACACAAGGTCTTGATAGCAGTAATTTCTCCTGCCAGACAAGACTCCAATCAAGAACCAAACCATTGTTTTTCACTTCATTAGTGTTCGATGGCTGACTGAAATATACACATGCAAGTTCTTACTTCCTTCAAGGTCCCCAAGTTATTTTTTTGATTCCACCCAAAGAATTAGTTTAGGGTCTATTGATACATAGACACTGGACCTATTTTTTTTATTAAGAAGGCATAAGCCATGATTCTTTGCAAATTCAAGCAGAAGAACAATAAAAAGGAATATCACCTGGAAAAACAACATGACTCACCAAGATAAATGAAGTTTTAACAGGGATTACACCTGTCCCATTTCAACATTGTGAACAAACATACAACTACAAAACTCAACAAGACATCTAACACATGAGGGCAGAACGGTCAGACTGCAGAGAGGTTTATGTCATGTTGTTATCATTTATCACTCTTTAGCTTTTTTAAACTCTTATAATTGAAAACTCAAAGAAGGATAAACATTCATATATAGCAAAGCAGCAAACTATCCAACTGTTCCATACTGATAGGGATCATCCATATATATAACAAAGCAGCAAAATACCCTTTCAAATAATTAAGAAACCGATCTGCATATTGTCCTAGTATTGGTGATAATTTAAATATGTAATCAAGTTTGAAGATCAAACAATTACTAATTAAGGTCACCATGATCTCAGACATATGATTCTGGTACCTATTCCCACACGATGCTTCAAACTCAAATCTCATTCCCAGATTAAAAGTTTAAAGAAAAATCGATCAACAAGTAAGCTAGACAACTGTTTCTCCAGAATTGTCAGTATATGTAAACTCACAAGTTCAAGCAGGTTGAATCTAACTCTTTTCTCCGGGTTGAAAGTAATAATATCATCACTATTCACTAATAGCAACTTGTAAGGATGCATGATAAATATTTATAGCATTAACTAATAGCAGTATACTCTGGTAGCTAGGATCACCCCAAGTCTAACTAGTTGTTTGGAAAGAAAATGTCAACACCAATTTAAGACATCTGTTAACAGATTACATACTCTCTAGGATAAAGCAAACCCCAGCATTGCTTATTATTCCAGAATCCAGTCATCCAACCAGTTACTCTTGAAAATGTGAGGGCTTGAACTAAACCAAAGATTAAAAATCTCATTCAGATTTTCCTCATATCACCAGTAACAATATATATAACATAAGAGAGATTCTGGTAGAGATTTTTTTTGGAAAAGAGACTGGTAGATTGATCCATACCACAGTACACCAATACAAACTATATGGATTAATCACATTGCTGGTGATATTGAGTCACCATAGGAGCAGAGTATTGAAACAGAGAAGTTATAGTGGTGGGACTAGCACTCTCCGTCTATAAAAGATACAAATCTGAATTCTTCCTTACCACTTTAACACTTCTTATTTTCCACATAGAAATGGAAGAAGAGAAGAAGTATACCAGGGTTAACAAATTATGAAACTCAAAGAATGTATTCAAGACACGAGAATTCAATAGTATTAAACTATTACTAATGTATCCAATTCAATAGTATTAAACTATTAATAATGTATCCAACTATCCATTATTATGCGATGGTAGACACTTAGTTTGTGTTGAACTCGTAAAGGGAGGCTACAATAATGTATATCAACCGGAATACCGGATAAACTGGTAGGCACATGCCTAACCACACACAGAGGTGGACTTTGCCACTCTCCCAACTGGGTCACAGGCCTTACAAAGGGTTAGGCCCACAGTCCTAACCAAACATGGGGGTGGATTCACCAATAGTTTGAAAACTTTGAATATAGTGAACAAAATTTCCCGCTTTCATAACCTCGACCTTATGAAAGAGCTAGCATCAATTTATAATGGTATGGATGTTAATCTGATCCACCAATGGCTTTAACTATTTTTTCACAATACACAGAATCTGAGCCAATAACTACTTAATTCAATGGACTTCAGAGAAAGTTTTTACCAATTTGTACCAGAAAAATTAAACAAAGTAACAGCAACTAAGATCAAAAAGATATTTAAACCTACAAGATTTGTCCTTTCAAGTGTTACTTTTCCGTAAAATCCAGTAATGGATAGAGAAGAACAACAAAATATCTCTTAATCCACTAAACTATAACAAATTAACAATGGATTCAACCTACATTTAAACCTTGAAACAACTACAAATCTCCTTAAAATGCTTGAAATCAGTAAAATAGGACTAATTAAAACCTGACCTAGCTAGAAACCTTGCATCCAACATCAACATCAACAGACAGTAAAGCTAGCTAGCTAGCTAGCTATTTGGAATTAGAGAGGAGTTTAGTAGTGATGTCAACATACTTGGTCGCCATTTCATGAAGAAAGAAAGCATCAACAGTGAGATACATAGCATAGTCTTTGTTAATTTCAAAACCTCTGGTATCACGATCACGCCATTTATCAAAGATCTCCAACCTATCAACCTCCATTCGCTTATCCAACATCATCTTCGTAATCTGATCCAAGTCAAACTCCTTCATTTGTCTCATCCATAAACCAAGTACTTTTTCACCTAAACAACGAATATCAACAGATCTTTCAACTTTCAACTCCTGATCTTTCTCAAGTTTCTTAGAAACATCATCAATATCCATTCCAACAAAAATCGCTTTAGAATCAGAAAGAAAATCTTTCAAAACATTTGGAACTTCGCTTGAACCAAAACCACGGCCGTAATATTGACCACTTGGAAGTGAATAGAGCAAACAATTAGAACCAGTACAGAGAGCAATTATTTCATATGGATTGTCTTTAAGACCTTTCTTCGTGTACTCTAGATCACGATCTACACAAATACTAACGATCAAAGGATACTTGCTTTTGTTCTTTCGATTAGCTTTTCGAAGTTCAGAAACCCATTTCTTCGTGACGGAATCACAATCAGTGAAGAGTGTTAAGATACGTTTGTCTCCGATGTGAACGTTGAATAGTTCGTAACGATCTTTTCTTGTCCAGTGACGATCTTCGATTTTCTTCACTTCTGTCTCGATTCGCTCAACTGTTACCTTCATTGATGAAAAACAGAGAAAGAAAGAGGAGAGAGAAAAAGGTGGTTGTAGCAACGTAGCTTGGAGAGAAAGAAAAGAAAATAGAGCGAAAAGAGAAACGCAAGAAGTGTGACTTCTCTGTTGAGAATAGTACTGTGTACTTTTTATAGCAAAAGAAGACAGCTGGTGATCTGATCAAATATTTTTGCCTTGTGATTCGTAATGAATACACCGCTATTGGTTGAGTGGATAAGATTTAGTTTCTTTCGTATGTTGTTTATTCTGTAGGATGTAAGAGTACAGGATAAAAGAAATTTGAATTATTGTCTGTAAGTACGTTAAATCGTAGCCGTTCATTCTCTGAAAAAGTTTCTCTGACTGATATCACACCAAATGAACCAATCCATGAACAAAGTTGTTTCATCCAATGAAATTATAGCGTTAGGGAGAGAAAGAAGTGAAGTAGCTTGGAAAGAAAGAAAAGAGAAGTTTCTTTGATCAAACTTGTGATATTTGCTTCGAGATACTCGTGGAGTGGACATCGTATGTTATTTCAAGCAGACAAACGACCTTGCATCTTTTTGATCTCTCCCGGATTTTCATGCTTATATGATGTAAAGGTGTATCCAAAAATAATCTCTTCTGTGAAAACCAAATCACGTCCATTTATTGAATTCTGATCATGATCACCGCTTTTGATTGGAAGAATCACAGCCGTTCATTATTTAAAATAGCTTGTACTCATGCACTGTGTAACTGTTTGGTCAAGTGGTCAGCACTCAGCAGGCTCACATAGTCACATCTATGACTCTATGAGCTATGGGCCGTTACTTTCAAAATTTTGATGTTTGATGTCCATCATCCATGTCGCAAAAAACAAACAGGCCTTTACATTGGGTTAACCAGACTTTAAAACACATGCGGCCCGTGACCCAATTGAGAGAGTGGCAAAACACAAAATTAATGGGCGTCAACATTAAAGGCTTGGTGTCATGGTGAGGTAATTGGGATGAGGCATGTCAAATAAAATAATGTAGATGGAGTGATGGAACCTTTTGCTTAAGTGCTTAACAATGCCACACCCTCGGATAGTTGGATAGTTGTATTTATTTCAAAGCTTTTGGGGATCCAGTGACGTTGTTGCTGTTACAATCAGGTGCGTTCCCATAATCCATCAGTCCACTAATTTGATACCATCCGTGAACAACGTGGAATAAATGACTGACAGTCCCATAAGGTCCAAAAACACTGCTTTTTTCTTGAGAAAAGTAAAGCCTCATAAATAGTTGATGGAATGTTCAACTCCCATACCTCAAGTTTTTTCCAAATGTATGTACTATGGTGTTAAATATTTTAGAGATTTTTTGGCCACCCTGAAAATTTGAGATACCCCTATTTGAAAAAAGAAATTAAGATATTTTTAAGATAGAAAAAATTTACAGCTGTAAATTTGTTTTATGATGGATGGCTAAGATAACACCACATCTTGAAATGGGATATATTGTAAAAAAAAAAAAAAATATTTCAAATTTCATATTTTAACTTTTAAATTGGGGTATGTCCAAAAATCACAATATTTATTTATTTTTGATAATACTTTATTACTTTTATAGTAACAACTCCAAGCATTTTATAGGAACAACTCCAAACATTTTTCTCTACATATGTGTTTCGAAGAGTGGTCGATGGGAGACCTGTCACTCTACAAAAAGTGGTCCAAAATAACATTTGTCAAATATGGAACATATCAAGATGTCGACCAATCTACTATTCTAGAAGCTAAGGTGGCTTGGTTAAATTGAATTAGCTTAGTTATTAATTACTTAACACCAAAACTTATTTGATATTTCACTTTAACTTCTGGATATTTCATCTAAACTAAAGTAAAAGTAATAATAGAATGATAAGGATAAGTATGGATAATGGATGTGTCACAATCACACAAGATATTTCAATTTTTTTTTTGTTAGAATAATTGGACACTAAACGACTAAAGAAAACCATTTCTATTCTTCCCCCACAGTTTGAAGTTTTCAAAACCATTTCCATGTTACTAGCTACAGCCTACCAATAATAATAATATATTAATATGAAACCATGCAACACACAAAACTACAAGCGCAGTGGCGGTTTTACAAGTCTACATGTCCATTTTTCCCCCTTTAAAGTAGTATTTCTTTTGTCTGCTAACTTTGGCCTATAAAATATCTCTGGTTTTCCATTTTCTTCTTCTCATTTCTCACACCTGTGCTTACACTATTTTGCTGAAAACTAAAAACCATGAGTAACCCTAAGTTTGAACGAATGCCAAGCTTGAGAGAGAGAGTTGAAGATACTCTTTTTGCTCATCGTAATGAATTAGTCTCTCTTCTTTCCAGGTTCATTTCTCTCTTTTCTTTTTTAAAGCAACTTTAACTTTATATTGTGTTAATTTTTTTTTTTTTTTTTTTTTTTGGTTTTTGTTAATTTATTTGTAGGTATGTTGATCAAGGAAAAGGAATTCTACAACCCCATAATATAATTGATGAATTAGATATAGCAATTGGTAAAGAATGTGGTCAAAAGCTTAAAGATAGCCCTTTTACTGATGTTCTCAAATCAGCACAGGTGTGTTACTTGATTCATTTGTTTTTAGATTTTTTTGGATTATTATTTTTTTGTTATAATGAATTGTTGATTTTTTGTGTATAGGAAGCTATTGTTTTACCACCATTTGTTGCACTTGCTGTTAGACCAAGACCTGGGGTTTGGGAATATGTTCGTGTTGATATCTCTGAGCTCACTGTAGAGCAATTGACTGTTTCAGAGTATCTTCTCTTCAAAGAAGAACTTGTCGATGGCGAGTAAGAATACTACTACTATTACTACTGCTACTCTGTTTATGCATTTTTAGTTACTTGATAGTTCTAGAATTTGATGGTAATTGAGTTTGGGTTTTGGTTTAATTCAGGTCAACGGATAAGTATGCACTTGAGCTTGATTTTGAACCATTCAATGCATCATTTCCTCGTCCTAGTCGATCTTCATCTATTGGAAATGGCGTTCAATTCCTCAATCGCCATTTGTCGTCGAGCATGTTTAGGAATAAAGACTGTTTGGAGCCTTTGGTAAAATTTCTTCGAGGACACAAGCACGACGGCTATGTAAGTCTTTACAAGATGCTTTTCTCATTAATGTTTTTAGTTTATAATTCATTAAAAATTGCCTAGGTACATGTAAATGCAAATCTAGCATGAAAGATATGAATTTGCTTAGAGCCGAATGATTTATGTTAAATTCATTGTGCAGGTGATGATGCTTAATGATCGGATACATAATGTATCCAGACTTCAATCTGCTTTAGTGAAGGCAGAGGATTATCTATCTACACTCTCGCCAGATACACCATATTCTGACTTTGAATACAAGTGAGTTGCAAAATCTATATTTTTGTTCACCAACGTGCATGATCTCTTCCAGTAGTATATTACACCCACATAATTCCCATTTAAATGATATTGTCTTATGTGCAGATTTCAAGAATGGGGGTTTGAAAGAGGTTGGGGTGACAATGCGAAAAGGGTGTCGGAGATGGTACATCTTCTCTTAGATATCCTCCAGGCACCTGAACCCTCTATTTTGGAGTGTTTTCTTGGGAGGATACCAATGGTGTTTAATGTTGTCATCGTTTCCCCGCATGGATACTTTGGACAAGCAAATGTCTTAGGCCTACCAGACACAGGAGGGCAGGTACTTTAATGCATGTGTTTTATACCTGTTTGAAATTATAAATGTTAACACTGTTTTCCTTCAATATGGTTATGTTTATCTTAATACTAGTGGTCTTTTTGATCATTATATTGAGCATGGCGTCCTTACTTGCTACAAAATTTATCAATGATGTATAGATTGTTTACATACTGGATCAAGTGCGCGCCTTGGAGAAGGAGATGCTTATGAAAATACAAAAACAGGGATTGGCCTTTTCTCCTCGAATTCTAATTGTAAGTATAATCCAGTGATTTTTCCATTAAGTAGTTCAATGAGGTATTCATTTTTCCTGTTATACACTGTTTTGTTTTAATATCTAATTCTCATGTTCCCTGAAGGTGACCCGTCTCATTCCGGACTCAAAAGGGACGACTTGCAATCAGCGTCTCGAAAAAATTACTGGAACACAACATACACACATTTTGCGAGTGCCTTTTAGAAGTGACAAAGGAATTCTTCGTAAATGGATATCAAGATTTGACGTTTGGCCATATCTTGAGACCTTTACAGAGGTACAATGGTGCTACTTTTAAACGTTTGGTACTTCATAGGTTGTTTTTAGTAGCTTCAGATCGTCTAGGAGTGAGTCCTTTGATTGCAATTTATTTTAATCAAAGGACGTAAATTGTCAAGTGTCAACAATTCGATTGTGCTCTTGCACTTGTCAACAAGAACGTAAATAAACTGACATATAACGTCTAATGAAAACTGCTATCTAGAAGTAGTAGTCTATTCTCTACAATTTATTTTGTATCAGACAATGTTGTATTCCATTTGTCAAGAACATGGCAAACTCAATTGTATGAGGATCTACAAGTCTGACACTTTACCCATGTCAAGCAGCACTAGAAACTATCGTGTCTTTATTGGATATGCTTGCTTAACACTATGCGCTTATGGGTGGAAATTATGTCATGTTATTGCTTATCTATCCAACTCAGAATTACTTACTAACTATTCAAGACAATACCATACCTTTTTATACCGTGAAGTTGTATATTGTATACTAATTCGATTGCTTCACTCTTTCTTTAATGTTCTAGGTTCCATGTTCTTAGTGCTTGCTATGCCTAGAAAATCATTTTCTTCTGGGTAACCCTGGGCATTTTCGCAGATAATGTGTCTAGTTGAACGATGACCTCGTCCTCATCAATTTATCTTTTATTTGTTTAGGATGCCGCAAGCGAAATATCTGCTGAGCTGCACGGTCTTCCAGATCTCATCGTTGGCAACTACAGCGACGGAAATCTGGTGGCATCTTTGCTATCTTTTAAACTAGGGATCACACAGGTTTGCTAGGATCTTTTGGCTCTCTGTTTGTGTATATTATTTCCTTTTGTATCTTGTAACTGGTATTACATGTTGTGAAGTTCTAATTGTCATATTACACATGCAGTGCAACATCGCGCATGCATTGGAGAAGACAAAATACCCAGATTCTGATATATATTGGAGAAAATTTGACGAAAAATACCACTTCTCTTGCCAATTTACAGCTGATATTATTGCCATGAATAATGCAGATTTTATTATCACTAGTACATATCAAGAGATTGCTGGAAGGTACGTTCTCTTTTTTCCATTAGAATCTGTTATATGTCAGGTTGTATTTTGTTATATTGGTTCCTGAAACTGTAGATATTCTTCGGTAATTTGTAAATTTCTGAAGGGAGTTGTGGCTGCTAAATAGGATGTGAAGAAAAGGGTCAAAATAGAAAAAAAGAAGAACACAAAATGTTGTTTATTCACTCTGCCCCCATACAGGAAAATGAAATATTGTAGGACTAGAAGTGTAGTTGTATCCCAGTTTAATGTTATCATGCAACCTTTTCTTATCCATATCTATTGAATTTACTGTACATTTTGTAATGCCCTTTATCCGCTTATGATACTTGTAAAAGACTTGTTATCTAGCACTAATGATTGTGATGTGTGGCTTCTTTTTTTCAGTAAACATACTGTTGGACAGTACGAGAGCCACACAGCTTTCACCCTACCAGGGCTTTACCGAGTGGTCCATGGCGTTGATGTCTTTGATCCCAAGTTTAATATTGTTTCTCCTGGGGCAGATATGGAGATATACTTTCCATATACAGAAAAGGAAAAAAGACTTACATCGCTGCATGATTCAATTGCAAGTATGTTATATGATCCAGAACAGAACGAAGTACACATGTAAGTGCACCTTTGTCTTTCCTTGTCATCTTGTGTATAACACATCTCGTATAAAGTTACTATTTGACGCTACCAATTTCACCTTCTCTATCCTAAAAAATATTCTGAACAATCATAATGATTACATGAAGAGCTTTATAGAATATAGAGTGAGGAACTTTAAATATATTTAATCATTGAATATATGTGCTAAAAGTTTAAAATTAGAATTTGTAGTTTCTATTTGGCTGCCATCTACCTGAGAATGTGTATTGTGTTTCTAAAAGATTTGGGAACAAGTCGTCATGCTTTGGCCACATATATATACTTGTTTTTAAGCTTTTCAGCTAAATTTTTTGACTACAACTAATGGCATGGATCTGGGCCTATCTAGGTTAGACTCATATATGTCCTATTAGGGCATATCACTGATGAGAGTATTCATTCAAACGAGTCAAATATATGACGCTGATATGAGAGATGTCCAATCTCATTCACTAGCCATGCTTTAAGCTACCGGCTAGTGAATAGAAGTTTTAAGAGAAATCTTTTTAAGTACTTGACTATTCCTCCCTCCTCTATTATGCCAGTGGTACGTTGAGTGATCGGTCAAAGCCCATCATTTTTTCCATGGCGAGGCTTGATCGGGTGAAAAACATAACAGGGTTGGTTGAGTGCTATGGTAAGAGCACTAGATTAAGGGAATATGTAAACCTTGTTGTGGTTGCTGGTTATAATGATGTGAAGCAGTCCAATGACCGAGAAGAAATTGCTGAGATCGAAAAGATGCACAGTCTTATGGCGACCTATAAGTTGGATGGACAGTTCCGATGGATATCAGCCCAAATGAACCGTGCACGTAATGGTGAGCTTTATCGCTACATCGCTGACACAAGAGGTGCTTTTGTGCAGGTACATCCTTTTTCCCTGGAATGTTATATGCTAATCTTCTAAATTGTTTACGTGATTTTTTAACTTGCTTTTCTTTCAGCCTGCCTTGTATGAAGCCTTTGGCCTTACTGTTGTGGAAGCCATGACCAGTGGTCTTCCAACTTTTGCTACTTGTCATGGAGGTCCTGCCGAGATTATTGAACATGGTATATCAGGTTTCCATATTGATCCTTATCACCCTGATCAAGCTGCTGATGTCATGGCTTCATTTTATGAGGAGTGCAAAAAGGATCCCAGCTATTGGGACAGAATCTCTGCTGCTGGGCTTGAACGAATCTATGAAAGGTTTGCCTTTTGTAATGAATTTGGTGCTCACTTTTAAGTTTAATTGGAAGTGTGGAACTGTAACCAGAGGAGCAGCAAAGAGTTTTGTATGTCTAATGAACTCACTGACATTTGTTTGTGTTTTAGGTACACATGGAAAATTTATTCTGAAAGACTTTTGACACTAGCTGGGGTGTATGGATTCTGGAAGTATGTTTCAAAACTCGAAAGGCGTGAAACCCGAAGATATCTGGAGATGTTTTACAAATTGAAGCTCCGTGATCTGGTGAGTGCTTCATATGATCGATAACACTGTTTACTACTTTTTCAACCCTAAAGACTGAAAGAATGAAGTGCGGGGATGACGGATCCTTCTGTTTCATTGGATAATATTGATATGCCTCTTTGCAATACATTTCTATAGGTGCTTTTAAATAAAGGCTGTAATAATATTTCCAAATCATTATACAGTATAGTAATTCAGTTACTTTTATTTCGTGGTCTTTACCTCTCGAACTTTTGTATCAGGCCAAGACTGTTCCGTTGGCGATTGACAATTAACACTGAGACCAGGAGCACTCAATGCAATAAACTGGCTAGCTGCATCAGTACCTACCTAAATATTTCGAGGAGAATGGAGTTTTCAGTTTGTTATGGATGCCACGGCAATTCAAGAACAACCATGTATGTACAATGATGAATGTAGCAGTATTGTTAGGTTATTAAATTTGCATTCAACAGAGAATTGTTTATTTTGAATTAAGAGTTGCCTCGAATTGTTTGTTTAATGTGATGAGTTGAAAAAAGTTGCCGCGAATATAGATATCTGAAACACAAGCTCACGATAGCCCCATTGGATGGGCATTATTGAAACCCAAGTGACAAGTCCATGCTTTGTGGAATTAGGCTTTCGCTAAAAGATGAGTCCAAACTCCAAACAAATGTTGGAACTTGGAATTGAGGTTAAGGGTTTAATAAATCAGCACTATCAGAGTTTTTGGTTCCAGCCAAATTACTGTAGAAGTTTGTCCGAGCCAATATCAAAAAATAATTATTGATTGATATACTACCAAAAAAAGCTGTTAAGCCAGCCTGACGTATAGCCCAGGCTTTCGCCAACCCATGTGACTAATCCAACATCCAACCACCTTAACATCTTTCATTTGGGTTATAAGCTCGACACTTGATGATCATCAGCTAGAGTGCTAGACACTATAAATGGATAAGATTCTCCTTTCTTACTCATTGTGGGACTAAAAGGAAACATTTAACAAGAGTTCAGATTCCTAAACTTCACTTTGAACATTGGTATTCTTTACACGTTCTCAAGATTGGGAGTATCTAAATGAGTTCTAAAACCAAGATTATGTAACAACCAAAGAAACTTCACTTCATAAGTCAATATAGATAAGATAATATATTAAACTTAAATCGCGTTTAAGCAACGTTACTTAATAATATCAGTCCTCTCAAATCTCAACATTAGTTAAGCATAAGTCCATTATTCTTGGCACGTATCACTGTTTACTCAGACCTGGGAAATATGGGATTTTGTATGATGGTAACCACTCATCTCCTTGTATGAAATTGACTACTGTAAATTGACTTGCCTCAGTTGAGCTGTTGATAACTCTGTAACCAGGCCAAGTAACACGGCTGCTCGTATTTGAACCTGGACCTCGGTTCATGTACTCCCCGTAGTAGAGGGTTTCTAGAGCAAAGGTACCGTTCCATTCCAACCATCCCGCGGGATCAATTAGGTCATCAATTTGTGAGTTGATAAAAACAGTTCTAGAACAATTTTTCCATGGTCTGCCCAAGTATGTCTTAACTGTTGATTGTACTGGAAGAAGATCAGCTGCAGCAGCAACTTTGCTGGATATGATGGAAATGCCAGTGTTTTGGTTACAATCTTCTCTTCCTTGGGCAGTGAAGATGTTCTGTTGGTTAGCATTAGGGCGACGAGCATATAAGTTGCAATTCTGCAATACAACCACCCCATTTCCAAATATAAAGTCAATCGTTCCATATACATCGCATTCCTTGTAGAACTGTCGAAGAGAATGCACATATAATGTATCCTGATAACCCACAAAGCTACACCGATAAAATGCAGACTGATCTGATCCACTTCTAACAGCCACTGCTTGATGTTTACTAGGCCCTGCTGCATTTTCTACTGTTATATCTCTTCCAATGAATCCATCTCCCACCACAGCTGCACAAACATCAATTATTAACATATTAAACAATAAAACTTTGTTTATATGCATGAATCCAAATTATTTCTTTTGGAATAAGACATAAACATCTCTGATCTTCATATCCCAGAGACCCTCACATGGTTTCCAAATTTATATTTTTGTATCGACATAAGAGCCAGAGGATTCTTGTCACTATTGTAGGGTTCTACTGCCTTCATTGTCTGGGCTTCAATAGTTTTTTAATTCTAACGTGACACGCAGTAGAGTCCATTGATTCTCTCCATTAAGATGTACAACAACTCTGTGTGATTGACCTTTGATCCATAAGACCATAACCACTGGTGTCAACTGGATTGTATTCATGTTGACATATTCAGTTTTCTAACATGTTGTAATTGTCTAGTTTATAGACAAAGTTTTCTGTACTTAGAAAAGTCTTGGTATTAGGCATCAGTGCATCACCATATCTGAATCTCACTGAACCAATTTGTCCTAGATCTTCATATATGAATCATGCTTTTTGTTTGTTTTGTTTGTTCAATTATGTATCAAAATGTCAATGAGATGATCCAGGGACCATTTGATGGTCCTTCTACTACGATGCGCATGCCACATCCGCCAAAAAGAAAAAAGAAAAAAAAATCAGCTAGAAGGTATTTTCACTATAGCCTTTTCTTATCTTTATTGATTGATGTGTATTTTAGACGGACCTATTACCTATATCATCAAATCCTTGTTCCTACCAGAAACCATCATGTTAACCATATGTTCTTCGCATTTCCTTAAAAACAGTATATTTTCATTATTTCCTGGAAGAATGTTTTCCCTATAGATCTGAACTCTTTAATAGAGTTAAAAAAAAAAAGGGTTTTGAAATTAGAATTACTACTTATACATCATTAAAAGTAAAATATGTTTCCAAAAAGGTTGTGGATTACATTAAAAACCTTTTCAGTAATCCCATAATCCATCAAGTAATAGTAATTTATGTCGGCAGAGAACAAAATGTACAAGAAGACAATGTGCCTACTCAAAACACATTGCAGTTAATCTAATCCATGCCATTTAATGGACCCATGCACACAATGCGTGTTGGTTTTTAGCCATTGGAGCTATTAATCATGAGCAAGTGATTTTGTGTATGGTTTGCAGTATCAAAACATTGTGAAAATATGGAAAATTAGAAAACATACCTAGGGTTGGTGTTTGGAAAGTAGTCCAACCATCAACTGCATTCCGGCTAGCCTTAATGACAGTTTTCCCAATTCCATCACCAACAAACATGATCATTTGCTTCTTCTTCACAACCTCCACATTCTCAAAATAACCGCCGGCTTTTATATAAATCACAAATCTCTCTGTAGAATTAGGAGCTGCATTGACAGCATCAGTAATGGTAGTAAAATTTCCACTACCATCTTTTGCTACAATTAAATTAAATTTGATTGCCTCAAGTGGAGCTTGTAATAGACGGCTATCTTTACGCGACATCCATCCAGGAAATCCACCAACCATTTTACCATACTCACTCTCAGTCTCAGAGTTACTCAAATTAGGAATCTTTTTGAGCATAACAAGAGAGTTGCTAAGCAAACGATTAATTTTGTTTAAACCTTTCATGAGTAATTTTCTCACCTCTTCGTGATCACCATGAGCAAACCCATCAAGACAAGTGTCGTGATTTGTCATCGCGGCACTAAAAAATGTCCGTAAGTCATTGTAATGCTTTGCAGATGTAGAATCAGTGGACAAATCAGACAATGTAGTATTCAGCTCAGATACAGTATAGTCAAAAAGCTCAAGACAATCGTCTAAAGCTCGCTTTTGAAGTTGGTCTAGTTTCCTAATAAACCTTTGTCGAATGCGGGTACAGTTTAAGGCAGAGGACTTAACCAATTTAACTGTGTGATCTACAACAGAAGATATGATTTGTGGAACTGATTTTTCTGAAAGATTTGGAATTGAAGAAAGAGTTGAAACACATAGTTCTGGATATAATGTACCTTCACAAGTAGAGTGAGTGACTTGAAGATGTTTGGAGACATGTAACATTGGTTTGTTTGCTGGAGAGGTTTTTGAGTCATGGTTAAGGGGGTTTAATGTAAAGAAAAGTAGAAAGAGAAGTGCTGAGATGGGTAAGAGTGATGATAGGAACTTGGCTCTTCTTGGAAGAATATACATTATGAGTTACTGATATGATGCTATGTTTGCTGCTTGTTGTTTGGGGAAAATGTGTAGAGGGATGAAGAGAACAGTGAGATATGATATGGATGGTCAGGTGATGGTGTGATACTCAATAAGACTGATTTGTTGTCTTTTTAAATAGAATTTTCTGGGCCAATGATATTGGGCTTTGATGTTTTTGTGGCAGATTTAAATCTTTAGTTTAAGACTAAAAAAGTAACAACTTTTTCAAAATTGCAGAGATCTTACTCACTTTTTTTTTTTTTTTTTTTTTAGATTATCAGTGAATCTTACTTGAAATCTCCAATTTGACTTAAAGATTTAGATATAATTTTTATTGGTCAAACTAATCAAAATCAAAACCTTTGGGCTAACCTCTCAAGCCTTAACCAGCTGATCACTGGATACCTTAGTTAGACTTAAAATATCACTCAATAAAATGTTAAAGACTCCAGGAATTGTCAGAGTTTAACCAGTTACTCGGATGTACGTGAACCCGTAGGAACTAGTAAGCTGTAGATCAATGTAGATGATCAAACAATCAGTATATTTTGCTTGCGCATCAAGGATAGCACAGAAAGGTGCATATCAGTATATGTACTCACCAAATTGTACTAAGGGTTGATACATGTTAGGATTAAAAGAGTTCAACAGATTGAAACAAAACAAAACATGTGATCTTGAAGAATTTTGTTCAGTTGAGGAATAAATGCTCTTAAATGATACCCTCGTACTGGTTCAAGTCATTTGAAAAGGAGCGTATGTGATCCCATAATGTATGTGAGAAGATAGAAGTACTGCGCACGCCTTAACTCGGCATGAAGTAATAAATGTCAGTGTCACATTTTTGGGTTCATTCAATGGCAGATCTCATCCATAAATTTTGGGTTCGAATGAGGCGTGTGGTCCAATTGGCATGCTAATTTGGTAGGTTAGCTTAAAAGCTCGATCATGTATCTTATATTTCAAGGATACTCTTCCCAACCAAAGTGGGGATCAAGCCAAGGTTAAGCGCGATTGTCCCAAAATTTGTCAGAAGATTTCTATTGGTTTTCCGATTCATTGACATTAGAGAATTTATGTACAATGAAATCTACCTAAATGCACACCTTTGAGATCAAGAAAATAAAGAGCAACTTTGTGTTGGGTGTTTATTTCACTGTATGGATGGTGGAAACCTGGGAGGGCTATCTATGGGAGAATGTTGGCTTTAACATTGAGGTTTTGGTATTTTCTCAGTTTTAAATGAAGCTACAAGGCAGCTGATTTTATTTTTGATAAAGAAAAAGTATAAAGAGAAAAGAACCATACAGTACCCCGCACGCATTGAAGCATAACTTCAACGTTTGCCGAGAGCCCGAGAGAAAGCATAAAGATTAGAGAGCTGAAATAAACTTTATAAAGTTTACATATTATGGAACTGCTGAGGTGGCTCCATAATTTTGTGGAAGGATTGAAGAATGAAGATGCTCTAATCTCTTTTAGTTGTTGTTCTCAATTTCTCATACTCCTACCTTCAATTGATCAAGCTATTTGTATTACTACTTTTACTCATGAACAAAATCATACCATGAATGACACAGTCAATTTTGAGTCATGCCATTCTCAATTCCAAACAGAGGGACGAAAAACTCCTATGTCGATTCTTCATGCGGCCCAAGATGACGATGGCTGAAGTGTTGGGGTTTTTTTGTGGAAAAGAGGACGGAGGGAAGTTTTTTGTCTAGGAACGTACGTACGTAGTTAGGGCGTACGTACGTCCCGTATCACAGATAACTTTGTTCTTGCTGAACGTACGAACGTGTATTCGACGTACGTACGTTCTTCTTTGTTTTTGTGCATATGGGCCTGTTTAAGCCAATTTCGTGTTTGATTGTAAGGCTATGTTATAAAGTCAATGAGAAGGTTAGAAAACCAAATCTTGATGTGAGAGAGATTGTGAGAAGCCATTAGAGAGTTTGAGAGAACTTTTGTGAGGAAGAACACTTTGGTTTCTTCGTGAGGGCTTGTGATCGTCTCCATCCAAGTGTGAGAGAGAGTTTGTATCCTCAATTTGTGATTGTCTCTTTGAGAGATTTGGTGAGGATTTGAGAAAGGAGGAAACCTAGGGTTTCTCCATTTGTTTGAGAGCTTTGTACTATGTTCTCCAATAGTAAAAGTTCTATTTGTTTGTCCGTGGACGTAGGCAATATTAGCCGAACCACGTAAATCTTGTGTTTTGTGTGAGTTTGTTTTGTTTTGTTTTGTTTCGTTTAATTCATACACTATTTCAATCTTGGGTATTGGTGCATAAGTTTCCGCTGCGCACAAACATGAAGCACAATGGGCTATTGCTGAGGTAACAAAGATCACCACTTTGTCTATCAATCCATGCAAACAAATTGCAGTCAAAAATTGCATGGAACTCCTTCATTACTCTGTCGCAGAGTTGGCATGGTCTCAGCATGGAAATGGAGAAAATCGATAATGGTTCAAATGTTCAGCATGAAGGAAATCTTTAGAGCATGGCTTTGCCTTTGTGGAAGCTTAAGAAAAGTGATACAACTTTGGGGACCAACATAACCCAGCCCACATTAGTCAACTCTCAACTTGGAACGGGCAAGTTAGTAACTTAGGGCCATTGAGTCCAACATTAGTTCAAACTGACCAACATAATATAACTAGGACTTTGAATCTGAAATTTATGTAAACAACCAGAGAAATCTCACTTCAGATCGAAGTCACTATAGATAAGATTAAGGGTATGTACGTATTATTAAACTTAAAAATCGCATTTAAGCAGCTTTCATGAGTAGATTAATAGCTAAAATGTTATTTTCTCATTTCAAAATCATTTTGAATGCGTACATTATAACCGAAGATATCACTAATGATATCTTGCCTAAGCTAGTCCTCTCAACATTACGCAAGTCTTAAGGGCATCAAGTCCATTATTCTTGGTATCACTATTTACTCAGACCTGAAAAATATGGGATATTGTACGATGGTAACCACGTATCTCCTTGTATTAAATTGGCTACTGTAAATTGACTAGCCTCAGTTGAGCTGTTGATTACTCTGTAACCAGGCCAAGTACAACGCTTACTCGTATTTGAACCTGGACCTCGGTTCATGTACTCCCCATAGTAGAGGGTTTCTAGAGCAAAAGTACCATTCCATGCCAACCATCCCGCAGGATCAATTAGGTCATCTATTTGTGAGTTGATAAAAACAGTTCTAGAACAATTTTTCCATGGTCTGCCCAAGTATGTCTTAACTGTTGATTGTACTGGGAGAAGATCAGCAGCAGCAGCAATTTTGCTTGATATGATGGAAATGCCAGAGTTTTGATTACAATCTTCTCTTCCTTGAGCAGTGAAGGTGTTCTCTTGGCCAGGAATAGGACGACGAGCATATAAGTTGCAATTCTGCAATACAACAGCTGCATTTCCAAATATAAAGTCAATCGTTCCATATACATCACAATCTTTGTAGAACTGTCGAGAAGAGTGCACATTTAATGTATCCTGATAACCCGCAAAGCTACACCGATAAAATGCAGAATGATCTGATCCACTTCTAACAGCCACTGCTTGATATTTAGTAGGCCCTGCTGCATTTTCTACTGTTATATCTCTTGCAATAAACCCCTCTCCCACCACAGCTGCATAAATATCATCATATTAAACATAAAACATAAACAAGCAGCTTTGTTTGAATGCATAATTCCAAATTATATCTTTTGGAATAAGAAATAAATATTTCGGTTAATTAGTAATAATTCAAAATATAGAATAATCTATAAGAGGAAATTTTGAGAATGAAATTGCATGGTTCAATTTTGAGAGTAAATCTACTCTAAAGTTTGAAAGTTCAAATAATTCACGTGATTTTCCAAAGATATTCATGATCAATCTAGCACTATAATCATTTTACGAAAATTCTATTTCCCGAATATTTGCATATGGTAAATCTATTTCCCGGTAGTTTGTTTTCCCGCTCGAATCAAACAGACCCTGAATAGCGCGGGTTTAAAAATATGTCGCTATGTGGGTGGGTGACGTCAGAATGTTGAGAACTGTCAAGTATGTAACCATACACGTTTAAGTGTGTTGCAGTGTAATGAAGTGCAATGCAATCAGGTGCATTTGTATCTATTTGGATCTTTCACCCAAGTACACCGAACCAAGTGTTTTTGTGTATGTTTTGCAGTATCAAAAGATTATTGAGTGTGTGTGTTTAGTTAGGTTTCACTGTAGATGTAAAAAAAGAAAACATACCTAGGGTTGGTGTTTGGAAAGTAGTCCAACCATCATCCACACTCCGGCTAGCCTTAATGACAGTTTTCCCAATTCCATCACCTACAAACATGATCATTTTCTTCACAACCTCCACATTCTCAAAATAACCGCCGGCTTTTATATAAATCACAAATCTCTTTGAAAAATCAGGAGCCGCATTGACAGCATCAGTAATTGTAGTAAAATTCCCACTACCATCTTTTGCCACCACTAAATCAAATTTTATTCCATCAACTGGAGTTTGTAATAGACGTCTGTCTTTACGCGATATCCATCCAGGAAATCCACCAACCGTTTTACTATAATCACTCTCTGAGTTACTCAAATTAGGAATCTTTTTGAGCATGACAAGAGAGTTGCTAAGCAAATGATTAATCTTGTTCAAACCTTTGAAGATTAATTTTCTCACCTTTTTGTGATCACCATGAGCAAATAACCCATCAAGACAAGTGTCATGATTTGTCATTGAGGCACTAAAACATGTCCGCAAGTCATTGTAATGGTTTGCAGATGTGGATTCAGAGGACAAGTAAGACAATGTAGTATTCAGCTCAGAGACAGTATAGTCAAAAAGCTTGAGACAATCGTCTAAAGCTCGTTTTTGAAGTTGGTCTAGTTTCCTAAGCCTTTGTCGAATGCGGGTGCAGGTTAAGGCAGAGGACTTAACCAATTTAACTGTGTGGTCTACAACAGAAGATATGATTTGTGGAATTGATTTTTTTGAAAGGTTTGGAATAGAAGAAAGAGTTGAAACACATAGGTCTGGATATAATGTACCTTCACAAGTAGAGTGAGTGACTTGAAGATGTTTGGAGACATGTAACATTGGTTTGTTTTGAGAGGTTTTTGAGTCATGTTTAAAGGGTTTTAATGTAAAGAATAGTAGAAAGAGAAGTGCTGAGATGGGTAAAAGTGATGATAGGAACTTGGCTCTTCTTGGAAGAATATACATTATGAGTTACTGTCTGAATACTGATGTTATGTTTGGTGTTTGTGAAAAATGTGTATAGGGATACTCTCTGAAACTGATTTTGTTGTCTTTTTAAATACTGAAGATTTTTTCTGGGCACAGGTTATTTGGGCTTTGAAGTTTTTGTGGCAGATATAGTATTTATCTAGTCAGATATACCCCAAAACTTAATATTTTGATTCCGTAAATCTTTAAATCTTCATTTTAAGACTTAAAAAAATGTAATAATTTTTTTAAACGATTGTGTTCTTAGGTTAGCAAATGTTAAATTTTTACCTACTTTGCTCATTTTAAGATCAAAAAAGGTAATAACTTTTTTGAACGATTGCATTCTAATTAGTTAGCAAATATGAAAATTTTACCTACTTTGCATATATCTTACTTATATATTGAGATCTTAATTTAAAAGATCTCATTTCAAATGTATCCATAAATACAATTTTTATGAAAAATTTAGCCTGTGGCCCCAATTTCTATGTCACCATCAGGAGCCAATCATAAGATGACACATGTCATTTGGGTTACCAATTTAAGTCCACTAGGATTCACTGCACCCATACATGGGATATTTTTGGTAATTAAGCTCACCAGCTTCACTGATCCATACATAGGTGATATTGTAGTAATCTATATACTATATAATAGTGGAGCCTAACAAGTGCCACGTGGCGTGTTCTCAACAACTTGAGAATAGAACTTAAGCCCAACTTTAAGCCCAATTGAAGCCCAGTTGTAGACATCAAGTGCCATATGACACTTTTCTAGAGATTTGCTTAAATTTGGTGAGAGCCCAAATTAAAAAAGAAATCCACCTTCCATGTCAACAAATATTTATAGAAACCTTAAAACCCTTTAGAACTTAATTCTAAATCTCTTTTTCCTATTAAATTCTTCTTCTATTTAAAATTCTTAATTCTTATATAAAAACCATACTAAATACAAAAATCTTAATTATAAATCTCTACAAATTTAGGTTAAGAAGGGCACTAAAAAAAACTCGGTTCAACAAATCACTTAGAAAGTCATTTATAAAATCTCTACAAATTTAGGTTGAGAAAGACATTAAAAAAAGTTTGGTGATTTTCTATTTTATTGAATAACACAAATCCCGGTGCGTAGCACGGGTTCAACAACTTGTACTATATAATAGTGGAGCCTAACAAGTGCCACATGGCGTGTTCTCAACAACTTGAGAATAGAACTTAAGCCCAATTTTAAGCCCAATTGAAATCCAGTTGTAGTTAAAAAGGAAATCCACCTTTAATGTCAAGAGAGATTTATAGAAACCTTAAAACCCTTTAGAACTTGATTTTAAATCTTTTTTTCCTACTAAATTCTTCTTCTATTTAAAATCCTTAATTCATATATAAAAACCATACTAAATACAAAAAATATTAATTATAAATCTCTACAAATGCCTAACAAGTGCCACATGACGTGTTCTCAACAACTTGAGAATAGAACTTAAGCCCAACTTTAAACCCAATTGAAGCCCAATTGTAGTTAAAAAGGAAATTCACCTTCAATGTGAATAGAGATTTATAGAAACCTTAAAACCCTTTAGAATTTGATTCTAAATCTCTTTTTCCTACTAAATTCTTTTTCTATTTAAAATCCTTAATTCATATATAAAAACCATACTAAATACAAAAAATATTAATTATAAATCTCTACAAATTTAGGTTAAGAAGGGCATCATTCAACAAATCACTTATAAAGTCATTATAAAATCTCTACAAATTTAGGTTGAGAAGGGCATTAAAAAATGTTCGGTGATTTTCCATTTTATTGAATAACACAAATCCCGGTGCGTAGCACGGGTTCAACAACTTGTACTATATAATAGTGGAGCCTAACAAGTGCCACGTGGCGTGTTCTTAACAACTTGAGAATAGAACTTAAGCCCAACTTTAAGCCTAATTAAAGTCCAATTGTAGCATCAAGTGCCACATGACACTTTTCTAGAGATTTGCTTAAATTTGGTGAGAGCCCAAATTAAAAAGGAAATCCACCTTCGATGTCAACAGAGATTTATAGAAACCTTAAAACCCTTTAATACTTAATTCTAAATCTCTTTTTTCTACTAAATTCTTCTTCTATTTAAAATCCTTACTTCTTATATAAAAACCATACTAAATATAAAAAATATTAATTATAAATCTCTACAAATTTAGGTTAAGAAGGGCACTAAAAAAAACTCGGTTTAACAAATCACTTATAAAGTCATTATAAAATCTCTACAAATTTAGGTTGAGAAGGGTATTAAAAAAAGTTTGGTAATTTTCCATTTTATCGAATAACACAAATCCCGGTGCGTAGCACGGGTTCAACAACTTAAGCTCATACATGGGATATTTTTGGTAATTAAGCTCACCAGCTTCACTGATCCATACATAGGTGATATTGTAGTAATTAGGACTTTAATAACTTGTAGCATGTTGTGATTGGGCCCTTGTGCCCACATACAAAATGGGGCCACAACCTAAATTTCAACACAGCCAAAAAAATTTAGGCTGAGGCTCTATTTGATATGTGCCCATGAGGAGCGAATTATAAAATGACATATGTCAGTTGGGTTACTAAATTTAGCCCACTAGGTTCACTGCACCCATACATAGGTGATATTCTATTATAATAAATAAACCAAACTTTAGTAACACGTGGCGTGTTGTGATTGATCCCTCATGGCCACATACAAAATGGGGCTACAACCTAGATTTATTGCTCTCGAGTTTGGTAGGTTGTTTCGGTATCAACTCAGCTCAAAAGCTCGATCACGAATATCTTATATTTCAAGGATACCGTTCCCAACTAAGGTGCGGCTCAATATCGAGCCAAAGTTAGGCCCGACTGTCCCTAAAACCGTCAGAAAAATTCTATATTAGTTTTGATTCATTTACGTTAGAGTTTTCATGTACATTGAAATCTACCGAAATGTAGCACACCTTTATTTGAGACCAAAAAAAATAAAGAGCAACTTTGTGAACAAAATAAAGATGAACAACTACGTACGGGACCAACCTTCTGAGTTTAGATATATTTCACTGTTGTATGTAAATATGTAATATGTATGGTGGAAACCTGGAGAGGGTTAAACTACTACGGGAGAATGTTGGCTTTAAACGTTTAGGTTCAAAGGTAGAAGGAAGCTTTTATTTTTTTATAAAGAAAGGAATAAAGAACCATACTCCACATTGAAGCATAACTTCGACAAAAACTTTGTCGAGAGAAAAGCATAAAGAGAGAGCTGAAATAAACTTTACTTCCAAGAAAAACAATGTTATACTTATACAGTCCTTACAGGCTTGCATGCATCTCTAATACTTGAAGAAACCAACAAACATGCTCAATTAATCCTGTTTTGTTTTATCATGCATTCAGTTACGACAATGTCAATAGCTAATCTCTTAGTTGTTCTTCTCGTTCTTTTACCTTCCATTGAAGCTATTTCTAATACTAGTTTTACTCATGAACAAAATCTTACTATAACTATGATTAACCAAGTTTGCATGGACATAGTCAATTTGGAGTTATGCCATTCTCAATTCCAAGCAGAGGAACGAAAAAGTCCTATGTCAATTCTTCATGCGGCACTCAAGATGACAATGGCTGAAGCACAATGGGCTATTGCTGAGGTAACAAAGTTCACCACTTTGTCCATTAATCCTCGCGAACAAATTGCAGTTGAAGATTGCATGGAACTCCTTGATTACTCTGTCGCAGAGTTGGCATGGTCTATGCATGAAATGGAGAAAATTGAAAATGGTTCAATTGTTCACCATCAAGAAAATCTTAGAGCATGGTTAAGCGCAGCTTTAAGTAATCAAGATACCTGCCTTGAAGGCTTTGAGGGCACTCCCGGTCGTATAGAGAATTTCATTAGAGGAAGCTTAAGGCAAGTGACACAACTCATAGGAAATGTATTAACCATGTATAATTCAATGCATAGTGTAAAAGTCAAGTCACATAAAAATGGTACAAGGAATCACGAGGACTCGGATGAGTTTCCTAGTTGGATGATGGATCAAGATCGCGAGCTTGTGCTTGCAGGTCCACAAGGCATGCATGTGGATGCTGTAGTAGCATTGGATGGTAGCGGACGGTTTCAATCAATCATGGAAGCTGTCAATGCAGCTCCGAATTACAGTGAGAGGAGGTATGTTATATATGTGAAGAAAGGAATTTACAAAGAGAATGTAGAGTTGAAGAAAAAGAAGAGTAATATTATGCTTATAGGGGAAGGTATGGGAAGAACTGTAATTTCTGCTAACAGAAATTTCATGCAAGGCTGGACTACATTTCGAACTCCTACATTTGGTGAGTGCTTCTTAAACATTCTGTACATGTATAACTTAATAATCGTAAGAAACATTTCGCCTTTTTCACATTATTTTGTGATATTCCAACCTTATTATAATAAACCTTGAAACGAATTTTCGCAACAGCATTTAGTAAGTTTATCAATCATAGAGTCTAACCTAAAGAAATGGAGCCAAGAACCTGAATTAAATTGTGGACCAACTCAAGAGTGGGATAGGATTGGATCTGTGTCCACATACAGGTCATGGGCTGCATTGTTCATTTGTTTGGCACACTTTGGTCTTTTGAATTTGTTATATATGGCCTTGAAGCGCAAGTAAGATAATGACATTTTTTTGTTCTTCTTTGATATTTTTCTAGCGGTATCTGGGAAAGGATTCATTGCAAGGGACATAACATTTCGGAACACAGCGGGACCATGGAACCATCAAGCAGTGGCACTTCGAGTTGATTCTGACCAATCGGCTTTCTTCCGCTGCAGCATGGAAGGTTACCAAGACACTTTATATGCACATTCGCTTCGTCAGTTTTATCGTGAATGTAGCATATATGGTACCATAGACTTCATCTTTGGCAATGGAGCTGCAGTTCTTCAAGGTTGCAAGATATTCACCAGAAAACCATTACCATTCCAAAAGGTTACAATCACAGCTCAAGGAAGAAAAGATCCAAGCCAAAGTACTGGGTTTTCTATACAAAATAGCTACATTTATGCAACAGAGCCAACTTACTTGGGCAGGCCATGGAAGGAATACTCAAGGACTGTTTTCATGCAGACATATATGACTAGTCAGGTCCAACCGCAAGGTTGGCTCGAATGGTATGAAGATTTTGCTTTGAATACATTGTACTACGGTGAATACAGAAATTATGGACCTGGGTCATCTGTTGCGCGCAGAGTACAATGGCCTGGTTACCATATAATACGCGACGCTCCAACTGCAAATTTCTTTACTGTCGGACGCTTCATTGATGGCCGGACATGGTTACCTGCAACCGGAGTGAAATTTCAGGCCGGGTTAACCACTTGAGTCCAATTTGTAGCCTTCTTTTCGTGTAAATTTTCGTGGATTCCTAATTACTGTATATCCAATTATATGCATTGCTACAAAATGATTTTCTACAAGTGGTTATATAGTTTAATATAACTACCAAATTTGATTATCAATTCTTTCTTGCTTCCATCATGTTTTCATATCTTTGATTTTTGTCTTAAATGAGAGTATTTTGAGAGTGGTTGCTGAGTTTTGACTTGTGTGTGCTATCTTATTGTTCAACTTATGCATGAAATGGTATGTAGGTAGTATATATTTTTCGCTAGGTAGTATATATTATATCGAGAACTTGGAAAAATGAATAAATGTGGGGTTTTGGTGGTTATAATGAACAAGAATAGATAATTCATGATTGAAACCCTGTTGTTAATAAGTTTAGTTACAATATAAGGCTTAAATGATTCCTCCTTGATTAATTTTCAATTTTTGGATGTAATGTTGCCTAACATCCAACTTTGAGTTTGGTTTCAGTCAATAAACTAACGAAAGGATTAATTAAGAAACTTGACTTTGATTATGTTAGGGACATAGGGCTTATGCAAAAAATCTGTCTAAATATGAGTACTATCAATCTGCATTTTCCATAGACAAAAATACGTGCGAAAATTTATAATGAATGGAGTTCATTATCTTATAATCTATATACTCTATATTATAGAAGAATCGCATATCACCTAACTTAATTTTAAACAAATCATATCACCTAACTTAATTGAAAATTAAAATGTCGAATGTATGTGCTCCTGACAAGTTCAATGAACAACCAATAATTGAAGTTTCTATCACATTTCGACCACTTATAAGCAAATTCATCAAAGATTTGCAATTTACTTCAAATTTGAGTAAACCATAACAATTAACAATCCTGCAACAAGCTTAAGCTTCTTCCCATTGACATGCGACGTATGTCGTCATTTAAGGAAGCCTATTTAGCACTGTTTTAGGTCAAACTAATTGAATCATGACCAATGTTGGAATGAAGTTTGAACCATGACCTCATGGCTGCAACAAATAGGCAAAGCTTGCTTTGCAGAATATTGGGTTGGAGCAGTGTTTTTTGTGGGAATTTTATTTTTAATAAGCAGAACTCAACAACCTACCAAATAAGAGGCCATACCTGCAAAATTACAGCAATTTTATTTCCATGTCATAGAAGTTGACTTCAAATATTTAATCTTCGTGCATTTTTCGAATCAACTCAGGCTTCAACAATGACTTGCATCCTTCTATATATTGAGCTAAACCCACTCTTGGAAATTCAGACTTACAAAGCATGCAAAATACCATGGCTTCTACACTTTTCTCCTCTGTTTACACTATTTTTCTCCTATTGGCTCTTCTCCTTTCCACCTCCCATGCAGATGTAGTCCCTTCCAACACACCTTTGACGCCAGACAATGTTTGCAATGCCACCCTTGATCCTAACTACTGCAAATCAGTGCTTCCACTTACTGGAAACCAAAACATTCATGGTTACTGTCAGTCATCGTTTAGCAAGGCATTGCGATCTGCAGAGAAGTACTCCGCTCTAGTCAATGAGTATCTCAATAAGCGGTCAACTTTAACCAATTCAGCAATTTTTGCACTTGAAGATTGTCAACTTCTAGCGGGGTTGAACATTGATTTCCTGCAAAGCTTGAGCAGTACTATCAATTCAACACAAACTCTACGTAATGCGCAGGCTGATAGCCTGCAATGTATGCTTAGTGCCATATTGACTAACCAACAAACATGTTTAGAAGGGCTTCAAGATGCTGCATCAGCCTGGAAAGTTAAAGATGGACTTTACACTCCTCTTTCTAATGCAAGTAAACTGTATAGTGTCTCACTAGCACTATTTACCCAGGGTTATGGGCATACAAAAAAGAAGGGAATGTTTGGATGGGGGAGGAAGCTATTGTTCTCTGACATGGAAGCTGGTCCAGGTGGCAGGTTGCCATTGAGAATGTCGACACAGCATCGCGAAATCTTTGAGTCAGCAAGTGGTAGGAAGCTTCTCCAAACATCAGATACTGTCTTAGTTCGTGACATTGTGGTTGTAAACCCAGACGGAACTGGAAATTTCACAACCATTAATGATGCTATTACTGCAGCTCCAAACAAGACAGTTATCGATGATGGATACTTCATTATCTACGTAGTTTCAGGGGTCTATGAGGAGTACATATCAATTGATAAAAATAAGAGAAACATTATGATCATTGGAGATGGTATTAACCAAACTGTGATCACAGGCAACAGAAACGTTGCTGATGGTTTAACTACATTTAATTCGGCAACATTAGGTAAGCTAGCTCATAACACTCGAATTCTACATACTGTATATATTTTAAATTTCTAGTGATTTTTTGAAGTTCGTAAAATAGTAAGTTTCAATTAAACATGATCCTCTCTAATGTTTTTTGAACTCTTGCAGGTGTGGTCGGACAAGGGTTTGTGGCAGTAAATATTACTGTAAGAAATACTGCAGGGGCAATCAAACACCAAGCGGTGGCTGTTCGAAATGGGGCTGACATGTCAACTTTCTATAGTTGTAGCTTTGAAGGGTACCAAGACACATTGTACACTCATTCCATGAGGCAATTCTACAGAGAGTGCGATGTATATGGGACTGTAGACTTTATATTTGGCAATGCAGCCGTCGTGTTACAAGAATGCAACATATATCCAAGGCTACCCATGCGTGGTCAATTCAATCCCATAACAGCGCAGGGTAGAACAGATCCAAACCAAAACACTGGTATTTCTATTCACAATTGCACAATAAAAGCAGCTCCAGACTTGGCCGCAAGCAATGGTACTACCAAGTCATACCTAGGACGACCATGGAAGGAATACTCTAGGACTGTGTTCATGCAATCATTCATTGATAGCTTGATCGATCCCGCTGGGTGGCACGAATGGGATGGAAATTTCGCACTCAGTACACTTTATTATGCTGAGTACGACAACAGAGGACCTGGATCTAGCACTGCCAATAGGGTTACATGGCCTGGTTACCATGTTATTGGTGCTGCAAATGCAACTGCCTTTACAGTTTCCAACTTCTTATCGGGAGATTCTTGGTTACCCGCAACAGGAGTGCCTGGTGATAGTGGCTTATTGTAAATCAAAGCTTAAGAATCCTCTATGATTTTAATTTTTTTTTTTTAGTTCTTGTAATTAAATTTGTTCGGTTAGTCAATTGCCCATCAGGAAACATGAAAGCTGAATAAACAGTCTTGTTAGCAAATTGAATGTAGTAGTGTGTAGTACTATTCTAATTTTCTCTCTCAAGTCTCAAATGCATAATGATTTAATGACATCGTGTATTCCACATGTTCTTGATAGTAGCTGATACAAAATTTTAAAACCCTAGATAAAAAAAAATGCAACTGGTAGAAATGGTGGTAATAACAAAATGAGAGTTGAGACTACATCTCCACATGGTGTACCCAGTGGGCTCATAAACAACTTCCATTTGGACTCCTCTTTGGCTGTATTTTGATCTCCTTATTTTCTCTTCTAAGCAAAAAAGTGAAGTACATTTTCAATATTTATCATATCAACAGACAGCACTGCAGCTGTGGCTTCTGTTTGCTTTCCCTGATGAGTGAGTGATGAACTATATATTTGAATAATCTTATGTTAGACACTTTTTATTGCAACACTGGCCAGTGGCCACATTGCTCCAAAAAGTAACAAGAAAATTTTATGTTTGAATTAATTTTTATACTTTTATAATTGCCGCGTACGCGTTTATTTGGAGAGGTGCTTACTTGGTGGTGACTCTGAGCTCTGACTTGTGTGTACTCATTCCCATCATGCACCCTACGTATTAACGTAGTTGTTGGTATCATAGTTTAAAATTTTGATTTGAAGCGAAATTTCGATTCCTAAAATAAAAGCATATGCCGACACTGCAAACATAGTTTACAAGCCGAGTTTCGCGAAATGTTGTGGATAAACGTGATTTCAAATTCTCAAATATCGGTATATACCATCGAAATTTCAAACTACGGTTGGTATAACAGTGAGTTGCAGAGAACTTGCGGAAACAGAGTAAATGAGGGGTTATGAACTTTTTGGTGATGGATGGTGAACGTACTTTACCATAAAAAAACACAATCCAGTCTGTTCAATCACTTCAATGGTGGACATATAATTCAAGGTTAAATAAGTCAATGTATGAGTTGGTTTGGGATTTTAACTTTGACTTTGTTAGGCTTAAGATCAGTAGCTCAATAATTTATGTATGTTGATCTACAAACATTATCTGCTCCAAAATATGAATGTGGTCACCGTCAGAAATTTCTATTTCTATATTGGGGTCTTTTTAAGTGAATGCTTAACTGCGTGTAAGCGTAAACACACATACACAATATGCATAATGAAGGGGCAAAAGCACCTGCAGGGGTAGGGGTATACTTATTTTCCTCAAAGAGTATCGTCGTTTCATTTACTTCAAATTTGACTAAACCATACGTCCATAACAATTAAAAAAATCCAACTTGACTAAACCATACGTCCATAACAATTAAAAAAATCCATTAAAATTTCTTCTCATTGACATGTAACTAAGAATATGCCAGGAAGGCTATCTGGCTATCTAACATTGATCCAAGGTTGGCAGATTTAAATTATGAACTATTATCATAATGCTGCAACCAAGAGAAAAACTTACATTGTATTGAGCAAAAGAACCTACCTCATAAGACTCTTTTGCTGCCAAACTACAGCAATTTGCGTGTTTTTCCTCTCATAAATGTTTGACTCAAACTATTTAAGAACCTCTATATGGCTTGAACAGTGACTTCATCAAAAAAAAAATATGGCTTGAACAGTGACTACAATCCATCTATATAAAGAGGTTAACTCACACTTAGTTTCTACAGATTTTACAAATAAGCATGCAAAATACCATGGCTTTTACACTTTTCCCCTCTCTTTACACTATTGCTCTCTTATTCGCTCTGCTATTCTCTACTTCCCTTGCAGATATAGTCCCTTCAAACACACCTCTGACGCCAGACAATGTTTGCAATGCCACCCTTGATCCTAACTTTTGTAAATCAGTGGTTCCGGTAACTGGAAGACAGACAATTTACAACTATTGTCGGTCATCATTTAGTAATGCCTTGAGGTCCGCGGAGAAGTATTCAGCTTTGATCGATAAATATCTGAAACAGCGATCAACATTGTCAACTTCTGCAATCTATGCGCTTCGGGACTGTCAACTCTTAGCGGGGTTAAATATTGATTTCCTGCAAAGTTTGGGCAGTACTATCAATGCGACACAAACTCTGCGTACTGCGCAGGCTGATAGCCTACAAAGTATGCTCAGTGCCATAGTGACTAACCAACAAACATGTTTAGAAGGTCTTCAAGCTACTGCATCAGCTTGGAAAATTGAAGGTGGACTTTACACTCCTCTTTCTAATGCTAGTAAACTGTATAGTGTCTCATTAGCACTGTTTACCCGGGGATATGGACATACAAAAAAGAAAGGAAAGTTTGGAAAGGGGAGGAAGCTAATGTTCTCCGACTTGGAAGCTGGTCGACATGGTAGGTTGCCCTTGAGAATGTCAAATCAGCATCGCGAAATCTATGAGTCAGTAAGTCGTAGGAGGCTTCTTCAAACCTCAGACACTGTCTCTGTCCGTGACATTGTGGTCGTGAATCCAGATGGAACTGGAAATTTCACAACCATTAATGATGCTGTTGCTGCAGCTCCAAACAAGACTGTAATTGCAGATGGATACTTCATAATCTACGTAGTTGCAGGGGTCTATGAGGAATACATATCTATTGATAAAAACAAGAGAAATTTGATGATCATTGGTGATGGAATTAATCAAACTGTGATCACAGGAAACCGAAGTGTTGTTGATGGTTCGACTACATTTAATTCAGCAACATTAGGTAAGCTAGCTTATAACACTACACCAAGTTCAGTATATTTTGAAATGTAATTTCTAATTAAATATGATGGTTTCTAATGTTGAATTATCTCTTGCAGCTGTGGTTGGACAAGGATTTGTGGGAGTTAATATCACTGTAAGGAATACTGCAGGGGCAATTAAGCACCAAGCAGTGGCTGTCCGAAATGGGGCTGACATGTCAACGTTCTATAGCTGTAGCTTTGAAGGGTACCAGGACACATTGTACACTCATTCCTTGAGGCAATTTTACAGAGATTGCGACATTTACGGGACTGTAGATTTTATATTTGGCAATGCAGCCGTCGTGTTTCAAGACTGCAACATATATGCAAGACTTCCCATGAGTGGTCAATTCAATGCCCTCACAGCGCAGGGTAGAACAGATCCAAACCAAAACACAGGTATTTCGTTACATAATTGCAATATACAAGCGGCTCCAGACCTGGCTGCAAGCAGTGGCACTACCAAGTCATACCTAGGACGACCATGGAAGGAATACTCAAGGACTGTATACATACAATCATCCATATCTAGCGTTATCGATCCAGCTGGTTGGCGTGCATGGGATGGGAATTTTGCACTCAGCACACTTTACTATGGTGAGTACAACAATAGTGGATCTGGATCTACCACTGCCAACAGGGTTACGTGGCCTGGTTATCATGTTATGGATGCCACAAATGCAACTACTTTTACCGTCTCCAACTTCTTGTCAGGAGATGTTTGGTTATCTGAAACTGGAGCTCCTTTTGATGGCGGTTTATTGTAAATTGCAGCTTAAGTATCCTATTTATTTATTTTGAAGCGCCTTTCTTTTTTCATTCAATTCTTGTAATTTGTTCAGTTAGTCAATTGAATAAGTACCCCTAGCTGCCAGTTTGTGGCTTAGTAATAATAATCCAATTTTCTTGTGGTATTATTTATTCTTTCACATGGAAAGGAACCTTAAAGATGTATGAACAGTTAAGACATTTTTCTTAACAAATTGATTTTAGTATAATAAAATCATTTAATTTGTTCCTCATAGTCAACATTATTATTCTAGGTCTCCAAACAGAAAGTTGAATAAAATGCAACTCTAGCTAGTCATGCAATTGCTCCGAAATAAAGAACCACATTAAAGCCATTTATTCAATACATTTTAACTCAGTACATTACATTACGGTGCAAGCAGCATTTTCGTCCACACAATGTGACTAGGACAACTTGGTAACCGGTTATACAATTTTTATTGTTTCTTTTAGTTTTTCAGTCAAACATACAGGTGGCAGCTGTATGGATGACAAGCAGCTGTATGAATGACAAAATTGCTATATGAATGACAAAATTCAAGAAAGAATAAGAGCAAATTTTTGTTGACTTTAGACTAACCGGTAGCAAGTTTCCACTTGAGTCCACGTGGAAGATTGTGTGGTGTACAACCAAATGTACCGTAATACACCATACCAAAAATGTACCGAATAACAGCTACCACATTAATGCCTCATATAAGTGATCTGTAAGGGTAGAAAATGCAATGTGGGGTGTATTATATACAGTAAACTGATTTAAAAAAAAAAAAAAAAAATTAGAAGCCAAACCTGATTATATTATGGAATAAGCTGACTGATGAGTGATGATTCAGAACTCTAAACCCTAGAGAGTAGAGAGACTGGCAGAATTGTACATGTAGCAGAAACAAAGTTGAGACTTAAGACTTAAGGGTCCACAAAATGGGCTCAAAATACAGTCCAACGGGCTCACAAATATGGACTCCTCTAGTCCTCTTAACTGGGTTATTTGTAGGTCATTTTGTCAAAAATAGTGGCTTCATTGAAGAAAAAATGTAGTATGTTAGCTCCTACACTTGTACTACCATTATTCTGGCTAGTTAATACCTTCCTTGTTTTAAATTTTCTTAAGAAGTGAAGAATAAGTTAGGTTGCCTACTCATCATCATCATCATCATAAGTCCAAGTAAAAAATATTCAATCCAATTGAACTTGCCTAATAATTATTTTCAATTTCTAACTAATACTACCAAACTAAACTATGTTAATATATGACAATATTTTCAAATGCTACCATGATTTTGGTATCTTTGAACGCGTTTAATTTATGATGAAGAAGAGAAGAGAAGAGAATGGTCACTATAAGTCTATAACTTAGTCTCTTGACTTCTTTGTGCTCATTCCCATGAACAAAAAACAATGTTACAGTACTGGAATAATGGGGTTGTCGGTTGTTGTATTCAACAAGAAACATATATAGCAATCAAACTATTTCTCTTTGATGAAATTTTTTTTTTTTTTTTTTTTTTTGTTTTTTTGGTGAAATCTGACTTTGACTTTATTAGCTAAGTTTATGTAAATCTTAATTATGTTCTTATTGCTAGTTTAATTAATCAATCTACGTAGTAGATTACTTCATCAATCATCCCTAAGGGATACTCTAGCTTAATCATTTTTTTTTATGAAGAGCTAGCTTAATCAATTGAATAAACTATTTGCGTGTTGATTATCTAATAACATATACTCCTAGTTAATATTTTCTGAAATAACGGAATTCAGGTGAAGTTTAATCCCATTTGCACCACTTGATCACATTCTACTTCTTCTATTTCAACTTAGATTAACATATAACCAGCAAGATTGCCTATCAAAAAAAAAAAAAAAAAAAGTTTATAAACAACAAAACCATGACTTCAAGATTACAACAGAGGCTACGTGAGTTCCACCAGTGCTCCTGCATTTTTCTTGTGGTAGTAAACATATCCGAAATCTAAGATACATCCTTGTCAGCAGCTAGGCATGTCAATAACCTTGATACTGATGGATGATCATGGATAGGCAGCTATGCATATTAAACTGATTTTTATTTTTTTTTTTTGAATTTATTAGTAATATTAAATCTAGGGAGAGGTTCTAGAGACTCGAAAAATATTTGACTCAATCATATGTATAGGGTACTTATACATATTGGATTGACATGATTTTTAGTAGATATGATCTACTACGTAAAAAATCAGCTCATTTGAAAAGATTTAGACCCATCAAATGTAATATTAAATTCAACGGTAAAAATGAACGTTCCACAATACATTAACTTATAATATGATTTTTATATAGTTAGAAAATTTAGATTATGATAAATTTTGGTGAAGATGTCGTACATAATGAGAACATCCGTCCTAAAAAAAATCATGCCAACCCAACATGTACAAATACCGCAAATATAATTAAGTCAAAATTGAGTCAAACATGGTTTTCGCCAAATTATAAGCATTTGATCACTTAAAATAAGTTCATGATCCATAAAGTTGGCTGCCACAGGTTCATGCTAGGAAGCAACCCCTTCAGAGTTTGGACGGCAAGTAAGTAAATCAAGCACGATTGTTTTATCCAGAAATATTGTAGGAATTTTAATGGTACTTCCCTGCAACAATTTGAAGGCTGCGACCTAACATTTCTTCACTTCACACTGGTGTAGTTATATAGTTTTCATGAAATTGAACCAGAATAACATGAGAGGGAGGCAAGTCTGCTGTGTCTGTCCTTATATGACCCCACCTTCATTATGTATGGAATTGGAAGGCACATACCAAAGACTTGAACATCTCTAATAGACACAAAATCTTAATCAAACAGCTTGGCATGTATCTTCAGATCGACGTGAAGAAGTCTAAGAGAATATCAAGATATATACGCGTTTTTTTATCAACTAAGTCCTTTAAGTTGACTTTAAAATGTTTAATCTCCTCATGTTAAATTTTTTTTTCTATACAATTTAGGCTTCAATAGTGAATTGAATCAAATCAATCAATATACTTCTTTCTATATATTGAGCCTCACCCACTTTACATTTCTTCAAATCAACTCACCATGCAAAATAACATGACTATTCTTTACACTATTCCCATTCTTTTCATTCTCTTCATCTCTGCATCTTTTGCAGATATAATTCCTTCGAACACGCCTTTGACACCAGAGAATGTGTGCAATGCCACTCTTAGTCCAAAGTTTTGTAAATCGGTGCTTCCAAAAATAGGAAAAAATAATATTTATGACTATTGCCGATCTTCATTTGGTCAGTCGTTACAATCTGCAAGGAAATTTGCAGGTTTGGTTGACTATTATCTGAAAAAAGACAGTTCAACTTTATCAAAATCGGCAATTCAAGCTCTTGAAGATTGTAAACTCATGTCAGAGTTAACTATAGATTTCTTGGATAGCTGTAGCAGTACCATCAATATCTCTTCGATTCTACCTAATAAGCAAACTGATAGCTTACAATCTCTGCTTAGTGCCGTATTAACTAATCAGCAAACATGTTTGGAAGGCCTTCAAGATACTGCATCAGAAAATGGACTATACACTGCTATTGCCGATGCAACTAAATTGTATGGTGTCTCACTAGCACTATTTACGCGGGGTTGGGGATATAAGACATTGAAGGTGAACTTTGGATTGGGCAGGAAGCTATTGTTCTCTGACAGGGAAGCTGGTCGTGATGGTCGGTTGCCTTTGAGAATGTCAAACAAGCACCGAGAAATTTTCGAGTCAGTAAGTGGCAGGAAACTTCTTCAAAGCTCAGATACTGTCGTAGTCCGTGACATTAAGGTAGTGAATCCAAATGGAACTGAGGATTTCACTACCATTAATGATGCTATAGCTGCAGCTCCAGACAAGACCAAAATTGAAGATGGATACTTCATTATTTATGTTGTGGAAGGTGTCTATGAGGAGTACGTAGTAATTAGTAAAAACAAGAGAAACTTGATGATCATCGGAGATGGCATCAATAAAACTATTATCACAGGCAATCGGAACGTTGTTGATGGGTCAACTACATTCAATTCAGCAACATTTGGTAAGCTAGCTAGCTTATAACACTGCTACATGAGCTTATTTTTCATGTTAGTATGCTAGAACTAACCTATTGTGACTAGGTTCATACCGATTACATCTAATGTTATTATTTATCTTTTGCAGCTGTGGTTGGACAAGGGTTTGTTGGAATAAATATCACTGTGAGGAATACTGCAGGGGCAATCAAGCACCAAGCTGTGGCTGTTCGAAATGGGGCTGACATGTCTACTTTCTTTAGTTGTAGTTTTGAAGGGTACCAAGACACATTGTATACTCATTCCTTGAGGCAATTTTATAGAAATTGCGACATATACGGGACAGTAGATTTTATATTTGGCAATGCAGCGGTCGTCTTACAAGATTGTAACCTATATGGTAGGCTTCCAATGAGTAATCAATTCAATGCCCTCACAGCTCAAGGCAGAACAGATCCAAACCAAAACACAGGTATTTCCATACATAATTGCAATATACAAGCTGCTCCAGACCTGGCTGCAAGCAGTGGTACTACCAAATCATACCTAGGACGACCATGGAAGGAATACTCAAGGACTGTATACATGCAATCATCCATTGACAGCTTTATCGATCCAGCTGGTTGGCGTGCATGGGATGGAGATTTCGCACTCAGCACACTTTACTATGCTGAGTATGACAACAGAGGATCTGGATCTAGCACTGCCAACAGGGTTACATGGCCTGGTTACAATGTTATAGATGCCACAAATGCAACTGCCTTCACTGTCTCCAACTTCATAGCCGGAGACGGTTGGTTACCTGCAACAGGAGCACCACACGATGGTGGTTTGGTGTGAATTCCACATTAATAATCCTTTTTCTTGTTCTTGTACGTTCTTTTATTCATACGATTTGTTTAGTATTCAAGTGATTATATATATATATAACATTATTTTTCTAATGTTGTTTCTCTATGAAACATCGTTCATTCTAATAATTAACCCTTCAAAAATTCAATGACGAAAAAACATATTATGCGCTCACAAATTACAACAATTCAGTTGGATATTATATAAGTAATTAACCATCAAGTCATTGAAGAAGAGTGTGACATTACAGAGCCAAGACCTAGACATGAGGGCATAATCTTTTCGCTTAGAGATTGTATAGAAACCTGACCTACATTGTAAATAGCAGGTGCTACATGACGTTTAGAGTTATCCACCAATCTTCAAAAGCGGTGGGGGAATCAGGGCGGAAGCTTTTGCAAGTTGCAACATATATGTCCCATGAAAGGTTAATGCAAAAAGAAATGAAAAACCAATGAAAGTGTCTAATATCAACCTAAAATAATCATGTGCCACTATGGAATAGGCTTATAGTAGAGTTCTTCGCATTCGGGGATGATCGATTGAGGTCCTAAGAGAAAATTGTTCTGTTCGAATATAAATTTGAGGTTCATTATAAGAAGATCACTGCTGAAATGAAAACGTTATGGTTGTTGAACTATATGTAGTGATTAAGTAAATCCTAACAACGCCAACAACCCGCAACCTAGATATTCGTGAGAACACCTCATTTGCAATACAGGATCCGTTTTGTCAATGAGGTCAAAGATTACCAAACAATAAACAATAGTATAAAAAGAACAAAATAATAAAGAACAATAATACCAAGATATACGTGGTTCGACAATGCCTACCTCCACGGGGAACAATGAGAAGATTTCACTATAAGAAAAGAAACACCGATTACAATAATCTCCCTAGTATCTTTCTCAAGATCTTAATCTCTCACCTTAAACCCAATACACCCTTGGCTCCCAAAGTTCTCTCTCAGTTACTCTATCTATCTCTATGTTTCTATTGTTTTCTACTCTCTTGTCTTCTCTTGTTGTCTTGTCTTACAAATACCAAGTTACTTGGGTATTTAGAGCATCTCTAATGGGTCTCCTAAAATCTAAATTATAGGAATTCCGAAAAAAACCATTCCCTAACGCGTCGTCTATAATTTTAGCAGCCGGCTATCCACGTAGGATGTGATGGGCCGGTCTGCTAAAACTTCGTCCAAAATCGAACCAAAGATAGGATTATAGGAATTGCTAAAATAAAATCAACCAGCGTGGAACTTTTTTATTATTATTATTTTAATTCCACGCTGGTTGAACCAGCGTGGAACATTTTTTTTTTTTTTTTATTCCACGCAGGTCAAACCGGCGTGGAACCTTTAATTTAATTTTTTTTTTTTT
The DNA here is from genome assembly GCA_023053565.1 of Aquilegia eximia. Lineage (NCBI taxonomy): Eukaryota > Viridiplantae > Streptophyta > Magnoliopsida > Ranunculales > Ranunculaceae > Aquilegia > Aquilegia eximia. The sequence goes on along the minus strand of JALIGU010000004.1, from coordinate 9,074,902 downwards.
TTTTTTTTTTTTTAATTTCACGCTGGTTCAACCAGCATGGAACATTTTTTTTTTTTTTTTTTATTCCACGCAGGTCAAACCGGCGTGGAACCTTTTTTAAAATTTTTTTTTTAACTTTTTTTTTTTTTAATTTTTTTTTTTAACTTTTTTTACTGCCCCCAAGCCCAGCCCCAAGCCCAACCACGCGAAGCCCAAGTCTTCCACACTGGTTGGACCAGCGTGGAACAGAAAAACATTTCCACGCTGGTGCAACCAGCGTGGAAGATAAAAATTTGGCAAAAAAAATAGGAAACGCGTTAGGGATACCCCTGATATAGGTATGGAAGACTTGCTAAAAAAGTGATGGGAAATGAGGTGGCACCTACGTGGAGGCTAAATCGTCTCATGTGTAGGCTAAATATGGGAGACCCATTAGAGATGCTCTTATAGCCCATGGATAGAAATCAAATCCATATAGAATTACTAATTCAAAACTAGAGATAAATAGGAAACCGAGTCCAAATAGAACTCCTGCACATATATGGTTTCCTTAACCAATATAGGAAACTGATCCTATGGATCACACCTCTTATAAGGTATGATCTTGTGCACCCAACTTATGGCGAGCCAATATACAACAATGGTTTCGTGTATGCCTTAACCAGTAAGATTTTCTTGAAAAAATACTACTGTTTTTGTCAGTGTCAGAATATGTGAAAGTAGTAGGATCACCTACATCATTTTTCTCCAAGCAAATGATTTTTATCACAATAGAGATAGATTCCAATCTAAACATTTGCTTTCCTGTTTGGTAATCCCAACAGTCCATGTAGGATGAAGTCGAATTCAACTAGATCTATTCTACGTGAAATACTACCATAAACAGAGTTTTCCATCGATCTCTAGCACAAAGCAAGCTGGGTTAAACCACATTATGTTGAGTTTAAATTCTAGTGTAACTCACGGCATCAGTACATTCCATTTTATTTGAATTCTCTTGGCGAGATTTACAAAAGATTAACTCGCTGCCTGGTTAGCTTGTCTACATCTGTGTTTGATGTCAAAAATCCTCCAGGTCATCCAGTAGAGTTCTGATATCTAGTAGTCAGGTTTCTCACATGCCAAGTAGGCACAATGTCGTTCTTAATGATTGGTACTTCCAATAGAGAATTAAAATATTTGTATGCCCAGCTCTTCTGATACATCAATACCTTTAGAATGGCTACCACTCTCTAAGAACAAGATTGATCGAAACAATGGATCAAGCCAAAAAATTCGACTACACCAATTTCATTTCTAAAAAAAATTGGAAATGAAAAAATAACGTTAATGCACGTGCGTATTAGCAGACCGTTGCTGATTATGTAGTCGAGTCGTTGTGGTCGAGCTACTAGTAAGTTGAGATCGTAGCGACCTGACGGATTAACGACTATGCCACGTGGCTGCTTTTTGTTGGTTGGAGTATATAGTCCCCCTACATAAGCCCCCTCTTTTTAGGTCGGCTGTAGAAGTCGGGCTGAAAAGACTAAGAACTCTTATCGATGTTGATTTGAAGTTTGCCTTTTGAATTTGCGGACGTGGCAGTCATGCAGGCTTGTCTGTACTAATCATGGCGCTCTTACGGGGAAGTGGAGGAGTTTCCTCGAGCAGTTAGCCGTGTAGTTATGGCAACTGACGCACTTCTTGCTTGATTAGGTCTTTGCGTTGCACGTGGATTGATCCGACGGTGGACGTGAATCATTTAGTGAATGGAAAATAACTGCAATGAACGTGGTTCCCTTGCTCGATCTCGGCCGTTTATCTGTTTTGAACCGATGGCTGGGATTACATGTGCTACAGTATTTAAACTGTAGCTTGCTTGAGAAGGGTTTACCTATCTCGTTTTCTTTGTTGAATTGCTCCCGCTTTCTCTTGCGATCTGAAGATCTTTGAGAGCTCGTGAGGTTAGTTGCTTCTGTTTCTCGAATTTTGTTTTTCTTTGCATCTTTTTGTTTTCTTTTCTGTTGCTTGAGAGAGTCTGAGGCAAGTGACTCTCAGAATGAGAACTTGAGTGGTGATGGTGGAGATGAGTATGAGTCTGAAAGGACTCATTCTGAGACTGCGTCTCCTAGTCGGGGTGAAGGAGATGTAGATCCTGAAAGCCCCCAGAGTAGTGATTCTCATGGGGAGGACACCTCTGATGATGAAATGGTGGAAGGAGACGGAGGTTCCTTCTGTAGAGTAGTGAATCCGAAGTATGTCCATAGGCATATTGCATTTAGGAAGCAGTATGGGCTTAGTTCGATTGAGCATTTAGAGATTAGGTTTTTAGGAGATCGTTTACTTTCTGCTGAGTATCGGCCTAAGAACCCTTTCTCCACTGTGTTTACCATGATGCAATTCCAAGCTGGGCTGAGGTTGCCTTTATCTTGTTTGGTGGTAGACCTGTTGAATGCTATCGGTCGAGCTCCTTGCCAGATGAACGGCAATTTTTGGAGAAACATGAGGGTAATTGATGTCCTCAACAAGTTGTATAAGTGGAACATCACTGTAAATAATGTATTGGACCACTTTAGTTTTAAATGTTCTTCGAAGGCCGAGTTTGCGGGTTATAATATGCAAGTTAGGCCAGAACGTTTGCCTTTGATCTATCCGGTGAGTAGTGAGCAATGGTGGAAGGATCCCATGCTGATTACTGGGCCGATTACTGAAGGGAGTATCCGGTTGCGTCATGTGACTAGGAATGATGCTCGTAAGTTTCTGGTTGTTAATCTTAGGATTGTAGATGACTTTCTTATTTCCGAATGTGCTGACTTTGTATTGTATTTGCAGCGATCAGGGACGATCACTCGTTGAGAAAGAACGATCTGAAGTCTGCTCTGAACGTCTTTGGTTTGTGGGCTGATAGTCGAAAGATACAGTTCTTACCCCACCTGAGGGAGCATTTTATTCCCAAAGGTGGTCCGAAAACAGTTGAAGAAGAATTCGAGAGGAGGAAGTCGCTGAAGAAGACCTTTATGTCGTCTGTACATAGAGCTGATGCGGGACGATCTGGTGGCAGTTCGCGCCCTGGGGAGAAGGAACGAGCTAGTGGTAGCTTGCGACATGATGAAAAAGAGCGAGCTAGTGGTGGTTCCCGCCGGTCGGAGAAGGAACGATCTGGTGTTAGCTTGCGCCAGGGGAAGATAGTGGCGAGCCCCCAAGTCGTATCCCCTCCGACCTCACTTCCCAGACTACCTGTCGGGTCGGGGAAGAAGAGGCCGTTCTCTGGGAACCTGAAGTTGATGGAGCGCCCAACTCTGCCTACCTCCCCTCATCCGAAGTCTGTGAGATCTCCTGAGCCTTCCTTGGTGTCCAGGAAGACTGCTGCTCGGCCTTTGCATAAAGGCAAGGGGGTATTGTCTGAGTTTCGCGCCCTGGGCCGTTCGATTATTTGGATGGTCGTGGTGAAAAGCATGTCGTGTATGAGAACGACAGTGCAATTGACGATCCCTGCGTTGCCCGAGCTGTAAATGAGGGCATTGTCTTGGATGTTGATGCTCGAGCAGTGAAGTCTCAAACTTTGCTGGTGACTTGCTCGAAGATAAACGCAGCAATGTCTTTGGTGAGTGGGGTTGTTGGTTCCTCTTTCTTTGTCTGTACTGAGTTATTGTTGTCTTAACGATGTTTGTATGTGTAGCTCAACGCCAGCTTCCAGGAGGTTCGTCTGGTCGCTGAGGTTGGAGCTCGAGCTGAGATTGACTTGAAGCATCTCAATGAAAAGCTCGAGCAGGCGAAGAATGTTGTTGTTGTTGTCGAGTGCAAGTTCAAGGATAAGGAGGCGGAGATCGTGATGCTGAAGAAGATGTTGGAGCAGGTAAGGGGAGACCTTGCTGCTGCTAGGTCGTCTGCTGACCACTGGGAGCGCACATGTCATGAGAATGGCGTAGCCTGGAAGGCCTATTGCGACAATCTGGAGAAAGCTTTAATGGGGTCGCCCGAAGGAGAGGAGACGCGAGGTGGTGCTGAAGAAGCTTTAGTACCAGCTCAGGACACCTTGACGGGCCCTAATGCTGAGGTCGCAAGTGGCCGGATGGAGGTGGATGAACCTAGCGATCAGCCTATGCAGCAGTGAGCTTGTCTCGGCCTTTGGGGATGCCTGATTCTTAGTAAGGCGTCCTGGATTCCCACCAGGTCTTCTTGCTTGCATTTTGATGGCTGCCTGCTCATGGGAAAGTACATCTCCTTCTTCTTCTCCCTTTCTGTCTTCAATGATGCCTGGTGCTTGGTGATGCGCCTCCTGATAGTGCGAGTCTTTTTTGGCCTAAGATCCAAAGGCAAAAAGCTTCTTGTTTCTGTACGCATTCTTCAAAGCAGTCTTCTGAGTTTGTAAGCATACAAGCACCAATGTTGTGAGGTCGAGTGAACACTAATTTGTTTTATTTGAAGTTGTAATGAACAGCAGTATTTGATTATTTATTTGATGAGCTTGTAGCTAAGTCATTCTGATCAGCTAGTTTCCAGGGAGTCCTGGTAGCTCGTTCAGAAGGCAGGTAGACGAGATGAATGGATGCAAGCAGGACGGACTGAAACAGTTCTTCTTGTATGCCTTAGTTTAATGTTACTTGTAGATCGTTTTACCTGTAATAGTTAGAATTTCATGAAGTAAAAAGAAATTTCACTTATTTACCTTGTATTCTCATTCTTGTTACGTTGTATGCCTGTACGGGTTTTGCAAACAATAAGTAATAATCATAGTGCTGGACCTGCTGGTGGATGAGGTCGCATGCATGCTAGCTGGGTTGTACATGGGTCGTGGGAATGATATGGCCAATGCACCAAGTTAAGCTGTAAATGTTTGAACTTAACAAAATTAAAATTATCAAAGGGACTAGAGTTTTGAAAATTTGTAGGTCGAGGGATTGGATTAGACCTTTAAGAGCCATTTATGTTTGAGCTGAGATGAAGGCAAAAATGAGTTTGTATATTGAAATGTAATAGATGGATGCTTACATTTCATTGATAAAACTTCTTCAAGTGATAAGCATTCCATGGCTTCGGTCTTTTCTTTGGATGGGCTCTTTGATTTGTTATCGCCCTCTCGAGCTTCTGATGAGATCGGGCTCTTCCTCTTAGTGTCAGCATCCTTGGTTCCAGAGGTGGATGGCTTTGCAAGTGCCACAGCTTCAAGAATTCCATGACATTCTTGTGCAGCGTTCTGGTTGCCCCGAAGTTCCATTATCCCATGAGGTCCGGGATAGCGGAAAACTTGATGATATGTAGATGGAACACCTCTCATGGCATGGATCCATTTTCGACCTAGAATCGCATTGTACTTACTTGCGATGTTGAGGATGCTGAACTTGGCGGTCACAACGACCTTGTCTTCTTTTCGCCGTACAGTGACGGGCAACCGTATTTCACCCTAAGGATCTTCCCTTGAACTGTTGAAGCCTAGGATGGGGGTGAAATCGGGGATGAGGACTGAATCAGGTAACCTCATGTCTTTGAAGGTTCTGTACATGAGTATATTGCAGGATGCACCAAGGTCGATGAGTACCCTCTTGATGATGTAATCAGCTATTCTCAATTCAACGACAAGTGCGTCGTTGTGAGGGGTAACGACCTTGTTGAGATCGTCCTCAGTGAAGGTAATGTCAGTCTCCTGGCGAGCCGGGATGTTGAAGCGAGCTGCTCGGCCAGTAATGGAGTAGACATGATGAAGATGCTCTACTCGTCTCTTCTTGTCTCTGGACACAGGGGTGGAGTTAGATTCACAAATCATGTAGACTGCATGACTCTCTGACTCGCTGTCACTATCAATCTTGTTCGCGACCTTTTTGTTAAGTTGGTCGCGTAGGTCGCCTGTTGGACCTAAACACTGGGAGAGGCTACGCCCTCTGCTGCGGACTGGACTTGTGGAGGCCGTTCTGGCCTTGCTGTGATGTCGCCTTGGTGAATGCGGAAGCGTTCTAGAACTCTTCTTGGCTCGTTTGCCATTGGTATCCTCCTGCCTTCCGAGGATCCAATTGTTAAGCCTTTTTTCATCGGCCCAAGTCTGAAGAGCGCGTTTCAAAACACGACAGTCATCAGTTTGATGACACCGTACCTTGTGAACTTTGTAGTACGGTCGACCAGATGTGTCCTCCAACTGTGTGAAGGCAGGAATCTTGCACCAATGGTTGTGCTTGATTCGCTCATAAATATAACCGGCTGGTCGTGTGAACCGGTGGTAGTCTCGTTGCTCAGTAGGCAACGACTTTGCTTTGAACCTCTTGTTGTCGGATCGAGGTCGCTTAGTGGAACCAGATTCCACGTTGGAGATGACATGATTCTTTTTCCTACCAGTTAGGGCTTCTTCGAGCTTGATGTAACGATCTACCTTAAGGTATAGTTCGTCCAGAGATGAAGGTCGCTTCATACCTAGAGATTTGTGCAGGTCGGATCCCTGGATCAGACCGTGAGAGAATACGATTGTTGCGAAGGTTTCATGTTCCTTTGCAAAATCTTGGATGGAATGTAGCTCGGATTTGAAGCGAGCAAAGAAATTGCTCAATGATTCGCCATCCCGCTGCTTGACTTTGAAGATGGAATCAATGGTGACAGGACGCTTCTTGTTATGGATATAGAAGATAACGAACTGTCTTTCGAGATCTGCAAACGAGCTGATGGATCCTGGCTTCAAACGGTGAAACCAATCGAGAGTAGGTCCAGTGAGGCTGGACTGGAACAATAAACATAGTAAGTGATCATCTTTGATAAGAGGAAGGGATTTACGAAATCCTTTGATATGGTCAGTTGGATCTCCAACTCCTGCATATTGGTCGAATTTGGGGGCGTTGAGCTTGTTAGGCAATTCATGATCGAGGATCTCCTTGGAGAAGGGAGACTCCTGAAATTGCTGAAGGGACTGGACAGCAAGTTGTTCTGCGGTATGGCCTTTGCGAAGTTGTATGATGGCCTGAGAGGCTTTGAACTCTGCTAGTTGTTGGCTGAGTTCTTCGTACTTTCGATTGGAGTCATCAACAGCAACGACTCCATGTCCACCATTTGCTACTGGTGCTGGGTTGGTAGTTTGTGCAGCCTTTAACTGTGCATTTTCTGCCTGAAGACGATTGATTTGGTCTTGCAGATCTTGGATGGTTAATTCGTGGGTAGCCATTTGAATGAATGATTTTGAGTTGGGTGGGAAGGTTTGGGTTTTTCGATATAATCGAATTCCTTACAGTCGGCGTCAAATGTATTGACCTATTTCTAGATCAATGCATTCACTAGGTCAGGTCGTTAGCGGACTTGACCAATGGGGGGAGTTTTAGATCGAAGTGGTTGCACCTCGTTGAGATTGAGATTGCCTACGTACTCTAGTTCGTGGGGATTGAACTTAGAGATCAAGCCATCGTAGTTCTGTTTATATAGAAGGTGAAGAGGCGAAGATCACGGGATCCTGCAAATTCTCCGACATATTTATGATGATATGATCTTCTCCAGCGATTGTGTAACGGTTGTAGTAATTGGACAACGGCTGGAGAGAGTATCTTGGGCGTCGAATTAGGGCACGTGCGTATTAGCAGACCGCTGCTGATTATGTTGTCGAGTCGTTGTGGTCGAGCTACTAGTAAGTTGAGATCGTAGCGACATGACGGATTAACGACTATGCCACGTGGCTGTTTTTTGTTGGTTGGAGTATATAGTCCCCCTACATTGTATATCTGCTAATCTGTTTTTAACTGTCATTAAAGAAATTGTCAGAATCAATGCATATGCTGGAGGTGCTCAATCCATTCTCTTATCTAAAGTGTTTAAAACTGGTTGGACTGCGTCATGGTGCTTGTATTCGAGCTTTGGCAAACTTTTTGAAGAGTGTTCCTTCTATAGAAACTCTAGTTGTGGAAGTATATTGGGTACTAATCTAACACTTCATTGTGATCAGTATTTTGTTATATCTACTATGAATGTTCCTGAAATAAATTCTTAGATCCTTACCTCTCTCATGCTAGGGCCTAGGACAACACTATGGGAGCAGAGTTGACAGAAGTGTCATTGCAATACGCGTTTCATCACCTCAAATGTGTTAAAATCATATATTTTGGGCATGATGAGAAATTTCTCAAGTTTCCAACTTTCGTATTAAAGAATGCAATGTTCTTAGAGAACATTGCAATTTGCTTTCTATTGAAGTATAAACAGAATGTACTGGCAGAATTTAGTAAGGAGTTACACTCTCTGCCTAAAGAGTCTTCAAGTGTCAGAATAGATTGTCAATCCACTCACTTTTCTGCGATACGAGTGTTCATTAATTTTAGATATCTCTGGGGAGTTTTATGGTTGATTTTCTAAGTTTCTTGATATCACCATAGGTAGAATTGGCATTTTGGTACATTTTGCAAATTGAACTGATATGATGGTTCTGCGGGTTATTAATGCTTGAGGTTCTTCTCATCAGTTACTTGATATCACTATAGATAGATCGATTGGGTTTTTTAGTGCTTTTTGTTGTAAATTTTGAACTGATGTCAGTGAAGAGTGAAGACTATGGTTATAAACCTCATTTCTGTTTTTATTATGTAGTCTTTTATTTTACAAGGAGTTGAAGACATGTTCATGGCAGTATATAAAACTGGCCTGGTATAATAGTTGTTAGAGATTTTTGGACATACCCCCATTTGAAAGTCGAAATTTGAGATACCCCCATTTGAAAAAAATTTTGAGATACCCCCAATTCAAGACAGAAGAGCTTTACAGCCGTAGGTGAGTTTTATGATGGATTATGATGGACGGCTAAGATAACACCACATCTTGAATTAGGGGTATCTCAAATTTTTTTTCAAATGGGGGTATCTCAAATTTCGACTTTCAAATGGGGGGTATGTCCAAAAATCTCTAGTTGTTATGGCACCTGATATATCATTACGCACAAATATAAGTATACAGTGAAGAAAATGAGGTGCAATGGCAGAGGACAAATATCAATAACAAAGGAGAACAAGATTGTTGTTTGTGCTTGTCCCAGAATAACTAAGTCATTTAGAAAAGAGACTACAATGAAAGTTTGAAAGTTCGATTTCATCATATCCTTGGTGCAACTAATTAAAAGTAACAATTTGCAAGACCACAGAATTCCGTAATATGAATTCGAGAAGCTTGACTTCATTCTCGCTACGCTTGAGATTCTGAATCCTAACATGCCATACTACAAAATGTCGATCTAAACATATCAAACCATGGTTTAGTTACAAAACAGAATGCAGTACAATTGTACAATAGAAGAAAAAGCTCAAGTTTTAGCCAAGAGACTGGTTATGTCTAAAGCAATGTGACATAACTGGCTGAAATTATCATTCTCCGAGGCCAACACAGACTTACGGCTTGCATTCTGATCTTTAAACGCACCCTCGCATGAATCTACATCAGCTATAGCTGCTTCTAACCATTTTTTAATATCCGAATAATCTTTAGTATCCAATGCAGCAATTGAATCCTCAAGCTGATCACTTGCATCTGTATAAAACTCATCACAATCAGTAAGGCAATCTTGAATGGAACGATCTGCTGCATTTCCACTAAGCAATTTATCTATATGGCCTGTGATGTTGGACGCAATATCTGCTGCATGGTTCATAATGATTTTTGCCAGACCCATTAGGTCCGCTTGTTTGCTGGTTGGATCGGAGTTGAGAACCTGAACACATAGATCCTTGTACGTTGATTTCTCACATGTTTGTGTTATAAGATCAGTGGCTTTTGGTGGGACTACTACTGTATTTGCAGCTAAAAATTGGTGGAACTGGAATGTGAATAAAATGGTAATTAGAAGTAATTGGAAATCGAAAAACCGTGAAATGATTAATTTAGAATTCATTTTTTTTTTTTATGCTTCTTCTCCTTGATTTTACATAATTACAGTCTTAATATATCTGCTTAATGATCCATCTAAGTAAGGGAATGCGCTTTGCCATTCAACTTCACTTGAGAAACGGTCTCTCCAAGCAAATTCCTGTGGCTAAAATAGTTTTTTCTTCTAATTTTAATCACCACAAAAATTAATCTTAAGTAGTCAAGTAGTCATCAATTTTGACCTAAGTTCACATATGGGCTTAGAATGGTCTAGGCCTTAAGGCCTAGGAATCCCAATGTTAATCATTGTCATCATCAATACGTATTTTGGATAAAGATGAGAATAGAACTGACGTAGACAGATTACTTGAAAAAGAAGATCACATGTGTTAGTGAAGACTGAAGAGGGTTTGTTTGATTACTTGAAGTAGTTGAAATATGACTTGAGGGTTTGTTTGATTACTTGAAGTAGTTGAAATATGACTTGAAAATTTTTGTTGAAAAGTGCAGGAGGAAAATTCATACTTAATTCAATCTATCAAAATCTTCTTCTTACCTCACAAACCTAATCAACTGATAATTTTCATTGTAAAGCCAGTAAACAATGGCCATTTAAGAGTTGCACCACTGTAAACTGAATTGTTAAGTATCAAATTAACACATTATTGATTAGTTGGTAGGCTTCAACTGTTACTTTCAGCTAATTAAATTTTCAATCAATTTCAGCTAGTGCAACTAATTCAACTAGTTTAGTTTAGTTTAGTTTAGCCAGTTCAACCATGTAGTACAGTTCAGCTACTACATGGACCGTACCCCTTTCTCAGTTCTAGTAAAACATAGCATGCACTTTCTGAATACATTGATCTGCAGCCTGCAGCCTGCAGCCTGCAGCCCTGGAGGAGATTAATGGATTTGATGCTTAAGAGTGTCAAACATGAATTGCACATTATAATATCTGATGATATTAACGTTTAAAACAATTCTTAAACATTAATTAACTGATATTTCTCTGTGCAAGTCAACAGTTTCACATTTTAGTATTACTATTATAATTCTGGCACACGGCACACCCATGAGGCCAATATGACCTATCAGTTGCTACTGTCGATTCTGGATTATAGAAATCAAATCACACATAATTTATTCAACAAACACATTAAAAAAACTATTACTTTACTTGATGATTCAACTTTCAAAGTTGCAAAACGGTGCTAATTTGACTCAAATTCACAAAACAACAAAATAACAAATGTATAATACATACTAATACAATTGAATAATTGACATTTGGTCTTCATTTGTATACTTTAGATTATTGTTACCATGTGTTCACATTAAAATGAAGAAATTAAATTCAAAAAAAAAATTGAAAAAAATTGCAACTTGCTTTGTGTTTATGTATCTACATATCTAACACGTGCATAAGATCAAAGGTTCAGATTTGTCCCCATTGTCAAGCCGAGCCGCCTAAGCTACTTTGTTGTTGTTGTTGTTGGTGGTGGTGGTGGTGGTTTGGTGGTTGATGAACAATTTGCTGTTCTTCAATTTCTCCTCCTCTTTCCAAATCAGGAAAACTGCAAGTAGAAGTAGGTGTAGAAGGTCTTCTTTCTCTACTTAACATCCTTCTAAATGATAAAATTCTACCACCTGGAGATTTAAACGCTGGAGTTCTTGGAGAACTTTGAATTTCTTCTTCTAAACTTTTCAAATTCTCATTTCTTCTTGGTACTTCAATTGAAACACCCATACCCACTTTTCTTCTTGACCCAACAGAGATATTTTCATTTGAAGTTGAAGAAGAAGAAGAAGAAGAAGAACCCTTTTCACATGATGAACAGAGTACACCAGAAGAACTTGTTTCAAGATTATTGGGTTGTTCTTGATATTGTTGTTGTGATGAATCACCTGAATCAATAATGATTTCAATTTTGTTATTGGAATCATTAATGGGTTCAACAGGTGATCTACAAAGTGGGCAAGTAGAATGAGAATGAAACCACATATCAATACAACCAATATGAAAACTATGATTACATTTCGGAAGTAATCGACCCATTTCATTCTCTTCAAATTCAGATAAACACACAGCACATTCCAACACTTGTTCTTCTTCTTCTTTTTGGGTATTTGATTTTGATGTGAAAATGAAAGTTGGAAGAGATTTAAGAACAGAAGGATTAAGACCATGAGAGATAGCAGTTGAAGGTGTTGTGATATTGGTGGTGGTGGTGAAGATGATATGAGCTCTATTACTTCGTCTTCTATTACGAAGAAATTGTTGTCGTCGATGAGATCGAGCAAGAAACCAACGAGCATAGATGTGGAGACCAATTATAAGAATCACAACCGTGAATAAGATTATAATTGCACTAAGCATGATTTTCCCGCTTAAAGCATATCTCCCGGGCTCGGCTTCATAAGCCCGATCACCACTTACTTCGTTCATAATACTTCTTGTTGTGTAGAGAGAGAGAGAGTTTAAGTTTAATTGTTGTAATGGAGAGAGTCAGAGAGACTAGAGAGTGAATTGGAAATGGAGAAGTGGGTTTTTATTTGAGACTTTGAGAGAGATTGGAATTGGATTATTATTACTGTAATGAAGGGGAAGGTTCTTGGATGATGAGTTTGAAACGCGGGTTTTATTGCGCGAGAAATGTTGACTGGTAGACCCAAGTGTGACAAAAAATGGAGTACATGTAGTTGAACTTATGGAACTGGTGAGTAAAAAAAAGTCAAAACTAATCCAAAACACCGATTACACAATCAAGAAATGGTTTCATGGTTATCAAAAATACCTTTTTTCCAACAAAATAAGTTTGAAGAACTGCGCACTTAAGGTGCAGCATAGTGGTGTAAGTGAAATTTGTGGTTTGGGAAAAAATGTACCAAAGTCATTTCAAATCACTTTTTGAAGTTTTGGTCTTCTTGACTGCTAGTTGGAATTTGATACTAAGAGCAGCCCATGGTGGCTACTGAAAACTTAAGGAACTTTCCCCTTGCTTACCAAATAGGCCCAACTGTTGGCACAAGGAACCTTCCTAAATTTTGCAATTATTTAATTTGACTTTATTTCTATTTTCTTTTTTGGCTTATAATTGCGGAGTAATAATTAATATTAAGGCTTTCTGTGTTTTTTTTTCCCTGGCTTAACAGAATAATTGATTGGTTGGTTGAAATGCATGAAATTAAAATTAGATCCTAATCAGAGTTCAAAATCCTCTAGCATAAGATCTTGGGTTTAAAAGAAAAAAAAAATGCAATAGAGTGGCCCTAATTTATGTTCAGTTAGTTATCCAAAGTTGAAATCAACTCCTTTTTTTTTTTTGGTAAAGGGAACAAAGAGTTCTATAAGAGTTATTTCCATACAAAAATTACATAATAGTTCATTCCATGGGAAAAAAATAAAATTACTATCATCTCACTGTTGTTACTTTGGTGCTATGCTAACCACAGAAGTTGTTACTTACTATTGCAGTATAACTTTTAATTATTACCAAAACTTTAAATTATAAAAAGGGTTAGTGCTTCTGCAAAAAAAAGTTTCGAGCAAAGTGAAGTGAGCATGCCTCCTCCACTTTTAATAGTTCATTGACTTTATTTATGTTCTGTTCCCAATCACATCTTAAACAGTCAGTTAAACGTGAAACTGAAGGAAAAGAGTGGACTATTATAGAGTCCACAGTCCACACCAAAGGATGTATAAAGCTTTATAAAATTCAATAGAAAACAGTGTGATTCCCCACTTGGTGTTTGCCGTAAGCTTTTTGTTCTCAGGGAACAAGTTGCCTAATACAAGACGCTGGAAACATGACCTACTGTCCCACAAGGTTAGACTCAAAACGCGGTCAAGCATAGCTGCATAGCTTGTGTTGGGCTCATGGAAAGGATAGTGTAGGTTCATTTTCTGTAAGCAGGTTATTGGGTTGGTTGTGTTATATGGTTCACAACTAATAAGCCCATCAAACAAGCTCTATATATCGCATTGGCCTAATAATTTCACAGAAATTGAGAGCTGCAGAACAGGGCCAAGATCACACCTTGCATTTATGTTTATCACTTGAACCAATGTGCATCCTGTAGACAGTTTTAATGTTTGTCATGGAAACGTGACCATCACGTCATTAGTAAGTAGTAACATGCACGATGCATGGTCACCAAAGTCGCTACAGCTTCTTGTTATGATGCCCAAGGGGCCCTTTGGTAAGCATAATGTCTAACCACTCAAGATCATATTATGTATTACTGAAACTTCATTATCTTGTCAAAAAATGCTGAAAGATTCTGTTGATAATTGAGTAGCTAGGTCTGATCTTACCTAACTCACAAAATTTCTAATTATGTGATCTTGCAACAAGAAAAAATCAATTGCTTATTGTAGGAGTCTAGAATTGCTTAGTCGTTTTAAGTTAATGGTCCCAAAAACCAGATATCTAATACATTCATAATCCAATTGCTTCAACCTGCAATGCCAAGTATAATTGGAAACCTTCACATCCAAACCAAACCATGTTGTCAGGTTGATACAGTATTTAGAATTTTAGATTGGTGTTTAATTATCTTAAGGTAGGGTCAGCATTGGAATTGTGCTAGGGTTTGTCTCTTTGCAAAGTGAAATTACTAGCCTTTTTAATCACCAAACAAGCCTTTATTGCAAGTTCACTTTTTCCACTTTTACAGTCCTGCTCTCTCTTTTCTTTGGCTTTCATACTCTTTTTCTCTCTATGTTGTAAACCAGTCTTTCTCCTCTGCTTCTACAAGTCTACAACAGAGATAGGGGAAAGAGAAGTGAAGAACACAGAGAAGAGAAGAGAAGGAGAAATGACAAACAAGTCTCCTGTTTTCCCCATTCCACAACACCCTCAACACTTCAGTGATTATGGATTTGATCCCCAAATCGATTATCTTCAGGTAAGATGAAGATCAGTCACATTTTCTTTATCTTCAACTACTGTAACTTACATCTCTAACTTTAGCCATTTCTTTCAGGTTTTAGAAGAAGCTAAAAAGCACAAAAAGGACTTTTCAAGATCTATAGATTCTCTGCATTTCAAACTACAAAAACCCATTTCAAAAGAAGACACAAAGAAAAACAAAAACAGAAAGAAGAAATGGTGGAAAAATGCTCTTCTTTTCTGGAAAAAGAAGACTAGTAGTAATGGTGTTAATAATCACAACGATGAAATTGAAGCTGATGATTACATCAAAAGAAGCAGAGAATACAGAGGTTTATCTGGTCCAGTGTATATAACAGAGAGCAGAAGTGGGTCAAGCACACCTTGCAGAGTGAGCAGTAGACCAACTTCAGGTCCACTTGCAGGCACATTAACACCAATGAGAAAGGGAGATGTTGATGTACCTTATGTTAGTCTCAGAGAACTTAATATGGAACAACAAGAAGAGCCAAACTATAGGTTCTCTACTTCTGCTATGCCTATTTACTTGGTAACTTAAGAGATTTTTAATCTTCTTTTTGAGAAGAAATTTGTGGTGAAGTTGTGGATTTCTTCTTTATTTTGGTAACTGGTATTGTTTTTTGTTTGACTCGGTCAGCCATTATAGTATGGTATTTGAACTGGAAAAAATGTAATTTTAATTTGGAACCGTTTGATGTGATTTACATGTGATAGGGTTGCATATGATCAGTCATTCAGGTTTCTTCTTCATTTAGTACAGAATGATTTTTTTTTTTTTATGGTTTAAATAATATTTAACTTTAGCTTTTGAAGAACAACGTGATTAGATGTGATCATGTGATCTCATTCTTTAAGTGCGCCTAAATTCTGTTTGTCTTTATATCCATTTTTTTAATCCATAGAATTAAAAAATAGGTGACAAAGTTTAGGTAAGAATTTCCATGAAAATTTTTAGTGATTGTAATTGGGAGGTTCAATATTACAAAGATTTACAAAAATCTCGAGAATTTGGTACAATGTGTAGTGAAATGGTTGGTAGAACATCGTACTCAAGCAACTTTGTGAAGAAAGCAAAGTTTTTATAAACGCCATTAAATATGACACAATTTTTAGGCCAGCAACATTTTCTCTTCACTTTATAGTTTGGGAGGGGTTCAATCTTATTTAGGGTATTTGTATATATTGGATTGACATGATTTTTAGTAGATATAATCTCTTTAATATAAAGATCTACTATATAAAAAATCAATTCATTTGAATATATGACAGAATTTTTAGGCCAGCAACATTTTCTCTTCACTTCACTTGGTAGTTTTGGCCTTTTGAGAAAGATTAAAAAACCCTAATAAGTCATAAGTTTATTTTTCACTCTCTGATACATACAGTGATATATAGAGTTTATACAATGGACAAAAAAAAGGACAAATAAGAGATGTGAATTGTGGATATAGTGAAACATTACATTGCAGATTTCACATGGTACATACATGTTAGGTTTATGCATGTTGGCCACTACCCCCCACCACCAACGGCTTAGTCGTTTTCTTGCTAAACTACAGAAACCTATTCGGTGTGTGATACTGTGGTTTGTTGCTATTTGCACTTTTATCAGGTAAGATTTTGGACCCTCGTACGAAACATCATCCCATACGTCCAACGTTCCTAACCACGACCCACCACACCACAATTGACAGGGAATGATGGAGGTTCCTAATTCTAAGCCCTTACAGATTCAATCAATCTTGTTTATGAAGCATGTAGCAATCAAGTTCATTTTATGTTGTACTCTGTGCTCGGCCCATTTGCATCCAGGTTGAGCTTCTGAGGATGACTGTTTTTAAATCTCTAGTTCTAGTTAAGTAGTTGTATTGGACCAAAATGTTTGGTAGTTGAAAAACGGTATATTCTGACACTCAAAACAAAAAGTCACTTGAAATGTCAGAAATATTTTCGATTATTTCTGGATTTTAAATACTGATAAAAAATTCGGTATATGCCACCAATATTTCTCGAAATATGTCGATATTTTAATCAAGGTTTTAAGTGCCTTAACGAATAATTGGAAGAATATTAGGTGTGCAAGTGGTACACACTACCTTAAATGCTCACAGTACAGTATGATAAAGACAATACACAGCATGACAGCGATATTAAATAGAGATTATTGCTCGTACAGTGTAGGGGTACTATATATTCCAACTAATAAAAAGTAGCCACGTGGCATAGTCATTAATCCATCAGGTCGCTACGATCTCGACCTACTCATAGCTCGACCACAACAACTCGACTACATAATCAGCAGCGGTCTGCTCATACGCACATGCCCTAATTCGGCGCACAAGATATTCTCTCCAGCTGTTGTCCGATCATTACAACCGTTACACAATCGCTGGAGAATATTATATCACCATAAATATGTCGGAGAATCTGCAGAATCTCAAGATCTTCGCCTCTTCACCTTCTATATAAACAGAACTACGATGGCTTGATCTCTAAGTTCAATCCCCACGAACTAGAGTACGTAGACAATCTCAAATCTCAACGAGGTGCAACCACCCCGATCTAAAACTCCCCCCCTTTGGTCAAGTCTGTTAACGACCTGACCTAGTAAATGCATTAATCTAGAAATAGGTTAATACATTTGGCGTCGACTGTAAGGAATTCGATTATATCGAAAAACCCAAACCCTCCCACCCAACTCAAAATCATCTATTCAAATGGCTACCCATGAACTGACCATCCAAGATCTGCAAGACCAAATCAATCGTCTTCAGGAAGAAAACGCACGGTTAAAGGCTGCACAAACTACCAACCCAGCACCAGGGGCAAATGGTGGACATGGAATCATTGCTGTTGATGACTCCAATCAAAAGTATGAAGAACTCAGCCAACAACTAGCGGAGTTCAAAGCCACTCAGGCCATCATACAACTTCACAAAGGCCATACCGCCGAACAGCTTGCTGTCCAGTCCCTTCAGCAATTTCAGGAGTCTCCCTTCTCCAAGGAGATCCTCGACCATGAATTGCCTAACAAGCTCAACGCCCCCAAATTCGACCAATATGAAAGAGTTGGAGATCCAACTGACCATATCAAGGGATTTCGTAAATCCCTTCCTCTCATCAAAGAGGATCACTTACTATGTTTACTGTTCCAGTCCAGCCTCACTGGACCTGCTCTCGATTGGTTTCACCGTTTGAAGCCAGGATCCATCAGCTCGTTTGCAGATCTCGAAAAACAGTTCGTTATCTTCTATATCCACAACAAGAAACGTCCTGTCACCATTGACTCCATCTTCAAAGTCAAGCAGTACATGGGATAGCGAATCATTGAGCAATTTCTTTGCTCGATTCAAATCTGAATTACATTCCATTCAAGATTTTGTAAAGGAACATGAAACCTTCGCAACAATCGCATTCTCTCACGGTCTGATCCAGGGATCCGACCTGCACAAATCTCTAGCTATGAAGCGACCTTCATCTCTGGACGAGCTGTACCTTAAGGTAGATCGTTACATCAAGCTCGAAGAAGCCCTAACTGGTAGGGAAAAGAATCATGTCATCTCCAACGTGGAATCTGGCTCCACTAAGCGACCTCGATCCGACAACAAGAGGTTCAAGGCAAAGTCGTTGCCTACTGAGCAACGAGATTACCACCGGTTCACACGACCAGCCGGTTATATCTATGAGAGAATCAAGCACAACCATTGGTGCAAGATTCCTACCTTCACACAGTTGGAGGACACATCTGGTCGACCGTACTGTAAAGTTCACAAGGTGCGGTGTCATCAAACTGATGACTGTCGCGTTTTGAAACGTGCTCTTCAGACTTGGGCCGATGAAAAAAAGGCTCAACAATTGGATCCTTGGAAGGCAAGAGGATACCATTGGCAAACGAGCCAAGAAAGGGTCCAGCACGCCTCCGCATTCACCAAAGCGACCTCACAGCAAGGCCAGAATGGCCTCCACAAGTCCAGTCCGCAGCAGAGGGCGTAGCCTCTCCCAGCGTTTAGGTCCAACAGGCGACCTACGCGACCAACTTAACAAAAAGGTCGCAAACAAGATCGATAGCGACAGCGAGTCAGATAGTCATGTAGTCTACATGATTTGTGAATCCAACTCCACCCCCGTGTCAAGAGAGAAGAAGAGACGAGTAGAGCATCTTCATCATGTCTACTCGATTACTGGCCGAGCAGCTCGCTTCAACATCCCGGCTCGCCAGGAGACTGATATTACCTTCACAGAGGACGATCTCAACAAGGTCGTTACCCCTCACAACGACGCCCTTGTTGTTGAATTGCGAATAGCCGATTACATCATCAAAAGAGTACTCATCGACCCTGGTGCATCCTGCAACATACTCATGTACAGAACCTTCAAAGACATGAGGTTACCTAATTCAGTCCTTATCCCTGATTTCACACCCATCCTAGGCTTCAACAGTTCAAGAGAAGATCCTAAGGGTGAAATACTGTTGCCCGTCACTGTGGGCCGAAAAGAAGACAAGGTCGTTGTAACCGCCAAGTTCAGCATCTCAACATCGCAAGTAAGTATAATGCGATTCTTGGTCGAAAATGGATCCATGCCATGAGAGGTGTTCCATCCACATATCATCGAGTTTTCCGCTATCCTGGACCTCATGGGATAATGGAACTTCGAGGCAACCAGAACGCTGCACAAGAATGTCATGGAATTCTTGAAGCTGTGGCGCCTGCAAAGCCACCCACCTCTGGAACCAAGGATGCTGACACTAGAGGGAAGAGCCCGATCTCATCAGAAGCTCGAGAGGGCGACAACAAATCAAAGAGCCCATCGAAAGAAAGGACCGAAGCCACTAAATAACAACTACAGAAGGAGCAAATGAGCTCCCCCCAGCTTAATCTCGGAAGCACTGATCCAGGAATACGTGTGAACTTAGGGTCAGAAGACGAGCCGAGATATGTCTATGTAGGTGCAGAATTAGAGGGAGATAAGTACAACAACTTTGTAAACTTTCTTTCTTCTAATAAAGATGTTTTTGCTTGGTCGTATATCGATATGCCTGGAATAGACCCATCAATTGCATGTCATAAACTGCGCGTCAATCCAAATTATCGACCTGTTAAGCAAAAGCTCCTAAGTTTCACCAAGCAGTTAATGAAGAAATCAACATACTCAAACAGGTCGGGTTCATCAAGGAAGTCGACACGCCAGATTGGCTAGCCAACATTGTGCCAGTCTTAAAGAAAAACCGGAAAACAAGAGTCTGCATTGACTTCACAAGCTTGAACAAAGCTTGTCCTAAAGATTCATTCCCACTGCCACGAATCGATAGGTTAGTCGATCAGACATGTGGTTTCGAGCTATTGTCATTCATGGACGCATACTCAGGCTACAACCAGATCCCAATGTACGAGCCCGACCAAGAGAAGACCTCTTTCACAACAGAGCAAGACATTTTTTGCTACAAGGTTATGCCATTTGGCTTAAGGAATGCAGGAGCGACCTACCAACGACTGGTCACTAGAATGTTCGACGATCTGCTAGGTCGAACAATGAAGGTCTACATCGACGATATGCTAGTCAAGAGCAACCAAGAGCAAGATCATTTGTCCAATCTAGACCAGGCATTCCAAAGGTTAAGACAATATAGAATGCGTCTTAACCCAAAGAAGTGTCTGTTTGGGGTTGCATCAGGAAAATTTCTCGGCTATCTAGTTACAAGACGAGGTATTGAAGCAAATCCCGACCAGATCAGAGCCCTGATCGACATGCCCAGCCCAAAAACAAAGAAGCAGATCCAAAAACTCAACGGCATGGTATCAGCTCTCAATAGATTCATTCTAGAGCGTCAGATAAATGTCGACCAATCCTTCATATTCTCAGAAAGAGGGTTGCATATCAATGGACAGAAGAATGGGAGAAGGCCTTCACCGACCTCAAAGCATATTTATCTACTCCACCAGTTCTCACAAAGCCTAATGATGGAGATATACTCGGCGTCTACCTCGCAACTTCAGATTTTGCGATCAGCGCTGACCAGCCATTACGACATATATTAGAAAAGAAGAACAAAACAGGTCGTATGGCTCGATGGGCAGCCGAGCTGGGTGATTACACATTTGAGTTCGTCTCTCGGCAGGCCGTCAAAGGCTAGGTCGTCGCAGATTTCTTAGCAGACTATCCAGCAGAGGATATCAATTGGGAACCAGAACCAGAAACAAGGCAAGTCCAGGTCAGTCCTCCCGACACTTGGCAACTATATGTTGATGGTTCACACAACTCCAATGGAAGTGACATAGGTGCTGTACTCATTTCACCTGAGGGTTCACAGCTCGAGAGATCAACTCGTCTCGACTTCTCGACCTCCAACAATGAGGCCGAATACGAAGCTCTAATCCAGGGCATACAAATGGCTATCGACCTACAGGCAGTTCGCCTCAAGGTATTCAGTGATTCTCAATTGGTAGTCAATCAGATTACCAATAATTACCAGATCAATGGTGTCAACTTAATCAGATATGCTAGCAAAGCAAAGGAACTCATCAGCAAGCTCAGTTATTTCACAATCGATCACATCCCTAGAGATGACAACAGACATGCTGATTTATTGACGTTCTTAGCATCTAAGATCGAGTCAGATCGACCGCGGGCTCTCACTATAGCAATCAGTACACAGCCTGCATATCTATTCAAAGAAGAAAACGTTCACCAAATTTGCGATCTACTAGCCACAACACCAACAGACATCCAAGGGACTTGGATGGAACCTTTCATCACTTACCTTCAAACTGGTGTGTTACCATCTAACAAAAAAAAAGCCAATCAGTTATTACATAAAGTCACTATGTATAAACTTCATGAGGGTAAGCTATTCAAAAAATCTGCAACTGGTTTGTTCTTACGGTGCTTGATCCCCAAGCATGGGCAAATCATCTTTCAGGAAATCCATGAGGGGGAATGCGGAAACCACTCCGGAGGTCGAACATTAGCTCATAAAGCGATCTCCCAGGGATATTTCTGGCCAAGAATGAAAGAAGATGCCAAGAAATTTGTGTTGAAGTGTAAAGAATGCCAACGTTTTGCTGATAACCAACATCAGCATCCCAACGATCTCATCAACATCACAACACCATGGCCATTTCACATGTGGGGGCTCGATATCATGGCCCTTTAATCAAAGAGAAGAAATCTGAAAAGAGGTATGTTCTAGTCGCCATTGACTACTTCACCAAATTGGTAGAGGCCGTTGCACTCACCAACATCACTCAAGCCGATGTCCAAAGATTCATGTGGGAAAACATCATCACACGATTTGGTTTACCAAAAAAGATTGTCACCGATAATGGCACTCAGTTCGTTGGCAAAAACATCAAGGCTTTCTACGCGCTATGGAAAATCGATCATTCTAGGTCAACACCTAGATATCCACAAGCCAACGGCCAAGTCGAAGCAGCAAATCGACAGATCCTGAACAACTTAAAGAAAAAGCTTGAGGATCAACGATCAATGGCCACAACAGTTAGAAAACATCCTGTGGGCTTACAGAACAACTCCTCGTACATCCACAAGGATGTCACCGTTTAGCCTTTGCTATGGAGTTGAGGTTGTTATTCCTACCGAGTTGACATTTGGCACGACCAAATCCCTTCTGGTAGACACAGAACTTAACAATTAGGTCTGGTCGTTCGGAATAGATCTCGTCGAAGAACGACGAAACCACGCCGTTATAAAACTCGAACAATATCAACAAAGACGAAAGCGAGCTTATAACAAAGGCGTACGTCCTAGATTTTTTCAACCCGGAGAGCTAGTTCTAAGAAAAATGTTCCACAACAAAAGGAAGGATACTAGGGCAAGCTCAATGCCAATTGGGAAGACCCTTACATTATCACCAAGGTTCAAAGCAACGGATCTTATCGTCTTCAAACACCAGAAGGGGAGAACATTAAGAACCCATGGAATGCTTACCACTTGAAGAAGTTTTATCAATGAAATGTAAGCATCTATCTATTACATTTCAATATACAAACTCATTTCTGCCTTCATCTCAGCTCAAACATGAATGGCTCTTAAAGGTCTAATCCAATCCCTCGACCTACAAATTATCAAAACTCTAGTCCTTTTGATAATTTTAATTTTGTTAAGTTCAAACATATACAACTTAACTTGGTACATTGGTCATATCATTCCCACGACCCACGTACACCTCAGCTAACATTCATACGACCTCATCCACCATCAGGTCCAACACTATGCTTGTTACTTATTGTTTGCAAAACCCATACAAGCAGACAACGCAACAAGAATAAGAATGCAAGGTAAATAAGTGAATTTTCTTTTTACTTTATGAAAATCTAACTATTACAGGTAAACCGATCTACCAAATGCAACCTAGAAGCTATAAAAGCAAAATTCAACTAAAGGCATACAAGAAGAACAATTTCAGTCCGTCCTGCTTGCAGCCATTCATCTCGTCTACCTGCCTTCTGAACGAGCTACCAGGACTCCCTGGAAACTAGTCGCTCAGACAGACTTAGAAGAAGACCACTATCATTCTTTACAAACTTAGTCAAGACAGATAAATGCTCACTCGAAATCACTACATCAAACTTGAAAACTGATCGTGAGAAGAAGAAGGAGATGTACTTTCCCATGCAAGGAGAAGCTACCAAGGTGTAAGCAAGATGAGCTATTGGTGTAGTGGAGACTCAGGTTGGTCTCACCAAACACCAAGAAGAAGGAGAAGAAGAAGAAGGAGATGTACTTTCCCATGAGCAGGCAACCATCAAAATGCAAGCCAGAAGACCTGGTAGGAATCCAGGACGCCTTACTAAGCATCAAGCCTCTCTGAAGACCGAGACGAGTTCACCACTGCATAGGCTGGTCGCTAGGGTTATCCACCTCCATCTGGTCACTTGTGACCTCATCATTAGGGCCCATCAAGGTGTCCTGAGCTGGCACTAAAGCTTCTTCAGCACCACCTCGCGTCTCCTCTCCTTAGGGCGACCCCATTAAAGCCTTCTCCAGATTATCGCAATAGGCCTTCCACGCTGCGCTATTTTCATGACATGTGCGCTCCCAGTGGACAACAGACGACTTAGCAGCAGCAAGGTCTCCCCTTACCTGCTCCAACATCTCCTTCAATACCACGTTCTCCGCCTCCTTATCCTTGAACTTGCACTCGGCAACAACAGCAACATTCTTCGCCTGCTCGAGCTTTTCGTTTAGATGCTTCAGGTCAATCTCAGCTCGAGCTCCAACCTCAGCGACCAGACGAACCTCCTGGAAGCTGGCATTGAGCTACACATACAAACATCGTTTAGACAACAATAACTCAGTACAGACAAAGAAAAAGGAATTAACAACCCCACTCACCAAAGACATTGCTGCGTTTATCTTCGAGCAATTCACCAGCAAAGTTTGAGACTTCACTGCTCGAGCATCAGCATCTAAGACAATGCCCTCATTTACAGCTCGGGCAACGCAGGGATCATCAATTGCACTGTCGTTCTCATACACGACATGCGTTTCACCACGGCCATCCAAGTAATCGAACGGCCCAGGGCGAAACTCAGACAATACCCCCTTGCCTTTCTGCAAAGGCCGAGCAGCAGTCTTCCTCGACACCAGGGAAGGCTCAGGAGATCTCACAGACTTCGGAGGAGAGGAGGTAGGCAGAGTTGGGCGCTCCATCAGCTTCAGGTTCCCAGAGAACGACCTCTTCTTCCCCGACCCGACAGGTAGTTTGGGAAGTGAGGTCGGAGGAGATACGACCTGGGGGCTCACTTCTATCTCCCCCTGGCGCGAGCTAACACCAAATCGTTCCTTCTCCGGCCGACGCGAACCACCCCTAATTCGCTCCTTCTCATCATGCCGCGAGCTACCACTAGCTCGCTCCTTCTCACTAGGGCGCGAACTGCCACCAGATCGTCCCCCCTCAGCTTTATGTACAGACGACATAAAGGTCTTCTTCAGCAATTTCCTTCTCTCGAGTTCTTCTTCAACTGTTTTCGGACCACCTTTGGGAATAAAATGCTCCCTCAGGTGGGGTAAGAACTGTATCTTCCGACTATCAGACCACAAACCGAAGCCGTTCAGAGCAGACTTCATATCGTTCTTCTTCACCAAATGGTCGTCCCTGATTGCTGCAAATACAATACAAAGTCAGCAAGTTCGGAAATAAGAAAATCATTTAGCATCCTAAGACTAACAACCAGAAACTTACGAGTATCATTCCTAGTCACATGACGCAACTGGATACTCCCTTCAGTAATCGACCCAGTAATCAGCATGGGATCCTTCCACCATTGCTCACTACTCACCGGATAGATCAAAGGCAAACGTTCTGGCCTAACTTGCATATTATAACCCGCAAACTCGGCTTTCGAAGAACGTTTAAAGCTAAAGTGGTCCAATACATTATTTACAGTGATGTTCCACTTATGCAACTTGTTGAGGTCGTCAATTACCCTCATGTTTCTCCAGAAATTGCCATTCATCTGGCAAGGAGCTCGCCTGATAGCATTCAACATGTCGACCACCAAACAAGATAAAGGCAACCTCAGCCCAGCTCGGAATTGGGTCAAGGTAAACACAGTGGAAAAAGGGTTCTTAGGTCGGTACTTAGCAGAGAGTAAACGATCTCCTAAAAACCTAATCTCCAAATGCTCAATCGAGCTAAGCCCATACTGCTTCCTAAATGCAATATGCCTATGGACATACTTAGGATTCACTACTCTACATAATGATCCTTCGTTTCCTTCCACCATTTCATCATCAGATGTGTCCTCCCCATGAGAACCACTACTCTGGGGGCTTTCAGGATCCATATCTCCTTCACCCCGACTAGGAGACGCAGTCTCAGAATGAGTCCTTTAAGACTCATACTCCTCACCACCATCACCACTCAAGTGCTCATTCTGAGAGTCACTTGCCTCAAACATCTCTTTCAAGCAACAAAAAAGAAAACAAAAGGATACAAAGAGAACAAATTCAAGAAACAAAAAGGAAACAGAAGCAACTAACCTCACGAGCTCTCAAAGATCTTCAGATCGCAAGAGAAATTCGGCAGCAGTTCAACAAAGATAATGGGATAGGTAAACCCTTCTCAAGCAAGCTACAGTTTAAATACTGTAGCACATGTAATCCCAGCCATCGGTTCAAAACAGATGAACGGCCGAGATCGAGCAGGGGAACCACGTTACTTGCAATTATTTTCCACTCACTAAACGATTCACATCCACCGTTAGATCAATCCACGTGCCACGCAAAGGCCCAATCAAACAAGAAGTGCGTCAGTTGCCATAACTCCACGGCTAACTGCTCGAGGAAACTCCTCCACTTCCCCGTAAGAGCGCCATGATTATTCCAGACAAGCCTGCATGACTGCCACGTGCGCAAATTCAAAAAAGCAAACTTCAAATCAACATCGCTCAGAGTCCTTAGTCTTTTCAGCTCGACTTCTACCGCCGACCTAAAAAGATGGGGCTTATGTAGGGGTACTATATACTCCAACCAATAAAAAGCAGCCACGTGACATAGTCATTAATCCATCAGGTCGCTACGATCCCGACCTACTCATAGCTCGACCACAACAACTCGACTACATAATCAGCAGCGGTCTGCTCATACGCACATGCCCTAATTCGGCGCACAAGATATTCTCTCCAGCTGTTGTCCGATCATTACAACCGTTACACAATCGCTGGAGAATATTATATCACCATAAATATGTCGGAGAATCTGCAGAATCCCAAGATCTTCGCCTCTTCACCTTCTATATAAACAGAACTACGATGGCTTGATCTCTAAGTTCAATCCCCACGAACTAGAGTACGTAGGCAATCTCAAATCTCAACGAGGTGCAGCCACCCCGATCTAAAACTCTCCCCCTTTGATCAAGTCTGTTAACGATCTGACCTAGTAAATGCATTAATCTAGAAATAGGTTAATACATACAGTAAATAGATACGCAAGAAGAACGTTCGTAGTATTCAATTCATGAACGGGCGATATTGAATTTTTCATGAAAAATGACTGAAAGTTTGATATTTTCATCTCATCTCCTGCAGCCTGCAGCCTGCAGGCTAATTACCAAATTCATTTGTCTTTTATTTATGGAATTTATCCTTAAGTTAATATTATAAAAAACAACAACCAAACATCTAACGAATGAGGCTGTGATATGCTGGAAAAAAAATTAAAAAAAAACCAATAACTCTGCAATCTGCATTCATTTTTAAGTATTATTTTAAGTCAATTGTCTCATTCAATTCTTGCTCTTTAAGTCCCAACAAACGTTCTGCTTCAAGAGCATCACTAATCAAACAACAAGAAAGTTTACAGTGAGTGAGAATATAGAAGAGAATGGAGGGAATTGAGCATAGAACTGTGGAAGTGAATGGGATTAAAATGCATGTAGCAGAGAAAGGAGAAGGTCCAGTGGTTTTATTTATTCATGGATTTCCAGAACTTTGGTACTCATGGCGTCATCAAATAGTTTCAATTGCTTCTCATGGTTACAAAGCTGTTGCACCTGATCTTCGTGGATATGGTGATACTGATGCACCTACATCAATTAATAGCTACACTTGCTTTCATATTGTTGGTGATCTTATTGCTCTTATTGATTCCCTTGGTGTTGACAAGGTAAAAAAAATATTATTAATTCAAACTCAGAAACAGAATTTTCTATGTTTTTGAAATTGTTAATGGTGTTTATTTATATATGTTTATGTAGGTGTTTGTGGTTGGACATGATTGGGGTGCTATAATTGCTTGGTATTTCTGTTTGTTTCGACCTGATCGAGTTAAGGCTTTGGTGAATCTGAGTGTTCCCTTTATTCGGCGAAACCCCGCTATCAAATTTGTAGATGGATTTCGAGCTAAGTTTGGTGATGACTACTATATCTGCAGATTTCAGGTATGTTTTGTTCAATACCAGATTTCTGGTTTGTTATCTTTCTGATGTACTGTAGTAGATATCTGTTTGAAATTTTGAATTAATGGCAGGAAGAAAATAAAGAACATTCTCTAATTATTTTTACTCAGACTTTGCTTTAGATTAGACCAACACAATTTCTGTATCACAGTACATAATTTGTTGCCTATGTTTTCGAACAAATGCTTGAGCCAGGACACTGGGTTGGCCTGCCCCTTTCTTACCATTGGCACATATGTAAACATGCTCCTCACACAACTTTAACTTATGAAGCTGGCATCTGTTGCTCTTAGTTATTAAAAATGCGTTTCATCTATGATGTTTAACATAGATAAGCTAGAAGGTATAAAATAACTAAATACCTTGTCTCGTGTGACCTCTTGTAAAAGGACTTGAGTGCAGTATTCTGGCGTAAACGCCTCTTGGCTAGCCAATACAGTACCAACAATCTATACTGCAAAAGTATCCAAGAGATGTACTGCAAAGTGATTAATGGTTAGGAGGGTTTCTTTGAACAAGGTTCTAGATTGCAAGTTTACACAATATGAAAATTCTGACATGGTGTCTTTTCATACCCGCGGTGATGTCAAAATGTCTGAGTGAACTTTTTTTTTTTTTTTATGGAAATGCCTGTCATATATATATATTATATTAGAATTTCCATTGAAGTAGTTTATCTTTCATATATACCCTCTAGGAAATATAATACAGTAGACAAGAATCTCCTCAATGGGTTTGGAAGCCAACTTTGAAGTGTTTTTCATTGGTGAATTGCAAACCTTGGTAACATTAGCAATGAAGTTAGCAACCCCTAATTGGCATACTATTTCTCAATTCTCCTGGGATGGATTGCCTCTTTTTATGATATGATTTCTCCTTTGACATATTATGGTGCAAACTGCAGGAGCCAGGAGTAATTGAAGCTGAGTTTTTTCATGTCGTTGGCAGTGCAGATGTTCTCAGGGGTCTTTTAACATCTCGAAAGACAGGTCCACCTATCTGGCCTAAGGAAAGACTGTCTGCAACTTCAATGGCCATTCCTCCTCTCCCCTCATGGTTGTCAGAAGAAGACATTAATTATAATGCCAGCAAATTCGACCAGAAGGGGTTTACAGGACCATTAAATTACTATCGATGCTTTGATCTGTAAGTTGGAAAACAACATATCTGATTAGCATATATACATACCAGTCCAAACATGACGGTGTCTTATTCAAATTATCATCTCAACTGAATCAAAACACTCAACATTTGACATCACATTGCCTTTTCTATGTTAACCATTCAAAGCTCTTTGCATATCATAATTTGCCTCGACATGTATCTGGTTGGATTGAGCTCTGAACTTTTATCTGGATATGCAATCGCAATCAAGGTGCAACAACAATTTAACTTGATTTTGTCATGTTTTGGATATCAACAACCATCTGAACCCTGTTTTCAATAAATTTAGCATTCTTTATAGTATCTTTCTGATGTTCTGATATAGTTTAATGTCTCGTGCTAATTAAATTCTTATATTTTCATGTTGCTGCAGGAACTGGGAGCTCACTGCACCTTGGTCTGGAGCACAAGTGAAAGTACCAACTAAGTTCATTGTAGGAGATGTTGATTTGGTCTATACAACACCAGGGATGAAGGAATACATACACAGTGATCTGTTCAAGAAAGATGTTCCATTCCTTCAGGAAGTGATTGTGATGGAAGGTGTTGGTCACTTCATCAACCAAGAAAAGCCTGATGAAATCAGCAATCATATCTATGATTTCATCAAGAAGTTTTAATCTGCCTTGTAAGTTTACTAGCTAGGATTTTCTGTAATCCTTGAATAAGAGGTGAGTGATAGGTGCTTTCGAAGTCTAATGTTTTTAAGCTCTTTAAGTCCATGCATAGTACAAAATATCGTTATCGACTAATATATCGATCTCCAAAAAATAGATATATCGGGATATATTGGAATCTATCGGTGGATATTTTACATGGAATGTATCGACTAATATATCAATTTGTTATACAAAATATATATAAAATCAAATTTAGAAGTATATTTTCATAGTATTTACCTAAAAAACATCATATCTACTAAAAATAGAACAAACAAATTATTTCCAAAAAAAAAAATTTGAAAAAAAATAATATTTCCAGAAAATATCGGTAAATATCGGAAAATATCGAATATATCGGAATATATCGAAAAATATCGGCCGATATTTTACAGATACTTTAAGGCAAAAATTTCGGGAATATATCGTATCGTTTTCTTTGGAAACCGATAAATATCGCGATATATCGTGATATATCGCGATATTTTGTACTATGAGTCCATGTACTGGAATATCTTTTCTATGCTTGTGTTTGGCATTTTAATTGTAGTAACAGAAATGTGCTTCCCGGCATTCTGTTCATTAGATATTATCTATTTGTATTTGAAATAAAGTTTCTATATTCTGATGTTGTAATCCTCAATCTAATACTATTCGACTTTTGTGAGATAGGATCAACACAACACATAATTCAGCATATTCGATATTTAACGCTAACTAGCATGGTTAAACAAGGCCTGCTTTTTAAAGTATCATTAGTCGAAATGTTTTTTTAGAAAATGTGAACTATAAGTCTAGACTAGAACTTTAAATATTTGCAGACTCCTAAACTATAACAGTTACAGATTTGCCTTCTTAGGTTGGTAGTCCTTCATTGAACATATTGGGAACTAATTTGTTTTACTTAAGTGAGGATTTTCAAACATTTCTATGCAAATACATTAATACAGTATATGGGATATTGTCTTTCTGGTTTATAAAATCTAACTACATGCTGAGCCGAATTTAAATGAACTGTTAAGAAACTGTTAGGGAGATTGAAGAAATTTATTTAACTGGGGAAGATAAGTGGGCTATGATATGCGGGGGTGTTTTTTTTTTTTTTTTTTTTTTTTTAATTTAATCAAGAATTAAAGCCACATTGAAATTTTTTTGCCCCATCTATCTCTAAGTTCACGGAAGTACAAAATTTACACAATTAAAAAAATTAGTTGTTAAAATTGTAAAAAAAATGGAAGAAAATTGCATTAATTGCAAAAAGTTATATAGTTGGACCAATCTAAAATAGGCAGGGATTTAAAGTCACATTCTTTGTCAAAACAAGCAAACTTATAACTGGTTATGTTCAGTGCTCCAATATTAAAAGTCAATTATGTACATAATGTGACAATTTATAGTGTGATTACTGTCAAGGTAATGCCTCATCAATCTTGACAGCAATGTACCTCATTAATATGTATTTAGACAATGTAGTTTAGGTAAAAACAGTCAATTCTCTATTACTATATTGGTTGAAGTTTAACTTGATATCAAGGTTAGCCACCCATGATAGCAGTCAAACTTGATATATAGTTTAGCCAGCCATAGTTTTCATTTTCTTCATCTCAAAGAGTTTGAGAAGACAGAGAAAGAGAGTGATCTGACTGTCATGGAGGGAATAGAGCATAGAAATGTGAAAGTGAATGGTATAAACATGCATGTAGCAGAGAAAGGGGAAGGGCCAGTAGTGTTATTTATTCATGGATTTCCAGAACTTTGGTACTCATGGCGCCATCAAATAGTTGCAATTGCTGCTCATGGTTACAAAGCTGTAGCACCTGATCTTCGTGGCTATGGTGACACTGATGCACCCACTTCAATTGATAGCTACACCTGTTTTCATATTGTTGGTGATCTTGTCGCTCTTATTGACACACTTGGTGTAGACCAGGTGATGATCCACTCAACAAAATCTCACTAATTCTTTGGTTAGTTTCTATTAGTGATACTTTTGTTCTTGCTATATATGTAGGTGTTTGTGGTTGGACATGATTGGGGAGCTATGATTGCTTGGTATTTGTGTTTGTTTAGGCCTGATTTAGTCAAGGCTTTGGTGAACCTTAGTGTCCCCTTTATTCCCAGAAACCCTTCCATCAAATTTGTTGATGGCTTTCGAGCTCTCTTTGGCGATG
Organism: Aquilegia eximia; assembly: GCA_023053565.1. Taxonomy (NCBI): domain Eukaryota; kingdom Viridiplantae; phylum Streptophyta; class Magnoliopsida; order Ranunculales; family Ranunculaceae; genus Aquilegia; species Aquilegia eximia. Next base: position 9,043,305 of record JALIGU010000004.1, on the reverse strand, counting down.
ACTACTACATTTGCAAATTCCAGGTTCTATTACTAGAATTTTACCTTTTCTTGATAATTTGTTGTTCCTTGTTCTTATCTATTCTAGGTTTTGGTATATGAATTATGTGTTATTTGTTTTCCTTATACGTAGGTATTACTAATCCTGATTGCAATTCATTCTAATTTAGTAATTTCTTTCTCTTCAGTGTTAAGGTTTGATCATTAGAAAGACTGTCGAATGTCACAATAGTTGATGGTGTTCTTAAACAAGGCCTATCACTGTAGTAGGGACAGAGTGATTAACTAAATGAAATTTCCTCGTATAATCCAAACCATTCAAACAAATCTAAAAGGAAAATATCTATCTGTTAAACCAGCTAGAGTAGACAGTAAGAAGAATTAAGATCCTTAACAGAGTTTGGTTTATTATGTTTTGCGTTTATACCAAGATTAATCGGCTGGCATTAGTTTATGAGTAGTTCTCTATAATCCCATAAGAGGCCTAATTATTCTAAAAATAATTGCAATCTTAGAACGTTTAGTTTGTCTTAATGTACAATGTTTAGTACATAAGTTAACAATATGCCTTAGTAACATAAGAATCATCATTGAGTTGGGTTCAATAAGTTCATTGATTGAGTCAAAGACTGAAAGACAACACTTTTGTTTTCTTCCTTTGATGTTATACTAATGAATGTTAATTTAAGCGAAATACTACTAAATATCATTTGCGCTGCACCACATGAAACTTTTTGCACATTCTGTAATCAAATTCTCTGAAATCGGAATTTTACATTGATCATGAAAGTACTGCGTGATGTAATGACAAGTGCCAAACCATTATCATTGTATATTAACTGTCAAATTGGCGGTTAATCCTAGTTTTTTATTTCTCAAGATTCTAGCTGTATTAGTCCATAGTAGTAGTGTGATATCAGAGAGCTATGAGATCGTTATGGTTGGTACTCTCAATGAGAGTCCCATCCTCAAGCTACTCAAATCTTATGCTAGTAGGCTTCTGTAACAAAGATTTCTTGTAACTTTTGCAGGAACCTGGAGTGATGGAAGCTGAGTTTGGTACTGTCAGTAGTAAAACACTACTAACGAATATTCTAACATCTCGCAAAACAGGTCCAATTATAGTTCCAAAGGGTGGAGGTGGTTGGACTTCCTCTACGACTCCTTCCTTACCCTCCTGGTTGTCTGAAGAAGACATTAATTATAATGCAAGCAAATTCGACCAGAAAGGCTTTTCAGGGGGATTGAATTACTATCGAGCTTTGAACTTGTATGTTGCTGTTTTTTTTTCTTTTTGCAGACTTTAGACATGCTATTTAGTGAATGATGTCTCATGCGCGGTTTTACCATTTTTCTGTATGTACAGAAACTGGGAGCTGACTGCACCATGGACTGGTGCACAAGTGAAAGTACCAAGTATCTTCATTGTAGGGGATCTGGATGTGACCTACACAACACCAGGGTGGATGGAGTACATACATAGTGATCAGTTCAAGAAAGATGTTCCACTCTTGGAAGAAGTAATTGTGATGGAAGATGTTTCTCACTTCATCAACCAGGAAAAGCCTAATGAAATCAACAAGTATATTTATGACTTCTTCCAGAAGTTTTGAGTTGCCGTGCGGCTGCTGGCCCGAAGGATTTATAATCTCTGAATAATACCATCCTATTTGGGTGTAATAAAGAATGTTGTCTCCAGTGTTTCTATGTTACATATAAATTGGAACTTTCTCTCATATGATGCCTTCATCTCTATGAAATAAAGTAGCATTTTCAGTCTCGATTATCTTGACTCTGTGAGTATGTGATGACGTAATTGATACTTCCATATGTCTAAAGGAATGCCTTGTTATGTTGGTTTCAAAGTTCTAAAACTGCTTAATTATGCCAAAAAATCAACTCTCTGGCTCCATGTAATTTATTATTCAACACTTAGCATCTACCACATTCATCCAGTTCATTATTTCTTTCGAGTATTCTCATGGACCAAACACATACACACTGAATTCTGAAACTCTTTTGTAAAGCAATAAAGGAAATAATCAGAACTTTTGAATGAAATCCAATATATGTTTGCTGATTTCGGTTGGACTTTCCTGCTGTGTGAAATGAGCAACTCCTTCCAGTACGATTACTTCTTCCAAGAGTGGCACATCTCTCTTGAATGTGCCACCGTGTATGTATTCCTGTGCACCTGGAACATGATAGGCCATATCCAGGTCTCCCACAATGAACTTGACTGGAACTTTAACTTGTGCACTAGTCCATGGTGCGGTCAGCTCCCATGTTCTGCACACAAGAGAGAAGAAAATGTAAAAGACGAACTCACCAGAATTCCAGAAACAAGTATATAGTAAAGATTAAATGAAACGTGATAGAAAACATCAAGGCTCTTTGCCAGGACAGATTTCTATGAACAGAGTTAAAATAGGTTGCATTGTTAGCAAAATCAAAGTTGACAGGTGTAACATACAGGTCAAAAGCTCGATAGTAGTTCAATCCTCCAGTGAAACCTCTCTTTTCAAATTTGCCAGCAAAATAATCAACATCTTCCTGGGTTAACCAAGATGGCAATGTGATTGGACTGTCGGGAGATATTCCAAACCCTGTTTCTTTAGGTATCATCAGAGGACTTGGATCACGCAAGGTATGAAATTTCTTGATAACTGTCTCAGCACCAACTCGAGCAAACTCAGCTTCTATTTCTCCAGGCTCCTAAAACATTAAAACCAGAAATAATATAAGATCATAATGCCTTAGACCTTAGTAAATATCTACAAAGAAGAGAGAACAGGCAAGACTTTTATCCTAGGCTCTGCTGGCGTAACGACCATCATCCAATATCAAGAGTGCTCATGGAACAAGGATTTATTCTAACAAAGTAATAGATACTTATGCTTCAAAGATATAGTTTCAACATATCCTAATTTGGTCAATTCTAACAATTCAAGAAAAACTAATATAAGTGCTAAATGACTTCCAATGATATCGAGTGATTCAATAATAATCATGATTCACCTGAATTCTGCAGACATAGTAGTCATCACCATAAGCTGCACGAATCGCCTGGATAGGCTTAAACGTCGGGTTTCTTGGGAAATAGTGAACACTGAGATTCACCAAAGCTTTAACTCTGTCAGGCCGAAACAAGCAAAGTTGCCAAGCTATAGTAGCTCCCCAATCATGTCCAACCACAAACACTTGGCCTAAACCAAGAAAATCTATAAGAGCGATAAGATCACCAACAATATGAAGACTTGTGTAACTATGGAAGGAAGGGGGTGCATCAGTATCACCAAATCCACGCAAGTCAGGAGCTACTGCTTTGTATCCTGAAGAAGCAAGTGAAACAATCTGGTGACGCCATGAATACCATAACTCAGGAAATCCATGAAGGAGAAGCACTACTGGACCTTCTCCTTTCTCTGCTATGTGCATCTTAATTCCATTTACATCTACTATTCTATGCTCTATCCCCTCCATTTGCCTCTCTCTGTCTCTCTCAAATGTACAGTAGAGAGAAAATGAATCCCAGTTGATTCTATATGTGACTATGTTTGGACAAGTCAAATGACATGACAGTTTTACTAATAACATACCAAAGAAAACAACATTGTGAAGCATGAAATGATGTCATCATGTCAACACAGAAACCTGCAGGCGGTGACTTACACTTACAAATACGTAGTAAGATTGGCTTCTTCTACCTACTTTAGATTGGACAATTACAGCATCACTCCCCCACTAATTAGTTTAGCCACCTTTGGTGCACATCAGGGTGTGGGGTTTTAATGAGCTTCCATTAGTATCTTACTTCTGAGTTCTGACAATAAGCACAAGCATGAAAATAATTCACCATGCTGGCTTGGAAATTTTCCTACAGATATATACACACTATTATGAGGTATTGGTAACAACATAGATATATGTAGGCATAACTCAAAACACTAATTAGCACCATGACCTCTTTGGCTGCTAATATATAAGTTAATGTTCCCTTTCTCAATCTCTTGTAGTTCTAGCACTTATAGTTAGACAAAATTGAAAACCATCCTTTTCGATAGACCAAACTCCATTCACATATTAGACAGACAAAATTGGAAACCTATGTTCGACATTTTATTAAAAGTGAGCATCACATCCTGCGGTTATATTACACATTATTAGATAAAAATCCAGTTTCCAAATTCTAATATAACTGCCTCAGCACCATGGGCATCACATCCTGCGGTAATTATATTAAGGCAGAAAGTCAAGTATCTTTAGGCCCCAGAACTTAACAACTAACATTCATATTCAGAACTGAATGCACCAGTCCATTATTTATTTCAATCATGAGCATCCCCATGGTTGACACAGACATTCTAAAGCTCTGCCGATATATAACGGAAAATTATCAGAACTTTTGGATGTAATCCAATATATGTTTGCTGATTTCGGCTGGACGTTCTTGCTGGATGAAATGAGCAACTCCTTCCATAACGACTACTTCTTCCAAGAGTGGCACATCCCTCTTGAATGCACCACCGTGTATGTACTCCTTTGCACCTGGGAAATGATAGACTAGATCCAGGTCTCCCACAATGAACTTGACTGGAACATTCACTTGTGCATTAGTCCATGGTGCAGTTAGCTCCCATGTTCTGCACAATATAAGAAAAGAAGAAAATGTGAAGCTCATAACACAAACAAGTATACAGAATTAAATAAAAAATGATAGAGATCATCAATCTAGGCTTTTGGCATGACTGCTTTCTTATATTTATAAAACAGATTTAATATAATTTGCATTATATTGTTGTTCAAATCAAGGTTGGCTGGTAACATACAGGTCAAAAGCTCGATAGTAGTTCAATCCTCCCGTGAAGCCTCCCTTTTCAAATTTGCCAGCGAAATAATCAACATCTTCCTGGGTCAACCAAGATGGCAATGTGATTGGATTGTCAGGTGAAATTTCAAACCCTGTTGCTTTAGGTATCATCAGGGGACCTGGATCACGTAAGGTATGAAATTTCTTGATAACTGTCTCAGCACCAACGCGAGCACACTCAGCTTCTATTTCTCCAGGCTCCTAAAATATTAAAGCTCGAATTTGTCATCCATGAATTTCATGTTGTTAAAATATAAGATCAAAATGCATGTAATAAACATCAATACCTACAGCAGAAAGTACAGGAAATACTTTACTAACTAGAGAATTAAGTCCCAGAATGGCGTAACAACTAACGCGCCAGCACTGTCCAAAATCAAGTGTGCTCATAGAACCGAGGATTTAATCTAACAACACAACAAGTAACATATTCTTTTTTTTTTTGCACTGATCTATGTTTCACTACTTATGCATCACCGAATTATAAATATTAGTTCATCTTGATCTTAAGCATGGTAAGAATGCTTAAATCAAGTCACCACTCTGAGGGGTCCATTCGAAGAGTACTTCTAACAATGTGTATGCAGGTTCAGGGCAGAGAGTACTGACTCACCAAAGTGCTCAGATATGAGGTATTTGGGGACTGTCAACTGTCATATGGATTTCAGGTGCATATGAACTGCTGGAGATTAATAAATTTCTATCTTTTATCAAAAAACAAAATGTCACTTATGACTTGTATACCAATAATTTGGCAAATCACTGATTAATTCTACTTAACCCACCCTTAACTTGATAATCTAACATTTGCAAAAGAAAGGATCCCTTTGTTAATTAGTACTACTAAATAGCTTCAATTGATACTTGATAATTGTGTGATTCATTTCTTCTTTATTATCCTTGTGAGAAGGTCTCTAAGCCAAACATGTAAAAGCGCACTACCTGTGATGCTAACATTTCTCTAAATATAAATATGGTAAATATACTAATATAATCTTGAATCACCTGAATTCTGCACATATAGAAGTCATCACCAAATGCCGCACGGAATCCCTGTATAGGCTTAAACGCCGGGTTTCTGGGAATCAAATGGACACTGAGATTCACCAAAGCTTTAACTCTGTCAGGCCTAAACAAGCAAAGATGCCAAGCCATATAAGCACCCCAATCATGTCCAACTACAAACACTTGGTCAACACCTAGAAGATCAATAAGCGCAATGAGATCGCCAACAATATGAAGACTTGTGTAACTATGGAAGGAAGGGGGTGCATCAGTATCACCAAATCCACGCAAGTCAGGTGCCACTGCTTTATATCCTGAAGAAGCAAGTGAAACAATCTGATGACGCCATGAATACCATAACTCAGGAAATCCATGAAGAAGAAGGACAACTGGACCTTCTCCTTTCTCTGCTATGTGCATCTTAATTCCATTTACATCTACTATTCTATGTTCTATCCCCTCCATTGCAACTCTCTGAGAGAGTCTCAGATGTAGATTTGAGACACTGTTTATAAGTAGAGTAGTCAACGTCTCTTGATATTTTAGCACTAAACGACGCAGTTTGTTTACTGTACTTGTTTGTTTCATAAGGGCATCTCTAATGGTTCACCAAATTTGATGGACCACCTCAGCAGATTTGGTACCTATTTGATGGATAATTTGATGAAAAAAACTTCAGTTTCTAATGGTTCACCAAATTGAGGCGGGTAATGAAGTGCCACTTGAGTTGGGCGGGCTTTGAAGAGCCACTTAAACGAAATTTTTTGTTGAGACGGACATCCAAGTGCCACTTAACCCAACAGTTAGTTGAGGCGGGCAATGAAGTGCCGCTTTAAGAAAAAGCTAAATAAGAATTAAGTTGAGGCGGACATCCAAGTGCCACTTAATTGAAGTGGGCTTTGGAGTGCCACTTTAAGCGGCACTTCATTAGCCGCTTTAAGTGAAGCGGTCTTCTCTTGCCCGCCTCACCCCAGTATCAAACCTTAAGCTTTTCATCAAATTTGATGAACTTTTGATGATTTTTGGCAAAATATCAAATTTGAAAAACTTTTGATGGTCCATTAGATGGAGTTTTTTTTACTTTTTCATCAAATTTGAATTTGATGATAGATTTGATGAACCATTAGAGATGCCCTTGGAATGATGCCGATTACCAAATCTTTACTACCTTATAAAGAGAGACACATAATTTGCGACATATGTCTTATTTATGGGCATCTGTTCCTATTTCTCCCAAAAGCCCAGATGTAAGCCCACTTTTTTTTTTTTTTTTTTAGTTATAACCGTACTGTGTATATATACCTGTAAATCAGACGCGGAGCGCATGCAGTTACATAGTAAAAATAAATTTTGTGGTTGTCCTACAAAATTAAAAAAATGATTGAAATTATGAATCTTTTTTAATAACTCAGGAGGAGAGTTTTTTTCCTGATGCGAAACTTTTACCAAAAAAGTCAATTTTTATTTGTTAAAATCAAATATATTTTCTCAAATATAAAGAGTTATTAAGTAATTTCAATATAAATAATTAAACTTTATCAAGTAGTTACCTACAAACTAACAAATTAATATTACTTTTACAAAAAAACAAGAAAACTAAATATGATACACGGTCTAACAGACGTGCATTCACTAGTGTTTGATAAAAAACATTAATTTATCAAAGACACTGGCCGGTTGACTAAAGTGATGAAAATACAATATGTAACTATTAGATTTTATTTTTACCTTGTAGAAACTTATTCTTACTTTCTTAGACATGCATTTTTAGACTTTTATGGAACTATGAAAATAAGAAAATTGTTCGTAAACAAAAAAATATAATTCTAAAGTAATTCTTAATTTTTAACAATTTTACTCAAATTTCTGTTTAAGCTTTCTACTCCACTTTCTCCTTTCTTAGACATCAACTATTATAGAAATTTCTTCCAAATTATTTATCTAGTATCTAGTAAACCGCCCCTACAACATATTTTACTTTTGTAACACTTGAGTAGTAATTTTTTTTTCTTTTTCTTTTTGGTAACTAAAAACTAGTCCAGAGTCCAAATAAAAACGTTTGTTTGGGCTCTGGTCCGTAGTTTTGGTTTGGTTGGCCCAAAGACATGGGTTTTGTTTAGGTTTACTAAAAGTCCAATTGTACGGAATGTGATTTTGTTTCCAGGACAAAGTCGTGTATAGTTGCGTTCTTCTCTCTTTTATAATACCTGAACTACCCTTATATCAACCATCTATATAGATCGTGTTTTGAGATTTTGAATTGCAGTTTCGTTTCATTCGCAGAGAGTTTGAAGAAGAGAAAATTCTAGATGAAGATTCTATGTTTCTGGAGGAAGATTTCATATTTTGATTGAGATTTCTAAATTCAATTTCACAAGATTTACTAAATTTATCGCGAGAGTTCAGATTTGGTTTGTTTTTCATTCGCGAGAGTTCAGATTTCGTTTTAGGGTTTTGATTTCACAATTCAATTTGGCAAGATCTTCTCAATCCAAATTATCGCGAGAGCTCAGTTTTCAGCATCGATTCATTTGTATGATTGATTTTGTAATTGGAGCTTTTAATGGCAGATCTTGAAGTTTGAATTCGTGTTTTTATTTTGGAATTCAATTTGAGATCAGTTTTTTGTGTTATCAACTCATATTTTGGATTGATTTCTCAACTCGATTTCGAGATGGTGATGATTAACGATTGTACAGGTTAGTTTGTTGAGTTCTTAATTCCTGTTTTGATTAATAATTTAACAATTCTTGTTTTTGTGTTTGATTTTTTAGTGTTTTTTTATGTTGAACGAGTTTCAACAATTTTGTTTTTTTTTTTTTTTTTTTTTTGTGTGTGCATTTCGCTTGATTAATAAGTTAATCAACTATCTGAGTACTATGTTAATGTGTTGATTAATGTCGCGATAAAATAGAAATGTTATATTATTTATTAATGTGTTGATTAATGTATTGATCAACTGTACATGATTTTTTTTTTATACAGATGTGCAATTATGTGATGGTGTTGATTAATAATTTGGCAATTTGTGTTTTTTGTTGTTTATTCCTGTTTTTGTGTTTGATTTTTTAGTGTTTTTTTTATGTTGAATGAGTCGTCATTCAACGGTTTTTATAGTTTTTTTTCCTGTTTTGAGCATTTGGGTTGATTAATATGTTAATCAACGTTCTGAGTACTATGTTAATGTGTTGATTAATGTCGCGATAAAATATAAATGTTATATTATTTATTAATGTATTGATCAACTGTACATGATGTTTTTTTTTATACAGATGTGCAATTATGTGATGGTGTTGTTTCAACTGAGGCTGCTAATGGTGTTGTTCTTGTAGTAATCAAGCATAGATTTAGGGTTTAGAATTTAGGATGAGGACAAACCAGAAGATTTAGGGTTTACATACTCGCATGCAATTCAGCCGATTTCGGATGAGGACAAACCAGAAGATGATGTTGATTCTGTTCGTATACTTCCTTCAGATGTTAAAAGAGGTCCTAGGAGGCCAAAGACGAAAAAGATTCCAAACACCGGTTCAAGAAAGCATCCCAAAGCTCAGAAGTGTTCCAGTTGTCTTAATACTGGTCGTCACAATAGGAGGACTTGCCCATATCTGAACAACAGTTAGGTTCTAGTTGTATTTGATGATTTGTTTTTCATCAAAGTTTAGATTATTTTTTTCCTCACTTGTTATGACATTACAATTCAGTTCCTACAATATAATTCATTTTTTTAGTTTTGAGAAAGTTTTCTGATCCATTAATGATTGATTTTTTCGAGAAGTTGATTAATATGTTAATCAACTAAGGAATGTTGATTAATGTATTAATCAACTTAGTTGTTTTTATGAAAGTTTACTGAACTGTTGATTAATATATTAATCAACTTAGTTGTTTTTATGCAAGTTTACTGAACTGTTGATTAATGTATTAATCAACTTAGTTGTTTTTATGAAAGTTTACTGAACTGTTGATTAATCGATTAATCAATTAATCAACTTTATTGTAATCGGGAAAATTGTTTTCAGAAGTTAATAAATGACAGCATTAAGGGGTACTTATGACAGCATACCACTAAGGTTCACCATTCCAATTAGGGTTTTAGAATGACAGCATGAAGGGGTACTTATGACAGCATTCCACTAGGGTTCACCATTCCAACTAGGGTTTTAGAATGACAGCATTAAGGGGTACTTATGACAGCATTGAAGGGTACTTATGACAGCATTCCACTAGGGTTCACCATTCCCATTGGTTTAGGGGTTTAGAATGACAACATTAAGGGGTACTTATGATAGCATTCCACTAGGGTTCACCATTCCAATTAGGGGTTAGAATGACAGCATTAAATGGTACTTATGACAGCATTAAGAGGTACTTATGACAACATTCCACTAGGGTTCACCATTCCAATTAGAGGTTTAGAATGACAGCATTAAGGGGTACTTATGACAGCATTCCACTAGGGTTCACCATTCCCATTGATTTAGGGGCTTATAATGACAACATTAAGGGTTTGGGGGTTTATGATTTAGGGTTTAAAGTATAGTTTAGGGTTTAAGATTTAGGGTTTAGGGTTTTTAAGTTTAGGATTTAGGGGTTATAGTTTAAATTTAGGTTTTAAGTTTTAGTTGATTCATGAATTAATCAACTATAGTTTAGGTTGATTAGTCTGTTAATCAACTAATGAAAATAAGCAAATACCAATTCCATCCTATAGGGTTTAGGGTTTAGAATTTAGGGTATAGGTTTAAAGTTTAGGATGTTTAAGGTATAGATTTAGAGTTTAGAATTTAGGATATTTAGGGTATAGGTTTAGGGTGTTTAGGGTATAGGGTTTAGGGTTTAGGATATAGGTTTAGGGTTTAGTATTTAGGATGTTTAGGATGTTTAGGGTTTAGGATGTTTAGGGTATAGAGTTTAGGGTTTATGATGTTTAGGGTTTAGGTTTAGGGTTTAAGATGTTTAGGGTATAAGTTTATGGTTTAGGATGTTTAGGGTTTAGGGTTTAGGTTTAGGGTTTAGGATTTAGGGTATAGGTTTAGGATATAGGTTTAGGTTTTAAGTTTTAGTTGATTCATGAATTAATCAACTATAGTTTATATTGATTAATCTGTTAATCAACTAATAAAGAATTAATTATAAGATGATTAATGTATTAATCAACTATAGTTTTGTTGATTAATATGTTAATCAACCTACGTTTTAAACACTAGAAAATAGGCAAATAACAATTCCATCGTATGAAAATTTAAATTAAATCAACAACCATTTTAAACACTAGAAAAGAAGCAAATAACATTTCCATTGATATAACCATCAGAATTCAGTAGTTACAAAATAACAGAAATATATAAAACTTGTTCGTATTCACAACATATACTATTGACAGTTTCAAAACACAAAAAGTTAGGACCTCGAATTCGGGGTAATTCATTTTCAACTATACTGACTTTTGAACACCTAAATTTATAATTGTTTGAGCTGCTACCTTTTTCTTTTCTTTCTCTTCAAGTATCCTTTTTTCTGCCGCATCAAGGGAAACTAGAAATTGTTGTTCATCCTATACTTCCTTGTCAAAACTTAGTCCCGGTTCAGTCAGTAGTTCATATGCTATTGTACCTCTCATCAAGTCCATTATTTCCACTCCATAGTCTGACAAAAATATTTCACTTTCAGAAATTGCGTGCTCCATGAATTTGCATACAAATAGAAGCGATTTTAGATAAATTGAAGAGATTTCCTAAAAGATTTTAGAGAAACCCTAGAAATTTAGGGTTTTAGAGATTAGAGATGATAGGTTTTTTGGAAAAATTTGGGATTTTGATTAGAGAGAATACCACAGTTGTTAGGAGAGTAGCCAGAGATTTAGAGAAATCGAAGAGATTTCCTAAAAGATTTTAAAGAAACCCTAGAAATTTGGGTTTTAGATATTAGAGATGATAGGTTTTTGGAAAAAAATGGGGTTTTGATTAGAGAAAATACCACCGTTGTTAGGAGAGAGAATTCCACCGTTCTTTTCTATTTTTGTAACCACCGTTTGGGACACCCGTAAATCGGTTTCGTAGATATTAAATTTTTCAAAGGGTACATGCGTCATATCGCAGTTGCTGTCCTTTTGGTCAATGAAACATTTGTGCAGACTTTTGGTGAACCAAACCTTATATTTGGTCCTTTGGCCCAAATTGCTGTTTTGGTAATGTAGTACTAATTTTAATCGATCTCCCTGAACATTACACGTTATTAAAAAAATAAATAAAAAGAAAATAGATTTTAGAACGCGGGAGCGGGAGTAGGGGAGTTTCTCAAAATAGTAGTAGGTGTAAATTGGAAATAGTGTATAAATGTAGGGGAGTTTCTCAAAATACTTTCACAAACAATCTAAATTGGGAATAAATAAAACCCTAATTGCACACTTATTCCTCTTCTAGGGTTTACTTACACAATTGCAAAGGAACATTACAAGTTGGAATTGCGTTTTCTCGTCTTTGGTAATCAAGAAGATTAACGCATCGTTAAAGGTTCGTCTCTCTCTCTCAATTAATTAATTCGATTGGTTTTTTCTTGCTAAATTCTCCTCTTCTTTAGTTGTTGCAATATGTAATGTTTGTTCAAATTCTCCCCTTCTTTAGTATAAAGTTTGAGACAATTTTTTATTTTATTGAGAAAATTTGATGGAATAATTGACAAAACTTGTTGTGTCTTGATGAAAAACTCTAACCATATTACTGTACAAGCAAGTAAGCAACTAAGGAAGCTTTAGAACTCAGCTGCCCTGTTACTGTAGTCTCCCTGTAAACATGAATACACGAAAAATAGTTATGTAATTGCTTGCATAGCATTCATTCTATTTGTGTTTGTAGCAACTATACACCCACTTTAATAGTCTGCGTTTTTTGGTATCTACTTAATTGATTTCGTGTTAATGCTTTTTTATTTCTTGGTTGCTATTTTAAAAACCAAGATGCAATATTCCAAGTTTTAAGATCCAACAAATTTAGCCATCCCTCTTTTTATGACCTGAGTATCTATCCATTTATATTTTCGTCTCCATTTTAATTCCACAGACACTATAGGAATTTATTGCTCTCTTGAGCACTGTAATAGGTAACGCAAATGATTTTTCCCAATACACATGGAATCAAGACAAAACTGAATGTATCAACTGCAATCTGCCTGCATGTCATATAAATCTGCACTTCCAGTTAGAAATTCTTATTGTAATCTTGCTACTAATGAAAGTTAACCTTTTCGGCTAAGTACGAGAAACTTGTTTGTTTTTTAATTGAATTAAAATATCAATGCTACACAAAATTTGAAATTTTATTTTGTGTAAAGTTATCTAGTAATTGAGATATTTAATAGACTTGCAAGGAAAATGGAACTATTGTTTAGAAAACAGTTGTCCCACCAATCTTCTAAGTTATCTTCTAAGTTATAAGGCACAGCACAAGTATGACACGGTATAGTTTGAATAGATATTTTAATCCGTTGGATGATCATCGAGATTAAGATATTAGATTAGATTGGACTCTATTGATGGCTTGGATTACCTATTATCCAAAATTAATTTTGGTTCATTGGATTAGATTAGGTCCAAGATTTAAGTTGGATTGAATGGATGCTATTTTATCGAGATCAGTAATTTCTAATCGATTCCTCCGTCTCCTCGAGCAAAAAGCCTAATACTCTTTCAACAAAAAAAACCTTAACATCAACTCTTTTCTAAAACTAAAAACTGTTTCTTCGCCATTAACCCAGGAATCGAGTAATTCCATCGGAGAAGTAGTTGGTTGGTTTATTTCCAGGTTAGTGATTCTTCTTCTTCTTCTTCTCAAGAACAATATTGATAAAAAGCTTTAAATGTATTTTTTTGTGTTTAGTACTCTTCTTCACTTACTGTAGTTGTTGGTTGAGTTCTTGATGCCTGGATGAAGTAAATTGCTTATTTTTTGTTATAATTCTGCAATTTATCTTCTTTCTATTGCAATTGAAGGATTAGAATTTAGAATGATGATTTCTACGAAGAAAAAAGCCAAGACTTGGTATATTGTAGTTGTAATTTATAAAAATGGGAAATCAGCAAGTTCAATTCATTGTTATCTAGGAACACTGTGCAAAAATGCCTACAAAGTGTTATTGCACAGTGTTTCTACTTCCATAAAATGGGAATCTAGGAATTAAATAACAATTTAATAGATAAACCAGGATAAAAGGCGATCCCTGAATGTAGATCATCTCATGTTCGACTTTAGGAGTATTTCCCAATTGTTAAGGATGTCTTGAAAGTTGTAGTCATTGTTTCTTGTAGTACCGAACAGGCTATTTATAAGCCACCAAGAATCTCGTTGCTAACTTGCTATGGGGTTTTTAGTTACAAATCAGAGGTGGCCTTCTTGGTGGAGGTACATATGCAAGTAGTTTCAAGAATGAAATATTACTTTAAGGTTAATCCAACACAGAATGGGACGTCCAAGATATTTGATGCAGTCCTTGTTGTCAAGCCTTAGGATCCATCTAAGGAACTTGTTCAGTTTGCTCCTTATGCTAATTAGTGATTAACTAGGGAGTTTCTAATTAAATGTACAGACTAACACATGCCAGAGGTACTATTTGCAACTTGCAAGCGTGCCAACATATCCTTTGCCAAAGGACTGCGAAAATACAATATACTATCTCCATTTAGACATAGGTTTGCTAACGTCTTAGCAATCTTGTTGCTGAAGCAAATCTCTTACAACGTTGTATCGGACAAATTTTTCATTTCTGTAACAAGACCTTCTACCCTCTACGAAGCAGGTGTTTGTTTATGGTCTTGTTGCTTGCAAGGAATTCGATTGTACTATAAGCTTCATGAGGTCCATCTTGAAACAATCGTTGCACCAAACAAAATCATTCATTTCTCTTAAAAGACCTTTGACCCTCCAAGTTGTAAGAGTTTCTTTGTTTTTGTTGTTCTTAGTGCTTGCATGGTGTTTGATTATACAATGATTCTGCGTCACTCGCGAGTGTGAATTTTATAACCTTGGCTATAGCCATACTTCAATATGTAGGATTGACTTGGATGGTCATCCTGCACAGTAAGTTATGTGACCAGTTAGGGGTGGGCAAAAAAACCGAAAAACCGAAAACCGAGTCAAAACCGGTCAAAACCGAGTTGACTAAAAACCGGTCAAGACTGGACCGAAACCGAACCGAACTATATAGCTATTGGTCCGGTCTCGGTTCTTGTTTTTATAGAACCGAACCGAACCGAAATAAATAAAAAAACATTTTTTTTATTAGTAAATTACTAAACTAGACATAGGAATTAGTAATTGGTTGTGGACTTATGGTGGATCCATGGTTGGTTCATTGGTTTTGGACCTTTTTCCTATTTAGTACTTGATTTGGTGTATGTCTTATTTTGTTTAAAGCCCAAAACTTAAGAATAATCATCTAAATTGTAGTGGACTAAAGGCCCAATAAAAAAACCCAGGACCGAGTTTCGGACCGAAATCGGACCGATTGTATTTGGTCCGGTTCGGTCCGGTTACATTCAAATAATTTCGGTCCATGGAACCGAAACCGAACCGATACTTTCAAGTTGGTTTGGTCCCGGTCCTATTACATTTTAGGACCGGACCGGACCGGACTGTGCCCACCCCCTATGACCAGTGCTATTGTGGTCACATATTATACCTCCATATCCATTAAATCAAAATGTAAATGAGTTACAGACTTTCAGTGAACGGGCATTGGCTGGATTTTAGTGTTATATTGCGCAGTATGCCAGTCACCATTCAATTTTCTTTTATGGCGATTGTTTTTCACGTGTTAGGCTATGTCGAGGATGAGTGTCTATCAGTTCATATATCAGCGATTTGGAGATGCAAGCTTATTTTTTGTGGAAAATTAAGTACCTTGGTTTTTGCAGTAATTTTATAATTTGACTTTTAAAAGGCATCTTTAGAACATGAACTAAGATTTATAGAACTAAACGAATATCCCGGCAAATACAAATATTCCTGGAATACCTAATGCCTTTATTGTGTTTCCCCGATCTGGTGAATTTTCTTTTGCGACTAACCAATAGTTAATGTTAGGGGTGGGCACGGTCCGGTCCGGTCCTAAAATGTAATAGGACCGGGACCAAACCGACTTGAAAGTATCGGTTCGGTTTCGGTTCCATGGACCGAAATTATTTGAATGTAACCGGACCGAACCGGACCAAATACAATCGGTCCGGTTTCGGTCCGAAACTCGATCTTGGGCTTTTTTATTGGGCCTTTAGTCCACTACAATTTAGATGATTTTTTTTAAGTTTTGGGCTTTAAACAAAATAAGACATACACCAAATCAAGTACTAAATAGGAAAAAAGTCCAAAACCAATGAACCAACCATGGATCCACCATAGGTTTCCTAATTCCTATGTCTAGTTTAATAATTTACTAATAAAAAAAATGTTTTTTTATTTATTTCGGTTCGGTTCGGTTCTATAAAAACAAGAACCGAGACCGGACCAATAGCTATATAGTTCGGTTCGGTTTCGGTCCGGTCTTGACCTGTTTTTAGTCAACTCGGTTTTGACTCGGTTTTTTCGGTTCGGTTTTCGGTTTTTCGGTTTTTTTGCCCACCCCTAGTTAATGTTCTTATCTATTTATTGCAGTGATACTGAACTATCTCAAATTGCGTTTGTTACTTTCAAGGACTCGCAAGGGGCAGACACCGCACTTCTTCTTTTGGTGAATTTCCTCTTCTTGTCTTATATGTTCGTCTTTATTCAGTCTTAATATGATGTTTGTATTTCAGAATACAAAACTTTACCCAATATATTCTCATCATCTGTGCATTACATTTTCATGTTGTGATACACTCTTTCTTATTAAGGTTTTATACAGTGTTAGTTATTAGAAGTAAAATCAGTTGGATGATGCAGTTAAGTTTGCTTTCGAATCGGGTAGAGATTCATGTAGTTAAATTTTTGCTTATAAATGGATGGAACAATCCATGGCTCCATATTGATTTGTTGTGAATGCCATTTGAAGAATATAACTAAGAAACCAAATTGTAACCTGCTAAATTGTGGATATATTGATCCTGATTTACATCACCGCCCCCTAAAACCTTAATTACTTTTGAGATAAAAATCTTACATCTCTCATTCTTTCTTTGAATTTTTTTAAATACAGCCAAACTATACAATGTCACCCTTTCTTTGATTTTAAAGGCTTTGCAATATAGTTTGTGCCTTAAGGGAATTTCCAAGTAAGATGGAAATGAGGTCTTGAAGCACATTGAGGACTACGCATGAGCAAACCAAGCCCCAACCTGGCTGACAACAAACACAATGCTATCAGGCAAGCAGATTGATGTCTTTCAAACAAATCCCCTCTAACCAGCACACCAAATAACTCTACTGGTGAACACCAGAATAACTAAAATTTGCAAGTTGTATAATGCCAACCTTCCAAAACCAAAAAACTATCCAGGAGGTACCATAGGTGTTACCTCCTAGATAGTTTACCACATTAGTCATAGAAGTCTAGAACTAATAGTTTAAAATTATACTAATACTAGAAGTATAAAAGATGAATTATACTAGAAGTAGAATATTAGGGTGGAAAGCTATATATCTCAATGTGAGACATAACTTGTATATATAATGAAAGAAGTGTGTTAGACAAGTCACTACTACTAGTAGTGTGTTAGACAAGTCACTACTATTACAATACTCCCCCTCAAGCTGGTGCGAAGATATCGCGAAGACCCAGCTTGCGAATAAAAATTTGAAGATCAATAGGACCCACTGATTTCGTGAGAGGATGTTCAATGGCAGGGATGACCAGCTGCGAGAAGAACCGTCTGCAGGGATGTCCAGCTGCAGAGACAATAAAGGAGCAGGGATAACCAGCTGCTCAACCGAGAAAGACATCGGAGGTAGTGGTGGTGATTGTTAGGGCCATGTTCGTTTCGGTGAACAGTACTTGATGAACAATAGCCGTGAACAGTACTCGTGAACAGTACTCAGGAAAGAAAAACAGTAGCACACAAGGCGCAGAAAAACAGCGGAAACAAGAACACAAATTAGACAAAAAGACTTAGTCGGAGATCCGGCCACTGGCACCTGAGTTAGTGTCGCCGGTGGCCGAAAACCATGATCTCACTTGGCTGTGATACCAACTAGAAGTATAAAAGATGAATTATACTAGAAGTAGAATATTAGGGTGGAAAGCTATATATCTCAATGTGAGACATAACTTGTATATATAATGAAAGAAGTGTGTTAGACAAGTCACTGCTACTAGTAGTGTGTTAGACAAGTCACTACTAGTAGTGTGTTAGACAAGTCACTACTATTACAATACTAATAAAGTGACAAAAATAGTGTTGGATTACAAATAAGCACAAACATGTTCAAGCTCAATGTCCTTCCAATAGCTTCTAGGAGAAGTTGATAACACGTGTTAAATCTCTAGGAATACTTAGCAATTGCTTAGCTGCCTTGTTTCCCTTGTTTTGATCTTTCAATAATGTTGAAGAAGATGTGATAATCATTCTCTCCAACGCTCTTGCGATCTTCAACGGAACTCCAACCAGATATAGCTCATTCTCACTGCCATGAAAATGCTTCACTGTAACTGTCTTCAGATGCAATAGAGTAGGTTTAGAAAACACGTCAACTGTCCAACCAATAATATCTTTTTGTAGGAGGCATGAGCATGGACCCTAAGTGAAAATCAAAAATGAGTTGCTGTGATCTTTTTTTCTCTTTGTTGCCGTTTTTTTAATATATTAAATTTAGACATGACTTGTTATTTCAATGAATTATTCCGTTGTATTTGGTGGATGGTTCCTTAGTTGTACTAACGTGCCCTAACTAAAGATAATCACACTGTAATGACCATAGATGAGTTTTTATGATCTTTCTTTACTTTATTTGTTTTTTTTGATAAATTGAGAATCTTATTAATATATGAAAAAAAAAATACAAGCCTGATCAGCACACATCGTGATGTGTCGTTAGGTGGTTGAAAACCTGGTGAAACAGAATTTCACCTGGACATAAAGAGAAATAGAAACAGTCCAATTTTTCATATTGAATTTTTCAAGCAAAATCTATATTAGATCTTAGGTTTTGTACTTTTGTAGTGTGTACTTGGTTTGCTTACCCTTTAAATTTTACCTGTAACTTAAATCTAACCTTTAATTTATTTCTCCTGATTTCTGTGCTTTGGTAGTTATATCCCATGTAATTATGGGTGTTGGATAGTGGGAATTGAGAAACAATATGAAAATATTTTCTTTGCTTCATTAGATACCAAAATTTATCACCGACTTCCTAAGATCATCTTGATTCTAAACATGTACAATGTTAAGATTACACCATAATAATATTATTCCCCTTACTTTCATTCCTATTTAATTATACATTTAGATATTACTAGTTAAAAATTGTCGAACTTGATATCCTACTTAAAATAGTGAACTTTTGGCCTAATCTGTGCTTTGAATTTTGTGTAGTAGTTGAAATGGTTGCGGGCTTGATAAATGCTAATCCCATTGTCTACGAAAAGAAAGAGCGGCGCGGAAGAAGTGTACCATCTACTGCTGATGGAGATGAATATTCTGTGGAACCTATTGATCAGCTGGAAGTTTTCGATATCCTTTTATATGATTTATTGATTTGTTTTTACTTTTTATTTGGAAGTTCGATTTTAGTGTTGTGTGATGCTGAAGAACGATTTTTTTTTCCTTTCTTTCTGTATAATATCTATATAATATAATGCTTTTCGTAGCTTAATGGATCTGAAGATTCATCGTGTTTTTTTACATGTCAAGAATTTATTTTTCTGTTCGAGTAGCATCTCTTAACTCGAAACCAGCAATTGGAAAGTATCGAACTAAAATCTATGAATACATATACCTAGAATCTGACTTCTGCTTTGTTCAATAGAGGACCATCCCAATAGATATCAGAGCCTTGCCTAATTCTAAGATGAGCTTAACACGCAACCGATTTTGTGCAAAACCTCTGGCAATAAAGGAAATCAATGGACCTTTTCCTGGTAATCAACAAATGACCCATCCTTACCCGTGATCTGAAGCTGCCAACTGGTTCTTGTCTGTTATTGATTTTAAA
The DNA here is from genome assembly GCA_023053565.1 of Aquilegia eximia. Classification (NCBI taxonomy): domain Eukaryota; kingdom Viridiplantae; phylum Streptophyta; class Magnoliopsida; order Ranunculales; family Ranunculaceae; genus Aquilegia; species Aquilegia eximia. The sequence goes on along the minus strand of JALIGU010000004.1, from coordinate 9,023,314 downwards.
TGAACCTGGACTATTAAATGGTGACCCTGCGCCCTTGGCCAAAATCATGACTCTAAGCTAAGCGGTTCTAACATGTAAAGCAAAGGGGTTTGATAAGGTTGCATCATAATCTGACACTCATTTTCATGTTATCTTAGTTGCATATATTTTTCGTTAGGATGAATTACTTTCACTAATAAACTTTATAGGATTTTTTTTGTTAAAATATCAAGATTATTCTAAGTGATAGAGAACCAATAACTTACCATTTATATTCAATCATCCGATTCTCCATTTATATCTACACATTGTCCACCTGCACTTTCAATAATGTTTGATATATTTTAAAGCTCATCTGGGATCTGGAGAAGTTGAATATGGATGCACTTGCTGCTATGTTTGTTTATTTCGTAGAAAGGATGCTTTGTATTGGTACAACCTTGAATGATTATTACTCCATATTTACCGATTGTATGGTATCAAATTGGTTTCTTATTTTTTGAATTTTTGGGTAAGTATAAACTATGGTTTGTTGATTTGATCAATATTGTATTTTATTTTCTTTAACAAGAACACATCATATAAGAGATATAAAAGATCCAGAACATCCATACTCTTTGGAAGAATTGAAAGTAGTTACAGAAGATGCAGTTGAGGTGGATGACAAGCATAGCCATGTTAGGTAAAGCAATATTTTCTTCTTTTAATAAACTAATAAAGTGGTTTTTATCTAAGAATTACAGCTTTTTGTATGGTTAGTGTAAATGTGATATCACAATTAACTTGCTGAACAATACGTATATATCTTGTCCAGGGTCACATTTACTCCCACAGTTGAACATTGTAGCATGGCTACAGTTATTGGCCTATGTATTCGCGTGAAGCTTCTCCGTAGTCTACCTTCCCGCTACAAGGTAAGCCGCCTCGTAGTTTTGGAGTTTTCAATTTCATTTTCCCATTCTTTCAATTTCATACACACGCAAGAAGATTTTTTTTTTTTAGTTTCCTCACGCTTTGTATCTGGAACTATACATACAAAGACTGTTTCTCCCAAAAAAGAGTAACATTTTCTCTTACAAGAGCAAAACCAAACATCAGCATTTTTTATGACATCGACACACATTCAAGTGTGAAGCTAATGATCTTAACCTTTTCAGGTTTTCATCAACTTTTAGCTTTTGGAACAGAGCATTTATTTATTTAAAAAAAAATTGTATTTGTTTGAGTAAAAACTATGCAAATTCTGGAAGGCAGGCTTGACTTAAATGTTTTTACTCAGAAATATGCAGACCAATATCAAAAAGTTTGATGGTGATAATTTTTCAATCAAAATTCTAGAATTTCAATTGATTTCAATCGAAATATACCTTGTTCTTTTGCTAGGTTTTGAGATTTAACATTTTTTCATGCAAATGATTATCACACAATTTTGACAAAGTGACGAGTTATTCATATCATTTCCATATCCTGGCTTAAGCTGTTGTGGATCTATTAAGAATCTGGACTCATGATGTTTGAACATGTTTATCTTAAATATTTATTTGAAGGTCTTTCGTGTGTTGGCTTTATGCTTTATATTTCGGGATATGCATTGATGTTAATGACTTTGATTTGTACCTTTTTCAGGTGGATATCATTGTTGCCCCTGGAACTCATGCGACAGAAGCTGCAGGTAAACATTTCTAGATACATACTGTTCTCTAAGCACATATTACAATAGAAATATGGGTTTGTAGTTGCTATCAAATATCCATACATCGGATCAGACACAAGCCATTCATGGTCGTCAACCTTGGATAGCAAGCATATGGATGTTAGGGTCCCTCATATTAAGTATCTGACTCGTTTGGTGGCATGACAGGATGTTGTTTTTGTTTTTCTTAATCTTGCAGTAAACAAACAGTTGAATGATAAAGAGAGGGTTGCAGCTGCACTTGAAAACCCTAATCTTGTGGAAATGGTTGATCAGTGTCTTGCGCCAAGTTATGATTGACTTAACAGATATATAATACTTTTGAGTAGCGTACAGTTTTTAAATTCAAATTTGTTTCATTGATTCCGTCCTGTACATTTGTTACGCAATCAGTTTTACAGGAGTGCATGTGAGAAGTTTACCAAGAGCACTTTGACAACATTGAAATCTAAGGTTAACTTATTTGAAACCTTTATGTGATTGATTGTAAATACATCACATGACAGGTTAAATCCAATAATAATTGCATATATTTTGTCAAGAATTGATTCTTACAAAATTCCCCTTCAAGTCTTGATTGGCTGTAGAAATTATAGATAGAGAATGTCTTGTCATGTATTTATGTATCAGTTTTTTGTTGTTGCAAGTTTGTGTTAAAAATTGTAAGAGTATTACCTAAGTTTGCATATAGCAGGACTTCTTCTATACAAAATAAGCTTCATTTCAATTTCTTTCCAATGAATTTGAGATAAGTTTCCAATTCAATAGTGTGTTACTGAAAACTGAAAAGTCACGATTCATCGACTAATCGCTCATGCCTATCTGCCACAAAGTTTGGGTGGCTACCATTCTGTGGCCTCGAAAACCCTAATGCGGCATCCTATCTGGATTCTGGACTGTTAGCTCAAAGTAACTCTTGTTAATTGCATTGGTCCTAATGCCTCTACAATTTTAGTGCTCTGCCTCAATGTTATGGGTCCAACCTTACCGACTAATGCCGATAAGAAAGCAGGCCCTCAGCCCATGTAAAACCCTTGTTTACATAAGCCCGGTCCAAACCAAAGTGCAATATTTTTCCTTAAAACTTAAGTCGGCCCATAACCCATGTAAAACCCTAAATTCAAGTAGAACCAGAATCTTAATTCTAATTCTGTCTGAAATCATCATCTTTCTCTTCTTCGAACAAGGTAAGAAGTGTTTTTAGTATTCTTCTTCTTCTTCTTGTTATTCTTTTCACTTCTTTTATAAATTCATATCGATATGTTTATCAAATTCTCTACATCTAGGAATTTAAATATTAGTATTAAATCTAGGGTTTTGCCAATTCTTCATAGAAAAGAACCTAACAGACAATTTTCTTCAATTTTTAATACCTTAATACCAATTAAACCTTATTCAACAATTCTCTACTAACCATATTTCGACGTTTTTTTGAATACCCACATATTAAAATCAATTTTTTTGTTGAATAATTGTCTCCCCACGATTTATTATATTATTATTTGAGTTAATTTGAATTTTATTGAGATGGGGGATTTTGATTGTCGGAAAATACGAAATATTTGTATTCTTGCTCATGTTGATCATGGCAAGACTACACTTGCTGATCATTTAATTGCGGGTTCTGGTGGGGGTGTATTGCACCCAAAACAAGAAGTGCTGTGTCTGCCCCTTGCGAGTCCTTGAAAGTAACAAACGCAATTTGAGATAGTTCAGTATCACTGCAATAAATAGATAAGAACATTAACTATTGGTTGGTCGCAAAAGAAAATTCACCAGATCGAGGAAACACAGTAAAGGCATTAGGTATTCCAGGAATATTTGTATTTGCCGGGATATTCGGTTAGTTCTATAAATCTTAGTTCATGTTCTAAAGATGCCTTTTAAAAGTCAAATTATATAATTACTGCAAAAACCAAGGTACTTAATTTTCCCAAAAAAATAGGCTTGCGTCTCCAAATCGTTGATATATGAACTGATACACTCATCCTCGACATAGCCTAACACGTGAAAACAATCGCCATAAAAGAAAATTGAATGGTGACTGGCATACTGCGCAATATAACACTAAAATCCAGCCATTGCCCGTTCACTGAAAGTCTGTAACTCATTTACATTTTGATTTAATGGATATGGAGGTATAATATGTGACCACAATAGCACTGGTCACATAACTTACTGTGCAGGATGACCATCCAAGTCAATCCTACATATTGAAGTATGGCTATAGCCAAGGTTATAAAATTCACACTCGCGAGTGACGCAGAATCATTGTATAATCAAACACCATGCAAGCACTAAGAACAACAAAAACAAAGAAACTCTTACAACTTGGAGGGTCAAAGGTCTTTTAAGAGAAATGAATGATTTTGTTTGGTGCAACGATTGTTTCCAGATGGACCTCATGAAGCTTATAGTACAATCGAATTTCTTGCAAGCAACAAGACCATAAACAAACACCTGCTTCGTAGAGGGTAGAAGGTCTTGTTACAGAAATGAAAAGTTTGTTCGATACAACGTTGTAAGAGATTTGCTTCAGCAACAAGGTTGCTAAGATGTTAGCAAACCTATGTCTAAATGGAGATAGTATATTGTATTTTTGCAGTCCTTTGGCAAAGGATATGTTGGCACGCTTGCAAGTTGCAAATAGTACCTCTGGCATGTGTTAGTCTGTACATTTAATTAGAAACCCCCTAGTTAATCACTAATTAGCATAAGGAGCAAACTGAACAAGTTCCTTAGATGGATCCTAAGGCTTGACAACAAGGACTGCATCAAATATCTTGGACGTCCCATTCTGTGTTGGATTAACCTTAAAGTAATATTTCATTCCTGAAACTACTTGCATCTGTACCTCCACCAAGAAGGCCACCTCTGATTTGTAACTAAAAACCCCATAGCAAGTTAGCAACGAGATTCTTGGTGGCTTATAAATAGCCTGTTCGGTACTACAAGAAACAATGACTACAGCTTTCAAGACATCCTTAACAATTCGGAAATGCTCCTAAAGTCGAACATGAGATGATCTAAGAAAGGAGAAAGTGGAGTAGAAAGCTTAAACAGAAATTTGAGTAAAATTTTAAAAAATTAAGAATTACTTTCGAATTATATTTTTTTGTTTACGAACAATTTTCTTATTTTCATAGTTCCATAAAAGTCTAGAAATGCATGTCTAAGAAAGTAAGAATAAGTTTCTACAAGGTAAAAATAAAATCTAATAGTTACATAATGTATTTTCATCACTTTAGTCAACCGGCCAGTGTCTTTGATAAATTAATGTTTTTTATCAAACACTAGTGAATGCACGTCTGTTAGACCGTGTATCATATTTAGTTTTCTTGTTTTTTTGTAAAAGTAATATTAATTTGTTAGTTTGTAGGTAACTACTTGATAAAGTTTAATTATAAACCGCCCCTACAGCATATTTTACTTTTGTAACACTTGAGTAGTAATTTTTTATTTTCTTTCTTTTTAGTAATGTAGTACTAATTTTAATCGATCTCCCTGAACATTACACGTTATTAAAAAAAAAAAATAAAAAATAAATAGATTTTAGAACGCGGGAGAGGGAGTAGGGGTGTTTCTCAAAATAGTAGTAGGTGTAAATTGGAAATAGTGTATAAATGTCGGGGAGTTTCTCAAAATACTTTCACAAACAATCTAAATTGGGAATAAATAAAACCCTAATTGCACATTTATTCCTCTTCTAGGGTTTACTTACACAATTGCAAAGGAACATTACAAGTTGGAATTGCGTTTTCTCGTCTTTGGTAATCAAGAAGATTAACGCATCGTTAAAGGTTCGTCTCTCTCTCTCTCTCAATTAATTAATTCGATTGGTTTTTTCTTGCTAAATTCTCCTCTTCTTTAGTTGTTGCAATATGTAATGTTTGTTCAAATTCTCCCCTTCTTTAGTATAAAGTTTGAGACAATTTTTTATTTTATTGAGAAAATTTGATGGAATAATTGACAAAACTTGTGGTGTCTTGATGAAAAACTCTACCCATATTACTGTACAAGCAAGTAAGCAACTAAGGAAGCTTTAGAACTCATCTGCCCTGTTATAGTAGTCTCCCTGTAAATATGAATACACGAAAAATAGTTATGTAATTGCTTGCGTAACATTCATTCTATTTGTGTTTGTAGCAACTATACACCCATTTTAATAGTCTGCGTTTTTTGGTATCTACTTAATTGATTTCGTGTTAATGCTTTTTTATTTCTTGGTTGCTATTTTAAAAACACTAGAAGTATAAAAGATGAATTATACTAGAAGTAGAATATTTGGGTGGAAAGCTATATGTCTCAATGTGAGACATAACTTGTATATATAATGAAAGAAGTGTGTTAGACAAGTCACTACTATTACAATAACTTCCAACACTCCCCCTCAAGCTGAACATTCAGACTCTGAATTTAAGCTTGAAATACAAAAAAAAAGTTCTCTCACATCCCCCACAAAGTATCATGAGAACGACATCGGGCAGGATGTTCAATGGCAGGGATGACCAGCTGCGAGAAGAACCGTCTGCAGGGATGTCCAGCTGCAGAGACAATAAAGGAGCAGGGATAACCAGCTGCTCTACCGAGAAAGACATCGGAGGTAGTGGTGGTGATTGTTAGGGCCATGTTCGTTTCGGTGAACAATATTTGATGAACAATAGCCGTGAACAGTACTCGTGAACAGTACTCAAGAAAAAAAAAAACAGCAGCACACAAGGCGCAGAAAAACAGCGGAAACAAGAACACAAATTAGACAAAAAGACTTTGTCGGAGATCCGGCCACCGGCACCTGAGTTAGTGTCGCCGGTGGCCGAAAACCATGATCTCACTTGGCTGTGATACCAACTAGAAGTATAAAAGATGAATTATACTAGAAGTAGAATATTAGGGTGGAAAGCTATATGTCTCAATGTGAGACATAACTTGTATATATAATGAAAGAAGTGTGTTAGACAAGTCACTACTATTACAATAACTTCCAACAAAAACCAAGATGCAATATTCCAAATTTTAAGATCCAACAAATTTAGCCATCCCTCTTTTTATGACCTGAGTATCTATCCATTTATATTTTCGTCTCCATTTTAATTCCACAGACACTATAGGAATTTATTGCTCTCTTGAGCACTGTAATAGGTAACGCAAATGATTTTTCCCAATACACATGGAATCAAGACAAAACTGAATGTATCAACTGCAATCTGCCCGCATGTCATATAAATCTGCACTTCCAGTTAGAAATTCTTATTGTAATCTTGCTACTAATGAAAGTTAACCTTTTCGGCCAAGTACGAGAAGCTTGTTTGTTTTTTAATTGAATTAAAATATCAATGCTACACAAAATTTGAAATTTTATTTTGTGTAAAGTTATCTAGTAATTGAGATATTTAATAGACTTGCAAGGAAAATGGAACTATTGTTTAGAAAACAGTTGTCCCACCAATCTTCTAAGTTATCATCTAAGTTATAAGGCACAACACAAGTATGACACGGTATAGTTTGAATAGATATTTTAATCCGTTGGATGATCATCGAGATTAAGATATTAGATTGGATTGGACTCTATTGATGGCTTGGATTACCTATTATCCAAAATTAATTTTGGTTCGTTGGATTAGATTAGGTCCAAGATTTAAGTTGGATTGAATGGATGCTATTTTATCGAGATCAGTAATTTCTAATCGATTCCTCCGTCTCCTCGAGCAAAAAGCCTAATACTCTTTCAACAAAACCTTAACATCAACTCTTTTCTAAAACTAAAAACTGTTTCTTCGCCATTAACCCAGGAATCGAGTAATTCCATCGGAGAAGTAGTTGGTTGGTTTATTTCCAGGTTAGTGATTCTTCTTCTTCTTCTTCTCAAGAACAATATTGATAAAAAGCTTTAAATGTATTTTTTTGTGTTTAGTACTCTTCTTCACTTACTGTAGTTGTTGGTTGAGTTCTTGATGCCTGGATGAAGTAAATTGCTTATTTTTTGTTATAATTCTGCAATTTATCTTCTTTCTATTGCAATTGAAGGATTAGAATTTAGAATGATGATTTCTACGAAGAAAAAAGCCAAGACTTGGTATATTGTAGTTGTAATTTATAAAAATGGGAAATCAGCAAGTTCAATTCATTGTTATCTAGGAACACTGTGCAAAAATGCGTACAAAGTGTTATTGCACAGTGTTTCTACTTCCATAAAATGGGAATTTAGGAATTAAATAACAATTTAATAGATAAACCAGGATAAAAGGGGATCCCTGAATGTAGATCATCTCATGTTCGACTTTAGGAGCATTTCCCAATTGTTAAGGATGTCTTGAAAGCTGTAGTCATTGTTTCTTGTAGTACCGAACAGGCTATTTATAAGCCACCAAGAATCTCGTTGCTAACTTGCTATGGGGTTTTTAGTTACAAATCAGAGGTGGCCTTCTTGGTGGAGGTACAGATGCAAGTAGTTTCAGGAATGAAATATTACTTTAAGGTTAATCCAACACAGAATGGGACGTCCAAGATATTTGATGCAGTCCTTGTTGTCAAGCCTTAGGATCCATCTAAGGAACTTGTTCAGTTTGCTCCTTATGCTAATTTGTGATTAACTAGGGAGTTTCTAATTAAATGTACAGACTAACACATGCCAGAGGTACTATTTGCAACTTGCAAGCGTGCCAACATATACTTTGCCAAAGGACTGCAAAAATACAATATACTATCTCCATTTAGACATAGGTTTGCTAACATCTTAGCAACCTTGTTGCTGAAGCAAATCTCTTACAACGTTGTATCGAACAAACTTTTCATTTCTGTAACAAGACCTTCTACCCTCTACGAAGCAGGTGTTTGTTTATGGTCTTGTTGCTTGCAAGGAATTCGATTGTACTATAAGCTTCATGAGGTCCATCTGGAAACAATCGTTGCACCAAACAAAATCATTCATTTCTCTTAAAAGACCTTTGACCCTCCAAGTTGTAAGAGTTTCTTTGTTTTTGTTGTTCTTAGTGCTTGCATGGTGTTTGATTATACAATGATTCTGCGTCACTCGCGAGTGTGAATTTTATAACCTTGGCTATAGCCATACTTCAATATGTAGGATTGACTTGGATGGTCATCCTGCACAGTAAGTTATGTGACCAGTTAGGGGTGGGCAAAAAACCGAAAAACCGAAAACCGAACCGATAAAACCGAGTCAAAACTGGTCAAAACCGAGTTGACTAAAAACCGGTCAAGACCGGACCGAAACCGAACCGAACTATATAGCTATTGGTCCGGTCTCGGTTCTTGTTTTTATAGTACCGAGAGAACCGAACCGAACCGAAATAAATAAAAAAACATTTTTTTTATTAGTAAATTACTAAACTAGACATAGGAATTAGTAATTGGTTGTGGACTTATGGTGGATCCATGGTTGGTTCATTGGTTTTGGACCTTTTTCCTATTTAGTACTTGATTTGGTGTATGTCTTATTTTGTTTAAAGCCCAAAACTTAAGAATAATCATCTAAATTGTAGTGGACTAAAGGCCCAATAAAAAAGCCCAGGACCGAGTTTCGGACCGAAATCGGACCGATTGTATTTGGTCCGGTTCGGTCCGGTTACATTCAAATAATTTCGGTCCATGGAACCGAAACCGAACCGATACTTTCAAGTCGGTTTGGTCCCGGTCCTATTACATTTTAGGACCGGACCGGACCGTGCCCACCCCTATGACCAGTGCTATTGTGGTCACATATTATACCTCCATATCCATTAAATCAAAATGTAAATGAGTTACAGACTTTCAGTGAACGGGCATTGGCTGGATTTTAGTGTTATATTGCACAGTATGCCAGTCACCATTCAATTTTCTTTTATGGCGATTGTTTTTCACGTGTTAGGCTATGTCGAGGATGAGTGTCTATCAGTTCATATATCAGCGATTTGGAGATGCAAGCCTATTTTTTTGGGAAAATTAAGTACCTTGGTTTTTGCAGTAATTATATAATTTGACTTTTAAAAGGCATCTTTAGAACATGAACTAAGATTTATAGAACTAAACGAATATCCCGGCAAATACAAATATTCCTGGAATACCTAATGCCTTTACTGTGTTTCCTCGATCTGGTGAATTTTCTTTTGCGACTAACCAATAGTTAATGTTAGGGGTGGGCACGGTCCGGTCCGGTCCTAAAATGTAATAGGACCGGGACCAAACCGACTTGAAAGTATCGGTTCGGTTTCGGTTCCATGGACCGAAATTATTTGAATGTAACCGGACCGAACCGGACCAAATACAATCGGTCCGGTTTCGGTCCGAAACTCGGTCTTGGGCTTTTTTATTGGGCCTTTAGTCCACTACAATTTAGATGATTTTTCTTAAGTTTTGGGCTTTAAACAAAATAAGACATACACCAAATCAAGTACTAAATAGGAAAAAGGTCCAAAACCAATGAACCAACCATGGATCCACCATAGGTTTCCTAATTCCTATGTCTAGTTTAGTAATTTACTAATAAAAAAAATGTTTTTTTATTTATTTCGGTTCGGTTCGGTTCTATAAAAACAAGAACCGAGACCGGACCAATAGCTATATAGTTCGGTTCGGTTTCGGTCCGGTCTTGACTTGTTTTTAGTCAACTCGGTTTTGACTCGGTTTTTTCGGTTCGGTTTTCGGTTTTTCGGTTTTTTTGCCCACCCCTAGTTAATGTTCTTATCTATTTATTGCAGTGATACTGAACTATCTCAAATTGCGTTTGTTACTTTCAAGGACTCGCAAGGGGCAGACACCGCACTTCTTCTTTTGGTGAATTTCCTCTTCTTGTCTTATATGTTCGTCTTTATTCAGTCTTAATATGATGTTTGTATTTCAGAATACAAAACTTTACCCAATATATTCTCATCATCTGTGCATTACATTTTCATGTTGTGATACACTCTTTCTTATTAAGGTTTTATACAGTGTTAGTTATTAGAAGTAAAATCAGTTCGATGATGCAGTTAAGTTTGCTTTCGAATCGGGTAGAGATTCATGTAGTTAAATTTTTGCTTATAAATGGATGGAACAATCCATGGCTCCATATTGATTTGTTGTGAATGCCATTTGAAGAATATAACTAAGAAACCAAATTGTAACCTGCTAAATTGTGGATATATTGATCCTGATTTACATCACCGCCCCCTAAAACCTTAATTACTTTTGAGATAAAACTCTTACATCTCTCATTCTTTCTTTGAATTTTTTTAAATACAGCCAAACTATACAATGTCACCCTTTCTTTGATTTTAAAGGCTTTGCAATATAGTTTGTGCCTTAAGGGAATTTCCAAGTAAGATGGAAATGAGGTCTTGAAGCACATTGAGGACTACGCATGAGCAAACCAAGCCCCAACCTGGCTGACAACAAACACAATGCTATCAGGCAAGCAGATTGATGTCTTTCAAACAAATCACCTCTAACCAGCACACCAAATAACTCTACTGGTGAACACCAGAATAACTAAAATTTGCAAGTTGTATAATGCCAACCTTCCAAAACCAAAAAACTATCCAGGAGGTACCATAGGTGTTACCTCCTAGATAGTTTACCACATTAGTCATAGAAGTCTAGAACTAATAGTTTAAAATTATACTAATACTAGAAGTATAAAAGATGAATTATACTAGAAGTAGAATATTAGGGTGGAAAGCTATATATCTCAATGTGAGACATAACTTGTATATATAATGAAAGAAGTGTGTTAGACAAGTCACTACTACTAGTAGTGTGTTAGACAAGTCACTACTATTACAATACTCCCCCTCAAGCTGGTGCGAAGATATCGCGAAGACCCAGCTTGCGAATAAAAATTTGAAGATCAATAGGACCCACTGATTTCGTGAGAGGATGTTCAATGGCAGGGATGACCAGCTGCGAGAAGAACCGTCTGCAGGGATGTCCAGCTGCAGAGACAATAAAGGAGCAGGGATAACCAGCTGCTCAACCGAGAAAGACATCGGAGGTAGTGGTGGTGATTGTTAGGGCCATGTTCGTTTCGGTGAACAGTATTTGATGAACAATAGCCGTGAACAGTACTCGTGAACAGTACTCAGGAAAGAAAAACAGTAGCACACAAGGCGCAGAAAAACAGCGGAAACAAGAACACAAATTAGACAAAAAGACTTAGTCGGAGATCCGGCCACTGGCACCTGAGTTAGTGTCGCCGGTGGCCGAAAACCATGATCTCACTTGGCTGTGATACCAACTAGAAGTATAAAAGATGAATTATACTAGAAGTAGAATATTAGGGTGGAAAGCTATATATCTCAATGTGAGACATAACTTGTATATATAATGAAAGAAGTGTGTTAGACAAGTCACTGCTACTAGTAGTGTGTTAGACAAGTCACTACTATTACAATACTAATAAAGTGACAAAAATAGTGTTGGATTACAAATAAGCACAAACATGTTCAAGCTCAATGTCCTTCCAATAGCTTCTAGGAGAAGTTGATAACACGTGTTGAATCTCTAGGAATACTTAGCAATTGCTTAGCTGCCTTGTTTCCCTTGTTTTGATCTTTCAATAATGTTGAAGAAGATGTGATAATCATTCTCTCCAACGCTCTTGCGATCTTCAACGGAACTCCAACCAGATATAGCTCATTCTCACTGCCATGAAAATGCTTCACTGTAACTGTCTTCAGATGCAATAGAGTAGGTTTAGAAAACACGTCAACTGTCCAACCAATAATAACTTTTTGTAGGAGGCATGAGCATGGACCCTAAGTGAAAATAAAAAATGAGTTGCTGTGATCTTTTTTTCTCTCTGTTGCCGTTTTTTTAATATATTAAATTTAGACATGACTTGTTATTTCAATGAATTATTCCGTTGTATTTGGTGGATGGTTCCTTAGTTGTACTAACGTGCCCTAACTAAAGATAATCACACTGATAATGACCATAGATGAGTTTCTATGATCTTTCTTTACTTTATTTGTTTTTTTTGATAAATTGAGAATCTTATTAATATATGAAAAAAAAAATACAAGCCTGATCAGCACACATCGTGATGTGTCGTTAGGTGGTTGAAAACCTGGTGAAACAGAATTTCACCTGGACATAAAGAGAAATAGAAACAGTCCAATTTTTCATATTGAATTTTTCAAGCAAAATCTATATTAGATCTTAGGTTTTGTACTTTTGTTGTGTGTACTTGGTTTGCTTACCCTTTAAATTTTACCTGTAACTTAAATCTAACCGTTAATTTATTTCTCCTGATTTCTGTGCTTTGGTAGTTATATCCCATGTAATTATGGGTGTTGGATAGTGGGAATTGAGAAACAATATGAAAATATTTTCTTTGCTTCATTAGATACCAAAATATATCACTGACATCCTAAGATCATCTTGATTCTAAACATGTACAATGTTAAGATTACACCATAATAATATTATTCTCCTTACTTTCATTCCTATTTAATTATACATTTAGATATTACTAGTTAAAAATTGTCGAACTTGATATCCTACTTAAAATAGTGAACTTTTGGCCTAATCTGTGCTTTGAATTTTGTGTAGTAGTTGAAATGGTTGCGGGCTTGATAAATGCTAATCCCATTGTCTACGAAAAGAAAGAGCGGCGCGGAAGAAGTGTACCATCTACTGTTGATGGAGATGAATATTCTGTGGAACCTATTGATCAGCTGGAAGTTTTCGATATCCTTTTATATGATTTATTGATTTGTTTTTACTTTTTATTTGGAAGTTCGATTTTAGTGTTGTGTGATGCTGAAGAACGATTTTTTTTTCCTTTCTTTCTGTATAATATCTATATAATATAATGCTTTTCGTAGCTTAATGGATCTGAAGATTCATCGTGTTTTTTTACATGTCAAGAATTTATTTTTCTGTTCAAGTAGCATCTCTTAACTCGAAACCAGCAATTGTAGAATTGGAAAGTATCGAACTAAAATCTATGAATACATATACCTAGAATCTGACTTCTTTGGTGTGTAGAATCTGACTTCTGCTTTGTTCAATAGAGGACCATCCCAATAGATATCAGAGCCTTGCCTAATTCTAAGATGAGCTTCACACGCAACCGATTTTGTGCAAAACCTCTGGCAATAAAGGAAATCAATGGACCTTTTCCTGGTAATCAACAAATGACCCATCCTTACCCGTGATCTGAAGCTGCCAACTGGTTCTTGTCTGTTATTGATTTTAAATGAACCTGGACTATTGAATGGTGACCCTGCGCCCTTGGCCAAAATCATGACTCTAAGCTAAGCGGTTCTAACATGTAAAGCAAAGGGGTTTGATAAGGTTGCATCATAATCTGACACTCATTTTCATGTTATCTTAGTTGCATATATTTTTCGTTAGGATGAATTACTTTCACTAATAAACTTTATAGGAATTATTCTAAGTGATAGAGAACCAATAACTTACCATTTATATTCAATCATCCGATTCTCCATTTATATCTACACATTGTCCACCTGCACTTTCAATAATGTTTGATATATTTTAAAGCTCATCTGGGATCTGGAGAAGTTGAATATGGATGCACTTGCTGCTATGTTTGTTTATTTCGTAGAAAGGATGCTTTGTATTGGTACAACCTTGAATGATTATTACTCCATATTTACCGATTGTATGGTATCAAATTGGTTTCTTATTTTTTGAATTTTTGGGTAAGTATAAACTATGGTTTGTTGATTTGATCAATATTGTATTTTATTTTCTTTAACAAGAACACATCATATAAGAGATATAAAAGATCCAGAACATCCATACTCTTTGGAAGAATTGAAAGTAGTTACAGAAGATGCAGTTGAGGTGGATGACAAGCATAGCCATGTTAGGTAAAGCAATATTTTCTTCTTTTAATAAACTAATAAAGTGGTTTTTATCTAAGAATTACAGCTTTTTGTATGGTTAGTGTAAATGTGATATCACAATTAACTTGCTGAACAATACGTATATATCTTGTCCAGGGTCACATTTACTCCCACAGTTGAACATTGTAGCATGGCTACAGTTATTGGCCTATGTATTCGCGTGAAGCTTCTCCGTAGTCTACCTTCCCGCTACAAGGTAAGCCGCCTCGTAGTTTTGGAGTTTTCAATTTCATTTTCCCATTCTTTCAATTTCATACACACGCAAGAAGATTTTTTTTTTTTAGTTTCCTCACGCTTTGTATCTGGAACTATACATACAAAGACTGTTTCTCCCAAAAAAGAGTAACATTTTCTCTTACAAGAGCAAAACCAAACATCAGCATTTTTTATGACATCGACACACATTCAAGTGTGAAGCTAATGATCTTAACCTTTTCAGGTTTTCATCAACTTTTAGCTTTTGGAACAGAGCATTTATTTATTTAAAAAAAAATTGTATTTGTTTGAGTAAAAACTATGCAAATTCTGGAAGGCAGGCTTGACTTAAATGTTTTTACTCAGAAATATGCAGACCAATATCAAAAAGTTTGATGGTGATAATTTTTCAATCAAAATTCTAGAATTTCAATTGATTTCAATCGAAATATACCTTGTTCTTTTGCTAGGTTTTGAGATTTAACATTTTTTCATGCAAATGATTATCACACAATTTTGACAAAGTGACGAGTTATTCATATCATTTCCATATCCTGGCTTAAGCTGTTGTGGATCTATTAAGAATCTGGACTCATGATGTTTGAACATGTTTATCTTAAATATTTATTTGAAGGTCTTTCGTGTGTTGGCTTTATGCTTTATATTTCGGGATATGCATTGATGTTAATGACTTTGATTTGTACCTTTTTCAGGTGGATATCATTGTTGCCCCTGGAACTCATGCGACAGAAGCTGCAGGTAAACATTTCTAGATACATACTGTTCTCTAAGCACATATTACAATAGAAATATGGGTTTGTAGTTGCTATCAAATATCCATACATCGGATCAGACACAAGCCATTCATGGTCGTCAACCTTGGATAGCAAGCATATGGATGTTAGGGTCCCTCATATTAAGTATCTGACTCGTTTGGTGGCATGACAGGATGTTGTTTTTGTTTTTCTTAATCTTGCAGTAAACAAACAGTTGAATGATAAAGAGAGGGTTGCAGCTGCACTTGAAAACCCTAATCTTGTGGAAATGGTTGATCAGTGTCTTGCGCCAAGTTATGATTGACTTAACAGATATATAATACTTTTGAGTAGCGTACAGTTTTTAAATTCAAATTTGTTTCATTGATTCCGTCCTGTACATTTGTTACGCAATCAGTTTTACAGGAGTGCATGTGAGAAGTTTACCAAGAGCACTTTGACAACATTGAAATCTAAGGTTAACTTATTTGAAACCTTTATGTGATTGATTGTAAATACATCACATGACAGGTTAAATCCAATAATAATTGCATATATTTTGTCAAGAATTGATTCTTACAAAATTCCCCTTCAAGTCTTGATTGGCTGTAGAAATTATAGATAGAGAATGTCTTGTCATGTATTTATGTATCAGTTTTTTGTTGTTGCAAGTTTGTGTTAAAAATTGTAAGAGTATTACCTAAGTTTGCATATAGCAGGACTTCTTCTATACAAAATAAGCTTCATTTCAATTTCTTTCCAATGAATTTGAGATAAGTTTCCAATTCAATAGTGTGTTACTGAAAACTGAAAAGTCACGATTCATCGACTAATCGCTCATGCCTATCTGCCACAAAGTTTGGGTGGCTACCATTCTGTGGCCTCGAAAACCCTAATGCGGCATCCTATCTGGATTCTGGACTGTTAGCTCAAAGTAACTCTTGTTAATTGCATTGGTCCTAATGCCTCTACAATTTTAGTGCTCTGCCTCAATGTTATGGGTCCAACCTTACCGACTAATGCCGATAAGAAAGCAGGCCCTCAGCCCATGTAAAACCCTTGTTTACATAAGCCCGGTCCAAACCAAAGTGCAATATTTTTCCTTAAAACTTAAGTCGGCCCATAACCCATGTAAAACCCTAAATTCAAGTAGAACCAGAATCTTAATTCTAATTCTGTCTGAAATCATCATCTTTCTCTTCTTCGAACAAGGTAAGAAGTGTTTTTAGTATTCTTCTTCTTCTTCTTGTTATTCTTTTCACTTCTTTTATAAATTCATATCGATATGTTTATCAAATTCTCTACATCTAGGAATTTAAATATTAGTATTAAATCTAGGGTTTTGCCAATTCTTCATAGAAAAGAACCTAACAGACAATTTTCTTCAATTTTTAATACCTTAATACCAATTAAACCTTATTCAACAATTCTCTACTAACCATATTTCGACGTTTTTTTGAATACCCACATATTAAAATCAATTTTTTTGTTGAATAATTGTCTCCCCACGATTTATTATATTATTATTTGAGTTAATTTGAATTTTATTGAGATGGGGGATTTTGATTGTCGGAAAATACGAAATATTTGTATTCTTGCTCATGTTGATCATGGCAAGACTACACTTGCTGATCATTTAATTGCGGGTTCTGGTGGGGGTGTATTGCACCCAAAACAAGCTGGGAAGATGAGGTTTATGGATTATCTTGATGAAGAACAAAGACGAGCGATTACAATGAAGAGTTCTTCGATTGGTTTGCAGTATAAAGGTTATGCTGTTAATCTTATTGATTCTCCTGGTCATATGGATTTTTGTAGTGAAGTTTCAACTGCTGCTCGGTTGAGTGATGGGGCTTTGGTTTTGGTTGATGCTGTTGAGGGTGTTCATATACAGACACATGCAGTACTTAGGCAAGCTTGGATAGAGAAGCTTACACCTTGTTTGGTTCTTAATAAGATTGATAGATTGATATCTGAATTGAAATTGAGTCCTATGGAAGCGTATACAAGATTGCTAAGGATTGTTCATGAAGTTAATGGGATAATGAGTGCTTATAAATCAGAGAAATATCTTTCTGATGTTGACCAACTACTCGCAGGGCCTATTAGTGAGATGGATGATGAAAATCAGGAGTTTGTGGAAGATGATGACGAAGATACATTTCAACCTCAGAAGGGAAATGTGGCTTTTGTTTGTGCTTTGGATGGATGGGGCTTTTGTGTTGGGGAGTTTGCTGAATTCTATGCTTCAAAACTTGGAGCGAGTGCTGCTGTACTGCGGAAGGCTTTCTGGGGTCCCCGTTATTATAATGCAAAGACTAAAATGATTGTGGGTAAGAAGGCAATTGGTGCAGGTAGCAAGGTTCGTCCCATGTTTGTGCAATTTGTGCTTGAGCCACTTTGGCAGGTTTATCAGGCAGCTACGGAACCTGATGGGGATAAAGGAATGCTTCAGAAAGTTGTAAAATCATTTAACCTCTCTATACCTGTTCGTGAACTTCAGAACAAGGATCCAAAAGTTGCGCTACAAGCTGTCTTGAGTCGTTGGCTTCCTTTATCGGAATCAATCTTGTCTATGGTAGTGAAATGTATGCCTGATCCAGTTACAGCTCAGTCTTTTCGAGTATCCCGATTGCTTCCAAAGAGAGAGGTTTTGGATGACGGGGCTTGTTCGGATGTACTTGCTGAAGCAAATCTTGTTAGGCAGTCTGTTGAAAATTGTGACTCTAGCCTTGAAGCACCATGTGTTGCTTTCGTCTCTAAAATGTTTGCTGTACCAGTGAAGTTTCTTCCTCAGAGGGGTCCAAATGGAGAAGTTGTAAACAATTTTAATGATGAAAGTGGGGTTGGTGAATCAGATGAGTGTTTCCTTGCATTTGCAAGAATTTTTAGTGGTGTTATTTCTTCTCGGCAAAAAATATATGTGCTCTCGGCTTTATATGATCCATTGAAAGGGGAATCGATGCAGAAGCATTTGCAGGAAGCTGAGTTGCATTCCTTGTATCTGATGATGGGACAGGGGTTGAAACCAGTGGCTTCTGCCAAGGCAGGAAATGTTGTGGCTATACGAGGGCTTGGCCACCATATCTTAAAAAGTGCAACCCTTTCATCCACAAGAAATTCATGGCCGTTTTCAAGTATGGTCTTTCAAGTTGCACCTACTTTAAGGGTTGCAATTGAACCATCTGATCCAGCGGATATGAGTGCACTCATGAAAGGCTTGAGGCTTCTCAACAGGGCAGACCCTTTTGTTGAGGTTAATGTTTCTGCCACAGGAGAACAGGTGCTTGCAGCTGCAGGAGAAGTTCATCTTGAGAGATGTATAAAGGATTTGAAAGAAAGATTTGCAAAGGTAAAAATGGAAGTGTCACCACCACTTGTTTCTTATAAAGAAACCGTTGAAGAGGAGGGATCCAATCCGGTAGAGAATCTGAAGGTACTGACAGGAAGTTCGGATTGTATTGAGAAGACGACTCCGAATAAAAGATGTCTAGTTCGAGTTCATGTTATGAAGCTTCCTTCTATGCTTACAAAGGTTCTCAATGAAAGTTCTGATTTACTTGCGGCCATTGTAGAAGGGAAAGCGAGACAGAGTAATACAATCATAGATCCACAGAAAGGAAAAAGTGGTGGTGTTGATGAGAATCCCATTGAAGTGCTTAAGAAACGAATTGTGGATGCCATTGAAAGTGAAATCGAGTCTGGAAGTAAAGAGATCGACAAGGATAGGGCTGAGAAATATAGAAGTTTGTGGCTTCAGTTTCTCCTAAGGATCTGGGCTCTTGGTCCTCGGCATGTTGGTCCAAATATCCTTCTTGTTCCAGATTCTAAAGGAGAGAATAGTGATGCCTCTGTTCTTATTCGAGGTTCTTCTCATGTATCTGAAAGATTGGGGTTTGTGGACATATGTGGTACAAAGAGAAATGAGGATTCCTTGGAGACAAGAAGCTCGTTGCAGATGGAGGCTGAGAGTCTGCAGAATAGTGTGGTATCAGGGTTTCAATTAGCCACAGGTGCTGGACCATTATGTGATGAGCCCATGTGGGGCTTGGCATTTCTCGTTGAAGCATATATTTCTCCCGTAAGAGGCAATCTGGATGAGTCTGAACCTCTTACTCACCATGCAGATCAGCATGGCATCTTCACAGGGCAGATTATGACTGCTGTAAAAGAGGCATGTAGAGCTGCCATGCTTCAAAAGAAGCCTCGACTTGTGGAAGGAATGTACTTCTGTGAGTTGAACACTCCCACTGAGTACTTGGGTGCTATGTATGCAGTTCTGGCCAGGAGACGAGCTAGAGTATTGAAGGAAGAGATGCAGGAGGGATCTTCATTGTTCACTGTACATGCTTATGTTCCAGTTGCTGAAAGCTTTGGATTTGCAGATGAACTTAGGAGATGGACATCTGGAGCTTCTAGTGCTTTACTCTTGTTTAGCCACTGGGAAACACTTCCAGAGGACCCTTTCTTTGTCCCCAAAACTGAAGAGGAGATAGAAGAGTTTGGAGATGGTTCCAGTGTACTGCCAAATACAGCAAGGAAGCTTATCGATGCTGTGAGGCGACGGAAAGGCCTTCCAGTAGAGGAAAAGGTAGTTCGGTTTGCATCAAAGCAGAGAACTCTTGCCCGGAAAGTGTGAATAGTAGCAAGTATTAGTAATGTTGCACCAAAGAGTTGTATGTGAGTTTATACC
The DNA here is from genome assembly GCA_023053565.1 of Aquilegia eximia. Taxonomy (NCBI): domain Eukaryota; kingdom Viridiplantae; phylum Streptophyta; class Magnoliopsida; order Ranunculales; family Ranunculaceae; genus Aquilegia; species Aquilegia eximia. The sequence continues at coordinate 9,003,151 of JALIGU010000004.1, read as the reverse complement.
CTGCTTCATTTAGGGATACATTATTTCTTCTCTTTACTGTTCAATCTCAATTTTGATTAGGAGTCTGATTTTGACAAACTCGTCAATGTAACTGGTTCTATTTCAATTATACTTATTAATATTCACTTTTACAATCATCATATCTTGTTTCAGTTATACTTCTTATTGAAATTATACTTCTTACTTTATCTGTGGAGGATAGAGTACCACCTTTGCACATAGAAAGCATTTTGAAAAAAATCATGGACAACGCCCAGTTGTATACTTCATATTTCTCATATCTTACAGATACTGAGGGTGATACAGGCAACAAATCCAGTTCAGGTTCTGCAGCATCTGCCTCCAACAGTGGATGGGAATGGTATCTCAGGTTTATCTCTGATGTTCCAAAACTATTATCTTAATGTTAGTTGTGATGTTGTACATCTATACACTACTCTTCAGATCAGTATAGTATAAAAATGGTAAAATTGATAAAAAAATACAACGTACTTTACCACTTTTTCCCATTAATACAATGTACAAAAAAACTGACCAAACAATGCTTGTACTTTCATTTTGTTTCTACGTTATACAATCTGTTAAAATGAAGCTAACAGACTGCTTATCTGTACAAAATTTTCTGACGTGGCTTATCTAATTAATGAATATGCTGAGGTGTAAAAAACATAACAAAAGTTTAAGTAATCCCAGATCTTGTTACCATATGTTTCAATCTCAGCCGTCCATAAATACATAAACTTGTTGAAAATCAAATCAATAGATTACAAATCTAGACATAAATTACCAAACAAACTAAGAAAAAAAAAGAGAAGGTTTTTTTGAATGTTAGTCATCGTGATCATTTTTTGCAGCTCTTCTATCTTCTCCGTCGTCTGTAGCTTCGAAACTTCGTCAGCATCAATGGTCTTTTGCATAATTTTGTTTAATTTCTTCATCTCAATCAATGTATTCTCAAAATCTTCAATTCTCAAATTCAAATGTCCATTGACAACCTTCAATTCTTCATGCTTATAGTACAATTCTTGATGGCGTTATTCAGGTCGTCTGTAGGAATCAATCCACTTGAAAAGATAACACTTCGATTGTCTATCAGTGTAATTACGCACCCATAAAACGACCTCCCAACATTTTCAGGGGTCCAAGCGGTCTTAGTTGGAGAAGGAACTCCGCATATGTAATTACGAAGAGAATTAACACTAGAAGAAGAAGACATGAAGCCTGAATTTAGATATTAGAAAACTAGGTTTTCTGAAACTTTGATTTGGGGATAAATTGATTTGAGAAGAAGAAGAAGTGTTTAATTTTTTTATAAACAGAGAATCACGTGAGAATCACGTGTGATTTTTGAACTGTTGGAAATTATTATCAACTTTTATTTAATTAGATAAAGCCACGTCAGAAAATTTTGTACAGATAAGCAGTCTGTTAGCTTCATTTTAACAGATTGTATAACGTAGAAACAAAATGAAAGTACAAGCATTGTTTGGTCAGTTTTTTTGTACATTGTATTAATTGGAAAAAGTGATATAGTACACTGTATTTTTTTATCAATTTTACCTATAAAAATATTCCTTTATTCTGAAAATAAATTCACTTAGACATTGATGCATATAAATATGTAATACTGTCTATGAATTGCCAAAGGCTATACTTCTGATTTCGAAACAAGCATCGACATTCTATCTCACACTTTTACATGATCAAGAAAATACAACTCAGTGTGTTTCCTTTACTGGGAGATTATTTTTCTGTCGTACTTATTGTCTGATCTGCTTTGGCGACATACTGTTATATATATAACTCATTGATGATGGCAAACTCCTTTAGGACATATGAATTGAGTGGTTTGGGTTAGGATGGATTGTAGGACAATTTAGAAGATTTGGTCAATCTATTTGTGATAGCATCTAAATACTCTTGTGCCCTCCTATGATCAGGAAGAATTCTGGGTGATTTGTTGCATATTCTAGTGAAGACCGTTATTGAAAACATACTCTTATCTGTCTGTCATGACATCTCTTCCTTTTTAACTGAATATGTTGTGCTTCAAAGAAAGAACTGTCAAATATTTGAAAGGTCCCATAACTAGCTTAACGATGATCATTGTGATTAAAAACTTATATAACGATATGTATACATTTTAATTAAACACTTGTATACAGAGTTTATATGAGCAGTTTAGAGTTAGACCAGCTATATTGTTCCCTTCAAGGCCTAAAGATAAATCACTTCATGTAAGAAATTCATTATTAGACATCCATTGCTGATGTTGTTTAGGTACTTCATGTGCATTTTAGTGAGCATTTTGCTAAGACTAATGTTTGCAAACAGACTTATCCATATTGTTACAAGGACAATAATGTATAACTATTTGATGTAAGCATTCTAGTGAGCATGATTGATTTTTGGGATAGTTTTGTGAATATTTGGTGTGATATTCAATAGTTTTTCAAATTACTGTTCTTTGAATTAAAGTGCAAGTAAAGAGCGTAGATCGTCTACATCATGGAAGAGGGTAAACATGGGACATCTACATGAACATGTAAAATCATGATAAAAAAAACTGCTGGTCATCTGGAATCTGCAAACATAGTAGTCATCTCCAAAGAGTTCTATGTAGCCTTTAATATAGGATGTAATGAAAGGGTCTCGTGGAAAAAACGTGAACGCTGAGATTCACCAGAGCTTTGACCCTATCAGACCGAAACAAGCAGAGATGCCAAGCCATATAAGCTCCCCAATCATGTCCAACCAGGAACACCTGTAAGCAACCATAAATTAGGCAGAACTCTTATAACAAATTTAGGCTTAACTAACAAAAAAGTATAGAAATAGGCATGGTTAACCTGATCTACACGATGGACAAGACAATGCAATATCGCCAACAATGTGAAGACTGGTATAACTATGGACATAGAGTGGGGCATCAGTGCCCCCAAAATCCACGCAAGTCGGGATCTACTACTCTGTATTCTGAAGATGCTAGTGAAACAGTGGGAAATCCTTGAAGGAGAAACACCACTGGTCCTTTTCCGTTCTCTGCTATGTGCGTGTTTATCACATTCACCTCTTCCATTCTATGCTTCATTCCTTCCATTACTGATCAAGTCTAGAAGCCTTCCTTTCGACTCAAAGTTGAAAAAAAATCTTTATAAAGCTATTTATGATTCACTTGAAGACAGAATTATGTTCGTTAAAGAACGAAGCATTTGGGAAAGTTGTCATCAGTTTCATCGGCTGCAAGTGAAATGTAGCTTTCAGTTTTATCCTGTAATTTACTTAATTCTGTCTGTTTTAGTGTCTTTCAGTGTTTTGTGTTTTTATACATCTCTGATTTATTCAATGACCCAGAACCTTTATTTTAGTGCTGTTAATACCATATAATACAAACTGGTGCTGCTAATACCATATAGTACAAACATCCGATTCCATCAAAATTCTACTAGGCTGGGGATTCCACAGATTACAAACTATTACAGTCTTTCCGATCTATTGATTTTGTAGAAGGTAAAACTTTTCCCACTATTGTTGTGCTTGTATATATATTTACATCTCTGTCTCTATTCTTTTGCAGACTTTGGCATGAACCGGTGGAAAATGAAATGGATTCAGCTCATCTGGTTGAAGCTCTCAGATTCAAGTAACGCTGTTACGCATACGCCATAGTGTCAATGATATTGCAAACATTATTTTCAATCTTTCTGCAACAGATTCCTCGACACAATAATATCACTTGAAAATATAGTCAATTGGCAAATAATCATTATAACTGATGCCTTTCCAGAAGAAGTTTTCATTTCATTTCAGCTTTAGTTCTTTTGTGGTGGCTTCACCAACTCAACTTTGCATGGGCAATACAAATTACAAATTCAGTAGTATCCTGAGTTCCTGACTGCAGGTCCAACACTGACAAGAACATCTTTACAGCCAACGCCCAACGGCCTGGCTAGGTCCGAATCTGTTCTCTAAAGCTCTCATTTTCTACTATTTGATATGAACACAGCAGTGGTACTAGTGGCTCTATGATTTTCATGGAGAAAATCCTCAGTTTTTTTAAACGTGGTTGATTATTCATAGGTCGCGTCTTTTTCCAGCATAAATGTCCCACATAGTCAATTATAATGATCAAAGAACATTATTCTTTCTGTATAATGTGGCCTATATGGAGGAAGAAAGAAAATTGTGCAACATGGATTAGTCTGGAATTATAAAAATTGCGTAATTTATTGAAATTAGAAACTTAATTACGTTTTTAATGATTTTCACCTTACCGTTTTCTTCAAATCAACTACACCACAAAATTCTAATGGCACACTCGAGTTTTTATAAAGATCGTTACTGGAATATGACAAGTTGTTCAGAAATTTAGGCTGTGGCTCCATTTTATATGTGGCCATGAGGGCCAATCACAACACATCATGTGTTAAGTTTGGTTTATTTACTAAAATATCACCTATGTATGGGTGCAGTGAACCCTAGTAGGCTTAAATTAGTAACCCAACTCCCAACTGACATGTGTATGATTGGCTCCTCACGGCCACATACAAATTGGGGCCACAGCCTACCATATAACTGTACCATTACCATATATGCATATAGTACATACCAATTTCAAAACAGCTCTTGAGAGAGAGAGGTAGTGATGGAGGGGAAGGGGATAGAACATAGAATGGTAACTGTGAATGGGATCAACATGCACATAGCAGAGACAGGAAAAGGTCCAGTGGTGTTACTTCTTCATGGATTTCCTCAGCTGTGGTACACTTGGAGGCACCAGATGGTCTCACTTGCTGCCAATGGTTACAGAGCTGTGGCTCCTGATCTGCGTGGCTATGGCGACACTGATGCACCCGCTTCGTCTGATAATTACACTAGTCTCTCCATTGTAGGTGATCTTGTTGCTCTCCTCGATGCACTTGGTCAAGATCAGGTAAATCACATAATAATGAATAAGCTTCAGGGTAGAAAATGTAAAATTTATTTGCTTAATTACATATATTGTGTTCATTCAAATTTGAGTGCTGTAGGTGTTTGTTGTTGGGCATGACTGGGGAGCCATAATTGCTTGGCATTTCTGCTTGTTTCGGCCTGATCGAGTCAAGGCTTTGGTAAATCTCAGTGTGCCTTTTCAACCGCGAAATCCTTCAAGAAAGCCCATCCAGAGCTTGAGAGCTGTCTATGGCAATGATTATTACATAATCAGATTTCAGGTCCTTCATATTTTCTCCTTTCTGTCAATTTTTGTGGTATAGAAATCTTTATTATATGGAATGATAATTATGAAAATCTCTACATTATGATATTATAAAATTTGACAAGAAAAAAGGCTAGATGAAGTTGGCAGAAATTTGTTTACCGAAAGCGCCAGATACATATTGCAGAAAATTTAATGAACTTAACGCAATGTTATATACTTAGCTTATGTATGTTTCAGGAGCCTGGGGAGATGGAAGCCGAGTTTGCTCGTGTTGGTACTGCAACAGTACTCAAGAAATTTCTTACATACCATAATCCAGGTCCCCTTATTATACGTAGAGACAAAGGATTTGCGCCTGATGAGGTGATTACCCCGCCTTCATGGCTATCAGAGGAAGATGTCAATTTTTACGCAAGAAAATATGAACAAAATGGCTTTACTGGAGGATTCAACTACTACAGAGCTCTAGACCTGTATGTTAAACATTGTGGAAATTCACATATTTTTATTCTATATATGAGCCTCAGTTTAAATCAAGGATTATGATATATTTTCTTTTCTTTTTTTTTTTCGGGCAGAAACTGGGAGCTGATGGCTCCATGGACAGGGGCGCAAGTGAAAGTACCTGTTAAGTTTATTGTCGGTGATCAGGACCTGACATATAATGGCCCAGGGGTAAAGGAATTCATACATGGTGGTGGATTCAAGAAATATGTACCCTTCCTTGATGAAGTAGTTGTCATGGAAGGAGTTGGTCACTTCATCAATGAAGAAAGGGCAGATGACATTAACAAACATATCTACGATTTCATCAAAAATATTTAATTTTTAGGTTCTACCTCTGCTGGTGTTAGTCACTTGGTCCTGATGAAAATCTGAAGTAATTTTCGAAAGTTTTTAGTCAAAGTGGATCTTTCTGAAAGATGTTATATATGCAACTCATTTAGGTGTTGCTAGCATGCTTATTTTAGATCCATATAAGACTTGTATTCAAATTTCTGGTTAAGACATTCTGATTTCCATAACTTGCTCAAATAGATGGAACACAATTTGATTTCCTCAGAACTTTTTAAAGGACTGTCTCTGCAGTCTCCACCACTATGGAAGAGGGTGAACATGATGGACAAGTATATATCGAGGCCAGAAACAATTACGTCTTACTCCATCTGCCAGAAATTATGGCGTCTCATGCAGAAGTGGTGCTTGATAAGTCACTTAAAACTGACACAAAAAGTGCGCTTGAAAGTGTGAATTAGTAGAGGGTTTTAAGGAAATTTTGTTAAGATGGTTGTTTTAAGAACCTGTCTAAAAGTCATGCCATCTGACTTGTACACCATGCATACTAGTTCCCCAACACAACCTACTTGATGGAGTGAAGGATCATAGAACACAGAACGGTGATTGTAAATGGGATCAACATGCACATAGCAGAGAAAGGAGTAGGCCCAGTGGTGGTGTTTCTTCATGGATTTCCTCAACTGTGATACACATGGAATGGAAGCACCAGATGGTCTCAATTGCTGCCAATGGTTACAGAGCCGTGGCTCCTGGTCTACGTGGCTTTGGCGACACTGATGCACCCACTTCTTCTGATAGTTACACTAGTCTCTCCATTGTTGGTGATATCATTAGTCTTCTAGATGCTCTTGGTCATGATCAGATAACTAACAACAGGTATATATAGACTCCAACGTATATCACTAAAATTGGTTTACATTCTTACATATATGTTGTTCATGGGAGATTTGGCTTGTGTAGGTGTTTGTTGTTGGACATGACTGGGGAGCCATAATTGCTTGGCACTTGTGCATGTTTCGGACGGATCGAGTAAAAGCTTTAGTGATACTTAGTATGCCTTTGCTGCCGCGAATTCCTTTAATAAAGCCCATCCAGAGCTTGAGGGCTGTTTATGGCGATGATTATTATATAATTAGATTCCAGGTTCTTAAGATTTTTTCTTATTACAGAAACAAACTTCAAAACAATGCAGGATAATTGCTCTGGAAAATTTGAATATTTCAGGAACCTGGAGAGATGGAAGGCGAATTTGCTTGTATTGGTACTGCAACAGTACTCAAGAAATTAATTACATACCATGATCCAGGTCCTCTTATTATACCTAAAGGCAAAGGATTCGGACCAGATGAGCCAATTACCTTACCTTCATGGTTATCAGAGGAAGATATCAATTACTATGCCAGAAAATATGAACAAAGAGGCTTTACTGGAGGATTTAACTACTATAGAGCTTTAGACCTGTATGTTTGCTGCCAGTTGGAATGAATTAATATTTTTTCTGCCGATCAGCCTAAGCAACGGTCTTTTTTTGTTTTGTCAGAAACTGGGAGCTCACAGCACCATGGACAGGGGCACAAGTGCAAGTACCTGTTAAGTTCATCATTGGTGACCAGGACATAGTATATAACGCCCCAGGGGTGAAGTTGTTTATACATGGTGACCTAATGAAGAAAAGATGAGATTAACAAATATATTTACGACTTCATCAAAAAATTCTAATCTGTTCTGCTGGTGTTAGTCCGGATCAACAGTTGAAATAATTTTTAGTACTAGAAATTAAGTTGAAATATCAAGACAAAGAAAAGTGTATATCTTTTCGAAAGATCAGTATATATACACATGCTTAGTAGCATTCTTTTAGATTGCTAATGACTTAATTATTTTTAAGGCATTTTAATTTCCACTGTGCTTACGACACAATGTAGACTAATCATCGCTTACCATTCATCAAGGGTGCTGCTGAAACCTTTCGCGAATTGGAATCTCCCCAACAAAATCTGTTGTAGAATACATTTTTTTTTGTTCTGCTACAGGTAGACTAGAATACACTAATAAAACCTGCCAAATAATCCAAATGGTTCATTTCTAGTTAGTTTTGTAGTTGCTTTCAATAACATACCAATGATAAAAAAAAAAAAATCAGTGTTGGGTTATCCATTAAGGAATGTGATCAGGATTCAGGAGAGCACTACACATGGTTTTGCTGATTTTGACAAGAACCTTTTGTTTTCATTTGGGTGGCCAGAAGCAGTCTAGGCGTCTAGCAGAATGAGAAGGGGATTTACTATTTAGATGAAAGCTAAAGAGTGAATTATTTTTGTTTAGGTGGAAAATGTGTCATTAAATCATTGTCATTTGTCAAACACCAAAAAATAAAATAATAATAATAATTGTCATAATGTTGTGTTGGAATTGGACTAATAATTGTATAGAACTATCAAACCATATACAGGAATATTATTATCTTGTTTCAGATAAAATAAGGGAAAAAATGAATATAAAACAAAAATATAGGACAACACATCATCACCAAACTTGTGGTTGTGGGTGAAAATATCGTGCGTGCCGGGCGGATATTCGCGATATTTTCCGTTTTTCCAGAGATCGGCACGGTACGGCACACGGAATATATTCGGATATTAAAACACCCCATGCCGGTCGGCATAAATCGGATATTCGCGGCATAAATCGGCAAAAAACGATATTTATCGAAATTTTGGAAATTTTCAATTTTAAAATTAACACATTTATTTTTAATCCCCCGAAGTAGAATTTTCGATGAGATTATCAAAAAAAGGTCCAAAAGGCCCTAGACGTTTGGAAACTTTCGCGACGAACTTGATGGTCCTCCAAGAGCAATATATCAGAAAGAAACGAAAAAAAAGCACGCCCATGCCAAAGTGAAGTTCTCTCTCACTTTTGGCAAACCAGTATATTGTTTGTATCCAAGGTTTGTTTTTGTGTAATGAATAATTGGTATCCAAGGTCGTACGAGCAAACAATGTCATGGGAATATTATTGTACTGAGTTCGTCCCCACACGTATGCGACTCGAAGCTCATCGGTTTGACAAGGGGCGTCTATCATTCTGAGGTTAGCATGTCTTTTATTTTGATTATTAAAATAAAACTATGGGTTGAGTTGTAATGAGGTTGTTTGTGTTTAGTTCTTGTATTGTAAACATATAAAATTTCTATGAATATCCGCCCGATATTTACGATTTTTTTACGTATGAGTAAAACTATCTTGTGTAATACTTCCGTCTTAGCTTCCTTGTATGATTTGTCGTGTGTTTAATTTGTAATGTATGTTTTTCTTTTAATTATATGTTTATATATCGAAAAATTCAAAAAATCACGGAAAGTGCAGAAAACCTCCCAATTTGCCGAATTTTTCGCGAATATTCGCGAATATCCGCGATATTTTCCGGTTTTTTGAATTTGCCAAACCTTTATAATCCGACACATGAGGTCGGATATCCGCGGAATTTTCCGTTTTTTTGAGGATCGGATATCCGCCCTTTACTGATATTTTCACCTATGCTGTGGGCACATTATTCACCAAACAAACAATCACTCAATCAGTTCAATCCACCACACCTGTGAACCAAACAAACAAAACATAGGAAGTTCACTTCCCTTTGCTCCACGCTATTGTGATTTGTAACACTCCCATTAGTCCCCATTATTGACTGGCCACGTATCAAGGCTCAATTATATTAGGCAGACTGGCAGACTGGCAGACAAAAGCAATCAAAGGTCACCTCTCACTTTCAATACCTGTTTTTTTTTTTTTTTTTCTTCTCAAATACCTACCTTAACAAGTAGTCAAGTAGTAGAATTTTCTTCTAGCAAAAACATCCAACATATTGGGAAATTTCTTTCACTCTATATATTTTAGGCCGGTGTGTGTTTGTGATTGTGTTAGTTGCTTTAAAATTACCTAAGCCTGAATAAATGTACCAACCAAACCCAATAAACAAGAAAACACGTCGCCGCGGTATAGCAGTTACAAGTTAAAAACAGGCTAAGAAGAATTTATACAAATCTCAAAAATTTGGTACAACTACAGTATATATGGTTCTGAAATTAGAATAAATGAAAAGTGCCAGAACACTTGGCACTAGTCAAATATAAACATTACACAAGCTGAAGTACTACACTTGCAAACAATTAGCGAAATTTCTTTTATTTCTTAAGAAATTTTGGTTACAAGAAAACTACTTTCTTACAGTCTGCAATATTATTGAAGCTTTGAGAACCATCAGTATCACCTTGCCAAGTCCAAACAATATCTTTAAGAGCTGGCCTAGCATCTTCCTCACAAAATTTGACATATTCCAAAGTGTCTCCAGAACATTTGGAGAATTCAACAATTGCCACCTCCGGCGCAACTTCGAATATCTCTGCCACCACTGATAACTTCCCTTTCCTTCCTTCTTCAGTTCCTTGCATTTTCACTTTAAATTCCTTGGACTTCACTATTTTGAATCGCAACCCTTTGGCCATCGATTCTATTTTCGCCAGTATTGTAGATGCAGTACACCTTGATGTGAATATAGAACCAGGCTTTTTCTTGTTCTCAAATAAATTTGATAAATCAAAACCTGATGACATTGATGAAATTAATTCAAACGCGTTTAAAAAACGAGGTGATGATTGTGATCTTGATAATGCTACTGATTCTTCTTCCCCTCCATTTTCTTGTTCAAATTCATCTTCCTCTGCTTCTTTGAATGAATTGCTTCCACCAAAAGTGAATCCTTTCTTGAACCATGGTAATTCCATTATTGCAGGAATAGTAAGTCGCTTTTCTGGATCAGCAACTAAAAGTTTATAAATTAATCTCTTAGTATCTGAAGAAAACCAAGGCGGGAATTCGAATTCAGCTTTAAACACTTTTCGATACATTTTCATAATGTTTTCATCTTGAAATGGAAGAAATCCAGCAAGTAATACATACAGAATAATACCACAAGACCATATATCAGCTTTAGAACCATCATAACCTTTCTTCCTTAAAATCTCTGGAGCTACATAAGCAGGAGTACCACACTGTGTATGTAGTAATCCATCATTACGATGCTGTTCAGGTAAAGCTGATAAACCAAAATCAGAAATCTTAAGATTTTCATTCTCATCTAACAACAGATTCTCTGGTTTTAAATCACGATGAGAAACACCTCTACTATGACAAAAATCAACAGCACTAATCAATTGCTGAAAATATTTTCTAGCTACATCTTCTTTAAGTTTACCTTTATATATTTTTGCGAAAAGCTCACCACCTTTAACATATTCCATAACAAAGAAGATTTTACCTTTAGTAGCCATAACTTCTTTGAGTTCAACAATATTTGGATGGCGAACAAGATGCATAACGGAGATTTCACGTTTGATTTGTTCCATTAATCCTTCTTTCTTTACTTGATCTATATTGATAACTTTGATTGCTACACTTTCTCCTGAGCTTAGATTTTTTCCATAGTAAACTTTCGCAAAAGTTCCTTGTCCTAGTAATCTCCCCATCTCATATTTCCCTAACAAAAGATGTCTCCCTGCTCCTGATCCAGATTGATTGCTCTCCATTAGTTTGGATGAAATTGTTGTAAGAAAAATAGTTTGAAGAATAAAAATTTCAAGTCAAAATTTGAAGAATAAGGTGTGAGATTCTCTTATTTATTTGTGTAAGAGTTGAATTAATGAAATAGAGGCACCAGGTTTTATTTAAAGGTCTGTGGGTAGCGGCAAAGCACATAGAAAAAGAAGTTAGTAGGGTCCTCTGTAGTCTGTACAATTAGATTAGATTTTATTTAATATTAATTATGTCATAAACAAGATAATATTATTATTATAATTTATAATTAGTACATTGCACCTTCCAACTTTGGTGAAGAACCAATAATATGCACTTCACTTGTATTAATGTAGATGAGGGTAAGAAATGGAGGGTTTTAGATTCTCTGTTTGTTTGGTTGAATGTTCAATATAGTTCCAAAAAGATTTGGTACTTTATTATTCTTGCTGTTGAGACAACAAACTGTTTCAACTACTAAAACAGATACGAATTGACGACTTGACGATTTAAACACAGAAGTTTTAAGTGGATAAGTTTTAGGAACACTGGAAGAGATCATGTTCATGTATTATTGCGTCTTTTTTTTTTTTTTGTTTGAATGTGGGGGAGGGTGGGAATGTATTCATGAAGTTGAAGATTTTACTTATACTAGAATCGAAAATTTTCCAATAACAGCAGGAGAAGGAACAATTATATTGAATGTTGATGGGGCAAGTAGTGATTCCAAAGCAGGATTTGGGGGACTATTCAGAGAAACACAATGAGCAACCACTGACAGCATTCTGTACGTAGTGGATATTTGGGCAATTCTATTACTGAGATAGAAACAAAGGCCATTGCAGTGGGGTCTGACTCAAAGCAAGCTGTAACCAGCTTGATCATTGCAAAAAAGGAAAAGGGAAATGACAAAAGTGTCAACAACATTGTGCTCCAAGGCTCAGGCAACTTTAGCAAAGCATCTGCAACAACGCACAAGCAAAGCAACTTCTCTTATAAGAAAGGAATTGATGAAGACAATAAGATTCTTGATTTGGATCATGCTAACAGAGTCATCTTTTTTTATGAGATGAAACACAAGACACAGACACACTTACACTAAAACATACACAGAGTCTCTAGAGGCTATGATGGAGGACATGAAACAGAAACTCTTAATCATTTTGATGGTCTACGCTTTGTTCCAGTTAAAGACGTCTGAAGGTATAGAACATAGAATGGTATATGTGAATGGGATCAATATGCATGTAGCAGAAGAAGGTCAAGGTCCAGTAGTGTTGCTTATTCATGGATTTCCAGAGCTGTGGTACACATGGAGGCACCAGATAGTTTCACTTGCTGCCAAGGGCTTCCGAGCTGTGGCTCCTGATCTTCGCGGCTATGGTGATACTAAGCCGTCTACTGCAGTCAACAACTCCACCTATTTTCATATTGTTGGTGACCTTATTGCCCTCATTGACAACCTTGGTGTAGAGAAGGTATTTTCCCGTTTCTCATACCAAGTTGACAACATGATTGGTTTAATTGCTTCTTGCTATTAATGTTAATAATGGAGGAGACTGTGTGCGTCCAATGTTTTGCTTGATAGGTGTTTGTAGTGGGACATGATTGGGGTGCTGTTATTGCTTGGTATTTGTGTTTGTTTCGGCCTGATAAGGTCAAGGCTTTGGTGAATCTTAGTGTGGTTTTCCAGCCAAGAAACCCCTCAAGAAAGCCCATAGAGACACTGCGAGCCATCTATGGCAATGATTACTATATTATTAGATTCCAGGTTCTGTTTAATCTTCCTCTGGTTTTTCTTTTTTTTTTGCCAATCTTCCTCTGGTTTTTCTGGTAGTAACCTTTAAATTTATCATATTTGGGCAATTATTTGATTGTTCTGGTAAAAGTGGGATTTTTAGACTTAACCCCCCCTTTTATGGTCACGTTTTGAGTAAACCCCCCATTTGACTTTACCCCTTCTCCGTCTACTTCCGTCAAATTTAACATCTATTTTTATTTTTTCATCCTAAAATACCCCTCTCATATTTTTAGGGGGGTTAAGTCTAAAGCGGCAATTGAAGACATTTTGGAAAGTTAAAAACAAAATTGACGTTAAATTTGACAAAAACAGACGGAGAGGGGGTAAAGTCCAAACTTGGACAAATGGGGGGTTTACTCAAAACATGACCATAAAAGAGGGGGGTTAAGTCTAAAAATCCCGGTAAAAGTTGTATGAAAGGAGTTAAGGAGTCAAGCTTCATCATTCAGTGATGTGACCAAATCCTGAACACTAAAAGGGGGCATGTGAATATGTTTTAGTAAATAAAAGAAAGCTTCACACTCGGTCACTTTTGTAACCTTCAAATTTATCACTAAAATGTGCTACTTAACAGCAACAACAACAACAACAACAAGTTTTAGTAAATGTGATAGAATATAACCAAATCTTGAAGAGAACAGAACTAGAACTAGTATTTACATGATGAATAAAATGTGCTACCTGCAAGAGTCTTGATGAATAAAGATGACTTGTCAAAAGAATTACTAACAAGCTTTATTATAAAAAAAATAATTTCTCTTATTAGCATTGGGATTTTTGATGGGAAAATCTTCTTACATACCTACCATTACGCATTATAAAAAGTCACTAGTTCGATGGGTATCATTCTACTACTCCACATCTCTTTTGGAGATAGAAGATCTGCATCTAGGAGCCTAACGTACAGCAATTTGTTAATGCATAAAACATAATCTAGGTCTCTTGGAACATTTTTACTGCTCAAATCACCAAAGACTCATTCAAGTTTGTTATTGAGTAAAATCTGACTTCAATAATATGTGACTTACAATGTTGGCTCTGTAGCTCTGAATATCTCATTCCAAGTAGTTCTTGACTGTTACAATGTGCCTTCAGTATAATTATGGCTGTCCATGGTCTCAGCAATGGATGGATCTGGCCTTCCTAGATAAGAATATCAAGAGCTGAGTCAAAATCAATAACTGATGGAAGATGACAACAACAATGATTATGATAAAATTACTAACATGAGTTTGGGGCATTGCAAATTTCAAACTTGTATCATCAAGTATCTTCATATAAAATGCATCGGTTGATGTTTTTTCATTGCTAGCTAGTAGCTAGTGTAGCCTGTAAAGTTTAGTTTGGGATATCAGTAATATTTCTTATACTACAAATTAAAATGTTCACTACTTATGTTTTAGGAGCCTGGTAAAATGGAAGCCGAGTTTGCTCAATGCAGTACTGCAAATGTGCTGAAGAAGCTCCTTACATACCACAATCCAGGTCCATTTATTATACCTAGGAACACAAGCTTCTCATCAGACGGTCCATATCATTTGCCCTCTTGGTTATCAGAGGAGGACGTCAATTATTATGCCAGAAAATATAATCAAACAGGATTCACTGGTGCATTAAACTACTACAGAGCTTTGGATTTGTATGTTAGCTAAATATCATTCTGTTGATGTGACTTCATTACATACTACTGCTTAGAGGAAATATATATCTAAATTGAAATTTTTTATATGGCAGAAATTGGGAGCTTACTGCAGCATGGACAGGTAAAAAAGTGGAAATACCTGTTAAGTTCATTGTTGGGGATCTAGACCTCACCTACAACAGCCCAGGAACAAAGGAATTTATACATGGTGATGGTTTCAAGAGCTATGTGCCTTTCCTTGAAGAAGTTGTTGTAATGAAAGGAGTAGGACACTTTATCCACGAGGAAAGGGCAGATGAAACCAGCGCACACATTTATAACTTCATCGAAAAGTTTTAACCCTTTTAGTTCCATGTCAAAGTAGTTCAAATAAAATAAGGGGAGCATGTTTCTTCACAAGGTTTTCATTTTATCATTGAAGAGGGGATTCATTTTATCGTCAAATAAGGGGAGCACGTTTCTTTACAGAGATTTTCATTTAATCTTTGAAGAGGGGATTCATAGTCTGTGTCTCTGTGATGGTACACCAACATCCAACATGACGACATCCAAAGTGTATATTTTATATTTATGTATTGCTTTCTTTATTACTATAAGAAAGCAGTGGCAATATTATTGAGGAATGATATCTGCAAACCATAACAGACTACAGAATGAATGGAAACTGGTTGGCACTTAAAAAAGGATGAATGCTTCGATATTAATGGACTAGTATAGATAAGAAACACTAACACTGAAGTGCAGTTTTTTAACACCTAAACTATGATATCATGCTTCGCCATAAAAATGAACTTTCCAATTCAAAGATAGTCTTATTTTCAGATGCTATTTGTTTTTGAGCAAACAAAACGAGTCACATTCACACAGCCTACTTTTGTATTTGATTTTCTTCAAGAGACAATGAAGTTTACTATTTATCTGACTTAAAATTATTTTCTACAGCACCCTTAAACTAAGAATATAATCATGCCCCCCAAAAAGTGCAACAATTATTAAATGGTCCAAAATTTCATGACCATGTATTAGCACACTGCACACAGAAGGGGATGCTTACTGGCAAACTTTCCACTGCTAAGGTGTGAGTGGACTCAGCGGCTTCCTGGTCTCTGACGTTTCTGAACACCAAAGTTGACATCAATGAGGCCTGTTATACCAGCAGTGATCTTTTGCCCTGCTTTTACAGGACTGACACCTTGCGGAGTGCCTACAATAAAGCAGCAGTATGATGGATAAGTATCGAGGAAACTATTAGTGTAGGGATCATGACAAGCTGTCACGTTACTATTACAAATATGATAACTTATGTAACAGAATACAACTACCCAACAAGTTGCATATGTATCAACAGTGGCAGACACTAGACAGCAATTTGGCTGAACAAAATTTGAATGCTTCCACCGTTATTTTACCCATAAATTCTCATTAAAAGCCAGACTCAAAGTGAAACGTATTGCTAACCCGATTAACCATTAAAAATGATATCCTCGGGATGTCAGGAAAGGATGGGTCATCAATTTGAGGGTCTTAGCATCCAGTAAGACTAATTAATAGAGAGCAGATCTGCAGTTGGACAATCTTCCTGATTAGGGTTTGCACTGGGGTACTCTCTATTTTCTCAGTGAGGTTTTCCCTCACTTAACTCTAAGTGAATATTATGCTTCTCCCTTTTTCTGAAACAGTTCCTCAACCAATTATTTATCTATTCAGCAAAAAGTACTAATATGCAATCGAAATCATACATTAACATGACTTTCTGGATTAGGGAACAGCAGAAACGAGGAAGATGAAAGTGTAAAACAAGTTCGGTCAAGGTACTTTCAGATGCAGAATGACTAAGCAAACTTCGCTATTCTGACAGGGAGAATGACTTTCACTAAAACTTTTGTAATTTAGGAGAAAAAAGGTGAGAAACCTGTTAGTATAACATCTCCTTCAAACAGCGTCATAATAGAACTTATATGGCTGATAAGAAACGGGATCTTAAAAATCATATCTTTGGTTGATCCTTTCTGTCTGTACTCTCCATCAACCTTAAATAAACATAAACAAAAATAAAAAACAATCAATCAGAACTCTAGTTTTCTTCTGACTTCTTGTGCTGAAACCGTAAGTTGTTCAAACCTTAGTAGGGATACATACAAACAAAAAAACAATTCAACAATATTAACAGTAGGAATGAGAAGTTGCAAATAAATCAAACCTTTAGCCAGAGTTCCAAATTGTCAGGGTCCGGCACTGTTGACTTGGGGAGCTGCAGAAATTAAATGTGTAAGCCAATAGATACAGTTCACAGTATAATGCTAGAGCTCAACATTAATATGAAAGCCACGTCGCAGTCTTCAATTTGCAAAAGTTTAAACTTCTTGTTAGAGCTCAACATTAACATCAAAGAAATGCAATCAAGCAAAAATTCTTTGTTACTTTGCAAATACATGTCAAAGAGATGGAATCAAGCTAATAAGTGTTCCATTTCTAGATATAAGAGAGATTTAGTTTTGGTTATTTAAATTGGGGTTCTTTGTGTGTGTGTGTGTATATATATAAAAACAAATGGCTTCAGTTCTTACAAATGAACTAATCGGAGTGAAGGTGTCTTGCCCTTTAGCCACTGTCCACGGAAGACCTGCAGACTAACAACAAAACCATATTGATAAACTGAAACGATCTTACAATGTCAATATCGACCAAAACCAAGCAAATGCTGACGATAGATTGCAAGACTTTCTTCCCAAAACAACCAGTTTTAGCTACTGTGCATCTTAATCTACTTTTGGAAAGGCATACATCGAGGCTTACCCCATGGGGCCAAGTATAGAATGTAGTCTCATGGTATATGGTCTCAAGGGTGTAATCTTGGACTGCATGATTTTACGCCAATTCGACCTTCCAAAAATAAAATTATTTTATCCTTGATATCTCTTTATCCATGACAGCCTTTTTCCAATTAATAAAAGTCATTGGAGATGAAAGAAATTACAGACCAGGGCTAAGGTAAGTGCTACAATAGCAAAATTCTAAGGATATCACAAGAAATCAGAACACAGATGACAACCAAAACATAAACAAACCCCTCCCAATGTAAATTCACCCATTCCCATACAATTTCATCCCATCCACACAATTCAAAATTTAGATCCTTAAAGGAATGGCATGGAAAATGAAGTCAATCTCAAACATAGTGTAAACTTATAATATTAGCTTCAATTTGAATTAATTTGCTTTTTAAAACGTACAGGCACGAAGGTTCATCATAGAGATGTATTAAAGAGGTTAATTTGTTGATCAATAGTATTAGATATAACTCTAAAGTCATGGTACATAAATAATTCTGTCATTCCGGTATCATTTTATTTGCTTTAGATTTTTTAGGGTCAGACAGTTGTTCTTTTAATAGCCAACCACTTTACGTACTTCGATGTTTTCTTTGTTCTATTTATTTGCAACCAAACCAAATTTGCCTTAATCATGTTAAACTGTAAATAAAGCAGAGTATGGGACAACTGAGATGATAAATTTTCACCAAAATTCTGAAATTTTACACCATCAATTTTCAATATCTAATATTCTTTTCTTAGATATATCATGAAATATATATATATATTTATTTGACAACTATGGGACTCAATTCAACATCGCAGGTGTCACCTTACACCATAGAGAATTATCATTGAAAGCAAACTTGATAATACCTTAGATAAGAGGATTACATTTGATTCTTGAACCCACTATGTTTCACCAATCACTACAATATAATAGGCAAATGATTATTACCTTAGCAGAAGATTGAATCTCCCTGGCAGTCATATCCAAAGCAACAGCATAGCCTGAAACACATAAGCAACCATTAATTAAGTATTTAGATGAAACACTAAATGCAATAAAATGTGCAAGTATAAATCTTAAAATAGCGTCACTTGTCAGAATTCATAATATACACATATACAAGTCTAATGACAGTTACACTGAAAGTAAGGCCGTCTAAAGTACCATTTAAGCACGCTTTCAAATTTTTCATTAAATCAGAAGTCAATTTTCTATGATTGCCGAACTCCTACAATGTCTATATTCAATTCATTACTTCAGAAGTCAATTTTCTAATCCTGGCGAGCTCCCTAAAAATGTCCATATTCACTCCACTTCTCTCCATTTGTTTTCTCCAGTCCACTGTATTACTCACTGTCAAAGTTCTCTTATCATTTTTTTCCAATTAAGAAAAAGGAAAAAGAATAGAAGGGTTGCTCATCAACAAATTCGGTAAATAATAAAAGTAGGACTACAACTCTACAAGTGCCTATATCACATTTTTTTATCAATGCAACCAGCGTCTGAGAAAACAAGACTTTCTGAAGAAGTTGAACCAGACCTTATCCTCCCCCATTGATCTATCAACTCTAACAAAGATATCCTGGACTATATACCAAAAGTCCAAAACAGTTGTTTTGATTGGAAGGAGCTTTTATCTTTCTGTCTTGAGTCTTAACTGAGTGTGTGAAAGTTCTCTTAACATAATTGAAAACATTGAAGGGTACTATCACACAATAAATCATGGCCTCCTACAAATGTTTAGAAAGACATGGAGAGAACATTAAGGTCAGGATGGTGGATCATGGAAAAACAAAAAAAAAATGTTTAGAACACGATATCATTGTTGCATGTCAATAATGCATAAATGTCATGGAATGAACTTCAGAGTTCCACTCACTACTGTAATTTATAAATAAGTATAAGTTGTTGAACTTATATTACATTTTTCATCTCTATCTCCATTATACATTCATCTTTCACAATATTCTCAGAAATCATCAAACATGACTTTAGCTCAATGATTTACATACAATATATGCGAAATCAAACTTTCAATATTTTTAAAGAGATTGGTTTGTAATTACCTCCAACATAATCCATTGCAGTTGATTCAGAAACATCACGAGCTTTTTGGCCAATAACAACAGCTAATTCTACTTCGTGATCAAGTGCTTCAAGTGGATGTGGAATTTCAATATTTCCACCATTTGAAAGATAAGAAGATGTAGGTTTCATGAATAAAACTGGCTCCTGAAACAATCAAAACATATGAAACACTAATCTACAAATTGTTGCAATTCATTAAGAAACAAATCAGAGATCCGATCTTGAGAAATGGAATAAGAGAAAGAAGATTGAATAGACCTTTGGAACTGCGTTGCCGAGTTCTTTAGCATGAGCAGCATAGTTTCTACCAACAGCAACGATCTTTGTTCCTATGGTGATAAACTTATGAATTGCAGAACTTGCTGTCGCCATGATTTGAAATCTTTCTCGCTTTACTTTCTCTCTCTTCTCACTGACTTTGAATGCTAGTTGTTTTCCGTTCTTGAACAACTGAACTGGTTGTGGTGGTTGGTGAAGAAAGCAGGCCATTAAGCAAAGAAAAAGAGAAAACAAACTTTTCGGGTTGAGGAGAAACGAATTGGGTACGGGCCGAGAGCCTACCGGCCGGCCATATATGAATTAACCGGGCCCACCTTCTCTTTGTCCACGTGTACACGGCCACACAGGACTTCAGCTTGGAACTTGGAAGGGCAGGGTAGCCAAGAAGACCTACCCTCGGCTGCTCGGCAGACCCTGCCCTCAGCTTGCATTAGAATCGTATTTCAATAGAAGTGAGTTTGAGTAGTACATACTTCCATTTTCATTTTCTGTTATTATTAGTTAGAACAGCAATAATAGTTCCTCCATAGATACCAGTATAACAAAATTTCTGGTTATCAAAATTCTAAAATTTTTGTGGTTTATTTACAGGTTCTTTGGTGCCAGAAGTGTACGTGTGGAAGTGTGGAACTACCTACCTAAGAAAACCGAATGCTGTGTAACCAAAATTTGCAGGTAACCAAATAGCCTTAGTACATATAACAATGCAATGGGATAATGGGAAGGAGCTACATAAATGGAGCAAGAGTTGAAGCAGAAATAGAACCGGCCACCTACATTACCTACTGGTACCTAATTACCTATACTGCACACTCAGGTAAAATGGTAAACACTCAAAATCCCATACTGTTTTTCCAAAATCACAACAGTTGCTGTCAAAAGTCTTAACACTTTAGGTTACCATTTTCAGAACTCAGCAGTGACCTGCCATCCACAAACGGGAAGCTCCGAATGTTGACAGTAAACCCGCAAAAATTATACACGTAAATTCTAGAGAAAATGGAAAGAAATAAATATTGTATAATTCAGTACTCAGTAGTCACTAGTCGGTACAAAGCACATCTATGCAGCAACGAGAAAACCTACAAAAGAAAGCAGGGGAAACAACAATTTTACCCATGTTCATAACATCAACAAATAACAGAAGTTCTATTCTAGTATTCTACTATCTTCTGTTTCTCTTCATTCTGGTGGGCTTGGGGAAGTCAAGAGGAACGGGAAGTGTCCAAAGCATTGAATTACCCTCCCGCTTGATTTGACAACCCAAATTCACATAATGTTTTCTCAGTTCGGTAGACATCATTTTCAAATCCTTTGCAATGTCAGATATATCGGTTCGGTAACCATCGGCAATAAGAGTAAGTACCAGAACATAACTGACGAGAAGATTTCTCTTTTCAACAGAAGAATTGAACTTTCCAGACTCTGCAAAAATGGCCAAAAATTTGTTGTTTAAGATGGCGGGAATATGATGGTTCTTCGTGGAAGAAGTTCGGTCTACTGATTGCTGGTCCTTAAACTTGATCAGGTGTGTAATATATGAAAAAATGCAGGCCAGCTTCTTCTTTTCCTCTTCATCCTGCACGATAACCAAATATTGAAACTAATAATTGTTTGTGACACAAATATACGGACAACAGACGGCAACTCTGGTATAATATAGTATTTTGTAAAATGCTATTTTACTAGTGTACAAGTAATCTAGATTGAGGTAGCCTACAGGTTAGAACTAGAAGAAAAAACGGACAGCTATGCCATAGATCCAACATACAAACTTAGATCCCATCTAGACACAAAGTGATCAAAATCGTGCTATCTAATAAAGGTCTCGCTAGATAAGGCCGATTAACCGGCAGTGAAAATTAGCTAGGAGTTAAGGATGTCTCAGTAGTCATCGCTGTTAAATTAAAAACCACAACCCTCACATAAAGAATATTATACTGTAGGCACACATTTTTTTCAAAGCAGAAACATATTTTACCTTGATATCGAGTAACTTAGGCACGCGGTTGCAAACAAAGCTGGGATAAGCATCTGTTTTAATTTCAGTTCCTGACTGCACAAGTTTCAGAATATCTAGAAGGTAATCCCACTCTCCTTTAAAGATGATCCGATCTATAGGATAAGCCATTTCTGGTGTATCAGCAGTAGAATTATGAGGGGGGATATTACGATCATGACTTTCGCTGGTAGTCACTATTGCCTTCTCGTTTATCCTGACATTTTGGATTCTTTCATCCAGAGCTTTCTGGATTGCAACATCTTCTGTTCGATTGAGATCCGCCTTCTTTCTCGCCTGTGTAAATCAATATAACCTTATACCATTGTTATACTAACCAAATATGTAAAAACATCTAAGACAGGCTACAAGTTCTAAGCAGAATCAAAAGTAAAGAAGAAAACTATAGTTTTGTTGGGGGGAAAGATTACTGGTCAGAGAGAATGGTTAGATGAGATATGCCAGTGGAGGCGAATTAATAAAACTCTTGGGGTTCCCATTAATGGCTGGGAAAAAAAACAGACGGCATATCTTATATTAAGAATGATCCCCATTGAAACAAAAAATAACCCCATACCTTTTTAATGGCCTCCTTTGTTCCATATAATTCAATCAGTTCTGTTGTGGTTACTGTTTTCTTTGCAGGAGTTTGGTGTTCTTTTTTCGAGTCACTGGAAAGTTCCTTGTCATATGAGCTTAAACCTGCTTCAACTCTTGAGTCTGATCTAGGTACCTGTAATCATAAATCAAAGGTAAGTGAAAGTACATCACACAATATATACTGCCATGTTGAACAAGTAGTTGATGCCCAAGACACGTAAGGGCACTGCAAGTAAGTTAGAATTTTTTTTTGATTGGCAAGCGGGGTTAAGGGACCCCTACCCCTTTAAATTAAGTGTGGATACTTATATCAACAATCAGCTATTGACATGTTTCAAACCCAGAACCTCTCCCCTTTGTGAGAGGAGTACGTGCTAGCATTGAGCCACAGGCTCATTCGCTATGAAAGAAATTAATTGTGGTAAACGTTGTTTAGGATGGAGAAAAGACATTTGGAATGTAGTTTGTATAACCTAGGATGAAAATGAGTTGTGATATTTGGCACCTTTATATTGATGTTAGCTGCTGGGATTATTTCATTTTAATTTGATTATTTACTCTTTTTTTTTTTCTTTTTCTAATACACAGATACTTAGAATTATACTCTGTCACATAAGGACTCTTATCATCAATAAACCCTGCTTTTAGCTATCTTGATCTTCTTCAAACCCAACACAAATCATAAAAAATATGAAACATGACGAATAGGGAAAAGGAACTCACCCTTACTTCGTTCTGTTCCAACTGCATATGTTGTTCATGTGTTTTAAACTCTCCTTTGGTTTTCTTCTTCTTCTTCTTATGTTTATTTTTTCTTTCTTCTTCATCAAAAATCTGGATTTCTTCTTCAACTTCCACCATCTTAGCTATAAGCTTTTCTTCTTCCCTAGCTTTGAGACTTTGAGTTTTGTTCTTGCTTGTTTATTTTAGGGTTTTTAATGCTTACGTGGGCCTTAACCCAAATCCATTGTTGGCTTGTGCTAAAGTAAACTGCTACTACACAGGAAATTGGGTTACAGTCCCTGGGTTTTATTTAATATGAAGTTTTGTCCAATCTCAAATGTAATTACGTTTTGAGGACATAGCTCCATTAGTTGAAGCTTCAAACATGATTCACATCCACAATCCATAAAAGTTTGCTTGTTTTCCACCCAGAGAACAAAGAAGAGGATTCAGAGCATGAAACAGTTCCAATTCTACTGTCTGAATATAATAACCGAGGGCTACATATAGTATCATCAATTTATCATACAAATAAAGAACAAGTTTTACAATCTATATGTACCTTATTTACATACTCATCTATTTTTGGATTTCAAGGATTTCCACTTGGCCTTCTTTCGATTGAAAAAGGTTTAAAATTAGCCAGAGGAGTAGTGTGCTGTGAGTGATCACCAGAAGAATGTGAGGAATGGCTCTCATCCTTGCCAGTGTGTCCATTCACAGACTGATGGCGTGACCTGAAAATTGCATAAGAAATATAGATTGATTAAATTATATTAATAACTGACAGATAGAGTTTATCCAAAATAGCAGTAATGAATGGGAATGAATTTTAGATATTTGACCCAAAGTTTGAACATATACAACTTGATAGTCACTTGAATTTTAAGAATTCTTACCGCTGACGGAAGTTCAAAGACTGACTTCTGAGCAAGAATGGACTTGAGCAACAGCCAGTGAACTGAGTCACATGTTCGGACAAGGTTTCACTTGACTGTTTAAAAACAAAGAAAATTCCATCAACAATCAGTCACAAAACCATAGATACATAAAACAATTATCAGAATCGACTAAATAGGAGGGGGAGACACAGACTATGAAATTGCTGACACAGACCAGCTATTTATCATGCAGATGCTCTAATATACTATTTTCAAGCAGTGCTGAGGTAGATATGGTGAGTTCAACATTGATAAACAATTGTATTGGTCATATACACAGACAGGTTACTCCAGCAAAGTAGAGTCAAGGAGGTATATTAGATGCAAGGCCGCATTATTCACTAGAATTGTAGGTTATTGTGGACACTTTGGAAATAAAGAGAATTTAAAAAGTGAAACAATCTAAGAAGAGATAAAGACAAAACCGCAACTTTGGTATGCCCTCAGAAATCAGAATACCACCAAATCCACACACAAGTTCTTTCGAAGCAAAAAGCATATAATAAAGAAAACCACTTACAGATGGTTCCTTCGATATTTTCATTTTAGTGAGCTTGGCATCCCTCGCACGAACCCTCCTTTCATTTCCGAGAACAAGTGCACATTTACAAGTGAAAAAAAGCAGTATAGCTCCCAAGAAAAAAATCACAATGAACTCTATCACGATCACCGAACCCAATGCTTGAAGCACAGTAAAATACAGCATTCAGTTGTCAATATCAAATAAATTAAATTATCTTGTAACTTTTATATGGGAGGGGTTCCAGGGACTCAGGAAATGTTTGACTCAATTTTGACTCAATCCTATTTAAGGTACTTCTACATGTTCGATTGGCATGATTTTTGGTAGATATGATCTCTTTACTATAAAGATCTACTACATAAAAAATCAGCTCATTTGAAAATATTTAGACCCATCAAATGTAATATTAAATTCAACGGTAAAAATGAACGTTCCACAATACATTAACTTGTAATATGATTTTTCTAGGTTTAGAAAATTCAGATTATGATAAATTTTGGTGAAGATGTCTTACATAATGAGAATATTCATCCTACCAAAAATCATGCCAATCCAACATGTAGAAGTGCCTTAAATAGGATTGAGTCAAAATTGAGTCAAACATTTCCTGAGTACCTGGAACCCCTCCCCTTTAATATATAAAAAAAAAAAAAAAAAATTGAAGGTGCCAACTCAAGATGACTGAAGGGGGAGCAATGAGCCCTACTAGAGTGGAAGTTGGTGGAACTGCAAGACCCGCAATGAAAGACCTGCCTATATTAATCCAAAAGCTAAAATAGGGATGTTAATTTTGTTTTAGCTTGAGCCTTATAGTAATGTAAATCAATTTTGAACGTGTAGACTGAATAAATTATTTCATGTTTCAGAATCAAAGGATTAAAACTAAGCGTATTCGTTCAAAACTGAGTTCAATCATTTTGGTTTGCTGTTTTGAAATGTAAGCTATGGTTATTACTGAAGAATGTATACTTTAGATGTGCAGAAATTTGAATCTGTCAGCTCTGATAGTTGAACTGAAAATATCTACCAACTAACTGACATTTCTACAAACATCGTCAAAAATTTCTATTAAAACCTCCTATGCAAGTGGTTTACCGTGAGCCATAAGTGAACTCATTGGCCTTCTCCTGATTAGATTCACAGTAGCCTCTGTAAATAATGGGACTGACATATTTTCTCCACAATCTGGATAACAGCCATAATTTCCCATGTCATTCACCATCACAGTTAAAACTGCACCATGTTCTCCACCCTATTCAAAATTAATAAAAGAAGCTTTAAATAGACAAATCAGAAACCAGCACTCTCTTCCAAATTAAAGCAATGCTCCCTTACATTTACTTTTTCTTTTCAACAAGGTGAGCTAGTGTTAATGTCCACTAGATTTATTGATTTTGTCATCAAGATATGTTACACTTATAATCATTCTGACGTAACACATAGGTATATTATCAAAATGAAGAGACCCGTAAAACACACTTCAACTACTGAAATGCAACTAGGTAGAATGCTGTGTCTAAGTTTTCTAGAAAACATGAACTATCTACCATACATGTTAAAATGCAATCATTAAAGGTCCAATCAGGTGATGAATTCACTTACGTGATATGACAAATGCTCAATGGCTTCATTGCAATCCTTAACAGTTCCACGAAATTTAATTCCTCTGGCTTTGACCAAAAAATGTTTTGAAATAGAAACGAAAGTCAGAAGAGGCTGCCACTGGTAGCTATTCTTTAGCTTCAGTTCAGTTGTATTTATAAGATTAGCTGGTAAATTCGTTCTTAGAATCCCTTCATTAACTTCCAATGAAAGTGAGATCATAAAATGAGACTCATTACCTGAAATGGAACCAAGAAAGAGAATCAAACTTAAAACCAAAGATAACTGACCTGTAAGAGACTCAGACTATAAGAATTATTTCTTCCATGTTCATAAAAGGGGAGGGATAAGTTAAGGAAATCAAAGTTTTGTCTATATTATTTATGAAGGCAAAAAAGAGAGCTCTTGTTAGTCTGAGCTACCACTATAATGCAATATAACCTATCACCAACAAACATAGGCATCTTGTCTAACCACACTCATATCAGTATTTTTTTATCACCAGTGTGTCAGTGTTTAATAGTACATTTATTTTGATACTTTGCACAACAATCGAAAACTACCCAGGGTTTCTTCAGGTTGACTTACAGTATGACCATTGAGGCACACAACAATGACTTACAGTATAAGGGAACAGAAAGAAGGACAACTTTTAAATTATCAAAAAACAATTTTCCTTCAATTTTATTTACTTCTTATATGTTATTATCTAATAGATAATTAAACATTTAAGTAAGTAATTCATTCAAGCAATTAAAATCCTTCAGATCAATAATCCTACTAAAAATAGTTAAGCAATTCTTTCGGTTAGATGCATACTAGGATAACTGAAAAGATCTGGATCCCCGATAAAGTACTCAAACTTATCCTTCTGTCTGTCAAAGATCAGCGACCCATCCTTATCAGCTTTCTCCAAAATTATAAATTCAGAAATGTTGATAAATGGGGGGTCATTGATAGGTTCCACAAATACTGGAATATGAATGTCATGGATTCCATTTTTGTTTGTAGTAGACACTTTGATTGCATCATCTCCAGAAAAGTTTTGATTTCTACGATAAAGATAAACAAGTAATTATTACAAAAAGATACTAGAAAAGAAAAGGCAAAACTTTTGAATTCATGCATAAAGGATCTACTTAAGCAACATTATCTTTAACTCATATTACTAAATCGATCAAAGGACAGAATTAATTCAAAAAGTAATCACTGCAGGACAAGAAATATGATTCAGTGCATACTAC
Organism: Aquilegia eximia; assembly: GCA_023053565.1. Classification (NCBI taxonomy): domain Eukaryota; kingdom Viridiplantae; phylum Streptophyta; class Magnoliopsida; order Ranunculales; family Ranunculaceae; genus Aquilegia; species Aquilegia eximia. Next base: position 8,975,315 of record JALIGU010000004.1, on the reverse strand, counting down.
CCAAGATATTGAATCGATTGAAGGACAGAGTTAATTACTTCTACACAGCCTACTACGATCAAATTCTTCTCTTCTCCTTCCATTCTATTCACAGAAAGTGCAGTCCAAGCAGGCTGCCAAAACTGCATCAGTATAGGAGAAAGAAAGACGGTTCCAGATTTTGCACTAAGACTGATGGAGATATTCTCCGTCGGATCTGAATAATATATCTCAATACCAGGGAAACCACTACAAAAGAATGAAACTAATATGAAAACATAATTCAAAGGAGTGGGGTTGCAAAAGCAAAAAAATGAAAAGGTCAAGTACTACTTTGAGCCTAAACATTATACTTCTATGGAAGCATTTTCAAATTTATATCGTAAGACATACGAAAAAAACTTACCCAAATCTAGGGCTTATCATATCTTCAGTTGCTTGCAACGTTACAGGTAATGATATAAATTGAGGTGGGGTGATCAGGACAGCAATGAATACGGTGCCAGAAGCACTATTGTTATTTATATCTTGAATTGTGTAAGATAAAGTATCGTTCCCGTAGAATCCTTTAAATGGTGTGTATCTAAACAGTCGTCCATACTGGAGAAGTGACCCATGACTTGGCTGCCAACATATCAAAATATCCCTTACAATCTTCAAAAAAGAAAACAATTCAAAACATCTATTGCAACTATAAGAAAGTTACATTGGAAATACTAGATATACTATAACAATATAGAATATACAATTATAAATTAAGAATGACTAACATACTATATATTTGGCCAAAACTGAACTACCACATCCATAGTTTCTCGCACCTGCTTCATGATTGGCAGAAGCTTTCGGTGTAAGAGTTGTTTGAATGCTGTAATGAGGGTGTGATATGGTTGTTAAATTCTGTTAAATATATAATCTTCCCTTTTCCCTTCTTCTTCTATTTTCTAAATTGTTCTATTCTCAAAAACCCATAAATCGAAAACTAAATATCCCTCTAAACCAAGCTAATTTGACTGATATCGTGTAGATAGCCGTGGCTTCTTTTTATCTGGCAATGAAAACTAGTAAAATATGCGCTAACCCTTCCGGAGCGATTAAAAATCCTGAACCTGCTCAAAAGATCTAAACAGGACAATACCTTACAAAAAAAAAATCTCTTATTTATAGGTCCATCTTAAGAAACAGAGTGTTCTTTTGGCATTACATATATAGAGCGCTTTCATATTTCTGCTCTTTTTCTTTTTCTTGTGCGTGTGTGTATGCTTTCTTGTATTTGATAAGGTTCTAGTCAGTATTTTTAATGTAAAGAGGCATACTTCTCACAAACAGGAGACTAATAATACTGTATTGACAAAAAACCAATTAATTCCCACTTCCCATAGTGGGAAGGATAGGATATATAACTGTATTGTAAAAACATGTTAGTATTGAAAAACATGTCACTCACACTATTAATTCCTACTTACCATAGTGGGAGCACTGCAAAAGTTTAAGCTACCTTGATAAGATTTGGAGTACTGACACTCTTGTAAAATGTACATGTAGTCTTCCACTTGCAAGTGATTGGTATATATGAATGACTTATATGTAACTTCGTGCTCAATGAAAAGTTCAAAATGAATGTAAGAACGTGAATGGGATCACACTTTTGTGTACATTAGAACCAAGGAACCACCAAGCCCCCAACATTCAAAACTGAACAACGGGTTTTACTTCTAACTTTTTGTGTTAGAGATTGACAACTTACATTTGATATTTCAGCAATGCTTGCACTTCCTCCGGCAAAGTAATCATTTCCTAAGACATCAAAAGAAACAGATTCATCCTCCCAAACAGATATAGTGTCATTGTAGGCTTTCGGGAAGTATTCGCCTAAGAAACACCAAAAACCCACTTGTTAGTAGAGATGAAATACTTATATCCATCCAAACATTTCATTAAACAGATAACAAAGTCAATATCCCATAACTGCTTCATAATGAAAGTTATTTTATTCATCGTCTTTTCAAAGTTGGGAAGATGTGTGTGGCTGGGGTGGATCTAAGAAACCAGTGTCAACCATTACCTAAAAGGTGAAGCAATAGAATTATAGAAACCACTGCTATAGCCTATAGGAACTTACTACCGTAAACATAGGCCCAAAACGGACAAGGGGACAACTGTTTGTCATGAAACAAAACACATATCTCGTAAGATCCAATATCTTTAGTTACGTAGCGACCAATGTATTGTCCATTGTCCTCAGCTACAAAAGTCCAACTCACAACACCAGAATTATTAGCGGGAAACTCAAAGCTCAAGTTTTGTTGACAGAACAGGATGGGATTCATAAATGAATCTACAAGTCGGACCACTACTTCATTTTCAACCAACTTCGGCACTTTCGAAGCAAATTCAACTACTCCTGAAAGCTTTAGATCAACCTCACCTGCAGTAATTAAACCAAATGAATGTAGAAGTAAAACATGGTTAGAATGGATGTAAATTCTTAGAAGTTGGGATAACTATTATGATAAAAGTGAAATAAAAAATTCCAATTATGACTGTGTCAAGTGAAGGATGTAAACTAGGAGAAAAAAGGTTTGTCAGAAATCATTAGTCATAACTGAGATAACTTCAACTTGATCAACGATTAGAAAGAAAACAACATCGACTTCCAACCCAATTTCTTTCACTACAGAGGGAAGTATATTATAGACCTTGAACCACATACTTGCATTTCCATCAATCCATTCACCCAAACATACCCAGAGATCACTAGAACATACTTAACCATTTGCAAATCACTCTGAATTATATGTTAAGGAAACAAGCAATGGTGAAGCTCAAAGTCGGCCTTTTCACTTTTCAAAGAAAAATAAAACCAAACTTTATGTGCTATAGATATATATATGAAATCTCTGGCAAGGGAGTTATCAAAAAAAAAAAAAATCCTCCATTGTAATTCCCTTTCTTTCTATTTAACATAGTTACCTGAGGGAAGAAAAGAAAAAAAGAGTGGCTGAGGTTGTTTTTTTTTTCTGTCTTAAAGATGATGTTCGTATAAAGGGAAATGGTTACAGACAGTTAACTGTAAGATCTTGTGAACTATAATATAACTAACACATATTCAAACAAACTCTTGTTAGAATTACATCCATAATATCCTCTAGAAATGATCCAACAAATAGCTAAACGGCAGAACTAAAAAGAAATCAAGTAATAGAATGAATAAACTTCCACAAAAAACAAATAACCAATTTAAATAAGAACATATTAATGGAAACCATTAGAGAACTATTTGATGAAAACATACCTAAGAAAAAAAATGGTGAGTCTACATGAAGTGGTGTTTTGCACAATAGAGCAAACAGAAGTAAGTTGATAGTGAACAATTCAACTAAATAAAGTGTGTACTAAACGATGATGTAAATATCAAATCTATAGAAAACAGATCAAATAAGATGAAATAGAGTACCTGGTCGCACTTCCAGCATGTGTGAATGACCATTATTTAATGGAATATTTCCACAAAATACTTGAATCTCATAAGTCCCTGACTTTTCAGGTGTATAACTCGCAACAAAAGCACTAGCCTCAACCTTCAAGTTTCCATCAGCCTGAGTTCAAAGCAAACAGTCATTGTTATACGCCGCAAAAATAAAATTAAATGTATATTTCAAATAAAACATATTTTATTACAGTGTTGTTTGATCCAGCAGATGGTGGAGGAGAATTTCCTGGGGGTCCACTGGCATATGTATGTCCTCCAGTATTACCATTCCCTGTTCCAGGAATGCACCTCTCAGATTTAATATAATTTGAAAAACAGGGGGGGGGGGGGGGGGGAAATCTGTAGATCTATATTTTACAATACTCAGTTACCATTATTTATTGGAGATATGAGTGGTACAATATTACTTGAATCAACTGTCCCTAAAATTTGCACTCTGACTGTTTCTACCTCAACAGGAGATGGATTATGAAATCTATCTTCCAAATAAACTGAAAACATTGACCTTTTCCCGGCAATAGAACAAACCAAGCCAGAGCCGTTGATGACACTGTTCAGCCCATCACAATAACCTATTCCAAGATATTTATGTAAGTAACAGAAATGAAGATAAGAGTTAGATAAGAGTTAAAGAGGCATAAGATGCTATCACAGAAAAATATTGGTCCTTGATGATATTGTTATTTGTTAGTTATCTAAAACATGCAGTGTTGTAGTAAATCACAAATGTTAAACACCTCCGGTCATGATGTCAGACCTCATGATAAAACCTAAGAACTCTGGAGTGAGAAAGTATAAAAGATGAATGAAATTGATATTTGATCATGAAATGGTAGTGGAGCCAACATTGGGAACAGGTGGAAGTTAGTCAAATATCAGCATACAGGGGAAATAAAGATGAATACTGAGTGGCTGACTAAATTTCTAGAAGGGAATCCAGACTACACCTTTTCCTGATTTTATTGAAAAGTGCGGTTAAGTGATAGCATACGATTTATCTAAAAATACACATCCTTTTTTTTTATAACATACAAAACCTTGCATTAAACTACTATAACAAAGCAATAAATTGGTATTATATTCATGCTATTTTATCCATACACATACTTAAGAAGCTAATTATAAGCCACTCAATAATAGTAGACTCAGAAAAAATAAATGTATCATCAAATTACGCACTTTGATCTAAGGAAAGGTCATAGGTACTAAGATATAAGAAAACAAACAAATCAGTGAGACACACACATGACACAACCAACGAATAATAATCAACCAACAGATATTTGAGAACAAACAACAATTTCAACACATACCTACAAAGACTGTAAAAGGATAAGGCATATTGGATATGGTCTGATTCCGCTTCATATCAGAGATTATAAGCAAAAAGTCACCCGGTTCAATTACACTGAATGAAAAATATTGAATCCCTGGCGCGACTTCATTAAAGTACAAATCTGCTATAGGGATAGATAAGCTTGTCTCCTTCTCAATGACACGAACATCAAATTCATAGAGTCCTGGAACGAGGTTCCCAAATTGGTCTAGCTGGTGTATGAAGATTTCTAACTTAGAGAAAATTTGCAAAGCATTTGTTTCATAATTCCATTTAGCCAAGCACTTGGTTATATCTAGTGAACCTGTCAAAGTCAGTGGAGAGGTCATATTGATAACAGGAATGACAATCAAGGTAAAACAAAAAGTTATAAAACAAAGGTATTCATTGATACAACTTTGATTACATCCATAAGCTTTCAAGACGTCATGATTACAATAATCCCTTACCTAATCTCAGTCATACTTTTTCATTTTTCTGTGAATTACTAAATTCAAATGAATATAACATTGCTCTAAAACATAACATGGAAAACTAAAATATTGTAAGAGAACTCACCTGGTTTCACCTTAAAAGGCAAAGGAGATCCATTCAACGTTTGGTTTTCCGCTTCTATTTGTAATGAGAGATTCCCACTTGTGGCGGCAATAAATTCAATCCCAACATAGCCATATCCAGTCCAACCCATGTAAGTGTTGTTCAAAACATTAACAACAGAACCATTTTCAGTATACGCTGACACCAAAAAGTTATATGTATTTGGCTCTTCACTTGTTGTGGAGATGTTATTTCCAAATGCATCTCTTGGAAGTATCAATACTGTAGCCTTTTCTCCCGCAACAAACTCATTTACAAGATCACGCCACGAAGCAACAGAAACAGATGGATGCATTCGCCCTTCAATCAAACAATTATAAATGGAATAAACACAACTGGTACCAAAATGTAGATATTTTTATAAATTTGGGAAATCTACATAAAGGAGAAATATAAACTGTAGGAAATTAAAGTAAGAATACCTGGAATAGCTTGGAAATGAAGTGATGAATCGAAAATTTTGTAACGATCATCGTTGATAACTAAATTATAAGTACCAACTGAAATTGGAATAAAAGAAATGTTCCAATTTGCTGGATCTCTCTCAGTAGCCGAAAAAACACCAGATATATAAGAACTATTTCCAATCTTGTCATTTACTGTGATAGTCAAATTAATAGGATTTTCATGAAGAAGATGATTAGTGTGATTGTCGAAATTTCCAACTACTTTGATCTTAACAATTCCTATGGAACCAGCCTCAAATACATTGTTATCATCCAACCAACTAAATGCAAAGCCGGGCAAGGAAGGTTGATTGTCTGAACGACCTAAAACACACAAAATGGTAACATTAAACAACAACGAAAACCCACCCGATTAATAAAGAGTATCTGAATAGAAAAAGAGTAGAATTAGATACCTGGTTGTGCCACTCCAGTAATGGAGAACATCAAGATGGTTGCTAAAATAAAATTGCAGAATTGCATTTGGAACGAAATTGAGAGAGAGAGAGAGAGAGAGAGATGGGTGGTTGGAACTTGAAACTTGGAATTGTAGGCGGTTGTTGATTTTTTTTTTGGCGGGTAGGCTTTAGTTACTTGACACGTGTTTTGCTTGATGGTTATACAGTATTCATAAACAAATCAATTCAGTAGCAGAAATGAAGAGCCTGGTGCAAACTGCAATACACCATGCCTTTTTATCTTGAGCAAAGTTTCCCTTGCTGGCTTATCTGTAGCAGTCATGTTTTAAGCAGCAATGTTACAACTTAAACAACCACACAAGACCATTGACATACAGCAGCAATTTCCGCTTCTTCTTGCAACAAAATTTTTAGAGAGCCCCAAATACATGAATGTCACTCTTTAACTTTTCAGATGCGTCATTGGATTGATTTCAGTATCACCACCTGAGCTCAACTGTTGGATGTAGGTATTATATAATTTGTTGTCGATGAACTAGCTTTTTGGTGGGTTGGTCAACTTTAATTTGTTGGTAGCAGTAAATATGATAAACAGAATAATCCAAACATTTGGTGTATATTCCTCAAATAAAACAAAAATCCAAAAGGGATTCCTATGACAGAAACCCACAAATGGATCAACATCTTGATTAAGAATTCATATTTGACAAAATAAAGAGAATTTCTGCTCATCTTTTGTCCAACAAAAATTGAACCTCACCTAATATTCACTTGTAACTAAGTCTGACTAATCACTATGGAATGTCTATTTCGGGAAAAGCAGCATAGTAGTAGACAATTAAACCTTAAAACCTCTGCTCTTTCGTCTGCCTCTGGCTTTCTCAAACTTCCTTCCCTTTGAACGTACGTATGGCTTAGTGTGGCCGTGTGGCACACCAGGAGCCTTTCCAAAATGCTTCACTGCTTCACGAGCATTCTTGGGACCTCTAAGAAGAACCTGAAAATGAATCAAAACATATGTTAACACCGACGATGCCAAAGTTGTACACTATTGAAGAGGAAACTTTGCTCTCTGTTGATTTAAACTGAAAAATAAACATAACAAAAACCCTTTCTAAGAAGTTTAACTATAAACAGCTAATTGTCTACAAAAGCTCATTCACAAATTTAAACTAAATCATATCTCAAACAATCCAAAACAGAAGTAGTTCCATTTTGTGAAGCTCCAGGTTAGGATTTCTCTGCATACAGAAGTATACTTTGGCATATTATAAGTTATATGCAACTCATGCAAACCCACCAAATACCACTGTAGGATATGTAAAGCTTAGGAATCTGCATTCCCTGCCACACATCTTATTTCCATTTAACATTGGAAGGCCTTGGATTGGAGAGGCCATTTCTGACAGACTGCAGGGTGTTAACTGGAGGTTTTCAAAGCAAAACTCGCTGATATCATAGAAGGCAATGAATGGAGCATCCCTGCTACTTTGTTGGAGGTTTTCAATAAGCTTGGTATTCAACAACATGACCTTCCTCCTCTTGTACAAGGGGAAGATATCAGAGTCTGGAAAAGTAGTGTAGATGGACAGTTTACAGTAAAAGAAGCATATGAAGCTATAAGGAAAAAGGGTCCTACAGTGGCATGGCACTCTTGGGTTTGGGCTCAACATATCCATCCAAGAATTGCTGGGATGGGTTGGAAGATCATTCAGAAAGCTGTTGCTACTGACGACCAGGTCAAGAAACGAGGAGTTCAAGTGGTTTCTAGATGCAGATTGTGCTTGAAGGAAGAAGAGACTTATGATCACCTTTTCTGGGGGTGTGAGACCTCAAGGAAACTGTGGGACTGGTTGGCTGCAGTTTTCAGGGTCAACCTTAACTCTTATGAGTTTGGTAATGTCACCAAAGCAGCTAGAGGGAGAAGCTCACTGGTGAGGCAGCTTTAGAGTGCAGCAGTGATTTCACTCATGGTGCAGCTTTGGAAGGCAAGGAACAGAGTGCACTTTGATGGAATTTCTTTTGAGTTTCGTAGACTCAAAACTGAAACTCTCAAATGCATCAGTATAGCTGGATTGTTGGCACCAGGGACAATGTACAATGATTGTCAAGATCTCCAGCTTTTGAGTAATCTGAATGTGAAAGGAAGGCCAAGACCTCTGCAGCTGATCAAAGAGGTTTCTTGGATACCACCTGATGGTAACATAGTAAAAATCAATACAGATGGCTGCTCACTGGGGAACCCTGGATATGGTGGAGCAGGTATAGTAAGTAGAAATTCAAACTTGGAAGTTCTTGGGGTTATAGCCAAAGGCCTTGGGATTGTTACTAGCTATGAAGCGGAATGCCAAGCTCTTGTGTTTGCTGCTGAACTGGCAGCAGAGAAAGAATGGAGGGAGGTGTAGTTTGAAGCAGATTCTATGGCGCTAGTGCGTGCTTTCTCTAAAGGGAGGGTACCTTGGCACCTTCGTGCGAGATGGACGAAAGCTATAGAGCAGTTGATTAGTTGGAGAATTTCACACACCTACAGGGAAGTGAATTTTGCAGCAGATGCAGCAGCAAAGCATGGTGCACAGATGAACATGGGCTCAGTTCTATGGTCTGAACAATGTCTTATTGCTTTAAAATGTCCTAGTAGAATCTACTATAGATTTGCTTAATTTGTTTGTTGGTTGATCTAAAACATCTCTACTGCTGTAATATTCTTTTATTCTTAATATAATTCCCTATCTGTGTGCAAAAAAAAAATTTCCATTTAACATAAGCAACAACGTTTGCATATTGGTCTCTTGTTAGCATAGTTTTAACTTTTAACAATATAAAGGAAAACACTGGTACATAATGTAGTTGGTAGACTCCCTTCCACAAATAAGCGACCAAGATCGAAAACAAGCATATATTAGGCGCTTCCATAGAGACATGAACCCTTGAAATTGGGTCTTATCCATTGAACTGTGTTGTGAGATTTCAGTCCCACCTAGAAAACTGGTTTTTTAATTCGATTGGTTGTTAAACATGATGAAGCCTACTTAGCCGCTTAGGGGCTGCTCACGAGCATGCGAGAAGCGATGCAAATTACCGAATTTAAGTTCTACATCCTCGCCTAGATGTGGAAAATGTAACTGTGTCGTCATAACATGTAATAGGTTGTAACATTTTCAAGCTTTTGTTTCTGTTTGTTTAAACCAAAGACGTGTAAGCAAAGGACTGCCAACATGCATAGCAGCACATTCTGTAGATAATACTTGGGGGTCAAAAATTTCTTCTGGTCTCTTGTTTTCAGTTACAGCCTACTTCCCAAGCCCACACAAACGAGGTTTAACACATTTGTATCCTATCCCATCAAATGTCATAGTATTCATTCAAGGTCTATGCTTTGTCATTATAATTAAAATGTTAAATTAGGACGAGACAATAATCAACAAAACCAATCTCACAACCAGCACTAATGCTTTTTTACGAGAAGATCCATTCCGTATTTAGGCTAAATGGTCCTCATAATTGAAGAATTTCTTCTGCAATCACAAAATATAAATAAGTGTTTTATTTTTATAAAACTTAATATCGAAGCTCAATTTTTTTTTTTCTTAAAACTTTGAAACCAAAACTGAAATATAGTGTGGACAAATTGGTAGGGTATTTATATGTGAATATTTAACTATTACAAGGTGTGTGTCTTTTTTTTTTGTTTTTTTCTTTAATATTCAATAATTATTTATTTTAATTAGTTTGTTGGTAGGCTTGATAATGTATTGTGTTCGTTGACGTGAAGTTTATTAGTTTATGCTACGAACAAAATTTGTATTGGTTTTTATATAAAGAAATAAAATGTTCTGTGTAGTATATTCGAACTTTAGTATATAAATCTATTGTAATCAACATTGTGTTTTTTCTTAAAATTGTTATTTGCAAAATCAAGAGAAGATAGACTGAATTTGATGTATGGGAAAGATGGGTAGATATTAATTATTCAACGCTAATATTTAAACCATTAGCATTGTATTTATACAACATTATTATAAACAATAAGCTTATGAATGGATATGGGTTGTGGGTTATAATTGTATATATACGAAAAAATCTAAAATTAATTATTCAACCGAGCCTCAACGAATAGTTTGAGCTCGATTTGAGCTCGGCTCGTTAATAATTAAGCCTAAAAATATGATCAAGCTCGATTCATTTAGTTTAATAAACAAACTTGAGTAAGTTTTTACTGAGCCAAGCTCGACCAACTCGTCTTATTAACCACCCCTATTTTATGGTGTGAATGTAGTTTTTTAAATAGAAGGCATAATAGGTAATTATGTGTGGATTTTTGACAAATTTTCAAACATTAAGTTTTCGACGAACTACTTGTGTGGCAATAAGATCTCCCCAAGCAAATGATATACTCGTATACTCCACTAATATTAAATTGAAATGACCCCATCTTTAAAAAAATAAATAAAATATGACCCCATCTTATTATCTTCATTATGTTAACTTTCTCTTCCCATAATGGATCTCAAAGTAAAAAATAATACTGATGAAAGTATGAAACTATGAAACACCTTAATTGAACATTTAATAAACCTTAAATTATGTCCGACCAAGTCTTAATAAGGTATGATAAAGCTAATCTAAAATGCCACTTTTATGTGCTATTTCAGATAATACCACATTTTTAATTTGTGCTTTCACCACCTTTCTCATACGACAGCATTTTAAATTTGAATTCATAATTTTATACACATAATGATATTGATTGATTAAGAAAACTACATTCTTAAGGTAGTTTAACAGCCTTACTCATGTGAGTATGAGAGAGAGTGTCCACATACACTTGCGTGATTATAAGTTAATGAAATATAATAATATTAGCCATAATCAAATCTAATAATTAAAATGTCAAATTCAAAAGATTATTATTCCCACTTATATTATATTGGGAACATAATCCAATTCATACGAAATTCATCTCCCACTTAGATTACAACTGAAAGCAAAATCCACCAAAAAAAAGAAAAAAACTGAAAGCAAAAGAAGAAGAAGGAAAAAAAAGCATATATGATAAAAATGGTCCCTCTGCAACCAATCCAAATTAAAGCCCCAATCATATTTTCTTAATAGGAGAATTAATAAACTTTTAACATATAAGTCAAATTTGATGTAGGAGAAATGGAAAATAGAACCCTTTATAAGGTCAATTATATGTGTCTGAATATAAAAAAAAGTTGAGATTATATTGAACAAGAACGGTGTCAAACACACCCCACCCCAATATAACAACAGAAAAGCTCTCACAGTCACACATCTATCTATTCAGCACATACACCTGGCTAATATGTAACAAATCAAGTTAAAATGAGCTGAACTTTAGTGGACAGTTGGTCCAAAAACTATGTCGTCTGACTTCTGACACAGGGGTTTTTGTTGTGGCACATAGAAAAGCAAAGCAAGCAACCAAGCACATCACTATCATTATATATCATACACATCTCAATGAATGAAACTAGTAGATCAAAGGGAGTACATTTAATATAACTATCATTACCACACAAAACATATATATATACTGTAATTGCATTGCAGCATGGAACGAAGAACACATTTTGTTACTCAAAATAGTAGTAAAAAGCTATATATGGTAGTAATATATAGTAATACTGTACACTTGTACAGACTGTAGATTGGACAATGGCATGATACCATTAGCTGCTCATCTATCTAGCTAATTAAATTAAAAATGTCAGTGAAGAAGATCGATTGGACCAGTCATCAACATTACAGAATATGTTCCTTTAATAGTAGTAACTCTATCAAGTAGGTTTCCTTCACTATCCTTTACTGATTTTTCTAGTTCTTCATCAACCCACTTTTCTACACAAAGTCACAAACTAGCAGCTACTACTCCCTACAGTATATGTAGACTTCTTGGCTAATTAAACTGTATTTTGTCTTGTGAGAGGCAAATGCAACTCTATACAAACCATCTTATTAACTTTATTTTAGTTGTAAACAAAATTTTATTACCTAAACATGTCTATCGTTAAGAGGTAAGAATAGTTTTACATATAGTACATAATCAACAAAGGAAATTTGGGGATTGTAAAACCCTTTTTTTTTTTATAAGAATCATTTTATTAGAAGGAAAAAATACAACCTGATCCGTTCAAGGTCATCCGTTCAAGGTCAGTTACAAAACCTGCTAGACTTAAACTCTAATAATTTAGTGAATTATATTGTTCCTAACCATGCAAGAGACCATTCAGCACTTCAAACCAGCGCAACAACACATCCTGAAAGCAGTAAAACTTCCTTCCTGACCAACACCCAACCTAGTACCGTAATGTCGTTTTTACCTCCACACACAACCTTTCAACAAATACCATACGATCCCTGAAAGTCTTCTCGTATACAGAAGCATAAACATTAGCGAGCGTTCAAAGATCGGTAACTTCATTTTGGATTCATTGTCTAATCAACAACATACTTGGCCAAAACATCGGCCATAGAGCATTTGATATGCGATAATTAACTCCATTAGACCATAGGAAAGTCAAGTAAATCTTGAATTTTTTTAAGTGTGGACAACATTCTATATTGTTAAAAAAAAAAAACATTTTGAGATTTCTACTCTAAACAGTAAACACTAAACACCAACAAAATGGTGTTATGCCTAAAAATTTAGGCTGTGACGTGGTCGTGAGAAGCCAATCATAAAATAACATATGTTAACTGAGCCACAGCCTAAATAGCACGTGTTAGATATTTTGTGATTGGCTCTTCACATTAACATACAAAATTAGGCAACCGCCTAAATTTTCTAGTGTTTTGTGCATGACATGATAAAAAGTTAAAGAGATTTTTGGACATTTTTTTTTTTTTTTTGATAAGTAAAATTTTATTGATTTCGATCGAAAGAATACACAATCCTGAGCAGCATTCAAATTATGCCATCAGATTGACCCTCGCAAACCATACAGATACAAGAGATGAGAAGATATACTATCTCCCCATCACCCATTAACCCTTGACTAATACCAGATGATACTACCTTGTGTATCTTCCTGCCACTATGTCTCCCCAATTCTCTAGCATCTCCTGGTATGTAAACTGTTGTCTCCCCGCCCAGATTCCCAACCAGTACCACACTGTCGCCTTGGTTTCACAAGAGATTTTTGGACATACCCCCCATTTGAAAGTCGAAATTTGAGATACCCTATTTGAAAAAAAATTTGAGATACCCCCAATCCAAGATGTGGTGTTATCTTAGCCGTCCATTATAATCCATCACAAAACTCACCTACGGCTGTAAAGCTCTTCTGTCTTGAATTGGGGGTATCTCAATTTTTTTTTCAAATGGGGTATCTCAAATTTCGACTTTCAAAGGGGGTATGTCCAAAAATCTCAAACCTAAAAGAGGCTTCTTAGACAAAAATAATAATTACACCAATAAATAATTTATTTATTTTATTTTATTTTAAAAAAAAAAATTAAGCTGGGGTTAAGGCAAGACCCTAACCTGTATATTAGACTTAACCCCATAAAGATTACACCAGTAATTTATAATCAAATTAACTGAGAAAGATGTGTAGTGAAAAAAAGGTTAAACAGTACGTGGCATCAAATAATCACAAGAAGTTAAATCGTCCCACTAATGACTAATCGTCCTTTGCTTCTGCACTGCACCCTCTTTATGGGACCCACCCAGTTCCAAAATCCCCATCTTCTTAATTTTTTTTTTTTTTTTTTTTTTCTGATTTTCTTCTCTATTTTAAAACCCCCCACTACCATCACCACAATCCACCATCTCTCTCTTTTTCTCTCTCTCTCTCTCTCTCTCTCTCTCTCTCTCTGTGTGTTTCTATTTACAGAGACCAACTTCAAAGAGAGGATTTCTTGTTATTATGATTTTTGAGAGATGGTAGGTTTAAGTATTCTTCTTGAAGCTCATCAGAAAAGGAGTAGTACTGTTACTACTACTACTACTAGTACTAAAAATCCACAAGTTATCAACAAAACTATCTCTATCAAACCATCTCTTCCTTCTTCTTCTTCTTCTCCACCTTTATATCCTTCATCACTTCTTCCTTCTCTTTCCTTTTTAGATTCTTGTTTTCTCTGTAAACAGAGAATTTTGCCTGGAAAAGATATCTATATGTACAAGTGAGTAAACTCCCAACACTTTATTTCTTACTAAAAATATATTTTTTGAAGATACCCACATCTTATTTTTTCTTCTAAAGCTATAGATCTTGGTGTAATAGTGTTTTTTTTTTTCTTCTGATTCTTTGAATTTGTTGTTAATGAAACAGAGGAGATCGAGCTTTTTGTAGCGTGGAGTGCAGGTGTAGACAGATATTCATGGATGAAGAGAGTATTAATGTTAGTAGGGAAAAAAAGAATTGTTCATTTGCTGCTATGAGACCTATCAACACATCAACATCTTCATCTTCTTCTTCTTCAACTCATCAACGCAAAGGGAACAAGAATAGAGCAAATGGTTTTGCGTACTAAACCGTTACAAGTTAGAACTGTTTTTTTTCCAATTTTACCCTTTTGTTTTGAATGTAATGTCTTAGTTTATCCTTTTACCATCTTGTTTCCTTTGATGAAACCAAAACTCTCTGCTGAAATCTAGCCCATGTTTTCTTAATGGCCATAACCCTTTGTTTTTCCTCTGCAGGCTGCCCAGCTTTGAGGTTTTTTTTGTTTTTGCCAAGCTAGCTAGGGTATGTTGATCATTAATGACATATCTGATTAAGCTATTAAATATGCTTATATCCTTGATCTTTATTATATTATCCAAATCTATCCACATTTGCATAAACAGTAATCACTTTTGTTCGTTCCCCCTTGATTCTTTGTGTGTTAAATTAAACCATCTTCACACAAGTTTTGTTTGTTGGCTATTAAATTATTAGGATTATCAGGCATCATGGCTTAAGTACTTATTTACAGAACACTAACCATAAACATATATCTAAATGATGATTGTGGTAACTGCCTTTGGAAACTGCATGTCTGCACAAATTTTTAGCAAGATTGAGACTGCTCAGCTTTGGACATGCTTTGTGGTTAAGCAATAATGGCAAATGGGGCCTTGAGAACCCACAAAAAAAGTTGATATAGTTGAAAAGTAGTATACTGAAAATACTAAAGATTTTTACTCAAAATTGACATGATGAATTATGCGTAGATAACAAATGGGATCTGTCATTAAAAGAAATCTCCATATCTGGCTGATATGGCAGTTCAAAAGTTGGAATCCAGTCCTTATCTAACACCCAACACACATCAACAGTAAAACACTTTGGAATTGTTCTTAAGCCCTGATTGCTTTTTAGCTCATCCAACAAAGTTTCTCCTCAACATTGGCCATTATAATACAGTGATCGAACACTATCACTCTATAAGGGTTGTGTACCAACTTGCAATCAATTAGATACTATCTTTGCTAGGAGGTATGTATATATATTGTGTTGCGTAAATTGGTTGTCAAGGTGACAAGGTAGGTATAGCAAGCCTGTCGATTTTGTAAGCAGGCGCTTAACTATGTTCGAGCCTGCTGCAAGTTATTCTAGCTAGCAGTTTAAATCTTAGCTTATGAATAATTAGCCACACAAGTATAGATGTTAATAGTATGCTACTTTTCAATGTTTTTCTTAGAGCTGGGCCACTTTGATTCTTTGAAAAATTCTTGTTCCTGTCTATGGACCAGATTCTATGTGTGGAAGAATAGGAATCAGTAGGAACCAAAGATAAAATGAAGGAAATCAGATAACAAACAAAACAAATCATACATCAGCATTGGCAAGATGTGTTGTTGTCACACTACATGCATGCTACTTCCCATATACCACCATTCACTGTGATTATTTTTCATCGCCCGGTCTCAAACAAAGACAATTAATCAAAATTCTAATCCTAGCTTGTAGGGATCTAAACATCTAGACAGTGTTGGCTAAGAATTCAGATGATGAACCTTAATCGCGCTAATTAATGCCTATATTGGCCTGTAAAACCAAGGCCAGGGTGCATGGAGCCATCGAGTTCTTTTTTGTTAAAAGGGTGCATGGAGTTCATCCAATTGGATTCAATTAAGTGTAAATAAAACTCAAGTACTGAACCATGTAATTGCATGCATTTGATGGACTGAAATCCTTCTGGTAGTTAAACTACAGTCTACACATCAAATGGAAAGATGTAGCTGCCCGGCCAATATAGGAAACAAAAAGAGATGAGTGAAGCTGGTACAACTTAAAAAATATAATGAAGCACAGAAAAAGCTAAAGTAAGAAAGTATAGAATCTACTTTTACTACTTTTATTTTTTCTTCTGCTCTAGGTGTCCCTGCAGGTTTGGAGCCCATAGAAAAAGTAATAACACTGCAATACAACACAACACAACACAGACCGTACTCACTCGATCACTTAATTGGAATCAGGAATCAAGGGCTGCTGTTGCCTGTTACTGGATTGCTGCAGTGCTGCTCCTGACAATTGCACTGCACTGATGCACTCTTCTTCTTTTGGTGTGTATAGGCTATTCTAGCCTTTTATTGATGCAGATGTTTTTGGGTTGGCTTTAATCACGTGTATTGCACGTGAAGATAGATGTCTAGATAGAATGATGTGGTGACCACTGCCCACTGGTGAGTTGCTTTTATATTTTGCACTTGGCTTGGGGAACAATGAGATACAGACTTAGCATATAATATGTTGGATGTGGTGTGGTGTGGTGTGGTGGGGTGTGGTCCTATATATTTCTGGATATACAGTACTTAACTTATATAAATAGATATAATTAAGTTGGATTAGTTAAGTATGAAGATACAATGAGACATATTCCCCACTTTCATATTGCTTAAAAACTTTCGGATGCTTGTCTTCAAATTTCTAACTAGCTAGATCACACACCTTAGCTCTAGCTTAGTAGCCAAGCTAACAGCTAGCCTAACAGTGAACAGTGCTTTGAACTTAAGAGACAATGTAAATATGTGTGTGATTGATGTTAAGCATGCAGTTGTTCATCTTAGTTAAGTGATTGAAAGCAAAGGAAAAGCAACTTATACTGGGGAGTGGGGACTTCTTTTCTATCTGTATGCCTACTTCAATTCACTTTGTTTCTATCTGGTAACTTAGCTTGATGTGATACTGTGGGTGTTAGGTTCATGCAGTTTATTGGGTTACAACCCAAATGCCTAAGAGCAGGTCAGATCTGAACTGCTCCGCTTGTTTCTTGTCACCCATTTAACCAACATGGCTACCATCAGTATCAACAAATCTTAAATAATTTGCTGCTAGCTGCTTTTTTTCTATGATTGGAAAATTAAAGTCTAATCTCTTGGAAGGTTGTGATGTGACACTCTCCACAATTGATTATATATGGAGTAGCAACTAGCAAACATACAAGACCTACATCGATTATTTCTGATTGAGAAAAAAATACCTAATTAATGCCCTGGGTTTTCTAATAGAAATTCCCTGCTATATATAAGGCCTAATGCTCAACATGCAACACAATGTTAGTTGGGGATGGAAGCACTTAGCACATGCACTGTATCAGTATCATCTCTCTGAAGTATATACTTTTGTTATAACACTAACATGCTATGTGTACCTATTATTTTACCAGGAATGTTAGTTCTATTCAGCAAAAAACCAAAGAAGATAAGTCACCTAATCGATATATAGACAGTAAAGATGATTGAGCTCAACAACTGATCAAACACTACTGCATTCATACCTTTCTTGATTCCTAATCAATCTCCTTAGACCGAAACTTCTAGAAATGAGCAAAATATATTAATGTTGAAATGTCTAGGGGAATTTTTTGTTCATTTGCAGGGTTGAGGTCATAAGAAAAAAGCCCAGCCCTTGACCCCTGGTTAGGTGTGATTCTCTCTTTAGTCTTTACTAAAACAAAGTGGAACTATGGAAGAGTCTCCTAAACTGATCTCCTTCATGTTGAAGCTTATAGAAAATAAAATATTGCGAAAGTACTTTGCGAATCTAATGTCCCTAGCTTCACTTTGTATGTATGCACATAAATTCAGAGAACGGTTCAATCATCATTTCAAGGAAGAATATATCAAACGAGCCAAGCAATTCTCCTCTTTTCTTTTCAGTATGGATATTATTCAGCCAAGCAAACTTGTCAGGCTCACTCTCTACAAGACAAGGGATTCTAGTTACGATTTCGCCAACATCAGAGTAAATAAGATAAAATAACAATTTGTGTTGCCACCTCTACTAAATAGGCCAGGTTTCCAAATATCACCAAAAACAATAAAAAAAAAATAAAATGATCGAGGATATGATATTGTTCTATCTATTCGCCCAGCAACAGATGATCAAGATATCTATAACAACTATGTGCCAAGATAAAACCTATTAATTGGTCGCACAAAGTAGCACTGTAATACTTACGTTTGAGTGAACCTTTATGCTAGCTTTTCCCTCACATGAAGCTAGCTTATTAAACAAATATACAACAATTAAAATAATAAACCAAATGCAGAACGTGTTAATTGCAGTGTGTTTGAATAAACTACTCTTTAATGTATGAAAATGGCAAGGGGGTTTGATTTATTTTATATAGTTCAGAAAGGTCTTCCTAAAAGGCGCAGTATCATATCTATCAGTTGCATGCTTCAGATTACAAAGCTGCAGTGTATAACAAGTTCAATTTTTTTTTCTTTTATCTCTTTCTTTTGGTGACTGGGTGTCCAGGCCAGCTTACGTGCACCTCAACTAATACCAGGGGAGGCTAGCACAGGCACAGCTATCCACCGCCATGACTTCCCACATAAAGTGGCAGAATTGACCATGCAAGTTGGGCATCAAACCATGACACTCCTTGAGTCCTTGCACTTTTCAGATGTTCACATAATAATATCATTGTGTAGACTGTAGAGGAGACTTGGAGAAATGGGGAGAGGTTTTTACCAAAACATGATAATCCATCATGCATATACATTCATTCAAAAAAAAAAAATGCCTAAAGAGAGATATAGAGGAGATTTGGAGAAATGGGGGGAGGTTTTTTTACTAAAATTGCGACCAACAATGCAATGCCAAGTAGGTCCATGTTTCTTATCAAGATCTTTCTTTCTTGATATACTCTGCAATGTTCTTCTCCACATTGTCCATTATCTGACATGACATCTCTTTCTTGCTTGTTGTATGGGAAAGTGGTTTTCAGGAAAAATCACACTTTTTTATTTGAAAGAAGAAGGGTGTGTTTGTCACGTGCCTTAACCCACATACTACTGGTATATAAAATGCTGAGCAGAGCAGAAAGCCAGAAACTTCCTTCCCCTTTATCATTCTGGTCTCTGAAAATGCCCAAATCACGACGATTTTTTCTGCTGAAACATCCAAAAGAATCCCTTTTTTACATACTTTAATGGGTATGTTTAAAGAATTCAGAAAAAAATCCATTTGTGCAAAAATCCCCTTTTCAAGTTCTTCAGGTAATACAAAATTAAATTGAATTTTTTATAATTTTTTGGGGTTAATATCATGAGTTCATCAGATATAGAAAATGGGTTTTTTCCAGATGAAGTTATTCTTCAGATTCTTGCAAGATTGCCAATTAAACCCCTTTTTAGATTTAAATGTGTTTGCAAACTTTGGTATAAATTTCCTTCTAACAAGTATTTTATTCAACTTTATAATCAAGTTTCATTAAGCAATCCAATGGTATTAGTAGAGATTATGAAATCATTTTATGTTCAATCTGGTTATATTTGTGTGGATAGACTTAGAGGTGTTTCTGAATTCTCTCTTGAATTTTTGAAGGATAGAGTTAAGGTTAGAGCATCTTGTAATGGTTTATTGTGTTGTGCTAGTGTACCAAACAAGGGTGTTTATTATGTTTGTAATCCAATGACTAGAGATTACATTATGCTTCCTAGAACTAGAGAAAGACCCATGACTCGATTTCATCCTGACGATGAGGCTACTCTTGTGGGATTGGCTTTCCATACGTCTACTTGCAAGTTTAATGTGGTTTTAGCTGGTTTTTATCGTCCATTTGGTCGAAGACCTCTTGATTCTTTTATTTGCTTGGTTTTTGATTCTGAGATTAATGCATGGAGGAGGTCGATTTCATCTAGAACTGAGGAATTCACACATATGAATAAGAATCAAGTTGTGTATTCTAATGGTTCAATTCATTGGTTGACGTATAGTTGTTTGTATATACTTGCGCTTGACTTGGCTAACGATATGTGGAGGAAGATCCCTTTACCTGATCAAATTGTGGGTGGATCTGGAAATAGGTTACATCTGTTGGAGTTAGATGGCTCTGTGTCCGTGATTCGAATTTCAGATTCATGGATGAGTATATGGGTGTTGAAGGATTACCTGGGAGATGAGTGGTTAGAGACAGATAGAGTGAGCCTGAGGTGCATCAAAGGACTTGTGCCAAGTGTTTTTCCTATAAGTCAGACCAGTGAAATTGTCTTCCTAGCCACCCAAAAGCAGATCTTGGAGTATCATCGGAAGAGTAGAGTGTGGAAGGAGGTGTATGCTGTAAAAAACTCTTTCACATATCCATTATGGTTCTCTGCTCATGCTTTCCGAAGTACAATTGTCTCTTGCAATCAAGGTGTGAACTACTCTTGAAGGATTTCTTATATGATTCGGTGGATATTGTAAATAGTTATTTTTACTTGTATTTCACTACTGTGCTTGGTTCAACTGTTTTAATTTATTGTTATCGTACATATACAAGTGCAAGTATTTTCTTTTGTACATATTCAAGGCTTCTGTCACTTGTCTTGTTCTTTATCATGGTAAAACTTTGGGTACAAGTATTTTTTCTTTTGTAGTTTTCATCTTGGGAATAAAATTATCAACCATCTGGTAACTCGTTTTAGCCAATACATTTCAGTTTTGTGTCTAAACTGACAAGTTGACCAATGCAGCTGTAAATCAAGTTCATCCATATGGCAGGTTCTTGAAATTTGAATGTTCACTACAGCCATTGAGGTTTTCAACTATTGTCAGAATCTTCGTTGAATGTGTTGCCTTTGTATCATGTTGTCTTTAACTCTTTCACAATCCATTGTAGTTCTCTGCTCATGTTAATGAAAAGGCACAGTTCATCCTGTATGTTTCATTGTTTTGTGGTCATTGTGAATATCTTCTACTTCTAATTCACTTATGTTCTTGGGTCTATCTGTTTAAGTAATTTATTTTATTGTACATATACAACTACAAGTACAATTTGTGAATTGTGATTATGTTTGAGGCCTTTATCATGTTTCTTGTTCTTTGTCGTGGTAAGTTTCAAGTATGAATATTTTAAATATTCATAGTTTGTCTTGGAAAATCAAGTTCTTTAGCAACTAGCCACTCTTTTTAGCTCACACATTTCAGTATCGTCTGTGTCTTTTTCGAAGACAAATATTGTGAGCTAAAACTGTTTCTTTTTCATTATAATCTGTTTCTTTTTTAGCTCGCACGATTCAGTATTGTCTGTTTCTTTTTCCAATACGCGTCAAAGCAGTTAACTTTAGTTCATTTGTGTATTAACTAGTGGCATCTGTGCATCTTAGTCTGGAGTGTGTCAGGTTTAAGGAGTTAGAAAGTTCACCCAGCCTTGTTGAGATCTTCAGATGTTGTCAAAGTCTTTGTTGAATGTGATTGTGATTTGTTTATGAATGTTGTTGGATCATGGAGTAATTCTATTGATTCTACTGGTTAGAAAATGCAGGATTCTAGCAGTTGTTTAAGAGGATAGAGTCTAACAATTGGGCCATGAAGGGTTCCGCTAGTTGCCTAAAATATTGGACTTCACATACAGGTTGTTCAATCCACTGTTTCAGCTGTTATGCTCAGTATAGACTATAAGACTATAGATATAGCATTCTTTGCATTTATTTCTTGTGTTATCTTCTCCTCTAGTCCCATGAAAGGTAGCCCGTCCAAATGCTAATGCAGTAAAATAATAATTCTAGAACCTTTTTAAAAACATCTAAATAATAAAAATAAAAGTGAATAATATATCTTTATGTTTCTACATCATCATTCTTCCATTCTTTTAAAAATATCTCGTCCTCCAGTTGGTAATGAAAAATAAAAAAACACTATCATGAAGTCCAAATAATTCTTGAATCTTGTGTTTCTCTTTCGACTTCTTGGATCATATTTCTTCATAAGTTTCTAGATACATAAGGACACTATTGGACATGCTTCTGTTGATGCCTTCAAATCTGACTTCTTCACAAACTCATTGTTGTTGGTAGATTCCATTGTTGAAATCTGTCAAAATCTAAAAATCTAACACCCTGGACGAAAATAGATGAAATATCGAAATTTTGATCCACTTTTTAGTTTGAAGGTAGACTTCAAGATCTTTCCAATGATATATAACAAACCTTCTAACTCCCAACACAAAATGATGAATTTTTGTTATAAAGGAGGACCAAAACCTGATGAGAGTCAAGTTTAAATAATACTCTTGATACCACAGTAGAGGTGTCACATTGGCAATTTGATTTCTGAATGCTCTCCTACGGTTAAGTTCATGCAGACCAAATTACAATGTGTTGTTGGCCAATATCATCTGTGACTAAAAAACAGATGCAAGACCAGTTATACAACTTCTTCAGTCCACTTTAAGTGAAGTATTCCCAAGGATATGAGAAATGAAGAGATGGATCAAGTCCTTCATATTTCCGTATGAGAGGTTTATATCTACACTAGTGTTGGAACTCTCACACCAAAACTGTTCAGAAGATCTGTTGCACCTGCAAACATCAAAACAAAGTAGTTCCATAGGATTAGAGGGTTTTTTTCCGGGAAATTTTGACTTAACCCCCCAAACAATGGACATCTTTTGATTAAACCCCCATATATTCAAAAAATTTGACTTTCCACCCCACCGTTTGATTCCGTTAGATTTTCCATCCAAACCTAATTTTGACTTCCCTAAATACCCCTCTTTCTATTAATATTAAAATCAATAATTAGTTTATAGAAAATCCCCGCTGTATTTGTATGTATTTGACATAACCCCCCAGAACCAGAATCAATAGTTGATAGAAATGAAAAATTAAATCTAAGAAGAAAAAGAAAAAAAAGAAGAAGAAGAAGAATACCCATTGTTCATACACTTATAACCTTACCTTAGATCCACCTTCCCCATTGTTCATTTTGCGATTGCTTCAATTTCAAATGACAAATTCAAGATTTGAAAAAAAAGAAATGGAGAAGAAGAAGAAGTGGAGAAGAAGAAGAAACAGTCGTGAGATGTGATGAAGAAGGAGATCGATTTCAGATTCTAATTACTTTTTTTGGTAAAGATGATGTGCAGAAGAATGAGATGGGAAAAAGAAGAAGAAGATGGGAAGAAGATAAGGTAGAAAAAAAGACGGTAATTTTCCATCTTTTAACAAAATCGGTTTTAATTAGGGGATTTTGACTAATAATAGAAAGATGGGTATTTAGGGAAGTTAAAATTAGGTTTGGATGAAAAATCTAACGGAATCAAATGTTGGGGTGGAAAGTCAAATTTTTTGAATATATGGGGGTTTAATCAAAAGATGTCCATTGTTTGGGGGGTTAAGTCAAAATTTCCCTTTTTTTCCAGATAGCAAGAACTCATTTCTAAGACGCAAA
Source organism: Aquilegia eximia (assembly GCA_023053565.1). Classification (NCBI taxonomy): domain Eukaryota; kingdom Viridiplantae; phylum Streptophyta; class Magnoliopsida; order Ranunculales; family Ranunculaceae; genus Aquilegia; species Aquilegia eximia. The sequence continues at coordinate 8,951,427 of JALIGU010000004.1, read as the reverse complement.
TAAATTGATTTCTTAAAATAACACCAAAATATATGTGCTCAACTTTTAACTAAATAAACTAATTCAAATAACATACTTTGCTTTGTAGTCAGTTAGGAAATCAGACAAATCTAGGGATACAGGCATACAGCATGTGTGTTTATTTGAAAGCAAAAGATAGCATGTGTTTCAATACTTCAATATGTTCTTCATAACACACTAAAGTAGTACCGAGGTACAAGATCCTCTTACCATGAGCAATTATTAAGTAGTTTATCTTTTTAATAAATATGGACAAATTAACTTATGGTAAAGTTGTGATTTACTTGAGCAAAGAACACTATCCTCAATGCATGTTTAGTCCCCCTAGAGTTGATTATCCGGTTTTGTACAGGAACATGAAAAAGGCTAAAGAAATAAATACCCTTTTTACTGATCCTTTCTGTTACGACTCTTCGTCTGAATCCTGCACAATTTTGCTCATTCTTGCCCTCTTGGTTCTCATATTTACTTCGGTATCTTCATCGGATCCATAGTCAGCAGCAGCTTCAACATTACTTGACTCTGGTGATATAATCTTCTCAGATCCATTTTCTTCCTCACACAATTCATTCTGGGATGCAGTAGAACTAACAGGGTTAGGTTCAGGTTCTTCTTCCTCTCTGTTCGATTTCATTTCTATAATCTTAAAATCTCTAGCAGTGCTGCGCTTGGCATGTCTCAACAAATTGACTTTTGTCAGCTTGCTAAGTTGAATGAGATATTTCTCGTAGTCTTCAATCTGAAATATCAGTTCAGGAATGCAGCGGTTCTCCCTTTTGATCTTACTAAGAATTCCTTTACTCTGGGCGTTTTCTTGTTGATTCTGCAATGTAAAAAACCTATAAACACAAGCTTATATAAACAATACTGCAACGAAATTCAGCACAGTGTTTTATTTTGATACCGTTTGCATCAGAGCCACGAAGTTATATAGGGGAGCTGTGAGTCTTTTGCAAGTTATTTCTGCAAGCTTCTGGAATTTGATCCCAGGTATAAGTTGTTTGCAGCCTTTTGGAGCTATTCGAAGTTTTGTCATAAGAGCCATATGCTTGTAAAATCTCGCATTTAATCTCAATAATTGCTCTGCTTGATGATCTGTGTTATAATTATAGATTTGGTTTAGCAGAAGCCTTCGTATTTGATACATAAAGGCTAAATAATGCTAAATCATACCTTTGAGCTTCATCTGTGCAAAATATGATAAGAGGTTCACCAGAGCTTCAGATCTTACGTAGAGTGCTTCTTCCATTATCAGTGCAGGTGACTCTTCTTCATGAACGAGTTGATCAATACCAAAAGTTCCACGAGTAGACAAAGAAAATGCCTTTAGTTTTGTTATGCACCAACTCATATCAGTAATGGTTGATTCAACCAAATGCAGTAAAGGAGATGCCACTACATTCCACGTTGAACGGTTTATGATTGGGTAAGTTTCAGAGATCTCCACAGGATCATTCTCTTCTGAGCCCATAACTTTTAACAGTTCTGAAGCCATCTCTTGGGCAGCTATCAGATCATTCGGTGGTGAGCTTAAATAAATGGCAAGTGCTACCAAACTTTTTGCGGCCTTACAATTCTCCAAGGTACTGGTTCTACACATACGAACAGCCCAAGCTCCATTGTAGTTCCTTACGTTGCAGGGCAATTTGTTTCCAAGCATTAATATAATTTCCGAGAGAATCTGCGAGGAAAATAATTAAACAGGTCTTCCAGTAGAGCACCATTTCAGTCACAATGAACAAAACATTCATGAGTAAGATGATGTCAATGAGAACATACCTCCATTTCTCGACAAAGTGACATATCAAGAAGTTCGGACAGCAGCGGTTTTAGCCTCTTTTCTAAAAGCAATTGTATATTTTTTGTATTTTGATCTTCATTGCCGGGGACTCTTTCACAGTCATCCTCCCTACCAGCATTTACATCATTTTCCACCTCGTTCTCAACTGACATAGACAATAGTTCTTCGATCAGTCCGGTAAACCGAGGACCACACGAACTCAAATCCATCAGTTCCTTCAAGCAAACCAAGGATTTAAAAAGCATTTCCACCTTCTCTTCCACACCTTTCTTTCCCTTAGTTGCCTTCTTTCTTTGATCCACCTCTAACTTCAGGTTTGACTTGAGCAACCAAGTCATTTCTATTAATGTGCGTCCTAACAGCTTCATGTCTCCATAAATCAAAGGCACCAATGGATCATCCTTTGCCATCGAAGAAAATGTTTTGATTTGTCGAAGAGAAGCTTTCAAGGTAAATGATATGAGTTTAAGACATTGACTGGATGACTTCGCCAAGGATAACTGGCTGGGGTTCTGAGAAACTTTGCTCGCACTACAACAATTACTAATATATAGGTTCTGGGCAGTTCGTGATAGCAGAAGAATGCTCGATGTTGCCAAAAAAGGTTTTCTTGTTTGATACAATGATAGGGAACAAGCACGAAGACGCTCTTTAGTGTCGCAATCAGCTTTATCTACTACATCACGAGGAGTAGCCGATGGAGTTACTCTCTTCAAACTACTGCCCTTTTTAGTTATGAGCGCTTCTTTTTCTAAAGAGTCATGCACATCAATAAACTCAATAAGCTCTTTCTCGAGCTCCACCTTTTTCACATCTACCGCTTTCTCCAATTCAGTTGAAATAACATTTATAAACACCTCAATAATTCCTGACAAAATTGAAGCCAAGTAACTAGTCTTCTCCATTTCCAAAGATTGAAGCCCCGAATCCTCGCTCTGACCTAGCATGTCTGCTCTGACAAAAAATGCAGATTGTAGATGATCAGAGCTATAAATTAGAAAGTATTAAGAATGTGTGATGTTCCAAAAAAAAATTATATTCAAAATGTCATTCCTTCCTAAGAAAATTAATTTACCGGAAAATGAATTTTATATTAGTTTCGATAAACACATATACCTTACATTTTCTGCCAACCTGGATATCTAATAAAATTAATGTAAATAAAAGTTATTAAAAATAAAAACTCCCATAATCCATCTTTGAGAACAATGACTTCTGTTTATGGAGATAATTCTCACACGAATTATAAATAAATGCATAGATGGTGGTCTAGAAAACCTCTCAAATCGGCATTTCTTAAAAGCTTTCGCAGCATGGATAATGCGTTGGAGAATGACTCGCCACATGAACCTCTACCTGCCTGCACCAGATTCAGAATTGTGCAGTGAGTACAAGAAATGCTAGATATAATATGATCGCTTGCATATTGTGAAATGCTTTCAGTGAACTGGTAAACCTACCTCATTTTCTTGGGTGAGGGAGAAACCAAAACATGCCAACGAGTAATCTGAGGGATGATCGGATCTACAATGTGGCTGGAGGAGAAGAATCCAAGAGACACAGGATAGAAGACAGTCCAAAGGTTCATTGAGACAAACTTTGCCATTTTCCAATTTCAAGCAACTGCTAAGCTTCAAATGGGCTCCTTCATCCTGTGACAATGTCGCTCAATGTAATATACTATGTTTAAGGAATTCCATTAGCACATTGAAGTTCACTATGAAATACAAACTAATAGAAAAACAGGATATGGTTGTTACTTGTTGCTTTCTCTTTTAAATATAGCAACGAGCTTCTTTATATGATTATAATTGTAAATATAATACAAAATAAGATTTAATACCTCATGGTAAAAACGAAGAAAGTGAGGCAGGAGAAGATCAAAAACAGATCCAGCAATAAATGGATCTTTTATGACAAATTTTATGAGCCCCTGGTAAACAATCTCTTTAACTTTTGCCTGTAAACATACATACAGTATAATGGACAAAATGTCTTGAAATTCATGATTAAACTGAAATTCATAAAAAAGAAAAAAACATTATACCTGCTGAGAAAGACATCTCTGCAACAAACCATTCAGCTCTTGGAAGAGACCTCTACGCAATCCACACGGTATCTCAGCTTTCTGACTGCAACTAGCTTGGCTAGATGACTCTTGAAAAGAACTTATTCCATCTTTGATAGACTGTTTTTCCGCCAAAATTAAATTAATAATGGCATTAGTAGCAGCAAGACGGACTGTATCTTCTCGTCTGAACATAGCCTTTCGCACAACCAAAATAGTATAATCCTGCAAAGCTTACACAAGAAAACATTTGTTGTAATTTCTCAAACACTTCGATATGCATTTCGCTAGCTAATTCAAAAACAATATACTTTGTCAAAGTTGGTAAACAAGGTGAAATTATTGGCTTTGTTCTCATGAAAATTTGATAGCATCACATTCATAGGTCTACTAATTGCTTTATGGATCAAGAGGAAAGTGTGGATTAGACATTTATGTCTGCAAGGGAACTTTCCAAGTAAGCTTTTAAAGTCTGGAGTGGATGCAAAGTCTTCCATTAGCATCAAGTCTTTCATATGAACTCTCTAGGCCCCTCAAAGTAGACTTAATAAAACAACATTGTTAAACAATCATTTTCAAAATATGTATAACTTGAAAAGGACTTTTTGTAAATAGAATTCATCACAGGAAAAAATCATGAAAGGCTTATTTTGATTCTATGGAGTAGGCCAGAGGATCTTGTTCCTTTAAGCAATTCTATTTAGGCATCATTATGATTTTCAACAGTGCTACTCATGATTTTGTCCCATTTTCATCAATGTAACATGTAGGACAAGTTCACACAACCTTCAATGGTTTCAAAATTTTCCTGGTTAAAGCATTCTAAAATTTCATCTTTCTTTTGGTGAGCAGTAAATCAAGACATACTAGTATTTCAATGCACCTGTTCCTTTCTTGTATTAATACTTAAGTAATGACAAATAAAATCATAGCAAAAGCCCTAGGTCACAACTTTGTCTTAGGTATTAGGAAATACCTGAAGGTCACGACTTAATCTGAGGAGAGGCAAGAAAGCAGTAACAAGAGAAGTTGAAATTCCACCGTGCATGTAAGTAAAATAATCCAACAAATCCTTTAGTCTTGCAACATGTTCCAGCATGGGATAAGGATAGCTCCCAGACAGATATCCAAGAAGCCTGATATGAAAGTAAGACTGTCAAGAAACACATCTCGTATGTAACTCAAATTAAGACTTTGCATTCAAGTTACTTTATTATTGGCACACATTGCTGAGGCTTCAAAGAAAGGATGCGAAATTTGCACTGCTCGATAATCTGCACCAATTACCCAAAGTATGATTATCACACTACAGTGGTACAAAAGTCCTTTGGAAAATAAAAAAGTAGAGGAGATTTCTTCCCCTTGAGATTAGACTCGATTCAGTATATCAAACCGTTTAGACCTCTTTTTTACAGTGAAAACACCCTAGAAGAGTAGTTTAGTGATCATTATGATGCCTCTTTAACTTTTATTAAACTAAGACTCTAAATCCAATTTAATTACTATTTTGCGGAATTTGAAAGCAAACTCTCTTTCATAAGAACTTTCACATGCTCTTCCTAAAATACAAAACGCTGTTGATCCTACCAACCTCCTTTCTGGACATGTCGTGAACATCAAATAATGTCTTCAGTATTTGAACACCAAGCTCCTCAATGCCCATCAATCCATCAGAATTGCCAACTTCTTCATTATTTTCTTCTTCCACTGATTCTAGCAAAACAAAGCCAAATTGTACTATGCTAGGTACAATATGCTCCCTTCCGTAGTTGCTCTCGCTAATCTACAACAGTATACAAAGAGTCAAAGATAACAATCCTACAATGTATTAATATATGAACGACATTAAACAATACAAGCTTTTATTGCACCACATTAAACAATCTCAAGTGCTAAGTTAAAGACATGGGAAATGAAGTACAAATTACAGAGTGAAAACAGCAGCTAAGAGATGGTATTCTTTAATCACACATCAGGACTTCTACTCACACATGTTAACTCTTAGTGTGATGTGGGATCTAATTTTATATTGGAAGAAAAGCAGCCACAATTTCATTTTCAGCAAAAACAAAGCATGGTACAGACGTACAGCCATTTGTTTAAGAAATTACTATTAATTAGTACTTCACTTTATACGTCATCATCTTGCCGCCCCATAAGTCCATAACATAACATGCAACAAACAGAAAACCATTAACCCAAAAATATCCAATGTACACAAGATCTTCAATTTTAGAAAACCCAATGATTCCAGGGCAATGATCACCAATTTCTCTGGGTGAAGAAAAATAGAATAAGTACAAATACGTGTGCTATGTGGTTTAGGGCAAGGATCTTCAATAGCCTAAAGCCCTAGACCTGAATGCATTTTTAGCCTCAATTGTAAGGTGTCAGGTGACTCCCAAGCGCACATTTTTATTTGCACGGAAGATAACTACAAACACACATTTTTATTTGCACGAAAGATAACTACAAAGTATCACACTCTGCAATGAGGAAGTTTAAATCTAAACTGGGAAAGGCTCTTCAATAGCCAAACCTGAGTGCATTGATAGCCTCACATTGTGTGGTCTAAGATGAATAACTTCCCAAGCACGCTCCTTCATTAAACACGAAAGATAACTACAATTTTCAAATATGAACAAGAATGTTTAAGAAAATAAGAAACAAAAATTTAAAAGAAGAGATAACTGTGTATTAAGATAAGCAATGCATTTGTTTGTAGTATTAGTGACCAAGGCATAGAAAGAGTTGAAAATGAACTGAACCCATTTAAGTTTTAAACTTTTAACATATAGCACCTTAATTGAATAGCACATTCATGCAAAATAAGCTTACACTTTTCGAGAATTTGCTTCATACTTTGAGACAACTTTTGTAGCGTCTTTAAAATTGTATCATATACTTTCCTTAACATATATATGAAACTGGAAGTCAGTGTATGAGTGCATTATAAAGAAGAGAGAGAGAGAGAGAGAGAGAGAGAGAGAGAGAGAGAGAGAGAGAGAGAGAGAGAGAGAGAGAGAGAGAGAGAGAGAGAGATTACAGCTCTTATCACAGTCTGTTCTACTCTTCTAACGTTTTGCAGACAGTCTTTCTTCAAAGTGTCAGGCAGCCATTTACAATCTCTGCATGTAGAAAACCACAAATAAATAAAAGCACTTTCATGTGAACATCAAAACATAAATACTTTTTATGTGAACTATAATCTTAATAAGCTATATATAAATTCATAAAGCAATCAACCCATTGCAAAACTATATCGCAGGATATAAAATAGCAAAATAAAACTGAGCAACAAATATAAGTTAAATCCCCAAATTTTATAGAAACTGAAGTTCATAAAGACATTAGAATACCTTGCAAACTTATGTTCTCGATAAGATGTAAGCACAGCAGTTCTCAAAATCCCAATAGAGCTTTCCCCAAACCTCCTCACTCTCGCAACAGAAAGCAAAACCACGACGGTAAAATGATTAAATGCCCTAAGATCAGACTTCACAAGCCCCAAAACTTCTTGTCCTAAAGAAGGATCTTGTTTCACTGCAAAATTCACATGTAACAATACAGTCCCCTCAACTTGTCTAACAATCGACGTAACTTTGGATCCCATTTTCATTCCAAAAAACATTACAATCCCTTCAATCACATCTCTTTTATTAAACCCTTTCGACGCCAAAACCAATAGTTGATAAACAAGAGCTGGTAAATCTTGCAAATCCACTTCTTTCAATCCAACAAAAACCTTATCAAGAAACTCTCTTGCCCTAACTTTATCCAAAAACGTAAATTCGCGCAATAACGCAACAATTTTCACTAACAAAACCTTAGACCAATTCGATTCAAGTATAGAATCAAGCACAGAATCAACATAATCTCCACGTTTATCAATCTCATCACTTAATCGAATTAGGTCAAGTGATTGAGGAATAAGATCAAGCAATTGAGCTTCATCAGAATCAACAATTTTATCGAAATTAGAAACAATCAAATCGACAATTGAAGTGAGATTGGTTTTAGGTATTGAATTAATGTGAAGAGAAAAGAGAGATATTACCTTAGATGAGTTTCGATCTCGAGGAATTTTGTTAGATATGAAGAGATTGAGATAAGAGAGAAGAAGAGAAGAGAGAAGGTTAGAGAGAGAAGAAGAAGATGGATGTTGAGTTATGAGTGAAACAAGTGCCGTGACGTATTCAATTATAGAGAGAGAAGAAGATGAAGATGAAGTGTTGTTACAGCGAGAGTGAAGGAAGGAGATGAGAATGGAGTGAGAATTTGGAGAGAGAAGGAAAGGGGGTAATGGTGCGCAGGTTTGGGATTGTTGTTGTGCTAAGCGCACGATATCAACGTCCGTCAGTGACGGCGGAGCATCGGTGGTGGTGGTGGGAACCATGGTTTTCTTCTGCACTCTTCAGCTCACGCGGTGGTTGGATTTGGGGTTTTTTTCGATTCTTCTTGAGCAATTTTGGGCGGGAAAATAAATGATTTGAGATGGAAACCCCGCTCTGCTTAATGGGCCGGAAATCAACGAAGTATTTCATTTTTAATGGGCTGGCACTTGGAGTTTTTTTTTATTAAAAGCCCGTATATCTAATCAGGTGTGGCAGGAGCTGACAGTGCTGAACCAGGGTGACATTAAGTCGATCTTAGTCAGAGGCTGGCCGAAGGTGAATGTAACTGGTCTAAGAGAAGCTGTCTGGAAGATATTGCCCATCACCTTAATGTGGTGTATTTGGTGTTTGAGGAACAGTAAAATCTTTAGAGGAGAGGCGACGGCAGTACCTCAGATCATTTTGGGCGTGGCTGGATGTGTCAATATAATGGAAGCCCCTAAACTGAAGGAAAGACATAGCTTGTCAGAATTGCTGCTGAATTGGAAAAGCAGCGTTACCAGTACTGGTGTTGTATGGTGTGAATAAGAGGCTAAAAGTAGGCTGCAGCAGCAGAATTACAAAAGGAAGTGGTCTAAATATTCTTGACAGAGAGGAAGCACTGCAAAGGGTAGCTGCTGACAAGAAGCAAGGATGCAGCATGGGACCTGCAAGTCTGCAACTGCAACAACATAAGCTTGATGTCTGCAATTCAAAGTTCTCTTGTAACCTTATTTGATTTGTTGTACTAAGCACGCACGCTGATCAGACTGTATATGTTTTGGTTTGATTATCAAAATATTATTATTATTACCTTAAAAAAAAAACTTATATAAAGAAAACAAACAAATTAAATGAAAAATACTCCTCAATATAATTCATAATAAAGAACACCACCAGAGCATCACCAAGCCCATAAACTACATTGATGTATATTCATGGTTGATGACAATGCTCATTACAAACTATAGCATAACTTCTAACGTCTTCTACTACATTATTGAACGTAACCTACATCTCTAAGCAAAACAGCAAAAACAAAAACAAAAACAAAAAAAAACTACTAACGTACACTTTAATCATGATTCCTCAAGTCTCCAGAGAATATTAATCCAACCATCTAATAAGTTCTGTCCCCCCTAACCCTCTTGGCAAGCTGCATGTCTTTAGAAAGGATAGTAACACGCTTAGCATGAATAGCACACAAGTTAGTATCTTCAAATAAACCAACAAGATAAGCTTCAGTTGCTTCTTGCAATGCGAGAACTGCATGACTTTGGAAACGCAAGTCAGTCTTGAATGCCTGAGCAGTTTCCCGAACAAGCCTTTGGAATGGTAATTGTAAGCCCTCTTTCTTTGATGAGCTCAGCTGGGTCCTTCAACTGCTTCAACGGTAGTACCTGCAATGACCACCGGACAGTGACCGGTGGATAAAGCTCCAACGATCAAGTCAGTAAGCGGCTAGGTTTAGATAATAGGTTTTAGCAAAGAATGAACAGTTACCTTTAGCGAACCCTAACGTGATCCTTTTATAGTAATATTCACCGCCTTCCTTGAACCGTTGGATCCTCCTTTGCATCCTATGGTTCTCTTATCTCCTACGTGTTTCATTCTCCATCACATAATATAAAGTGAATGCTTGACAGCCTGACATCACGTGCTCTATCCGTGATACTCCAGAATGTTCTGAACTCCGATTGGGTACTTCCCAGTTTACTCTCCCTATCTAACTCTTGTGTCCTCCATGCTCCACCTAGCATGGTTTGGTACTTACATCGCCCCTCCTTTGACCGTCATCTATATTTCTTAGATGGCGGCTCAAAGGCTTTTCCTCCGCCTAAATGTAAACTCCTTATGATGATGGAAAACCGACATAAGTTCTTTTCATTATTTTATCTACCATCTGCTCCTCACGTGCCTTAGGCTCTGCCTTATCCCTATCTCTCCAGCTATTCATTAATTGCGCATGCTCTCGAGTCCCGAACCTCCTACGCGTGCCTCTTTTGCTCTTACCTAGATGCACTCATGATTTTTACTGCTGTCCTTTCGCTTCCCAACGCTATTGTCTTGTCACTATTTTACTCTTTCCCGTAATACCCCTGGGATTATCCTCCTATAAGTTTGCAACTTTTAACCTAATTCTCCCATTTGCCTTTCATCTTCTTCATTCTCCTCCTCTGTTCATCTTTCTCTTCAGTCTTCCCCTTCTCTACGAAATCACGCACCGTCCGGTCCCCTGAAAGTTCGATTCTCGTCTTTATTTCTTCCTCCGTCGACTAATTCAGGTTATTCTCTTTTCCTTACTCTTGATTTTAATTTTAGCCATTGTTAGATCTAGGTTTTCATTTTTCTTCTTCTCGCTATCTACTCTGTACTTCGATTGCCGTAAATTTCCAAATAATTTTTCTTCTCTCCTTTCCTCCTCTTGGAGTCATCCTGTATACGCCCCTAATCTTTCTTTCTTTACGATTTTGGTGAGCCTTTCTCTATACATAAATGGCTTCTTATCAAAATCCGAAAAAGAAAGATTCCTCGAGGAAGATAGTTGAAGGAGGTAAAGGTGATGGCGGTGTTCATCCTTCCCCTTCCAGTTACTACCTTGATTCGTATGTGCCCAGCGCCTACCCTTATAGACCTGATTTAGATCTACTCTGTGAGCTATACGACATTCCTGAAGACGTAAAAATTTTCAACTACAAACATGCCCTTCGCTTTGCACATCACGAATTTAGCCGTCAAGACGCTATTATGGTGACAGCCCACCAAATAGCTTTTGGTTGCCGGTTTCCTTTCTCTAATTTAGTTCGTGATGTACTTAAGTTTTACCAAGTCGCCCCTGGGCAATGTATTGGTAACTTTTGGCGTATCTTGCGGGCCATAGACCAACTAAACAATGAAGGAACCACCGTTTCCCTTGCTGATATACGTCAATGTTATTATCTTCGGGTTTGCGAAGAAAAATGTGGTCAACCTTATTACTATTTCGTCAAACGCCCCGGCAGGCGGTCTATTATCGAAAAATTGCCGGAAAGTGACAAGGAATGGCCTGACTTTCCTATGATTGTCTTTGGTAACTTTGGGGGAAAAGGACCTGGCATTTCTAACCCTTTAAAATACTGGCGGTTTAATCTAGGAGGTTTTTTCCTTTATTTTTCTACTTTGTTCATATATTAACATTCCTAGGATGAAAATCCTTTTGATAGTGTCTGTCTAACTCTTTTATCTGTTTCCTATCCCAGAGGTTCGCGGTGACGGCAAAGCCTTAAGACCCCGCAAAGACGCCCCTTGGGAACCTTTGATAGGATCTGGAGCTGACGCTTATTCCGCCATTCGTGAGCTTACTTCCTCAAAGAAAGACGGTACCCCGATCGCTAAGGATCTTGATCTAGGGGAATACGTCTTACCCGTCTGCTGCCACAAAGATTATCTCAGGGATAAGAAGGGCAAGCCTTCTCCTATTCCTCCTACTTCCTGATCAATACAAAGGAAGGGTAAAGCTCCTGCTGCTGCCGCTACTGAGTTGGAGAGAGAATCTGATGACGGTGGAGATAATATCCCTCTTCAGACGATCCTAACTAAAAAGAGAACTCGTGAACCTCCTTCCGCAGTTTCAGCACCATCCGAGAAGAAGAAGCAAAAAAGAGTAACTGCCCGACTTCCTCCTTTCTTATCTGCTCTTCGAGTCCAAAAGATTGTCAGGAACTGTAGTCGTGATCTTTCTTCTTCTTCAACTGAAAGTTCTGATTTTCAGGCAGTCCAAGGTGAACCAGAGACATTGCCGGAATCTCCCGAAGTTCACCTGGCGCGTTCAAAGCAACACGGTCCTTCCATTCCTAGGGTGAAAAGGACCAAAATGGCAGAAGCTCCTTCTCCTCTTCCGGGATCCCCTTCTGCTTCCTCCAGTGAATCTCTGGGAGAACCCAGGCAACCAAACTTTAGTGGAATCAAGGTTTCTTTTAATCTTGATGAACTTGGGTTTGATGGTGGTCTCCTATTTGAAGATACCGGCGTGGACAATCTCGCCCAACCAGGTTCAACTTCTCATCCTTCATCTTCCCCCTTTAAGGAATTTTCCATGGCTCTCCTTGATCCAAATGAGCCCCCTATTATTGGTGCGATGCCTCCACCACTTCCTATTGATCACGAAATTTTTGATGTTGCTACACTTGTTGCACCTATTCGTGAAGCACCTAAGTATACCCGCCATCGTACTCTTAATTACTCTTCATCTGGATCAGGTGACCAAGCCGTAGATGGCCAGCAACTCTCTCCCAACCTTGATGCTGAGACTAATCCGGCACCCACTGCTGAGAAGACTTCTACACCTCCTGCCGGTGAACCTTCCCAAGGTCCTTTTTCATTTTCAGAGTCTGTACCAGCCATTGACCCTAACAAGGTTGGCTCCTCTTCTCGTGGTAAAGCACTTGCTGACTCTCCCTCTCCCCAGTCTCCAAGCCAGACTCCAACCGTTCCTTTTCCTCATGATCCCTCAGCTTCGGCTTTTGACAACGGGGCAACTGCTTTCGCCGCTATCTACAATTCTATTCTTCCTTCTGATCAAGCTAAAATTGATCAGATGAACTTTGGTGAGGACCGAGATGCAATTTTCCGTGGTCTAGCTCTCGTAAGTCTCCCCTCTTCTCCCCCCCCTTTTTTTTTTTTTTTTTTTTTTTTTTACTATAACTTTTCCATTAAATTGTAGGTTAACGGCCTCATCGTCAAGTCTTTTTCAAATGCTTCTAGGCTGGAAAAAGAAAAAGAAAGTATTGTAAAAGAGAAGCACGATCTCACAGTGGATAAGAATCGACTGGTTCGCGAGAAATGGGCTCTTCAAGCCGAGATCGAGCAACTTAAGATTCATCTTAAAGAAATAACTGCCTCCCGTGATGTCGAGATCGAGAAGAACCGGAAAAGGCTTGAGGGTGAACACCGTGAGCGTGTTGCTGCACTTGAGGGTGAGCACCGTGAACGCATTGCTACACTTGAAGCTGCTCATGCCACCCGGGTAGCAATGTTGGAGGGGAAATGGGCTGATAGCTTAGTGAAAATAAATGAACTCGAAGCCGCTCATGATGTTGACTATCAGCAGTATCTGGCCGATCTACGGGAGCAAAGAGAAACTCTCCTGGCTGATTACAATTCAAAATATGAGGAGATGGAGGCGAAATTCAAAGAGGAGCTTGCCATGCAAGTGAAGGCTCAAGTGAAGGAAAATTTAACCGCCATTCTTTCTGCCAAGAAAATGCGGATAACACCTCCTAGCGCCTCCACCCGAGATCCCTTGCCTTGAGTTGTAATTTGATTAATTTTAAATTTGACGAAAGTCTTTCAACATTTTAAACTTTTATAATTGCTATCAATTATTGTTATCTTCTGGTATTGGTTTCTCATGTGCTAACATTAGGCTATACTTCTACTGATCCCGTCGTCACGGTTCAGCAAGTGTAACCCCGTTAACACATTAGCACTATTGCTCTTCTCTTTTAGAGGCACTCCACTGTATTGTCTCAATCAAACTCAATGGGGAAGAAATAATCATATAGAGACTTTAACATTTAGTTAACGGCTTGCCCTGCCAAGTCTACACTTATGTTATTTCCCACCAATCTTAGTTGGGTTTCTTCTATGCCTGACCTTTGGCTTGGTCTCAGACAACAATGCTATATATATAACTAGATAAGTTAATAACAACAAAATCTTATATTTTCATTGAAATTCAAACAAATCTAGGTACATACTCTTTTTGCTCAAATACATCTCTGCCTTCTAGGCATAGTATTTCTTGAGATTGCTGATACTCCATGGCTTATCAAGATGGGTACCGTCTTGGTAGGTTAAGTAGTATGCTCCATTCGCTCCCGCCTTGTCTATCACAAAAGGCCCTTCCCAGTTTGGCTCTAGTTTGGCTGGAGGCGGATTCTGTTTTCTTAACACAAGATCCCCTGGAACTAGGCTTCTTGGCTTGACTCTTTTGTTGTATGTCCTCTCTAGTTGGCGGTGATAGCCCTCCAATCTGAGCTTGGCGCGCTCCCGGACCTCCTCAGCTAAGACCAGCTCTCTTTCTATTATCTCATTATTCTTCCCTAGGTCGACCACCATTCTTCTAGCCGTGTGTACCAACATTTCTTGTGGTATCACAGCTTCCATCCCATAAGTGAGGGAAAATGGAGTTGCCCCTGTGGACCTTCTTGGAGTCGTCCGGTATGCCCATAGTACTTCCCAAAGATTCTCATACCATTTTTCTTTTTTATCCTCAAGCTTCTTTTTCAGTACCTCCAGTATGGCCTTGTTTGATGCTTCCGCCTGTCCATTTCCTTGCGGGTGAAATGGTGTTGCGAAGAGTTGCTTTATGTTATAGCTTGCCAGAAACTTTTTCAACTCCTCTCCACGGAATTGAACACCGTTATCCGCTACTATAGCCCTTGGTAAGCCAAACCTGCAAATGATGTTGGTCCAGATAAAATCTTTGACATCTACCTCCCTGATCCTTCGTAACGGTTCTGCCTCAACCCACTTCGTAAAGTAATCTGTTGCCACAATTAAATATTCTCTTCCCTGTGACTTCTCCAGTTTTCCCACAATATCAATTCCCCACATCGAAAAGGGCCACGGATTGCTTACAAAGTGAAGGTTTTCAGCTGGGGTATGTATTAGTCTCCCATGAATCTGACAACCATGACATTTCTTAGCATAGTTGCAACAATCTTTATACATACTTGGCCAATAATGCCCGTGAATCATTATCCTGTGTGCCATGGCCCGTCCCGGTGAATGACTGCCGCAACTTCCATCGTGACATTCCGCCATGACCCCTTCTGTTTGGGATGGATGTACACACCTCAATAACGGTCCAGTTGGTGATCGCCTATAGAGGTCTTCCCCTATCATTGCATACCTTTTGGATTGCTCCACAATCGATCTAGCTTTTGCTTTGTCTTTCGGAAGAGAACCACCTTTTAAGTGGATTACTATTGGGTCCATCCAACTTGCTCCCAAGTTCTGAATGAGGTTGACAGTCACTTCCTTCACCTCTATCATTGGCTGAGATCTTTGCATGAACGTTATAGTCTTGGTTGAACTCTCTTCTGTTGCCGTCGCCAGGTAAGCCAATGCATCAGCATGCCGGTTCTCTCCCCTAAACAGATGTACTATATCAACCTTCAAGAACTTTGCTGCACTCCTCTTCAATGCCTCCAAGTATAACATCATCTTCCCAGTCTGAGCTTTATATGTTCCATTGAACTGTTCCACCACCAATTTCGAGTCTGTGAAAACCGTAACCTCCCTTGCCTCTAACTTCAGCAATACTTCCAAACCTTTCAGCACCGCCTCGTATTCTGTCTCATTATTGGTAGCCGAAAAGGCCAATTTTTCTGCGATCTCGATCTTAGTGTCCTCTGGTGTTATCACTACTATCCCGATTGCTGATCTTCCTTTATTTACTGACCCATCGGTGAACACTTTCCATCCCTTGACGCTTTTCCACCCGGTATCTTGAACTTCTAGATTCTCTAGCTGCTCTTCCTCTTGCATTTCTGCACCCTTGATTACATCTTCCACTGGGAAATCTGCCAAGAAATCCGCCAGCACTTGTGATTTTTCCGCCTTCTTGGCCTCATACTGAATGTGATATTTACTCAATGAAACCGCCCATTTTTCCATTCTCCCAGAACGCTCGATTTTTGGCATCACTTGATTGAGAGGAAGGTTTGAAACCACTGCCAGACTATAAGCTTCGAAATAAGGTCTTAATCTTTGAGCTGCAAATAGTAAAGCGAGGGCATACTTTTCCACTCTAGAATACCTTGTCTCTGGTGAAGTCATCTTCTTACTGAGGAAATAGACTGGGCTCTCTTTTGAGGCTTCCCTTCTAGTCAAGACCGCACTTACTGCAATGTCCGATACTGCTAGATAAATATAGAGCGTCTCCCCCGGAAATGGCTTTGACAGAACTGGTGGTCTACTCAAGTATTCTTTTAACTTCTGGAAGGCTTCTTCACATTCATCATTCCAAGCAAAAGATAAATTCTTTCTCAAGAGCTTCAAAATTGGCTTGCATTTATCTGTGGATCTTGATATGAATCTTCCCAATGCCGTAATTCGTCCAGCCAGTACTTGCATTTCTTTCTGTGTTTTTGGTGACGCCATGTCTGTGAGAGCCCTTATCTGCTCTTGACTAACCTCTATTCTTCTCTTGGTAACAATGTAACCAAGGAACTTTCCTGACTGCACTCCAAAAGTGCATTTTTCTGGATTAAGCTTCATATTGAACTGACGCAATGTCTGGAAGGTTTCTCCCAGGTCCTTTAGATGATCCTCCGGCTCCTTGGACTTGACTAACATATCATCAATGTATACTTCTACCGTCTTCCTCAGCTGATCTTCGAACATCATCTCTACCAGCCTCTGATAAGTAGCTCCTGCATTCTTCAAACCAAATGGCATTTTGGTATAACATAAAGTTTTCTTACCAGCATAGAAGGCCGTTTTCTCCTGATCTGGACCATATAGAGGAATCTGATTGTAGCCGGAATAGCCATCCATGAATGACAATAACCCAAAGCCTGCTGTTCTGTCCACTAGCTCATCCACCCTTGGCATGACGTATCTATCTTTTGGACATGCTTTGTTTAAGTTTGTGAAGTCTATACAGATCCGCACCTTTCCGTTTTTCTTCGGAACTGCCACTATGTTAGATACCCACTCTGGATACTGAACTTCCCTTGTTATTCCAGCTAACTCCATCTTCTCGATCTCTTGTTTTATTGCCTCTGCCATTGTAGGTTTTATTGTTCTCACTTTCTGCGCAACTGGTTTGAAATTTGGATTGACATTCAATCTGTGACATGCTACGTCTGGATCGATCCCTGTCATATCATTCATAGACCAAGCAAATACATCCATATTATCTTTTAAGAATTGTATAAGATCAAATCTCACCTTCTCATCCAAGTTGGTTCCCATGTAGGTGATCCGCTGATCCCCTACCTCATTGAGGTTGACGGGTTCCGTTTGTTCTTCTGTCTTTAGCACTTCACACGGGGACCCGTCACCCTCCTTCTGTCGTTGCTATGCAGGGACAGATGACGGCTCAGCACCTGCTGTGCCATGCCTCATACTTTTTACTGTTGCTATCTTCAAATTCTTGGGCATAGCCTGATTGCTCCTTATCTCATATTGTCCATCTTCGGTCGGAAAACGGATCTTCTGATAGTAACTTGACGGAATTGCCTTCATAAGATGAATCCACTCTCTTCCTAAGATTGCATTGTACTCTGTTGGAGCATCTATGACCACAAATCTCGACATGACGGTTCTGGTGTGTGCTGTAACCGGTAAGACTATCTCTCCAACTGGCCGCACTGCTCCCCCATTGAATCCGTAAATGTCTCCAGGTGAATTTGCCAGGCTACCTCTCTCCAATTTCATTTGATCCAAGCCCCTGGTGAACAGAACATCTACCTCACTTCCACAATCTACTAACACTTTTGTGACATTCCAATTTCCAATGAGTATGGAAATGACCAATGGGTCATTGTGTGGTGTGACTACTCCTTTGAGGTCTTCTTCTGCAAACCCAATCGGCTCACTCTGATGCACTGGTCTGCCATTGCGTATGACTGGAACGGCTCCAACTGTTTGCAAGTCTTCTCTTATCTGCATCACTCTTCTTATCTTTCTCCTGACCTCGTTCAAGGATTCTCTAGCTCCTTCTAAGATCATGTTAACGGTCCCTCTGACTTGAATTTCTGTTTTGTCTTCCTCCTTGTTCTTTTCCACTATAAACTCTCTTAAATGGCCCTCCTCTATCCATTTCCATATCAAGGATTTGAACTCATAACAATCTCCAGTAGGGTGGTTGTAAGTCTGATGATATTCACAGAACGGCTTTCCCCTGACTGTTCGACATCTTACTGACGGCTCTTGGAAGTACTTTCTTCCTCTTATTCTCTTCAAAATTTGATCCAGCGACATTGTGAGTTGCGGTAGCGGTTTCGGTGGTGTCAACTTTCTTGGTGAAGTATCTCTATCCTCCCTCCTTTCTCTTTTATCGTGACCTCTCGATCCATCTTTGTTCCTCCTTGAGCCAGAATCTCTTGGTGGCGAATCACTTCGTGAGCTAGCTTCTCCTTTCTTTCTTTTTTCCGCCACCGAGTTAACGGATGCCGGTACCACTTTAGGAGCTCTCCGTGATGCTATGTCCTCTAGTCTGATATATTTCTCCGTCTTCTGGAAAAGTTCATCCAGGGTCGCCATCCGTGATGACACAATCGAGTAATATGCAGGAGATTTCTTATTTATACCCTTCTGAAATGCTACCACAGCTGTTCTTTCATCTACTCCGCCATCTGTTCTCAAAATCTCATTTTTAAAGTTAGTAACAAACTTTCTAAGAGACTCACCTGGAACTTGTTCCAAATCAAATAGTGATGCTATATCTGCAGCCTGTCTTTTCTGATGAATATAGTGTTTGACAAACATCTCACTGAGCTGAGCAAAGCTTGATACACTCCCTGGTGATAAGCTGAGATACCAATCTGTAGCGTTATCCTTCAAGCTGCTAGGGAACAGTCGACACCACATTCCGTCATACTGACTCCCTTCCCAAGCCGCCATTTTTTGCTTGAAATTATTCAAGTGCTGCACAGGATCAGTTGTTCCATCATACTCATTAAACTTGGGAGGTTGAAACTTACTTGGGAACCCGTGACGATAGCACACTTCGGCTAATGGCCTCTTGCCCAATCTCTCCAGATCCTGAGTCACCTCCATGTTCTTTCCCTTGTTCTGCGCCCTCATGTCCTCTTGGACCTTGCATATCATATCGAAAAGTCTGGTGTATTGATCTGCCGCCGGGATCTCTTCATCATTCATCCCTTCCCTTCGACTCCCTTCGCGAGCTCTTACCCTCGATTCACCTGACCCTTCTTCTTCATTCACTCTTGGGCCCGGAATCCGACGCCTTGCTCCTCCTTCACCTTCTCCTAGTATTACCTTCTCCAATGGTCTCTGATGGTTTTCATCTCTGACTGCTTCGTTCTCTCATTCCTGAAGATTTTGACGATCCATATCTTCCATCCTTCTTATCTGCTCCCTCAATCTCAAGTTTTCTTCCCTCAATCTGTTTGTATCTTCGTCTCCATCTTGGAGGTTTTGAGGATGATCAACTTGCGGAACATCTCCAGCTGCTATACCTCCGAGATATGTCGACGATCTAGTTTGTGTTACCATTGCTCTCTACTTTCGCCTTTCAACCTTCTTCTCCAAAACCCTAGATCTGGAAGCAGCAAAGTTGCCCTCCTTCTAGCGCCAAATGTAAGCCCTCTTTCTTTGATGAGCTCAGCTGGGTCCTTCAACTGCTTCAACGGTAGTACCTGCAATGACCACCGGACAGTGACCGGTGGATAAAGCTCCAACGATCAAGTCAGTAAGCGGCTAGGTTTAGAGAATAGGTTTTAGCAAAGAATGAACAGTTACCTTTAGCGAACCCTAACGTGATCCTTTTATAGTAATATTCACCGCCTTCCTTGAACCGTTGGATCCTCCTTTGCATCCTATGGTTCTCTTATCTCCTACGTGTTTCATTCTCCATCACATAATATAAAGTGAATGCTTGACAGCCTGACATCACGTGCTCTATCCGTGATACTCCAGAATGTTCTGAACTCCGATTGGGTACTTCCCAGTTTACTCTCCCTATCTAACTCCTGTGTCCTCCATGCTCCACCTAGCATGGTTTGGTACTTACAGTAATTTCCTTATCAAAAGATCTGTGCTTTTCTGATACTTTCGGATTTCCCGAAGAGCAACAGTTCCAGGACGGTATCTGTGTGGCTTCTTCACACCTCTAGCTGAGCAACAGTACTTCCCCGTCATTTTAGTTGCGAGATGCTTTCTAGGTGCCTTACCTCCAGTAGATTTGCGAGCAGTTTGCTTTGTACGAGCCATCTCTTCAAACTTCTTTGAGCAAAAAACCTTATTAGCTTCCTTCTAAACAATAAAAATAATAAAATTACAAAATGTGTACCCTCTCTAATTTATAGCCACTGCATGTCAGTTGAACCGACTAGGATTTGCTGACGTGGAAATATAAACCTAGTTGGATTTGAACTCTGCTTTGGCCCATCAAACTTATTATGGGCCTTGTAGCTGAATATGATTGTTGTGTACTAGACTACTTGATTATATACGTTCCATTAGCAGTTGAGAATTGAAGTATCGTGCGGAAACGGTTATCTTGACATCCGATTTCTTCGTTTCGCCACTTCGACATTGTACAGTTCATTTAACGGTTTCCAACAACATAGACATTAATATCTTCTCTCTCTGTTTAATTGCTGACTTGACTTGTGTATGTTTTTTAATTACTTAATTTTCTCTGCTATCAAAGAAGTTCAGGAACAATGTTTGACATGGGAGGTAGTTTTCTATATGGACAAGCACAGCTTGGAGAAGAGTTGCTCATAGGAAAGTTCTACGACGACTTCGTGGAGTCATTGTTTGAATCAAATGATGCGGACACTAACTACACTACTAGTAGTAGTCCAAGTTTCATGACATTGCCATATTTGGAGTATTACCCATTTTCTGGCCAGTCATTTGTTTCTTTACCATCACTTGAAATTGATGAACAGTGCTACTACTTGGATTGTTGTTGTCAATACTCGAAACGGCGAAAGACCAACTACTACTACAATGATCTACATTACTCTATGAATACCTTTCCACAATGTCCTGAGGAGTTCTTGTTTCCAAAAACTGAACAGTTTACTCAGTTACCAGTACCTATGATTTATGAGAATACTGCAAAGAAGAAATCATCATCGCCAGGTGAAAGAAGTTCGTCAGTGCAGAGTGTTGCTGCTAGACAGAGGAGGAGAAAAATTAGCGAGAAGACTCAAGAGCTTGGGAAGCTTATTCCTGGTGCAAACAGAATGAATTCCACAGCTGACATGTTTCAAGCCGCTTATAAATATGTTCAGTATTTGCAAGCCCAAGTTGGCATTCTTCAACTCATGGTAAGATAATTGATAATAACTGTCATGGTGCATGTTCTTACTTGTTCATTCAGATGTTCATTTTGTCTGTTGGTATTCATTTCTAATTCCTTTCGATTTTGCGATTATGTCGCAGGAAAGTAAAGATTTTGTGCCCAACGTAGAAGAACAGGTTGAGGTGCTACTTGCATCTCCAACCATCCAGGAGAAGTTATACTCAGAGGATAAGTGTTTGGTTCCACAAGAATTTGTTGAAGCACTAGCAAAAGATAATTATACCATTCAATCAAATCCTTCGGATCTTTCAAGACATTCAGTTCCTGTCCCAAGCAAGGAGCTCATCTTCAGGGACTTCTGAATAGTACTTATTCACTAAATCATTAATAATTGTTCAGTGTAGTGTTTAAATGTTCAGTGTAGGATTCCCTTTTTTGTAGTTCTTGTAATTTGTAAATGTCCTTTTCCCCAATGCATGGAAGATAAATTTTTTTTTTGCTGTGAAAGCGGGGTTGTTGACGGGGACCCCTACCCCTAATTCTTTTTTTGCTTCTAGTCATTGCTAGAGTTACAATGAGATTTGTTCTTCTGTTAGAATCTACATAGCTCCAGATAAATAAGTGAGCCCAAGATCTTGTCAAAATTTTGATATAACTTTGTTCCACACTTTAATCAAAACCATTCCTCATCCTGGTGCTAATTATGAAATTTCTGTCATATAAAACTTTCCACAGACATACACATTCATACAACCATAGTACAAAATATCGTTATCGACTAATATATCGATCTCCAAAAAATAGATATATCGGGATATATTGGAATCTATCGGTGGATATTTTACATGGAATGTATCGACTAATATATCAATTTGTTATACAAAATATATATAAAATCAAATTTGGAAGTATATTTTCATAGTATTTACCTAAAAAACATCATATCTACTAAAAATAGAATAAACAAATTATTTCCAAAAAAAAAAATTGAAAAAAAATAATATTTTCAGAAAATATCGGAAAATATCGAATATATCAGAATATATCGAAAAATATCGGTCGATATTTTACAGATACTTTAAGGCGAAAATTTCGGAAATATATCGTATCGTTTTCTTTGAAAACCGATAAATATCGTGATATATCGCGATATTTTGTACTATGCATACAACACAGGGTTATCCACATATACAGTATTTCCGTACTATTTTCTTTCCGTCTCAGTCCACTGGTCAAATGTTAATCGTCTTTGTAATCATATGATTTGAGCCATGTAGAATCACTGAATCAGCCAATATATTTTCCAATTATTCTCACATGTATATCCAAAAATATCTGATACTCTTGGACCTCTAAATGACCTCGTGTTAGAACAATAAACATAGTTCAAAATGCCGAGAAGATCCGCGAAATTTTGCCGGAATCTGCCGGTTTTTTGCCATTCGGATCGGATCGACAGGTCGAATCTGATTCGATCCAGAACCCTACCCATTTCGCCCGGATTTTCGGAATAAACTCGGATATCCAAAATTTAACCGGAAATCACGGATATCCTTTCCGACAGCAATGGTGAGCGATTTTCATCCTAATTTTCGAGCATTTTCATCCTAAATTTCGCCAACTATCTCTCCCTCTCTCTCTCTTTGATCCGACGGAAATCGTGATTTTGATTCTTTCACATTTTGCCGAAATTTTGTTGTTTTCGCCGAAATCTGTAAGTTTTTAAATCTCTCCCTCATCTGAAATTTGAATTTCAAATTCCGCCCGGAATTGTTGCTGGCCGGAATGGTTACTGCCGAAAATTGTTATTGGCCGGAATTGTTAAGAGATTTTAAATTAAATTTTTTAATTGTTGAATTGTTGATGATTTAAAATTTGGAATTGTTTCAATTTATTTATACTGCCGATATCTATGGCCGGAATCTATACTGCTGGAATTGTTAAATTTTTTTTTTCATATCATATAACAAATTTAAATCTTTGTATTTGTTATACAGCCGCAATTAATCTATAAATGTTGTCTTACATTTATACTTGTATAAATTTTTATATTGGTAGGAATCTAGGACGACAATGGCTAAGAGGGACATTGGGTGGGAGTACGGATTTGTTGAGTCAGGTGATGAGACTGGAATTGTTTGTGGTTTTTGTGAGAAGAAAATACGAGGTGGAGGGGTGACACGGTTCAAAGAACACCTAGTTGGGGTTGGGGATGATGTTACAAGCTGCACAAAGGTACTTCCTGATGTCAGATTACGTATTCAACGTAATTTACAAGAACTTGTTGCACGACGAGTTGCTTCTGGGCACACAGGACGAGGAAGACCACGACGACGAGTTGAGGAAGTGGGACGACGAGAGCCTGTGACTAGTGGTGCTTCTTCACACCAGACCGAGACTCAGGACGACGAGACTAGAGCGCAGCGAGACTTGGAGGAAGCATTGAGGCGTTCGACACATGACCCTGATTACTTAAAGCAGCGAGACTTGGAGATGGCTATTGAAGCATCACGTAGGGAGCATCTTTCTTCATCTACCAATGGAGTATCATCTAGTCAAGCTGAGCGAGACTTCACCGATTATGATAGTGATCTAGGGTTTAAATTTGTTTGTTTTATCTTAGTAGGATTGTACATTTTACGTACGTGTTATGTAAGTTAAACATTTTATTTATGTTTGGTTTTTAAGTTAAATAAATATTCTCGGATATTCTCGAAATTCCGACAAATACCACGAAATGTCAGATTCTAAAACCTCACCATTCCGACACAGGCCATCGAAATTTCGAGGCATATGCCGGTTTTTAGGACCTTGAAATTTCACCCGGATTCCGCATCTTGAACTATGACAATAAGTAGTAGTGAAGTTGATGGAATCCAATATGACCACAGCCAAGCAATTTTCTACAGAGCAAAGGCCTCTGTCTAATTCCCATTATTTTTGGGGTAAAGCATAATTAGTGCCTTAGTGGTATTAGTGGGCAGGGCATGGTAAGTGAAAGTACCTTCCTTATGGGCTGGCCAATTGCAGCATCCAAAGAATTTTCTTGACACATTCAATGGAGTATACAGTATTAGGGAATCCATTGCTAAGATTTTCAAGCAGACCAAGGCCAGTGATGTATGAGAGAGGTGGTGAGATGTTCTTGTATAGGATTGCAAATCAACACCTAACCAAAATAAAACAGGATTACAGGAACACATAAAAATAAAAAAATGTTTCAGAAAAAGATTGATGATTAATGAATTATTGGGAGGGAAATGGACCTCACCATTCAAACAATCAAACCTAATTAGCAACGTGCTAGTTACGTGTAACATCTAGAGGATGAATGTCGGATGAGAATGAAAGAAGGTTGCCCGACATATGCGCGTTTACCCCCACACAATATGAAACAAGTTGTAATGCTGGCTGATCATACACAGTGTTCCAACTACCCAACAATTCTTCAGTTCTTTCATCTTTGTTAGTAATTTTTTAGAGAAAGTGACTCCAACTTTCCAAGTTCTTAGGGAAAAAGTGGTAAGGGTAAGCTTTAATTTTCTATGGGCCAGGGGTTTGATACTTTGATACAAGGATATGGTCATCATCAGGTGATCAGCAGTGGCTTTCTTGGATACAAGCTCCAATATCCAAATGCAATACTACTACAGTATACTTTTGGGGATTGAAAGCTAGAGAATATCAAATTGTAAGCTAGTTGTTCGAAAAGAGGAAGATAGAAAAGCTTAATTAAACCAGTAGTCGGTAATGTTATCTGGTGATTCTGGTCTTCTTTCCAACAGTACTAGAATTTAGAACATGCTAAGACAAAAATAGGTGAGGGAAGTGGTCCATATCTAGCTTTCTCATTACAAACAAAGTTATATACGTGGTGGTTAGATTTCAAAGAATCTAAACAAAGCAGAGATATATGTATATCTTGTACTCTCGATGCATGAATACTACTTAGCTAATCAAACACCCCTCTTAGCTTTTATGATTGTATACTTAATTTGCATGGTTTGTGATATGAAGGTGTTGTGTTGAAGAACTAATTAAGCACTAGCAATTAGACCAATTAGTGTATGATTATGATTTTAATCTACTTAGAAAATTTATCTTGTAAGCAGCTAATTAATTATGAATATTAAGAAGAAGCTAGCATGTGGTGATTAATTAACATGAATGGACACCCTATATGCAAATGGTTCTTCCCAGTTCCCACTCAAATTAAAGTCAAATTTTGGGTATTTTAGAAATTTTGAATTAAGTTTTTTTTTTTCCATAGAGAATATGAAGAATTAGTGGATTCAGAATGAACACGTGGTTTACAATGACAAGACAGTTGAGACACAGAGAATATATAGTCGAGTGTACATGATCCAGACCGGCTAGCTAGCTATCTATGCAGAAACAGTACCAACTACCAACCATTCAAGCAACTCTCTTTAAAAGGCCAACTTCACTTCTCCTCCTTCACATGAATCTTACCTAGCACTTCCACTTTATTTGAATAATTGTGCCCATTTTCCTCTTTCAACATCTTTCTTCAATGGCAAGCATTACCGTCATAGTCGCTATTGTTGGCAAGTCTCTCTGAATCTCTCCTTTTCTTTTTTCTTCTATCAAAATTTTCTGATTATGGTTACATAATTTATTTTTTTGTTTCTTGCAGGTAACATTATTTCCATTCTAGTCTTCTTGTCTCCTGTGTGAGTAATTTCATATATGTTTTGTTTATTTGAATGTGGTATTTGTACTAACTTGCTCTGTTTCCGTCGTGGCCATTGTTTATGTTGATATAGAGGGACTTTTAGAAGAGTTGTGAACAAGAAATCGACAGAGAATTTCTTAGGAGATACATATGTATGTACTTTATTGAGCACTTCTTTATGGACTTTCTACGGAATTCTCAAGCCTGGTGGTTTCCTTATTGCCACTGTCAATGGTGCTGGTGCGTTCTTGCAATCAATTTATGTCATTCTGTATCTCATTTACGCTCCAAAAGACACAAAGGTAATATATTTTACGTTTGTGTACAATCATTTATAAAAACTCGAATGCACACAGATTTAATTAGTAACTCCAACTTCTTCTTTTTCCTTCCTCAGGTTAAGTACTTGAAGTTGGTAGGAGCGTTGAACATAGTTTGCTTTGGACTCGTAATCGTGCTCATTCTTCTTGCGGTTCATGGAAGTAGTCGCCTTACCATATTAGGGTTCCTTTGTGCAGGATTAACATTAGGCATGTATGCTTCACCATTATCAGCTTTGGTAAGCTTAGCACAAAACTCCACAACTACATTAATATTTGATTGTGCCTGTGTAGGCGTAGGGTGTACTGAACTTGAGCTTGAGCCACATACTTCTATGCTCCAGTGAGGTACTAATTGAGTGGTCCTACGAGCAATTACACCCATGATTTTTTGTTGTTTGGTGCAACCTAGCTTGGTAACAACCAGAATTAGATGTGGTTCCAAAAATAAATCAAACAAGCCTTTCATACACAAACCATACTGTATATCAATTCTCCTTGAGAAAATGTCATGTCGATTGTCAGTTTTAAACTAAGTTGATGTGTTATATTCTCCGTAGAGTAATCCCAATGGGAGGGCAGTTTGGTGCCCTCCACGTAGGTGCCCCATCAGTCAAACTACCTTTGAACTCACCTCCTCCCCGTGGTTGTTAAAACACCCCAGATAGTTGAGCCAATGGAAAAAATGAACAATGTCATTTTGTACATATAAAGGAGTATACAAGACGGAACTTAAAGTTCCGATGAATTAAAGACAATTTGTAAGACGAAACTTCAATTTCCGTGAATTTATATATTTACGAGTAAGACAATTTGTAAGATTTAATAAAAGTTTATAAGACGGAACTGCAAGTTCCGAATTCAATAAAAGTTCATAAGACGGAACTGTAAGTTCCGAAAAGTGAATTTGACGGAACTTCAATTTCTATCTTATATCATCAACATGTCATTTTGGATGGCAATTTCTCCCCCTTTAAACTGTCCGTTGAATTCTTGACCCACCTTCCCATTGGGAGAGGGTTTTTTGTTTGGAGGGCATTTGGCACTACTGCCCTTCCCAAATGCCCTCCCATTAGGATTGCTCTTACAAAACATACACATATGCCAACATAAAATATACCGAAACCATCAAATTCATTAGGTCTAGCCTGGTTTTTAGGTGAATTATTATCATACCTGCCTCAAGCTGGTCTAGTGGCTTTTTTAATCCCTTGATCGCACTAGGTAGATTTCTCTTCCAAGAGTTGCGCCATCATATTTTGATCTATTATTGTGCAAAAAATTTTATATGTGTAGCCAACTTGTATGTGGGTGTGTACACCCAATCATATGATGCCACGTGTCTATAAAATGGTTGAAAAACTGATCAAGCCCACTAAGGTTAACTAAACCCATACTAGGTTATATTATTATTGCCACATGGCATTTTGTGATTGGGTGTACACACCCACATACAAGTAAGCTACACATATAAAATTCTCTGATTATTGTGCAACTCTTGGAAGAGAATTTAACGTTTTTATTTTTGATTGAATGTACTCATGGTTATTATATGTGTGTTACAGAGAACAGTGATAAAGACCAAGAGTGTGGAATACATGCCTTTTTTTCTTTCATTTTTCCTATCTCTTAATGCTGCTGTGTGGTCTGCTTATGCTGTGCTTGTAAAGGATTACTTCATTGGTGTAAGTTTAATACCAAGGACTTTTTTTTTTTCGTTCTCTATTTTTACAATGAATGACTTGTTTGAGAGTTTTATGATTGAAAACATTGTAACATTCAGTCTCGTTATGTATATAGGTACCAAATGCTATTGGATTGGTACTAGGGTCAGCTCAGCTAGTCCTTTACGTGACATACCATAAGAATTCAGCAGGGTTGACAAAATATACATACGAGGTTGCGGCAGAAGAAGAAGGTTCATCTCACTTAATCCAAGGAGATCTGGAGATGGGTGAATACAAAGAGAAGGAGAAGAGCGAACGAATTCTTAGCAAAGGAAGAAGCCTCCCCAAGACCTCTGTGTCAGTGTCACGACAACATAGTTTACAAAGGATTGTGAAGACACATTCTTTGAGTGAATATGAATTGCAATCAAAATGGTCTCTTGAAGATGACCCTGAGAATGTCCATGTAAACACTGGTCACCACTAATCACTGCTATCATCAATCAAAGTGCTGGAAATTTAACTTAGAATGCAGTGATCATAGGGTCATGGCCACTCAATAATCATGGGGCTGACTTTTATTTAGAAACACTAAATTCTATATTTTTCATTTAAAGCCCCTGAGAAGTCTTGAAAGGGTTTTTATGTGCTGACTAAAGAAGCCCTATATTGAAACTATGTGGCCTAGATTTTAGATTAAAGTTTTCAGGTGGCCTTCAAGGGGTTCAAGCTTGGCCCAAAAATCATAACTTATTTGGTGGTACTTATGATTTATGAATTTGTCATGCAAAATGTGCTTAAGTAAAATTCACATTGTTACTGTTCATGCCTACATCATTTTGGTTGGACAGAAATAAATATAAGCTCTTAGATGCTTGATGCTTCTAAATCAAACATAGCAAGTCCAACTAATTTTCTCTTCATGCCTATTGGAATTTGGAAGCATGTTCAAGTAGGGTACTGATATATTGGGGAAAACTGAAGACCAACATACATCTCAATATCACATAGATTATGTAACCAACCGGGAGCTAGTTATTGTCCAAGGGAGAATTAAACTGTGAAAGGAAGACAGTTGTGTTTTCTTAAGAGAAGTTTATCAGTTGGAATGCATTTTTGGTCTTTTGGATACTTAAATCTGAGTTGGTACTTACGATTTCTTGAGCTCTTCCTAGTGGTTTCACAATTTATTTATTTATAAATTATAATCGCTTAAATTATTTATGCATCTTATTTGTATCATATTGTTTTTCTTATGAATAACATTATAACAAATGACTGAAGTGAGAATGCTTCCCGCCTTGCCCTTTTGAATCTGTATCAGTAATCATAGTTCAACAAATGGAAAAAAAAAACACATCAAAAAAGTCATGGGCGTTTCCCAATCCAAGCCCAATCCAAGAAGACTTAAAAAGCACTCAAAAAAACGTGCGAAGCACACAGTTAAGTTGTGTAGTCAACTTTCGTCTCCATCTTCAAACAACGAAGAAATCGCTCACACACACCAACTTCCCCTCTAAATCTCTTCCGTCTCTAACGGTTTCTGTCAACTGAAATGCGAAACTAACGGTTTCCGTCAACACTCTATTACAACAATGCAGTCTTCAAATACAAGAAGAAAAGTCACTCCCGTTACTAACGACGGCGAATCCACCAAAAAACTCGACGAACTTTTAATCTCATCAGCGATCTGTAATGGCGAAGATTTAGGCCCATTTATACGTAAAGCATTCGCATTTGATAAACCAGAAACACTTTTACTTCATCTTAAACATTTCACTAGATCTAAAGAATCAGAAATTGAACAAGTATGTAAAGCTCATTATCAAGATTTTATTATGGCTGTTGATGATCTTAAATCATTATTATCTGAAGTTGATTCACTTAAATCATCACTTTCACATTCAAATAAACTTTTACAATCTGTTTCAACACCATTGTTGAATTCTTTAGATTGTTATGTTGAAACTCGTAATGTGAATCAGAATGTTTGTTTGGCTCTTGATTCAGTTCAGATCTGTGTTAAATTGATTGAGATTTGTTGTAGAGCTAATTTTCATTTATCGAAGAGTAATTTTTATATGGTTTTGAAATGTGTTGATTTGATTGAGAATGAGTTTATTGAGAAAATGTCGTTGACGACAATTAGGAGAATGCTTGAGAAACAGATTCCGGAAATTAGGTTATATATTGAGAGAAGAATTAGTAAGGAATTTGGTGATTGGCTTGTTGAAATTAGAATTGAGAGTAGGAATTTAGGTCAATTGGCTATTGGGAAAGCTTCATCGGCTAGACAAAGAGAAGAGGAGTTGAGAATTAAACAAAGACAAGCTGAGGAGCAAAGTAGATTGAGTTTGAGAGATTGTGTTTATGCTTTGGAAGAAGAAGATGAGGAGGATGTTAACAATGTAGTTGGTTTTGATGGGAATGAGAAGTTTAGTAATGGTGGAAGTGGTTTGTTAGGGTTTGATTTGACTCCGTTGTATAGAGCTTATCACATTCATCAAACATTGGGACTTGAAGATCGATTTAAGAAATATTATTTTGAGAATCGGAAGCTTCAATTAACATCGGATTTTCAGGTATCTTCGATGACTCCGTTTCTTGAATCACATCAGACTTTTTTTGCTCAAATTGCTGGTTTCTTTATCGTGGAAGATAGGATATTAAGGACTGGTGGTGGTTTGATTTCAAAGCTCGAAGTTGAAAACCTATGGGAGACTGCAGTTAATAAGATGTGTTCTGTGTTGGAAGATCAGTTCTCTAGGATGCAAACTGCTAGTCATTTGTTGTTGATAAAGGATTATGTTAGTTTGCTCGGTGTGACTTTGCGTCGATATGGATATTCTGTTGAGGCTTTGCTTGATGTTTTGAGCAAGCATAGGGATAAATATCATGATCTCTTACTTTCTGACTGTAAGAAATTGATTGGGGAAGCACTTGCCACTGAAAACTTTCAGCAGCTGATGATGAAAAAGGAGTACGAATATTCAATGAACGTTTTGTCGTTTCAGATACAGACTTCTGATATAGTTCCTGCTTTCCCTTATATTGCTCCTTTTTCTTCTACGATTCCAGATTGCTGTCGCATCGTTCGGTCCTTTGTTGAGGACTCCGTGAGCTTTATGTCATATGGTGGGCAGCTTGATTTCTATGATGTTGTGAAGAAGTATCTGGACCGCCTGTTGAGTGAGGTATTGAATGGAGCTCTGTTAAAACTTGTCAATTCTTCTGTCCAAGGGGTTCAACAGGCAATGCAGGTGGCTGCAAACATGGTCGTTTTAGAGCGAGCCTGTGATTTCTTCTTTCGTCATGCTGCTCAGCTGTCTGGCATTCCATCTAGAATGGCAGAGAGGGGTAGGAAACAGTTTCCATTAAAGGATGCCCGTGATGCAGCAGAAACTATGTTGTCTGGAATGCTCAAAACCAAGCTTGATGGCTTCATGATGTTGACAGAGAATGTGAACTGGATGACTGATGAACCTCCACTGCATGGGAATGAATATGCCAATGAAGTGATTATATATGTAGAAACACTTGTCTCCACTGCTCAGCAGATACTACCAGTTGAAGTACTCAAAAGGGTTCTACAAGATGTGCTTTCTCACATATCAGAGACGATTATAGGAATCTTGCTTGCAGATTCACTCAAAAGGTTTAATGTGAATGCAGTCATGGGGCTTGATGTGGATATACGGCTCTTAGAATCGTTTGCAGATAACCAAGCCCATATTTTTTCAGAAGCAGATACAAATCAGTTGAAATCAGGACTAGCCGAGTCCAGGCAACTAATTAATTTGCTGTTAAGTAATCATCCGGAGAATTTTCTAAATCCAGTTATCAGAGAGAAGAGTTATAATGCATTGGACCCTAAGAAAGTGGTTACGATTTCTGAGAAATTAAAAGATCCTTCAGATAGGTATTTTGGAAGCTTTGGAGGGAGGGGAGTCAAGGCAAATCCAAAGAAAAAGTCGCTTGATGCTTTAGTGAAGAGACTCAAGGATGTGAACTGAACTGGTATGAACATATTAGTTTGTTTGTCATGGTCTCTGTTAATCGCATTACGCTTAACTTCTTTTTCCCTCTTTTGTGTAATAACTCTGCCTAGCAGTTGTGTGTGTTGGATTAAATCATTTGCTATTTAATTTCTACACGTCTCTCATGATTGTTGTATCAAGTTTCTAAGCGTTGGCAAGGAAGTGTTTTTTCCCTACCTGTTCAGTTTATGGTTTGTTGTCCAAAATCTTCTGACAATTTGTATACTGGTCTTTTAGTTAAAGTTGTGTGCTTTGACTATTGTTTTTCTTTCCTTTTTGGCAATTTCCAATATTCCTTGAGGTTTTATTGGTCTGTGACATGAGTTTTACTTACTCTACATCAATTCATTAAGAAATAACTTGATTTTAGCTGCATAATGTTTTTTTCTTTCAAACCCTTGTCATTCAAGCAAAACGTTGTGTTGTGTCAAAGCTACAAATAACTTGAACATGAGGGGCTTGGAAGGTGGACTTTATCAGATATATGGATGTAAATAAGATCTAATCTCTCAAAACAAGCTGATCGCAACAATGTATTTGTGTCGGGTTGAAGGTAGATGAACTTGGTCTGTGAACAACAAAGCAATCGTCCAACACAAACCTATACTGTTGACCCATGAAAAACTGCCTCAATAATATCAGAAAGTCAGGAAAATAAGAAGTTGATATACAAAATGTGAATGATCATGTCGTGTTGAATAGTTGATATAAGAAGTTGTCTACCAGAATATGTGGTCATTCATACAACTGAGAGTTTCATAATGCACCATCTTCCCTAATTTTTGAAAATGCTATAGAGATTTGTGTTGAATAGTTCCATGTCCATGAGGTACTTCTTGAGTAAAAATGTTCAAAGATTGTCATGTACATTGTTTTGTTCAAGATTTGTGTTGAATACTTCTTGAGTATTTGTCATCTTCTTGAAGGCAATCAAGGTTACTCATTGAAGATGGACTAGTATTTTTCACCAACTCACCACCCACCAAAAAGGCGAAAGCCAAGTGTTGGATCTAGATTCTAGACACCTCTACCATGTGCTGCATCCACAAAAGACAGATTTCATGCGGTGTACTTAGTTCAGATCCCAAACCAAAATATCACGATAGATTAAAATCCAACGGATACATCAAAAGATGAAAACTACCAAACTTCTTGGTTTACTTGACTCATTAACAACACGTGTACTCCTCCAACCTCGTCAATCAGATTTCTCCTTGAGAGAGCAAGAGAGAGAGAAGAAGAAGATCAAAGAGAAAACGATGGCTATGTTGTTGTTGTTCAGAAACGTCACAAAGAAGAAAACCCCATCATTAACAACGTTTCTCTTCATCATCACTTTGATTCTAACAACGTTATTAACTCCATTAAAAGCCAACAACAACAATGTTACTACCAATTCAACTGCATATGAGTTACTTGAAGGTTATGGATTTCCAATGGGTTTATTACCAAAAGGGGTTCTTGGATTTGATTTAGATAAATCTACAGGAAAATTTTCAGTTTATTTGAATGGAAGTTGTAGTTTTTCTGTTGAAGGTTCTTATGAATTGAAATATAAATCTAGTATTAAAGGTTTAATTTCTGATGGAAAGCTACAAAATTTACAAGGAGTTAGTGTTAAGATTTTTCTCTTTTGGGTTAACATTGTTGAGATTCTACGAAATGGGAATGATTTGGAGTTTTCTGTTGGTATTGCTTCTGCTAATTTCCCAATTGATAATTTTGAAGAATGTCCAACATGTGGTTGCGGAATTTGCGGTTCTCAACAAGTAAGCAAGATTAGATCAAACCCTTTTCTTGTTTCTTCTTAGTTTTATTGAATTTGTAATGTTTTAGTTGAAATTAGTATGTTTATTTGATCTTTGTTCTGATTTACTTAGTTGAATGGAATTGGGTCTATTGTTTGTTTATATTCCTACTGTTTAATTACTTTATCAGATTCAATT
Organism: Aquilegia eximia; assembly: GCA_023053565.1. Taxonomy (NCBI): domain Eukaryota; kingdom Viridiplantae; phylum Streptophyta; class Magnoliopsida; order Ranunculales; family Ranunculaceae; genus Aquilegia; species Aquilegia eximia. Next base: position 8,917,504 of record JALIGU010000004.1, on the reverse strand, counting down.
GTTCGCCTTTTATAACATTTTCTTTTTATTCAAGTATATTGCCACAATGGATGTTGAATGAAACATGAAAAATCATGTAGAAAGTTAGAAACAATGTTTCACGACAAACATAGGTGATTGATGATATCAGAGATTCTACTATATATCATAATGCGATTATGGTATTTTATGACTTTCCAACCCCAGATAGGCACAACCCTAACATCTCCTTCACGGAACTTGTCCGAGTTGGTTAAGTCAGAAGAATGTAGTTTAATTTTGTTGGAACCAGGAATAGTGAGACTGACACTAGCTGAAACCTGGGGAAGAACTTTGGTAGTCCACACTTAATTAAAAAATTCAGAGTTAGGGATGAGGAGAATAGATGGTGAAGGTTTTTATCAGTCGATACTTGGCAAGGACTTGTGCTTAAGAAGAGTAGTCCTTTTGTCCACTAGAAAAGTCTCGGTGGTATTAATTATAAATTAAAATTAATGTTTTCAAGTCATAGGGGGATAATATATCTCTAACAGAAGTAACGTAGCACGTAGGGGTTATGAATGTTGTATCTGCGTTAAGATATGCTGAGCAAGAGTGTTGTTTTTCCTATTGTACAATCTGAAATCCTTACAAGTATTAATAGTTTTTGCCTTTGGTGGTAGTCAGCAATGCAATTTTTGCTTTTCATGGAGCTATGCTAGTCATCGGGTGAAACCAGATATTCAAAAATACCAGGGTCTTCTAATCTTCAGTAACGCAACAAATAAAATGTTTTTGTGCAACTTTTTTGGTGAGTGTATAACTGGTCAAAAGCCCATAAGAAGTGCTCCTTTTGTCCTTTAAAACATATACACCAGGCATTGCTGGCTTTTTAAGATAAGAAGGAATTCCAGCTCTAAGAGAGAGGGTAAGAAATTATATTACGTTTGGGAACAACTGCATTTGATGTTGGCCATGATTGGCTGGCCTTTGTAAAGAGTCCCTGATTGTTGAGGATTGGTGATTTGAAAGAGCCTCTGTCTGATAACTATGATCGTGGCATTATACCAGAGCCATCAGATTCGTTTAGAACACTGTGATTAGCATCCTTTTAGCTCCCTTCCTCTAGTCTTCAAAAATCAAACAGTTGAAGGTTTTAGGCATGAGGCTACTCTGTCAGTGCATACTGCACTTTATTGGTGTTACCAATTGTCACATATTGCTGCCCATCGTCACCCCAACATCTGAAATGGTTTCTCATTGTTTCAATATTATTGGTTGTTAAGTAGGCACGGATTACGGTAGACGTTAATACAAATTTCTTTTGGATAGATGAGTGAAGACAACTCTTTTTTTTTTTTTTAATAATCCGAAAATATATAAAAATCAGTTGTCAAGGTTACAAAAGATCTGATCAAGTTTGATCTGATTTAACAACCATAGAGGTGCAGAAAGGTGAAGACAACTCTTAGGCAGCCCAAAAGTTAAGCCAGTACAGCAAGCTGACATTTTAAATTTTCAACTTCGCAATCCACCTAAGAAGGTTAAATCTGAAGAATAACATGAGTTGCAGTTATTACCTAGAGAGAAGCCTGACGGGGTATGTTTGAAATAGACATTATGTAGAAAATAAATATTCTAAGATGCTATGTGACCTCAGAATCTAAATACTAACTGTAGAGCCACGAGATGGTTTGTCTGGATGAAATACGTCCTCAACTAGAACCCTTCCCAGTCCTCGAGGTACCTTGTCAATGTGTAAACTAGTCCAGATCAAAGACCAACAAGGTGGAGTACAGAATCCACCACTCTTCAGAACCTGGAATATCTTAGGACTTCTCTAAAAGGATAAAAATTATACATCTCTGAGACATGCTTTCATAATTTCTGGGTGTCATAAAAGATAAAACTCAATTTTAAGTTTTGTTGTTGTTACTTACTAACTCAAATTAGATCCCTAGGTGAAAAAATTAGAAGTAGACAGAATCAATATCATTCAGAAACCCAAGTGTGGATTATACCTACTCATAATTCAGAAGATCCCTCCTACGCTCACGCAAACGCTCACCCATATTCGACTGTCTGAGGGATTTCTTCAGACAGTTAAGAAAGCAGGGGCTGAGCTCATCATCGCTGGCCTTTACCATTCAATGGATTCCTAGCCATGAAATGTGCAGCAAAATTTGCCATCTGAAATTTTCCCATGTCTGGGCGGTTGATTATGGCTTCACTGTGCAACTTGGCTGAACTCTTCTTTCAATTGTGCCAAGTTGCACCTCTGCGAGTCACTATCCCTTTATGAAAACCGCAGTTGATATAGGAAAAAAAAATCTGAAAAGTTCCAAGTCTCCTCTTTAAATTAGGTCTACGATAACCTCTAACATGTAACCTTAAGTTGGGCGACCTTTAACTATTAGAAATAAATGATCCTTATCCTGTACCCTTTCAATAAAAGGGTCAATGAATATGACCCATTTCAGTGGCTTTTAGGAGCTTCAGAAAGCCATGGACAATAAGCATCAGTTACCACTAAGCAAGTGGTCAGGGTACCTAAACAGAAATTTAACTAAAAATACCATATATAAACTCCCACTAAAATATAAGAATACGAATTTTAGCTTTGGATATGCACTAAAAAGTTGAGAATTTTTAAGTGCTTGCTTTATCCTTTAGACTAAAAATAGGTGAAAATACCATCATAATGTCTTATATAATATCTAAGTCTATTCAATTTTAAACGATGTATATGTTCATATAAATTGTTTAATATTGATGATTTGAGCGGCGAATATAAAAAGAAATGATGTTGGAGTCTTGGCCAAATAAAGAAATATGTAAGGTGCTGCCATGTGCACTAGTGGCCAAAAGCAGAACCATTGAGAAAATAATTGTGGCTTACCAAACACTATAAATCAAAATGATTCCATAACACGCAATGTGATACCACTTCATAATGTATGGTTGTATGTGTATAATTCCATCTTCATGTAGATTCTTGTCGAATCAAGATTCTAGTTTGAATATTAGTATATTATGTACTTGTCATTTATGGATAATGAAAGAAATATCTAGATGACGAAACTGGCTTAGTATTTATTCATTCAATGAACTCTTCAATCATGGAAAAGGTTATTTATCATCAACCATATCCAAATAGACTCCATTTTGTTTATGTAAATTAAAGTAAAATTGCAATTTCCGCATCATGGTTTAATGCAAGCTTATGAGTTTAGTAATGTGTTTTATATATTCAGTTTGATATGGGTGATTGTAAATTTCAGTTGGGGGTGGCAAGGCTTCTATAACTCTGGCGCATCAAAGGTTCACTTATTGTTTGCCTTTGGTGCTGAAAGAGGTTCCTGAAGCCAAAGAAAAAAGACCCCTAGAAATTTCTGGACCTTTAAGATGTACGTTTCGAGCTTTTGCCTATTTCCATCACTAGAACATGGGGGTGTCAACCTCCAGCGTACCAAGTCCATGGAAAGGCATTAGATAGATGGTTCCAAAAAGAACAGTCTGCCCCTTTCTAGCTCACACAGACACAGGGTTCATGCACTAGCATGATCAGGGTATTCATGTGAGACCCACTAGTCCACTACTTTTTTCAGAATTCAAACTCTCCTTTTGAAGGATTCTGCATTGGACTTTAATTGAAATTTTGTGCTTGTTAACCAACCATATACTGTATGCAGCAAAATCTTTTCATTCGTTAATCTCCCTATTGGTTGCGCAATCCCATGTTTTGTTCCTATAAAATTGAAAGCTAGAGAGAGAAAAAAATGTATGTCCAAGATTCTGTGTCATGTGCCAAAACTTCTGCCCTGACGACCAACTCATACAGTATCTGAGTATCATATGCGTTTTGTGCTTTAGCTCACTGCTCACCATAGGTTTTAATCTTATTTACTGCGTTTTCGGTTGTTTTGTAATGCAAAATCTGTATCTTTTATGTCTTACTTTAAGCTTGAATCTTTTGTGACCAGGAGACAAAAGAGCATAATAAAATGATAAAATAGAGAGAATCATTTATAAATAGTAGAGAAAGATAAGGGATTTAAAATAAAAATCCATTAGTGGTCCTCAATCAAAGGAACGAAGTTACAATAAGTCAATAACTGATGTTCCTTTTCCTCCTAAGAATCAATAATGAATACTACAATAAAACAAGGCCACCAGCCCACCATGTGGTGTTTTTTAATTTGTTGATGAGGTTTTTATGTGTTGTTGGATGTTTCTGTATCTGTAAAAATTAGTTTTGCCTAATTTTTTTTGTTGTTAAGAAGCATTTCACGAAGTTCAGCAACATCAACTTCATCCCCACGATTCTCTGGACGATAATATCCAGTAACTGGATCTGGAACCCATGATTCTTCCTTAACCATTGTTCTCTCTACATCTGTTTGTTTCACCATTCTACTACTAGTACTTCCTGTTGCTCTTACTGCTGCACCACCACCTTGTGTTGCAACTGCTGAAAAACCCCTCCTGATGTTCATAACAAAAAAAAAAAAGATTAATATTTAAAAAGAAACAAAAAACAAAAATACCTAAATGAGTTTAATCTAATGGTTGAGATTAGATAAAAGTATAAAACTCACCTGTTAATAGCAAGAGAAACATTCTCAACTAGAGATGCAATAAGCTTAACGTTGGAGAAAGAGCGAGCCATTGAGAGATAGAGAGAGAAATCTGGTTTGATGCTTTGTTATTTGCTACTGCAGAAGAAGAAGGAAAATTCTGCAGAAGCAAGGAGGTTTATTTCTCTCTTTAGGTGGTGGTGGCTGTGGAAATATTGTTGTTATGAGAAAGAGAGAAAGGGGGTTTAAGAGGTTTATATAGAAGAAAAAAAAGGGTGAGAAAGAGAGAGAAAGAAGGGTTACTAGTTTCTTTGTTGGTTCGAGAGAAAGTGGAAGAACGCGTCAAAGGTAGGCTACTATACTAATAATAGAAAACGCTTGCAAATTGGATTTTTTTTATTTAATTTTGATTATTTCTTTGGAATTAGTGGTGGTGGTCCGACCATATTCTTACACTTGGTTTTCTGTAATTATGTTAGGTTACGAAGCCGTCCTCATTGCTCTCATACTCCATTAGAAAATAAGATAAAAACAAAAATGTTTTCAAAGACACATAACAAGTCGTGTAAATGTGTTCTTCTTAGTATTATTACTGTTAATGTTTTGATTTCTTCTCCCTAGTTAAAATCGAAATGTGGGGGTGAAGAAAGATGCTTAGATAGTGCCTGGTGAAATTGAAGTCTTGAGCGTTTAATCAACTAATCATGTGTTGCATTTGATTAAGAATCTAGAAACGTTTTTAACTATTGAGAAATTGAGATCTTTATACATGTAAAGATATTATTGAATCATTTGCCTCGTTGTTTTGCTGAATGATTGAGTTGAGTTTAGTCATTCATATGGTTGGTACTTGGTACATGTCCATCATATGAACTAGAAGGTTTGATAGATCAAACAAACCCCACAATGAGTCTGAGGTTTACCGACTTGGTGGTGATATGCATCCAAATATCCAATGACCATGGGCATGGGGGCTTATTAGTCTATATCTATAATAATAAAATAAGAGGTCAAAATAGTGTTGACTTCATCCAAACTTCCAAAGAGTTCTAATTAACCAGTGAAGAAAAGTCATGGTCAAAAGTTGTATTTAGAAGGATTGCAGTCAATAGTGGCCGTTGGTAGGGACAATAGGCACCTTTGGTACATGGAAGAGACGGCGTAGATTCTTGAATCTGAAATAGTGAAATCATATTTGCTACAACCACTTGCTAGTCCACAGATTTACAACAAAGTTTTCCAACTGTCTGTGTCTGGTTTTACTTTTGGGCATTATTTAATTGGTGATTACTTCAGAAGAGTGCACGTACAGTTTCAAGTAGCTAGCACCAGCAGGCAGCAGCAGTTCGATCTACTTTTATATTCTGATGCAATGTATTTACTGGCGCAACACGTTATTTGTTGTTTTCACCTGACTTTTTCTTTCCTTTTATTAGCTTCTTTTTCCATCTGACTTGCTTTATCATTGTTTATCACGAACAGGTAACGTGAATGGATGACGACCAGTGACCTAACACAGAAACCATGGGGTGGCTGGCAGCTGACCAGCTGTATATGCAAGTTGACGCCAAAATTGGAGAGAGTGCTCAAAATTTCCTTTGATAGCAAAAAACATTTATTTGGGTTCTTCAGAGTTCAGAATTTCAGATGGGTCTGCAGGGAGTTTCTGTGGCCTCTAATTAAAATGTGAACTCATAATTATCCATTCAAGTTCGAGCCAGTCCTGTTGCCCATTCTATCTTGTCTAAAATGACGTACATAGCAAAAGGAAGTGCTATCTTTTCTAAAGAAAATAATATATGCCGTATGAAACACTACTCTTAGGATCGGTGAGGATAAAATCTTAAAGAGATTTTTGGACATATCTCCCATTTTAAAGTCGAAATTTGAGATACCCCATTTCAAGATGTGGTGTTATCTTAGCTGTCCATCATAAAACTAATCTACATATGTAAAGCTCTTTTGTTTTGAAATGGGGTATCTCAATTTTTTTTTCCAGATGGGGTATCTCAAATTTCGACTTTCAAACGGGGTATGTCCAAAAATCTCAATCCTAAAATGCTACCCAAAATAAACATTAATACTACTGAGAGTAGTTCTGAATTTCATTTTCGCAGTTTATTATATATATATAACCAATTGGAAATACATACCCTGGGCAGTTTGTGTTAACAGAGCATGACCACCAGAACCCACCTAGAGGTGTATATCCTCTTTTAGAGCATTCCCAATGCAAGATGGATTTTGGGGGTGGGGTGGATAAATCCACCTTGAAACTCAAAACAATGTCTCAAGGGTAGGGCTGTTAAACGAACCGAGCAGCTCGAGCTCGAGCTCGGCTCGAGCTCGTTCGTATAGCTAAACGAGCCGAGCTTGAACATAAAGTAAAGCTCGTATAAAATTTGGGCTCGGCTCGTTTATAAACGAATCGAGCTCGAACATACCAAAGCTCGACTCGTTTAGATAAAATCCTACTTTTATATGTAATTTAATCGAGTAGCTTGAGCTCGGCTCGGGCTCGACTCGTTAAAAGCTCGGCTCGAGCTCGTTCGTATAGCTAAACGAGCCGAGCTTGAACATAAAATAAAGCTCGTGTAAAATTTGGGCTCGAGCTCGAGCTCGGCTCGTTTATAAACGAACCGAGCTTGAACATACAAAGCTCGGCTCGTTCGGTTCGTTTAACACCTCTACTCAAGGGAAGATGGATTTTCAAAAGTGGTATCCCACAGGTGGATTTCAAGGTGGGAGAATCCACCACCTTGAAATCCACCTGTGGGTGGTAGAACCGGACGGCTTGTCACATGTCGTCCTAATTTAAATTACAATCAGACGGCATGTCACATGCCGTTCCATTTTTTTTTTAAGTCTTACGAAGTGTTTTAAAACTTTTTGTCTCTCGGACGGCATGTGACATGCCGTACGGATTTTAAAAAAAATCCACTTCCTATTACAAAAAGTCCACCTTCCCTTGGGAACTCTTCACCTCGTAGAGTTTCACTTTGAGTCAGCAAAGTGGAGTTATGCATATGTGGCACCTACGTGGAGGTGGATAAATCCACTGCATTTGGGAATGCTCACCCAAACCCCCTTGAAAAAAATTTACGAACAAAAACACAAGGAAAGACCTCAGGTTCATTACCACTCACCCCGGGGTAATAACATATCTCAAACAAAAACTTTAAGTTAGGTTACCGGAAGATGGATTGAAGTGATTTTAACCGAGATAAATGTGGAATTAATGCTATTGACTTGCAATCCTTCTACTCTCAATAGTTTTATAAACTTTCAAAAGTTTCACTTAAGTTACATGTCCAGAAGATTAACTCAATTTCCTCCAATATACCATTAAATTAACTACATATAATCTAAAATGCTACAAAACTGATTTTCCAAAAACTGTTTCCTCACCTCACCTTGTAAAGTTGTAATTAATGATTCTATCAACGCATTTTCCTACTAAATAAATACAATCAAACCATAGAGTACATGTTAAATTTATCATTCTCTATCACGTAAGAAATGTCCTACAGTATGAAATTACAAGTTTAAATTTTTCAAAGTAAGGCCCATATCCTAGCCCCGTATAGACATATCCTTAAGTGCCAAGTGTCAGGAGAAGGAATATTTGGTGACAACTTGCTAACGTGCGCGGAGAGAGTCTGTCGTTTCGGAGAGCCCAAATGAGTTGGAAGAGAGAGAAAATCAAATAAAAGAGAGAGAAAGATTCTGAAATTGGGTAATAGAGAGAGTAAATTAGTTACGCGTTGTTGTTATTGTTTTTGTTTGAAGGATTCAACCTCATCCTCTTCTGTGTTGCGTGTCTCTTTCTTTCGAATGAGAAAGAAAGAAGAAGAAGAAGAAACGAATCTCTAATGGAAAAACTCTCATTATGAAGAAGAAGAGAAACCAAGAAATCCAATTCCAACGTTGTTGTTGTCATAATTATTTCTACACAATAGTCTTTTGATTTGATTGAAATTAATTTTATTTGTTGGTGAAATTTGTGGAAGAAAAATGATGACGATGGAAGGAATGTTGGAAGAAGCAGTTTTAGATGATATAATAAGAAGACTTTTAGAAGGGAAAGGTGGAAGACAGGTTCAGCTATCTGAAGCTGAGATCCGACAACTTTGTGTCAACGCTCGTCATATCTTTTTATCTCAACCTAATCTTCTTCACCTTCGTGCTCCTATCAAGATCTGCGGTTCGTTTTCTCTCTTTCTTCCCCCTTTTCTTCATATCTTCTTTGTTTGCAATTGGGAAATTGATTCTTTTATCTGCAATTGCACAATTTAATTTGATGATTTAGTTGAAATTAATGCTATTATCAAGTTATTCTCAGGTGGAATCAAACATAGACTACGTTACAATTGTTGTAAACACAATATTTTTGAAGGGAGTTTTTATGTTTATGTGATTGCAAAGTACACATTGGGGATTTCTAAGTTCTTAATTGAATTTCCTCAAAACAATGAATATACATAAACCAGTGTTTACAATGCAAATCTTTAGGGATAATATGTGTTTTCCTCACTCTAGATAATGTTTCATAAAAGGTTTAACAAAAGACATATAAAACTTGGAGAATAGGGACTATTTGACATTACTAGTTGCAGTTATATGTGTTTTTGTTATGATCCACCCACTGATTTTCATTAAATCATCGGACAAAACTCTTACATTTTGTAACTTTTAAGCTTGGAGAATAGTTTGTTCAGTGAAAGACTCTAATATTTGTTCATCTTAATAAAATTTTACAGATTGTCTATGGTGGTTTTGTTGCATCTGCTGTTGTTAAAATATATAAAATGGTGTTTATTATGAAGGCTAAGGCAAGCGGGGTTGTTGCAGCGGTTTATTATGTTATTATGTTATGGCTTGTAGAATAAACTTTATGTAGCATCTCTAGGTAATGATAAAGTGAATTTGTACTTGAAAAATCTAGGAATATTATGTGTAGTGAATGCGGCGCAAGTATGCTGTTAGCTGTCCTGATCCTGATATTTATAGTGGATCATTTACCATATTCCAGTACACTAGCTTCTTTCTAATATTACAGACCTCTTACAGGTGACATACACGGGCAATACCAGGACTTATTGAGGTTATTTGAATTCGGAGGCTTTCCTCCTGCTGCAACCTACCTCTTTCTTGGCGATTATGTAGATCGAGGCAAGCAGAGCTTAGAGACAATTTGTTTGCTTTTGGCATACAAAATACGGTATCCACACAAAGTCTTTCTGTTGAGGGGAAACCATGAAGATGCGAAAATCAACAGGGTGTATGGGTTTTACGACGAGTGTAAACGGAGGTTTAACGTCCGTCTCTGGAAAATATTCACCGACTGTTTTAACTGCTTGCCTGTGTCAGCACTTATTGATCATAAGATACTTTGCATGCACGGTGGTCTTTCTCCAGAATTGACGAATCTAGATCAAATTAGAGATATTGAGAGGCCCACTGAGATCCCAGATAGTGGTCTTCTATGTGACTTGCTTTGGTCTGATCCTGATGCAAGAGTTGAGGGATGGGCAGACAGTGATCGTGGTGTCTCGTGCACTTTTGGAGCTGATAGGGTTGTTGATTTTTTGGAAAAGAATGATTTAGATCTCGTATGTCGGGGTCATCAGGTGTGTGAATGTTTTTGTTTAAAATTCGTGGCATGATGGTATCTAATGAATCACATATGGGTAAAATTATCTATTGAACTCTTTTCTTTTCTTCTAATGTAGGTGGTAGAAGATGGGTATGAATTCTTTGCCAAAAGAAGATTAGTCACAATATTTTCAGCTCCTAACTATGGTGGAGAATTTGATAATGCGGGTGCTTTGTTAAGTGTTGATGAAGCCTTGTTGTGTTCTTTTGAGATCTTGAAACCGGGCGAAAGTAAAACACCACCTGGCAGTTCTAACTCATCAGGAATAACCCTTAAAAAGGTAAATTTAACATATTTGCTTTTAAATGCTTTATCAATTCTGATATTTATGAACAAAGTATGGACTATTGTTTTTGAAAAGATTCTTACCAGCTATTTTGATCTTTTGATTTTAACAGCCTGGAAAAGTATAATAAGCTTCAGTCCAACACCAACGCTAAGGGAGCTTAGCTTGTTTTTTGCTTGGGTAAACAATTGTACGTTCGTTGATTGTTTTTGTATTTCAGAAAGTCCTGCAACCTGACCACCAAATCCCACCCATGAAAGTGAACCGTGTGAGTTAGTCTAGAACAGTTGGGAACATGATACATTTGTAAATTAACAAAGTGCATTATCCTATGTACAGGAATGAAGAGTATTACTCAGTTGCTTATCTGAGCAAGTTGTGCTTAAACATTTTGACTTGTCTTACATCTCTTTTTACTCTTCAGGTTCATTTCTATGTCAGGTCCTACTATGTTTGTTTTTCCTGTGAGCCTTATGCCCTTGTGCCATTTTTTTTTTGTTGGTTTGGTCATGACGCATGATTCTGGAATCTGGAGTTTGGCTTGATTTGAAAAGTATATATTTGAACACCAAACTTTAAATGGACTTGATTACAGGTGGTACAAGTGAATGTGATATTACAGCTAAGTTGTTTTCAGTAATCGTTTACTTGTAATGATAGTACAGCTAGTCCAGTTGCAGATCAATATCTATCAATGGAATGAAATTCAATCATGTTATTATTAGACTAATGTACTGTATTAATAATAGATTGAGTGCAGCTCCCGCGAGGAAAACTATTCTATAGATATAGGGAACCTAGTTGCATAGTGTACCAACAAAATTATGGCGAGTTAATGCCTGCATTTACAACTGATAACTTCATGAAATCAAAAACCTCAAGCCCAAAAATGGCTTTGCTAAGACAAAGAAAAGAGTGTACCATTAGCAAATTGCAACCTGAAGTTTCAGGCGCAACCAACTGGGAGGATGAAAAGGATAAGAGAGACCAGAAACTTATGACGAAGTGGAGCAGACGGGTGTACATTTATATCAGTTTGGTTAAATTCTAAAACATTTAGAACTCATTCACAGATGACAGTTTTGGATGGCTATTAGTTAACAAATTTAAATGCTCTAAAAAAGAAGGAAGAGATTGAACTCAATTTGGATAAATAATTACAACGCTGAGCATTCACTAAACAAGATAGTGATTTCTCTAATTAATATGGTACAGTGGTTTACAGGTAAGTAGATAATTCACAGACTAACTCGAAAGTAACAACTACATTATCCCCATCATGGCAGCTGACTTGCAAAACTTCCAAGGAAGAAGAAACTTGAATCATTCCAACAAAACTATGTAGTTGTCTGAGACTGCTGATTTACTGGCCTTCACCTCTTAAAATTGAAATTCACTTGAATGACATACCGCATTCGAATTTGATCTACGTTGTACACGATGTATTCATTGTACAGCAAACTACCCTGTATGAGATTGGAATTTTTTTTATTAAAATAAATAGTACTCATTCTATCATATGTACGACATAAAGAGTATAATACCTTTCGACCTGGTTGCTCCTTGGGCTTTCCAAGGGGAACAACAACACCATCCTCAAGTGCTTTAAACTCTGAAGAATCGGGTGCTGTTGAACCGACCCCTTTTGTACTGCAAGAGAGTAAATGAGTAAACAGGTTAGTGCCATTTTCAGCTAGAATCGAAGTACACATAGTCTGCTCAGAATCACCAAAGGAAGATGGAACGCAAGATTTTAAGCAATCACAAATTGTATAGCTAACCGCTTTACAACCCTATAGATAACTAATGATTTTCTCTACAACACCCTGCTTCAAGTTTTAAAACTATAGATTACCACCAAATGCTTGCTGGATGCTTGCCAGTAGAGGAAATCAATACATGCAGACAAAGATATTATTAGAGCAAGCTCACAAGTAAGCAATACAAGTTTAGTAACTGCTATTAAACAAAGAAAGGTTGTTATATCAGGTCTGACAACAAATATAACATACTAGGAGCCAGCAATGTCACTCTTCAAAAGCAGAAAATCTGTTTAATATTTAAGAATTGACCTTAGTTTTCCCTTCGGCAACTGATCAGCATTATAGTTTGCATTTAGACACTCCGCCATCTCACCTAGTGCAACCTGCAACAAATTAGCTCAACAGTTTAACAGTCTCCAGACCAAATAAGTATCGTGGCCACTGCACACTGTAGTACCAAATTGTTGAACTAGAAGGAACCATGATGGTGATACTTTTAGATCAAGTTAGACCAAAGGAAATAAAAAATTTAGACTTAGAGATCAACATTGTGAAGATGTAGACTGCAAAAACAGAACCATAACCTAACTAGTATCGATAGCAGATGTTGATCTCAATCAACCTAACTCATTTTCGTTAATTGGAATTATACATATAAACCATTATTGGCCATCCCTTTGCTGGGTGGATGTAAGAACTGCAGCATGTGTAAATTCTTAGCTACCTACTTGAGAGCTAAGCTTTGACCGGTCAAATAGTAAAGTAAGGTTTTAGAAAGTCTACAAATATCGTATGAATAGCACTGTTTAACAAACAACGAAAACCATAATTGGGTTGTTGAGGATGTGCCTGGAAAATATATAGGCATAATTAACATGTAAGATGTACCACCACACTAAAACTGGGATGGGTGTCCTCTTGGGAAGTCCTCGTGTCACATACCTCATTTAGGGCTATCAAACAAAGAAAAAACAAAAGGATGTAACCCCACTAAATTGATTCCTTTAGTTGAAAGGTAAAAACAAATATTTTCATATTGATAGTACTGGTATTCTTACACATTGAAGAGATATTATGATTGGGCTATTGAGAATGTGTCATAATATTAGATGAAGATACAGTATAGAAGAACTGACATGTAGGCATGTAGCACAAACTGGTTTCCTTAAAGGTAAGATAACAACCTCACATAGAAGCAGCACACCAGCAGTAGAAGCTTGAGATGGGTAGCAATAATTTGCACTTTTGGAGAACATATCCGCAAAATAAACCCCTTTCCCAAACATGTAACCTGTTACGGGTGCTTCTGGAGGAGCAATGCGTAATCCTGTTTTTACACAGACAAAGGAACATTCATATTTGCTGTCACTTAGTTTTAAATCAGAAAGAAAATGCATTTTCTTCTATTGTTTTTAAATTCTCAAGTACGATAATATTGGAAGTTACATAAAAGGGTTAATCAACATAAGCAAAGGGTGATAAGAAGGATCATCCTCCACGTGTTTACTGTAACGAAAATGCATGGAGATTGGTACCAACCCTCAGTTGTATTGTGATTGTGATGTGTTGTTGGATGGATCAATTTTCTTTAGTGCCTTACTAAGGAAGCTTGGTTGAGATGGGAAATGCTGAGTGGGCTAAGATAGACAGATCAGAGTTAATGGTTGGTTACCAGCACCATGTATGCAAGTATGATACCAAAGGCTTTTTTTTTTTTTTTTTCGAGATTTGAGAATAAGCCTGACCTTGCGAAAGAATGCCAGTCCAATTGGTGAGTCGAGATCCATGCCATAACAGCATTCTATTTTTTGCACAAGAGAACTGCAGAAAAACCAGAGCATTACATCGTAGCAGAAGCTTAAAAGGTAATGAGGTTACTTTTAAGAAGAGACTACAAGTGTCATTAAAAACACCTTCTGAATAGCTTTATGTACCTTTTTAAACCTTTCACTTTCACCTTGCCTGGAAAGCCTAAATATTTGTACAATATCGACACTAAAATTTGAATGCGTTTTTGCATGCGTATTGTGCATGTACGTCTCAATCTGGCCACAGAAAACTAACCATTAAATTGATGGACAAAACAATCTGGTATGTTAAAACTAACATCAATTTCCTTTTGCAGTCTACTTAATCAAAGATTAAAAACACAGGGCTGTGTGTATGAAGTGTTACAACTAAACAACGACTCACCATTGTGTGTTCCTGAGAATCAACTTCAAGTGGTATCAATTTACACTGAAGACGTTTA